>RJLU01000011.1:0-730486 GCA_005356885.1 Cercospora cf. flagellaris | reverse complement strand
CTCTATTACTCTTTATAATCTAGAGGGGATTTCCTAATTGCAGCTTAGCTTTTACCTTCTAGTCTCTAAGGATACTTAGTGCATCTTCCCTAGACTTTATTAGGAAAGTCTATTTCTTCCTTAAGAAGTTGTTAACAATCTTAAGCTACTATTTGTATCCTAATCTTAAGACAGGCAAAGGACTATAGACATTAATAGAGACAAGAGACAACCTTTAAGGTTTTCTCTTAGTTTCCTTCCCTCTATGCTTTTTTATCTTTGCTAAGGAACATACCCTGCAAGGTTAGTGTTCCTTTGGAATAGGAATCTAAGCCTTTAAGTTAGACACCTTATATAGATTTCTAAGAAGACCCTCTCTAAAATGTGCAAGTCTCCTATGCTAAAGCTCCTACTATTCTTAGGATTTCTCTTAGGCTTTAAAAGCATAGGCTTTATTCTCTTAGTCTTAATTAAAGCATAACATTGCAAGCTCTTGCAATATATTATTAATCTCCTTAATAAATAGCACTCCTCCTAACAATTTAGTCTAGACAACTAGTTTCCTAGACAATAAAACGAGTATGAATTTTAGTAGTTAAACACTATACTGCTAGCTAAATTAGCTCTAAGAAACAAGATTTACTCCTAAGCTAGGCACAAAGAGAACATTCTTAAGTACAATCTGTTTTCCTTTTCTTCTACCTATTACTGCATCTCCTATATATATAGCTATTAGATAGCTACCCCTAACCTTAATCTACTTTTTCCTCTAAAGAGGTTTTAGTTCCCTAAAAAGTAATTCTTAGTTAGTTATATATAATAAAGCATAGGAGTTAAGCAGCTATCTTAATAGTATATACTTGCCTTTTGCTTCTATAGTTAAGTATGCAACCTTATTAACATTATTATCCTCTAATAGGGATTAAGATGCTTTAGATGCTGCAGAAGGCTCTGCATCTTCTTAGGCAGCATATGCCTTCTTAGAAAACTTCCTTAAGCTTTGTCTCTTCTTAAGGGATTAGACTTTTAGGTTAAGTTTCTTTACTATTTCTTTTAGTACTTCTTTGTCTAGTAAAGACCTCCTCCTAAAGGTGCTCTCTCTAGGTAGTAATCTTCTCTTTTCTACCCTACCTCCCTATCTTAGGTTGACAGATCTCTTAGCTTTATTAAGGTATAGACACTTAGCAATACCTCTAAAATGTTCCTAATTATATAGGTAACATTTTAGCTTTATGCCTTAGATCCCTCTTCCCTTAGCAAACATTGCTGTCCCTTAGCTATTACTATGCAGGATTGCTTCCTCTGCTTTAAGATATTAGAGGACCTGTTTATAGTCTAGGTCCTCTTATATCTAGACAATCTGCCTTATGCTCCTATACTCTATAGGCAGAGCATGCAGCAGATAGTTAAGTCTGTTTTTAGGTTCTTAGTAGAATTTGTAGTTTGAATCTACTTTAGCTATCCTCCTCCTAAGCTTTATTAGATGCTCCTATACTTCTCTAATTGTTATATCCTCCTGCATCTTAAATAAGGTATACTCCTTAACAAGCTTTATTGCATTAGCTTTCTAAGTCTTGCTATATTTTGTCTTAAGTTTGTCCTAGATAGCCTTAGCCTTTGCTTCTGCTAGAGCTAGGCTCTAGTTATCCTTGTTAAGGCAAATTAGCATTTCGTACTTTGCCTCTGCATTTGCTTTTATCTATCTTAGTCTAAATTCTAACTCCTTAAGGGTAGGGAATAGTAATAATAACTTTAATAAACTTAGTATCCTATCTTCTATACTTGGTGCCTTTCCCTTAGTAATAATCTAATGCAAGTCCTTGCTAATAAGGTGCAACTCTATTAGGCTAAACTACAGCTCCTAGTTTTCTCTTATTAAGATTAGTGCAGCTCCCTTCTTTGCCTTATATCTACTCTCTAAATCTATTTCTGCAAAATTAAACAAACAAATCTAACTCTAGAAAATACAAGCTCTTTTAGTCTAATTAGCAGCTTCTAGATTTCTGCCTTCCCTAGTTGCTAAGACTCTTCTCTCTTAGCTAAGGTATTTAAGGACTCTTCTCTCTTAAGGGAGTTAGTTAGGTTCTTAGGTAGAGAACCTCTAAAAGATCTACCTTCTTAGAAGGGCACTGCTAGCTAGTTCTAAGGTATTAGCAGTACTTAGTACTTAGGCCTAGTCTTATCCTCTTAGGTGCTGCAGTCTAAGGCTAATCCTTTCCTCTTTATACTCCTTTAGTATGCCTCTCTTTTAAAGCAGAGTGTGCCTTACTAGGCTTTTCTCTATCTTACCTGCCCTTTAGGGACTTCTAGTTTGCAACTAGGATCTTCTAAAGCTTCTAGGCAGTGCAGATAGGATATGCCTCTAGTCTCCCTTATGCTCTTTTCCTGCTTCTCTATCTAGTTAATACTGCAGGTCCTGCAAGAGGTAATAGGTGTTACTTTAAGGATAAGAAGGCTAACTCTTTCTACTTAGGGCCTCTCTGCAAACCCGGGCTTATAACCTGTCGTGCGGGGGCGTCGGACAGGCTCGTATTATAGGTATAATATGCAGTAGAAGTAGAGGCGATAAGTAGGAACTAACCGAGTTAATTATATTAGTTAGTTATAGGTTGCATCTTACTCCTAAGATAGGCATTAGCTAAGTTATGTAGCCTAGTGTCATATAACCTATATTACCTAATTCTAATCCCTAAAGCGTCTCTTAGAATGTCTAACTAGACTGCACTTTCTAACAAAGTATACTATATAGTATATATCTATAAGGCTTAAAAGAGCCCTATTAATATACTTTTAGAAAGTAGCTAGCGCATTAGTTAACCTAAAGGATATAACTTTATATTAGAAGTATCTATACTATATACGAAACGTAGTCTTCTAGTAATCGGCTAGCTTAATACGAATATAATAGTAGGTATCTACGAGATCTAGCGACGTAAACTATATAGCCTCTATAAGCCTATTAAGCGTCTCGCTTATAAGTAGTAGCGGGTAGTAGTTCTTAATCGTAATCTCGTTTAGACTATAATAATCTATATATAACTATAGAGTACTATTCTTCTTTAGAACGAATAGGATAGGCGTACTTACCTCGCTTTCGCTCTACTTAATCTAATCGTATTCTAAGGCCTCCTTAAGATAACGACTTAATTTATTAAGTTTACGACTTAACTAATAGTATAATAGCTTAAAAGGTAGCTTAGTACTAGGTAGTAGGTTAATCGTATACTTAGCGCCTTTAATAGATATACTTCTTATTTTCTCTATTAGATTAAAGAAGTTTATAAAGTCCTAGAACTTTATAGGTAGTAGCTCTTAGCTAGTATCTATCTTCTAGAGTAATATAGTAAAGATATATAGAGCCTTCTAGAGGTCCTTATAAAACTTATATACTTTATATAGTCGTATTATATACGTCTTACTACTAGACCTAAAAGTCTATTTATCTATATAAGTATCTTCCTTTACTTTATAAATAGTATACTATAGCTAGCCTAGTAAGATATAAGGAGTTAGTATATCGTATATATAGAAGATACTACTATATATACGAGTAGTACTCTTAGAGTTAGTAGCTCGTACGTATATATAATATATACTATAGTAGTACTCTAGCTATCTAGTAAAGAACGTAGCTAGTAGTAAAGTAGTATTCTTCTATATTAGAAGGTTATATTATAGAGCGAATAATCGGGAGATAATATTAATATCGGCGCTACTATTAAGTACGTAGTCGGCTCGCTTACGGCCTATATTAGTCTTAACTTTAGCTACGATTAGAATTACTAGCTAGCTCTATATAGGTAGGTATTCTATCTCGCTTATTATAGTATTTAGAGTTTATAGGTCTTCTCTAATACCTTACCTTTTAGCTACTTACTTATAGTAACCTTATAGACTATAGGCATCTTCTATAGTTAAGGATTTAGGTACTTAAGCTTAATATATTCTTTCTTCTTATACTCGTAGTATTTAGCTTTTAACTTCTAATCTAGGTCGTCTTTATTACGCTTAGACTAATACTACCTTTTCTAATTAGACTTCTCTTTCTTCGGCTACGTAGTAGTATTATTACTACTCTTATACTTATAGCCTAACTATATCTTATATCTAATATTCTTACCTAGCTTACTTTTACTAGATAAACTTCTATAGTTACTTCGTAAGGATAAGGTCTTCTTAGCTTATTCTAAGCGTATTATAAGCGCTACGAGGTCGGCTCTCTTAAACTCTATTATATTATAGTTCTTAATAATATCTCTCTATAAGGAAACTCGTAGCTTTATAAGAAGCTAGTAAACTAGCTACGGCTTATAGTAGTTACTAAGTTACGCCTTAAGATAAGCTAACTCGTTCGTAAATTAGTATATACTCTACTTTTTACGCTAATAGGCCTTTTCGTACTTAATAGTAGTAAGAAGTATACGATTTACTTAATCTCTAACTATATTATATACGAACTACTAGAAATCCTTCTAACTATATCTAGCTAGAAGGTTCTTAGCGTCGTACTAGTCGTACTATATATCCTTCGCCTCGCCTACGAGCTATATAATAGCATATAGCGCTTTCTTATAAGAATTATAGTATATCGCTAGATTATTTATAAAGATTATCTTAAGGTACTAAATAAACTCGTAGGCCTTATTTTCGCTCTTACTCTTAAATAGTTTAGAGTCGCGTATCTTTGCGCTCTTTACTAATAAGCTCTCCGACTATATATTACGTATACTTTATACGTTTAGTATATTAGTCTTACTATCTTCTTTCTTTTTATTTTCCTTTTCGACGAGTTCTTAAACTCTACTCTTTATACGAGGAGTTTCGGAACTACTAGAAAGAGAGTTATTACCTTCTAGTATTATAGCGAGTTCGTATTCGAGTCGCTTATACTCCTCTTAAAGTATACGTAATACGAGTCGCTTACGTAGCTCCTCTATATCGCGTTCGAGCTATCTATATTCTACGTTAACGTTATCTTATAGAATCTTATTCGTACGACGTAGGCGCTCGCTTAGAGTAGCTTTACCGTTATCGTCTATAATCGTCTTATCTAGGTTTAGCGTCTCTTCGCTTATAACCTATATTTATAGAGCTTATAGCGTAGAGCCTACGTACTTAGTACGACGCGACTACGACTCTCGTTCGTCTAATATTATAGTATTTATAGGCCGCTACCCCGTATAGAGTTAAAGAATTAGAATTATAAAAGGTATATAGTAACGTATAGACTACCTTAGACTTCCTATTTAAAGATAGACTAATTCTTACCGAATTATTATATATCGTATACTCCTCGTATACGAATACTATACGCTAAGTAATATAGTAATAGCTAGCTACTAAGTACTAGTTAGGCCTAAGGCCTCTAGCTCTAGACTTTACTTAGCTCTTATAGAGTCTCTTAGGTAGTACGAGTAGCCTCTATATTCTACGAGAATAAGATATAGATAGAAGAGAGACCTAGAGGCTAAGAACTATAAGTAAGTATAGTAGGTATTAAAACTAGAGAGCCTATAGCTCGCTAGGCCTCTACCTAAAGCTACTAGCTAGCGTAGTTATTTAAGAACTAGTTAGTATACTCGAAATACTCGCGAAGCGTACCCTCGCTATTAGTACGACTAACTATAGACTTAGCCGAAGTAGCTCTAGTAAGAATAGTACTAGGTAATACTATATTACTACTAAGGCGTATCTAATATATATATAAGCTACTAGAGTAAGTAGGCTAAGTCTTATTAATAGTTTTAGAAGGCTTAGGCTTAGTAGATTACTTTAGAGGTATAGTTCTTAAGGGGCGCGTAGTACGCTTATAAGATAATTATAAGAAAGGAGCGAAAATACTATAGATCGAGTATAAGTCGTACTAAACTAAAACGAGGTAATACTAATATTAGTATTATAGAAGATAGTAGAGAGTATATAAGGTATAGGAAATTCGTAGTACTATTACCTATAGTAAACCTATAGCTCTATATAATAAAGCTCGTTACTATAAATAATAGTATATAGTAACGATTTACTTATATTATATACGTAGATCGAAGATAGTAACGTACGATAGAACTTTATAGAAGGCCTAAGGATAATACGAGATATACGTATATAATAAGTATAGTACGTAGGCGAATATACTACTATCTACTTTATCGAGCTAAAATAGCTTTATAAGAAGAGAAAGGTAGTTATAAGAGCTAAGTAAAGTCTAAAGCTAGGGGCCTTAGGCCTAACTAGTACTTAGTAGCTAGCTACTACTATATTACTTAGTATATAGTATTCGTATATAGGGAGTATACGACGTATAATAATTCTATAAGAATTAGTCTATTTTTAGATAGAGAGTCTAAGGTAGTCTATACGTTACTATATACCTTTTATAGTAGCTTTACTATTATCGTCTATAATCGTCTTATCTAGGTTTAGCGTCTCTTTACTTATAACTTATATTTATAGAGCTTATAGTATAGAGCCTATATACTTAGTACGACGCGACTACGACTTTTATTTATCTAATATTATAGTATCTATAGGCTACTACTCTATATAGAGTTAAAGAATTAGAATTATAAAAGGTATATAGTAATATATAGACTACTTTAGACTCTTCGTCTAAAGATAGACTAATTCTTATAGAATTATTATACGTCGTATACTCCTTATATACGAATACTATACGCTAAGTAATATAGTAGTAGCCGGCTACTAAGTACTAGTTAGGCCTAAGGCCTCTAGCTTTAGACTTTACTTAGCTCTTATATATACCTATTTTAGAGTCGTATTTTAGACCTTAAGAGTTATAATAAGCTACTACTAGAGTTTAGTATATAGCTTATTTTTATCTTCTAGCTATCTAGTAGTCTATATATTACTAGCTATTACCTTCTTATTAAAGTATATTATTAGCTTTACTTTATACTCGATATAAGTAAATTAAAGAACCTTATTAGGTATCTCTAGAGCTCTCTAACTAGAAATAGGTATAGTAGTTCGTTATTATTTACTCTTCGACGCTAGTATAGTTATAGCTCGCTAGCGCTTTAGAGTTACTATATTCTAGCTATATTTATTCGTTTTAGTAGCTACTATAACTAACTTCTTTATATAAATATTTATAAGCTTTAGCTTAATATTCTTCGTATACTATTTAGCTATCTTAACTATAGTTTTATAATTATATTATACCTCTCTATATATAGTAGTAGTAGTACTAGTTATAGAATCTACTTCTTTAAAATTATCTTCCGAGCTATCTTCTAAACTATTACTTCTAGTAATACTTCTAGCGCTAGTAATACCTTCTATAATATTTCTAGTAATACTTCTATTCTCGTTATTATTATATAGAGGCGTTAGATAGGCTCGTATTATAGATATAATATATAGTAGAAGTAGAGATAATAAGTAGAAACTAACTAAGTTAATTATATTAGTTAGTTATAAGTTATATCTTACTTCTAAGATAGGTATTAGCTAAGTTATATAACCTAGTATTATATAACTATTATCTATAGAATATAGTATAGTCGTAATTCTAAGATACTCGTAGTAGACCCCTAGTAGAGTACTAGTAGACTACTAGTAGTAAGGTCGAGGACCTCTAACTCGTAGTTCTAAGAGCTAAGGCCTAGATTATCTAGTAGACTAAAAGTAGTTTATAAAGAAATAAAGAAAAAATAGAAAGGAACTCGAGAAGAATAAGATTATTCTATATCTACTCGGAGGCTATTATACTACTATATATCTACTAGAGTACTTATATACCTATACTTATTATCTAACGCTAATATAATAATCTTCCTACCTTTATATAAGAGTAGTAGTCTAATATACCTCTAAAAGGATCTACTAGAATAGGCTCTACTCTAAAAGTAACTAGATCTATAGCTAGATCTAATCGTCTAAGCTAAGATAGAATAGCTCTAGCGAACCTTAATAAAGAAGACTTATATATAGTAACTAATAGTAAAGTCCTAGTAGAATAATTTAGTAAAGATACTAGTAGCTCTAATATTAGCTATAAGGAAGAACTAGATAATAATATTAATCGTATAGAAGAATTAGATAGTAATAATAAGAGTAATCTTAAAGAGAAAGAAGGAGATATTAGTCGTAGCGATAGAGACCTAGATATAACTAAGAGAGATTAGTTCCTTATATACGAGTACGCCCGCGCCTACTTATAATAACGCGACTTTTTTAATATATAGATCTATATCTAGAAAGAAGAGAATCGTATATTACGAGCTTAGCTTAAAAGTATAGAAGCTCTAGCCGTAGTAATACTACTAATAAGACTATTACTATAGACTAGTAGTAAAGTACTAGTAGTTATAGGCTATAAGTAATATAACTCCCTTATAGACTATAGTCTAATAGTAAAGCGTTCTATAAAGAAGCTACTATTATATAAGAGAACTAGTCTAAAGAAGTACTATAAATAGGTCTAGGTATATCTAATTATATTTATATAAGCTCTAAGTACCTATACTATAGATAAATCTAAGGTCGTATAGGTAACGTAGTACCTTAATAGACTACTAAAGGAGACCTAGTAGAACTAGTATCTTACTAATAAGAAACTTCTACTACTTCTCTAAGAAAAGAAGACCTAGGAAGAGTTTTATAACTTCCTCCTTAACTAGCTAAATAACTCTCTAACTCGCCTCCTCGACGCTTATAAGAAGTATATAGTATATAAGTAGTAGAATAGATAGTCTATAAAAGTATTTCTTATATATATAGAAATATTAGAATCTTAAATAGACCTATATACTCCGAAGTAGTTAATATACTATTACTTCTTCTAAGTAAAGTAAGAAACTAGAATCGCGATTACTAACTATAATATAGTACTCGTTAATAGAGAGTTACTATATAGGCTTACTATATAGTTAGAAAAGAACTTAGTAAGGAAGCCTAGTAGGTCTTACTATATTATATCGACGTTAGATATCTAGTAGAACTACTTAAATAAGTAGTAGAAGAAGCCTAAAATAGCTAACTCTATATAATATAATACTTTTCTAAAAGAGTATACTTATAGTAGTACCTAGGCGACTTTATTAAAGTCGTCTATAGAAGTACGCTACTATAATTACGATAAAGTTAGTTATATCTACTCTAACTATCTAAAACCTTAGAAAAATAAGAAGTTTTAAAATCCTAATAAGTAACTAGTAAGTAATAAAGGAAGATTAGTAGGTCTTATCTACTCTTAAAAGAATCGAGAGAATAACTTTCTTATAGAATCTAAGATAGTAATTACTACTAATAGATCGATCGCTATAACTCTACTAGAAGTTTACTATAATATTATAGTAACGCTTAATATCTATACGTAAGTTATATTAATTAACTAAAGCCTTACTATAGATATAAGCCTCTCTAAAGTATAAGAGGATCTCTTATAACTAAGCTAGCTAAAGAGCTAAAAGATATTTTACTTTAGTATATACTAGTAAGAGCTATAGATAACTAATAGTAAAGGTATAGCGAGATCTTATAACTTTATTATATATAGAGTAGATCTAGATAATATTAATATACTAATAGAGTAATATACTCTTAAGTACCTTAGTATTAATATCTAGAATAGTACTAATAGCTAGTTATATAGACTTTACTCTAATAGTATAGAAACTATATTCTTTAAAGCTTTATAAAAGGAAATTAAGGAATAATAGTTAGATATTATAGTAATTAGTATACTACGTTTTACTAGTACTACTAATACTACTATATACTTAGTTTAGAGAGAACTAATAGTCTCTAAGGCGCTATAGTTATACTACGATATATTCGATAATAACTCTACTACTACTCTACTATAGTAGAAGGGAACCGACTATACTATTAATATAGTTAATAGAAAGGAACTACCTTATAGTCTACTATATAACCTCTTCCTAAGAGAGCTAGAAGTTCTTCGAGAATATCTTAATAAAGAACTCGAAAATAGAAGAATTATATATAGTATAAGCTCTACTAGAGTACTACTACTATTCGTACTAAAGAAGGATAGAGAGCTACGACTCTATATCGATTATAGAGCCTTAAATACTATTATAGTTAAGAATCGTACCTCTCTACCTCTAATTAACGAGACTTTAGATTAATTAGAAAGCGTATAGTATATTACTATACTCGATCTTAAGAACGCGTATTATTATATCTATATAAAGGTAGGAAATAAATAGAAGACGGCGTTCTATATATAGTATAGCTACTTCGAATATCGTATTATACCTTTTAGCTTAACTAATACTCTAGTAACGTTCTAGTCGTATATTAATAGAGCTCTTATAGGGCTTCTAGATAACCTATATATAGTATATCTCGATAATATCCTAATCTATACCTACTCGTATAACTTAGAGGATTATTAGAAAGCTATACGTATAGTACTAGACTAGCTATAAAGCGCCGAGTTATACTATAACTTAAAGAAATATAGCTTTACTTAGAAAGAGGTATCGTTCTTAGAGTTTAAAGTAAACTACTAGGAGGTCGCTCTAGATCTAGAAAAGATCGTAACGATTATAGACTAGCTAATACCTAGTAATATATAAGAAGTATAAGCCTTCTTAGAGTTCGCGAACTTCTATAGAAAGTTTATTACTAGGTATACGAAAGTAACGAGACCTATTACTAATCTTCTAAAGAAGAATATACTATTTATATAGAATAACGAAGCCTACGTAGCGTTCGAGTACTTAAAGTATTACTTTATAATAGTACCGATTATAGTATACTTTAACTCTATACTACTAATCTGCTTAGAGACTAACGTATTAGACTATAGATTATCTAGTATTATATTATAGAAGTAGGATAATAGTTAGTAGTACTCTATTACTTTTACTTCTAGAAAGATAATCTCTACTAAGCGTAATTACTAGACGTTCGACTAGGAGCTACTTACTATTATATACTACTTTAAGATCTAGAGGTACTATTTTAGTAGCTTATTATACTCTATATAGGTCTATATAGACTACTATAATCTTAAGAGGATTTAGACTCTTTAGAAGTTAAACTCTTACTAGGTAAGATAGGTAGTATACCTAGGCTCCTTTAATTTTAAGATCTATTATTAGATAGAGAAGAATAATTCTACTAATAGACTCTTATAGAAACCCGACTACTAGACGGAAAATAGCGCTATTAATTAACTCCTACCTACCCTCTAGTATAAACTCTAGCTAGTAGATAGTATTATAAGTTTAAGTAACGTTTACGTCGTATTTACTAGAGTAGAGATAGTAGATAGAGAAATAGACTCTATTAATAAGCTAAGCTCGAGAAGTTCTAGTAGAATACTAGTAGACTCCTAAAGCGACCTAGTAAGTCTAGCCTAGATCGCTAGTAATACTAGATATATATAGTATATACCTCGTTTATTAGTAAGAATATTACTAATAAGCGAAACTATATCTATAGATATAGAAGAGCTATTTATAAGCCTTATCTCTTACTTATAGAAGTATAACTCTTAGGTTTTATATCTAAGAGAAAAGCTAGTAGATCTAAAGTAGAGTAAATATAGAACTCTATTATAGTAAGTAGATAATAAAGGCTTACTTTATTATAATAGTTAGCTATTCGTACTAAATAAACTAGTAGTCCGATAAGAGGTTATCTCCTTAAACTATAACTCTAAGCTAGTAGAATATTTTAGTATAGATAAGATAATAGTATTAATTTACTAATCTTTATACTAGCCTAATATAGCGTCTAACGTTCGTTTATATATTAAGAGCTATACTATATACTAAAGATCTAAAGCTATATATAAGTTACTATATAGCGCTCTTACTCTACTACTAGTCCCTAAAGATATTTAGTTAGAATTAAGCTTAGATTTTATTATAAAGTTACTACTATTAAAATACTATAGACGAGTCTTTAACTCTATCCTAGTAATCGTAAATAGACTATCTAAAATAGCCTTATATATCCTAGTAGTTAAGAAATAGATAGTAAAAGACTTTACTAAAAGCTTCTTCGAAAATATAGTAGTAAAGTATAGTACTCTAATAGGGATCGTATTAGATAGAGGTTCGCTATTTACCTCTAATTTCTAGACGGAGCTATACTACTAGTATATAATAAAGCGCTAGCTATCTACTACGTATTACTCCTAAACTAATAGCTAAATAGAAGTCTAGAACTAAATACTAGAGATATTCTTATACTACTTTATAAATAAGTCGTAAGATAATTAGGCTTTACTATTACCTTATATAGAGTTTATATATAATAACTTAGTCTATTCTAGTACGAACGAGACTCTATTCTTTCTTATATATAGAAAGTATCTAAAATAGTCTAAGCTATACGAGAACGTCTAGTAAGAAGAAAAAGTACTAGTAGTATTAGAAAGAATTAAACGTCTTATAAAAGCTAGAGAATACGTAGCGGACTACTTTCGGAAGGCGTAGGAATATTAGAAAACTACGTATAATAAGAGGTATACGCCTATAATATTCTAGAAAGGCGATCTAGTATTATTAAGTACTAAGAATATTAAATTATAATAGCTAAGTAAGAAGCTAAGTATAAAATTCGTTAGCCTTTTCTATATTACTAATTCGGTTAGTATATAAGCGTACTACTTAGTACTACTCTATATATACTATATCTACGACGTCTTTTACGTTAGCTTTCTACGAGTATACTACTAGAGACCTAGCGAACCTATAGCGAATACGCTCGTACTAGAAATTCTAGAAGATAGAATAGAAATATAAGTCGTAGATAAAATTATAGATAAGTAGAAACGTAATAGTTAGGTATAGTACTATATCTACTAGGAAGAATATAATAATACTTATAATACCTAGGAGTTTACTAATAACTTTAAGGATATAAATAAAGTACTAATACTATAGAAGTAGAATAAAGCGAATAGATAGTAGAAACTAGGCGAATAAAAGAAGAATAGGAAGTAATAGATAAGACTATAATTAGTCTATTAAGAAGCTAACGTATAATAGCCTCGTTATAAAGTACTAATAGAAAGCTAGTAGTAACGAGGAATAAAAGAATTAAGTACCTAGCTAGCGAACTACTAGTAGTAATAAGAGATTATAGGAAAAAGTAATATAAGAAGTTCTCTCGATAGTAGAGTACTAGAGATATAATATAGCTAAATTTAGCGCCTAATAGCTACCTTAGTAAAAGAGGGAAGTTAGTAAAGTACTAGTAGACTCTAAGTAAATACCTACTTATAGAGAGTATTATAGATAGTAGCGCTAGCTATAGTAGTCTAAGTAGTATATCTAAGGATATATATAGCTATAAGTAGAGAGGATAGTATTACTAGCTAAGCTAGAGTAGCTTAGACTAAAGGAGAGAGCCTACTACTATAATAGTCGTAGATATTAGCTAGTAGAAAGACGTAGGACTCGTACTCTAGAGCTTCGTTATCTTTAATAACTTTAATATATAGAGTACTAGTAGGGTACTTATAGCTAGAGTACTTATAGTACTTACGCTTAATATAGTACTCGACTAGCTCGATACTACTATTAGACTTACTATAGTTACTATAACTACTACTTATTATATACTACTCTTCCTTCTCTTTAGTCTTATACTTAGAGTTCGAAGCCTCTTTATTAGAGAGCTTATTAGAAGAGTACTCCTCGTCCTCGACGTTCTTCTTAATCTAGTAGGCTAGTAGGTTATTATCGTCGAGCTACTTTTATAAATAGGCGCGCTAGCGAGTAGAGAGTAGCTTAAGAGTAGGCTTACTATCCTTATAATACTTATATAGAGACTTTATTACGCTAGTAGACTTACTTCTACTTTTAGTATAGCTAGTAAAAGTTACCTCGTAGTTATAGTCTTTATATAGAGAGGCGTCTAATAGCGAAGAGTTAGCGTTAGTAACGAAGAGATTATTAAGAGTAGTACGACTACTCTTATAAGGCTTCTTAGTAATCTTACTATAACCCTTCTATTTAAGAGTAGACTTTATATAGTCTTATAGCGATTAGTTACTAGTAGTAATTTAGTTTTTATCTATAGTAGACTAATAGAGAGTACGCTCGAGAGAGTTAGTAGCCTCGTTAAAAATAAAGTAATTAGAGTACGCGTTCGGGTATACTATATATACCTCTAGGTACTAGAAATAGAGTATTAGTAAAGTCGTAGTAGAAATATAATAGAGCTCGAAATTTAAAATAAAATAAATAACTTACTACTAAGGAACTACCTAAGTAGATACCTAGCGTTATACTAGTACTAATACTAATCTCTATATAGTAGTTACTATTAGTAATAGCTATAAAGTCCTAAGTCGAGTAAGGAGTATATAGCGGAGTACCTAAGATATTTCTAAAGCGCTTTATAGTAACCTCGCGCGATCTCTACTAGTAGTTAAGTATATAAGTAGCTAGGAATAGAATATAGATAGTCTACTATATCTTCTCCTTATAGTCGTTCTCTATTTTAAAGGAATTACTATCTTCGAGAACGTAGAAATAGAGGTTAGCTAGCTCTTATATATAGTTAACTCGACCTTAGTACTCTAGTAGAACCTAGAGAAGACTATTAGCTATATAGCGAAGTACTAGTAGACTCCTATCTACTTACTAGCTCGTAGCTACTCTTATAGTTCCTATAGTACTAAGAGTATACTTAGTAAGCTAGTAGCCTATAGTAGCGACCTATAGCGATACTCTTAGAATAGCGAATATAATATAAATAGTTATAGAGCATATCGATAGCTAAATTAACGAGTAACTACTAGAAGTTTATATTATTAGAGATACTATAGTCTTTATAAAGAGCTAGAGAAGTTACTCCTCTAATATAGATACTATCTCTAGATATAAGAGTAGACTTATAGTCGAAATAAGTACGAAATAAAAACGATTCTAGAGTAGATAATAGTTAGTTCGAGAATCTAGAAAAGGAATTAGATATAGTAGTAGATACTTATTAAAGTACTAGTAGAGAGATAGTAGACTAATAGTAGGCGTAAAAAATAATTCTTATAAACGCGCTAGAGCTTATCGTTACTATAGTAGTAGAGCTACTACGATTATCTACTAGACCCTTCCTATACTATCTACTATTCTAACTTTATACGAGACTAGTAACGTCGAGTTAATTCTCTAGTAATCGCTCGGTAATTACCTATACTACTATAAAGTCCCTATATAAGATAGTACGATTAGAGAAGTTCCTAATTAAACTTCTAAGGAGAGGTAGCGAACTTATAGTAATAAACTACCTCTCTATATATTATTACCTATAAGGTCGAGTAACGCGCCTCTCTAATAAGAACGAAGGATAGATAAGAGAACTTATCGTTATAGCCTCTATCTTATATAAATATAACTAGATCGCTCTTACCTTATAAATAGATATCGATCTCTAAGTAAATACTTAGTAGACCTAAGCTAAGCTCTTAAGTTTAGAAAAGTCCTAGTAGACTTAAGGCAGAGCTCTTATAAATACCTACTAGAATACTAGGCTTAAGAAAAAGCGACTTATTATCTATAGAATATAGTATAGCTATAATTCTAAGATACTTATAGCGGACTCCTAGTAGAGTACTAGCGGACTACTAGTAGTAAGGTCGAGGACCTCTAACTTATAGTTCTAAGAGCCGAGGCCTAGATTATCTAGTAAACTAAAGGTAGTCTATAAAGAAATAAAAAAAAAATAAGAAGGAACTCGAGGAGAATAAGATTATTCTATATCTACTTAGAGGCTATTATACTACTATATATCTACTAGAGTACTTATATACCTATACCTATTATCTAATACTAATAATAACCTATATTACCTAATTCTTATCTCTAAAGTATCTCTTAGAATATCTAACTAGACTATACTTTCTAATAGTTATAGTAGTTAATATTATTAAAGAATAGGCTACTATTATCCTCGCTTTCTTCTTTCTTAATTATTAATAAATCTAGCTTCTTTTATAGTAGCTTAATACTACTAGTTAGTAGTAGCGCCCTCGCCTTCTAAGCTACTATTCGTAATATAATAACCGCCTTTACTTTTAAGGTTAATAGTACTACTACTATAGTTAACTTCTTACTACTTTTTAGTATATATAAGGACCTCTAGAGCGATAGAGGCTAGCTTAGATAATCTAGTAATTTAGTAGGCGTTGCCGCCTCTAAGGCCTCTAACTATAATACTAGAGGGCTAGAAGGTAGTATTAAGCGAGGTATAGTAATAATAATACCTCGGAATTAGAATATACGTAGTAATAGGCGACAGCGACAATGTTGGGGCGTAGAAGACGCGTTACTATACTAATTACTATGCAGCGCGTCGCGACTACCCCGGGTGCCAAGAGGACAACTATTTTTGCTAGCGTTCTAGCACGAGTCTATAGTGTTAATGTTGTGTGAGGAAGAGGAAGCCCTGGAAGGAAAACTGCGCCTCAAAATCTCTGGTGGCTTGGCTTGGCGCGACAAGGTCTCATGCGATTAAATCACCTCGAAGATGATACAGTGCGACTTATACGTTGCTCGAGAACGTTCTGCGGACTTTTTCAATTGTGGTATCGATCCGGTCAGCCAGCTAGGGCAAGCGGCATCGAGAGCTTGCACTCAGGTGTACTTGTCACATTAACAATTGTCCATCACTATGTCACACCCATCATTACACTGGACCTTCTAGTTCTACAGGCACAGACAGCATATATCATCTCACTTCACATCCAACCTCCTTCCTCTTCACGAACGCCAACGACATCGTGGAGGACCCCAACACGCATCCACACACCATATGCAGGCCCGTCACACCCGTTCAGCCAAACCTCCCAAAATCATATAGAGACAACACCTAAAGCAATGCCAACACAGCCATACCCAGCCCCGCAGCACCACCAGCAACAACAACCTGGGGCACCGGAACCGAAGCTCCATTACGATCCCCATCGTTGTCATCATCATCGTTGTTGTTATTGTTCTCATTGCTGTCGCCATTGTTGCCCGACTCTCCTTCGCTTCCAGATTGACCTTGTCCTCCAGATTGACCTTCGTTGCCATACGAATCGCTTCCACTAGTGCCAGTAGGTTCCGCGCTTCCAGAGATGACAACACCAGTGATACCAGCAGAGCTGAGAGCAGGAGCGAGAGAAGTGATATCAGCTGGCAAGTTCGTTTGTGATGCCAGACTGGTCACAGCGGATTCGATTGCTGCGGCGCCTTGAGGTGGTGGGGGGCCATGTTGTGGACCGTCAGCTTCTGCGAGGGCGAGAGCGCTGAGCGCAAGAATTGAGGTAGCGAGCGTTAGTTGCATTGTGTTACTGTTCGTGATGGTATCGATGCGGTGTTGACGGCGTTCTGCTTCGGAAGATTGTGACGATATATACTTCTTCGAACGTTATTGAAGTCCTTCCTATAGTTCTCGAGAGTAGTCAATAGGCAGATAGAACTCATAACGGCCTTCAAGAAGCCGAGATGAACGATTTTGAGGGATCAAACGATACTGATTTCGTCATCAAACCTACAAGAGACTTCGTGTACGCCATACCCCAGCTGTCTGAAATCCTGCAAGTGGATCATAATAAAGAACTGAAGTTCGTACGGGCAAATAGAAACAGGATGTGGCGAATCAGAAGTGTTGCTCGATCGATTGGCAGACATCTGTTGCAGCCGTTGAGACACTGATAGAAAGTAGAGGCAGGGTTATGGTTGTCGTGAAGTTTCACTTCGCAGACCCTGATGACGGATTGGTCATAGCTACCTATTTTCCAGTTGCATGATGTGCTTCTTTTGGCCAGGACATTTGTTCCAAGCACTCAGGCTTGGATATCCGCTTGCGGGTCATATAGCGGAGAACTTCGATAGGACCGGAAGCGTATGTGAAGCCGGTTCACGCGGTGTTTGGTTACGTCCTGAGAGGCCAGTGCTCGAAGAATAAAAGTCTGTGCACAGATTGCTCCAGTGCCGTATTGCCGCCTGCTAAGTTAGCGATACAGCGATGTTGCTGCGACGGTTTTGCCAAAGACACATCCTTCAATCACATCATGTCATCGTCCAAGCCCTCGGCCTGCGTCCGACTGCCCTGTACTTCAGCCCACGCAGCAGTGAAACTGTCGCCCCTCCAACCCCAAGCAACGCAATAATGACTAGCCAACAGTTTCCACTCTTCGACTTCATCTAGCCATTCCAGCTTATCGATGCGCTGTCTCTCTGCATCGCTGATCCAATCGTCCTGTTCCCAGATTTGGTGCACATCTCTGGCACCCTGGCCGCTCTCAAATCCAGCAACTCTCAACCGCTGCCGCTGCGCGTCCAGAGAGTAGTACTTCTTCAAAGTGCGCATCTCAATTCCCCTGGAGGCCAGATTTGACATCATGGTCCGACCAAAAGCATCAAAGGGTCGAATTGGCTCGTAAAGAACGAGGCCGCAGTTTGCTTTGATGTTCATAGTGAAGTACTGCACAACGCTAATAGCCAGATCAGGTGGGAAATAACAGAGACAGCATTCGCTAAGAATCAAAGTCGGCAGATCCGCTTCCAGACCTGGTATGATGGGAGGCGATTTGTTCGTCAGAACTCTGAGGTCTATCGCATGCAAGTGGTACGCTGGGCCTTGTTCTTGAGGCAGTGCCATGCGCGCCAGCTCGCTGTCATTTCTGATCGCGTTCCTCTTCAGATTGACATTCTCCTCAAAGTCAAGCTCATGGTACACAACATTGTGCTTGCCAGCACACAGTCTGAAAAAGCGGGTGTCAGATCCGGCACCGAGAGAGATGATCTGTTTTCTGTGACTGGAATGCGTTTCCAGGAAGCGTCTCACAAGCCTGTCGATGGCTTTCGTTCGCACATAAGTTCCTCGATTGATGATGGGATATCTTCTCGGTACTTCGTCGCCAAGCTGATAGAGCTGCTTCGCGTATGGGTCTTCAAGATAGCCCAGATTGACAGCGCTCATCCGACTGCTGCTGGCATCGCCGTCAGTTTGCTGGATGATTCTGTCGCGAGCCTGTTCTGCTTGCTCGTCACTCGGTATCGATCCATCGTCTGTACCGGAGCTTGACGGTCCTCCGCGTCGTCCTCGAAGTCGGGTGCCTCGTCTGCCAGTCCGCAGTGTATTCAAGTTTGGGATTGAAGCCATTTGCAGATCTCGTGGCGCGTGAAGCTGAAGCTTCGAAGGCGAGCACGAGCATAGCCTTGGCATACGTCACCTTGCAGCCAGCTTCACATGTTCACAAGCGCAGGCAACCATGTTGTTCACTTCGAACATCAGACAAGGGTACATGACTCCAGACGAACAGAAGTGATAAGAACAAGCCAAACTACACCGGCGCGCTCGCGCATCGAATCCGCCCTCTGCCGCCAGCAACATTCTCCTCAAGCCAACAAGAATTACAGCAATCATGTCTCCAACACAACAGCCCGTCCGTCAATTTATCCACTCGAACTTCTCTCCAGCCTTCCTCTATCCCCTGAAAGGAATCTGGTACTTCAGCACGCACCGCTACCTCTGGCCTCTCCTCCAAAGTCGCCTGGTCCCACTGACACTCCTCTCCACCTGCGTTCTGGCAATTCTATTCTTGACAGCCTACCTCCCTATCGTAGGCTTCCTGGCTCTATTCCACTACCGCGGATCCGCCTGGGTGAATGCCACATTCTTCATCCTTGGAATCGGAGCAGTCGTAATACAACTTCTCTTTGAGGGCATGCTGGTAGATCATACCCAAGTGGACGTTTTCGACGCGGTAATGGTTGGAGAAGGATATGAGGATCTCGTCAAGAACCGAAGAGCGGTTTCTGAGAATTTCGAGGAGAGCGATCCTTATGAGAGACTTGGACCAAGAGACAAGGGCGCGGCTTTCTATCCTTTTTCATTTCGACAGATCATCGAGCTTGTAGTTCTTCTACCGCTCAACTTCGTGCCGTTCGTGGGAGTCCCGCTCTTTCTCATCCTCACTGGATACCGGGCCGGGCCACTCATGCAATGGCGGTATTTCCAACTTAAGGAGCTCTCGAGGAAGGAGCGCAAGCAATTTATTCAGAACAAGGGGCACAAGTTCGAGTACATGTGGTTCGGCGCAGTGCATATCACACTGCAGCTGATCCCTGTGCTGGCGATGTTCTTCTTGCTCACGACAGCAGCAGGGTGTGCTTTGTGGAGTATCCGATTAGAAAGAAGAGAGCAGGAAACACAGCCTTTACGGCACGCAGAGGATGAGAATGAGCCACCCTCGTATTCAGACGAGGCGTGAAAGATGAACATAGATACATGGTCGTGACGACCGTTTTCTATCCGATCTAATGTTGACGATGCTCGCAGATCTTCGCCAATGTTTTGGTGTCTTTCCTCTGTCGTCTATCAATCGTGCTTGCAGCGACAAGTTTGCGGCTACGGCACACCTGCAACCTTCCATACCTTTACAGCAGCATCAGCTCCCATTGAGATGACTTTGTCATCTGTTATCCACGCAACAGCGCCCACGCCTTCCTTGTGCGCATTGTTCGCCTTCACTCGTTTGCCAGGATCAGCCAGTGACCAGACGAAGACGTTCGTGTCGAGCGCTCCCGAGACAACATGCTTGTTAGCTGGGCTCCATGCCAGAGAAGTCACACGTGCAGTATGTGCCGACCAGCGGTTCGTCTCGAGAGTCCAGCTCCCAGAGGCGTTCGAGTATGCAAAGATCTTTCCATTGGTCAACCCAACGGCGAGATGGCTACCATCGGGCGAGCATGATAACGCTGAGATCGGCGATGTCGCTTCCTTGAGTGTTGTAACTTCAGAGAAAGATGAGGCCGAAGATGCATTGAAGATGCGAACAAGCTTGTCGTCAGATCCGGCGGCCACGACGCTGCCAGCTGCGGCGACAGTCGTCACAGGCGTAGGAGTTTTGAAAGCGCCTGCACTCTCACCATTGTGATATGAAGTGATGCCCGCTGTAGTGGCAACGAGAGTGTGCGGCTTTCCAGCAATGATGGCAACAGTTGCCGACTTTGGCTGTCCTTCTGTCTTGACCGCAGACCCTAGGAAGGACTTCTGAGCAGCGTCAACGGTCCGCAGACTGTCGTCCCAGCCCACTGAGAATATGCGCGAGTCATCACTTCCAGTGTTCGGTAGGCAGGCTATGCTTGCGATGTAATTCGAGTGACTCTCGCCATCGACCAGGTCCGCGGAGCCAGTCGAAATGTCCCATGTGCGAAGTCGTCCTTCTGCGGATCCTGTCCACAGAGTCTTGCCATCACTTGGTGCCGTCGCCGCTGTGATGGCTCTTTGATGTCCTCTGACAACCTTCACAGGCTTGTCAGTACCTTCTTTGAAGTAGTTCAAGTTGCCTTCCAGGTCCAGAGATATGATTAGACCATCGCTTCGCCCTTGCGGCCACACCACGCCGACTTGTTGATCCGACACGCTGACTTTGCCCTCTTCACCCAATCTCCAGTTCTGCACCAGCTTGCCACTCTCCACTTCCCAGATCTTGACACTCTGGTCACCGGATACTGTGACCACCTTCTTCCCGTCAGGGCTCCAACTCACACCGAAGATGGAGCCCTTGTGTCCATCTTCACCCTCGCTAATCTGTTTCACCGCTTCTCCTGTCTTGCCATCATATATCCATATGCGTTTGTCGCTTCCCACTGTGACCAAGCTGCTGCCATCTGGAGAGAACTGCGTCGCATACACGAACTTGTCATGCTTCCCTCTCACACTTGTGTTGAACTTGAACGGCGCTCCATGGAAGAAACACATGCTCATGTCATCACTCCCTGTTGCAGCCCGAAGTGGTCTCTGTTTCCGCACATCGACACAGTTGATCTGCTGGCTGTGACCACTGATCTCTCCCACGCTGTTCCCAGAGTCTGCTGTGATGCAGTGTCCGAATCTTTCCTTGCCATCCCCGACTGCAATTATCCGTTGACTATCACCATCCCAAGCAATATCGTTTATGCGGCCTGCGATGATATGGTATTCGCCCTTCGTGGTCTCAGCTCCGACGCTATCCCAGACACGGACGGATCCTGAAATGTCACCAGACGCAATGTAGAAGCCTGAAGGAGAGAATCGGGCAACAGAGGTGGTTGTTGTGTGACCGGTGTATTGTTTCGCGATTTCTGGGTGGTCAATGGAACGGACGAAGATGGACTTGTTGGAAGCATAAGCTATTCGCTCGCCCTTGCTGTCGGCGGAGAGAGGGGTGGGTTGGCCGCGGGTGGTGCTAGGCGAAGCAGCCCAAATAGCTTCGGGCGTGATTGACATGGCGAAGGAGTGCGAAGGCGAGGGACGAGGTTGCTTGGGGAGAGGACGTGTTTGTTTGTACAAAAGATAAAGTGGCTGCCTCTCACCGCGTAGAGAGCTACCTGACGCAAGCTGCAGGGCGGCTGCCCCACCATGCGCATGGCGTCTTGGCAGAGTATGAACACCACATCCCTCTGTCTGAACAAAATCAAACATTTGATGATTGCCACCAACCGGTATGCTCCATAGCCTTTTTGAATCGTTCTACGACGATATCCTCACAAGCGTTGAATACACCTCGTCCGGCTTAGGAAAGAAGCCAAATTTGGTTTTGGGCGACACCTCGACACTGGTGTTCACAAGTTGTTCGAACATTGATGTGAATTTCTAGTAGCGGGGTCAGGTTGATCGCTCCAATCAATCGATGGTGGTTCACTTGACGTACCGGATTGCCTCTAACCGCGAAGCCTATCATGAAGATATCACAATGTCGTTCCTGCAATACCTCCTTAATCCGTCGAAGTGTGTCTTCTGGGTCTTCCGGGTTCACATCCACGAGAGAGCAATCGTAGCCTTCCGCTTTAGCTCTTTCCATCTCCTGTGAAACGTCAGATCTTTGTGCAGGGTGAAGGCAAGGCAATATTACATCAACTACAGTCTGCCTGTTGGTATTCTGTTGTCCATTTTTGCCTTGCTGCTCCCAATCTGCAGAGACAAAGTGGCCCATGCCTGCAACTAGGACATTCTTGCGTGTATCAGCCATGGTGCGCCGTGGAAGTGCGTTTGTTCTTGTAAGGAGAGTTCTGATGTTCATCCGATTTGATTCTGGTTTCTCAAAGAGCGGAACGAAGCTATTTGTATAACTGAACTCTATTCTTAAGATTACTGATACTGCACCGGCGGCTTGATAGTGGCCCGCAGCCACAAACACTTCGACGGACGTAGATTGTATTAAATCCGGAGATCAGATCTCTGTGCTCCGCTAAATGATGTCCAAGATTAGTACGGTAGCTTTTCCGCAGGACAGGGCCTGCTTCGAGCGCACATGATTCGTGAATAACAACAACACTGGACCGCCCGTGGGACAATGAACCTCCGATTCATCAAAGTGATGGCTATGCAGGTGGTCTCACTCTCTATCTAACGCAAAGGCCAACAGCGCGTCAGGACCAAGTGTCTTGACTCCAAGCGTGGGTAGAAGCAACGAATGTGTGCGAGGTCGAAGAAACGCGCAGTCGCAAGCAAAGTACTGCAGCGATGGACGGCCTCTCGTGTCATACTCCAACGCTTTCGACCTCTCCACGAAGTCATCCTAATTGCGGACAGCAAAATGGAAACTCAAGACATGCACAATTCGCGATCTCTCTCGCGAACTTGATCCACGATTACGTCGCTTGTCGAGATAGAGCGCCTTAGCTACGCCATTCAAGGCAGAGAGACAAGGGTCGAAAGGGCACTCGAGTTCTCTGGGCGGAGGAATTCGCAATGTTCATTCTAGTTTCTGTTTTGCTTTCCGGTGGAAGGTCGTCCTGACAGCTGAACGAAAGATGTCTCAGAGAGCCTGGCGACTGCAACAGTGGGAAGACATGTAGTGGCCCTGCATCGTAGCCGGCCACACTTGTCAAGGTCTCAACCTGTGTCCGTGTATATGTTGACTCAGCGGTGCTTCAAGGCGGCTTGTCCAGTCTCTTTCTCAATGCAGCATTCACTATGGCTCCTGTTCCACATGTCGCAAGTCGCTAGCAGTCCGTCCCGGGAATGACACGCGCTGCGCTGGCGAATGAAGGCGGCGGCGAAGGCGGCAGCACGGCGACGACGGCTATAGCTGAGCTCGCGACGAGATGCGCGATACTGATCGATGTCGACACACGCGGCGAAATGTGAGGATTTCGGTGTCTTCTTTGCGTACAGTGGATGAGATTGGCAAGCTGGGAAATCAGGTATTACAATACGGCTACTGCCGCAGCGTGGACAGCCTCCTCGACCGCACCATGACAGCCTCTTCATCATCGCTATTATTGTAACGGCATCTGCATCCGTCTTGTTGCGGGATGACCAGAGTCGATATGATCAGAATCTCTCGCCATCACACGAACGCGCAGCCTTCTACGATGAGAGAGAACGGCCGGGCGACACGATGTCACGACATGGCTCATCTCGTCCCGAGGGACTGCATAGATTCTTGCTGACCATAATCCTGAAAGGCGCAGCGAATTGCAGATGGTGCCTCTTGTATACATTTGTGCAGCATTCTGCGGGAACAGCCAGCGCGCTCCGCTGATGTGGTCAGGCGGGTGGCATATGGATCACATGTCGCAGACACAAGCTGACCCTCTGGCTTGCTCGTGGACCGCAGAAAAGCAGGTTGTTAGAGCTTTAGCAGAGGACGACTACGAACACTTCCAACGCCAACGTTGTGGTAATGTCGCGCCACCGCATATAAGTCTCCGTGTCAGCCTCGAACAGATTGCTCCAAGCTCCTCGCATCAAACCTGCACCACGGGCAAGCAAGGCAGCCGCAGTCAGCGTGCCTCAACTCAAGACACAACACCCCGTCCGTCGCATCCACACACCCTCAAGCAGCATCTCCAGCAAAAACTTTCCAGAGCTCAGTCATTCATATAATATCCACTTGTCGCAGCTGAAGCGGTATACTTCTTGCCAGCCAATCACGATTGCTGCTCGCCATTCACTCGCAAGCTCAAATTCAGACAACGCAAGCATCAATGCCTTTTAGACTTTCGCCCTGCATACAACGAAACGATATCAGGCTTCACTTAATAAACACAAGATAAAATTTGTTCCTCCACTCTAACAAAGATCGGCGGCATTGGGCTGTACAAGACGTAGTGACTTTAGCAACCACAATCAGGAACAGGTTAAGACCTGCCCGCCCGTCCACCCGCACGCCAACAAGCTCGATTATTCTCGAGCGGCGGAGCAGTGACTGGACGAGCCTGCTGCACACGTCGGCGAATCGATCTAATTTGCCGCGCTGGGCAAACAATAGCACCAGCAACAGAACAAACCCAAATCAAACACAACGCAGCCGCCTAGCAGCATTTCTCAGCTTCCAGTTTACTGCCGAGAGGAGCTCGACCACAATGTCCTGGATCTGCTGCAAGTGTTCTCGAGACAATACCTCAGCGAGTTTCATCTGTACTTGCGGTACGCACAAAGCCTTACACGCCAATCTCAAACTTCAAGACTAACACATTCATAGGTCATGGCACGCTACTATGCCTCGGCTGCTTTAGCTATGACAACAATTGCGGACCGAGCATTTTCCTCAGAATCACCGCGAGCAAGACCTCGACCAAAGAACCAAAATCTACGCAGCCATGCCATGTGAGGCTGGCTTCGGGAAGCAGTTCGGCTGCTGGGAGGTGACAGCGACACACACGTAAGAGCAGCTAATGGAATGACGCGAGAAAGAAAGACTTAGACTTATCGGCCTCACGGCCACTTCTACAAACATGTATTTGTACGTGCGAGGTGTTCAGCATGGCGCGGACTTGTTAGGCCGCTGTAATGAAGGGTTCGGAGCAATCAGGAGACGGATCATCACAATGATGTAGTGCCTCAAGCACTTCTTCTACCTCACTTTTCCCATCGTGCTCAATTATTCAGGTTGATCAATGACCAATAAGCTAATGCAAAACATTGCACACGACCTATAACAAGGACACCAGTCCAAAGAAAAACTGTTTCCTGGAGCGAGTCATGAACCTAACGACTACTCTTAAGCATAAACAACGCCTGCATGCCTCACGTTTCAGCACCCCGATCAAGCACGCCATTTTGCATTTCCTAATATATTCGAACGCCTAATATCTAGAGCCGTTTTTCTTACTTTTTCGCTATTGGTGTTATGCGTTATATGATCTAAAGTCTTCTCTGTCGCAGAGCAGCTGTTTAACTGCAAAAATGACCGAAACCCCTAGGATTTCCTCAGGCGCTCCGCCAACCTGTGCGGGCTATTCCGTCCCTTCAAATTCCGGTCAAAAGCCGCTCAAAGCCACGTCAAATGCTACACCACGGGGCTGGATGAGCGCTGAGAAGGAGGCAGTGGAGAAGTCAATCGTTGGTTTCCTCCCTCTGCTCCCGACACCCCCTTCCTCCATACGTTCAAGATCTTCAAAGGCAACACGAGTAGTTTTGCAGCCAAATTTGTAAGAGCTATAGAAACAGAGAGACATGATTCTCAATTTCTTTCGCTGCCTCTTCTGTGTGTGACGCTGTCGATGATTGCCCAGAGTCCCGCGTTGGCCTCATCCGCGCTGGGGCAGCAAAATGGAAAACGTGATCAAGATGGCATGCTTCGCTCGTGGGCTGAAGTGCTTCCTCACCTCCTCGTGACTCAGCATTTCTGCGGCGTATCCAAGGGACCCGGTCTCGCGAAGCAGGATAGTCGCATGATCAAGGTCGCGGCGAGAGAGCAACAGTGTCGTTACTTGCGAGTTTCCATTTCGCTGTCCGCACCTAGCCACCCTCTCATCGCTTCTCGCGACGACCTGTGCTTCAAGCGACCATGTCTTGCCCATTCCACATTTGGCGCACATCCAATGGTGGCAGTGTCATGGGTTTCTCAGGAATAGATTCTGCTTTATCTATGCCCTTACCAAAATTTACTCATCTATCACTTTCTTTTCACTTTTGTACAACCTCATCACGTCCATCTCCACATCAAACCACATCATCAGCGTTTACTGCCCTCTTCCATATCCTCTGCCGCACCAATGCCTTCCTCCAGCACTTCAGGCAAGATTTCCCCCTTTCCAACCTTCTTCTTCCCATTCTCATACATGATCCTCTTCCATCCTTCCCGCTCATTCGGATCCTTGACGAATTCCATCGTGGGGAAATAATGCTCGTTCTTTTTCATAGTTGCCACCCAGGGGACATTATCGAATGTCATGACTTTGAGGCGGAAATATGTGTTGTCGGGGATTTTGTTGACTTCTTGGAGGAGTTCTGGAAGAGTGTTGACTGGAGTGGCGTTGACTGCGAGGATGAAATTCGTTGGGGCGAGACCGTAGGCGTATGAAGGGGAGCCACGGAAACGAGCAGAGACGTAGATGTCGGAGTGGATTTTTGAGATTTGTTGGCGGACAGCGTGGTGAGGGCGATGGAGGACTGCGCCACAGAAGACGAGGATGTGGTGGGTTTCGAGTTCTTGGGTGGGCACTGTGGGGATGGTGAGGGAGAATTGTTGTTGTTTGCGGATGATGAGGGCTTTGAGGGAGGGGTTGGTGTACATTAGGTCCATGTTTGTGACGCGGGTGATGAGTTGGTCGTTGAGGGTGAGGATGATGTCACCTTCGAGGAGGGAGGATTCACCGGGTTTGATGGATTCGTCGGCGTCGACTTTGCGGACCATGAAGAGTTGGTGACGTTCGGGGTCTTCGCGTTCGACACGGTCGATCCATTCCTCGGGCACGCCCATGATTCGGGCTTGGGACATTTGGATTGTCTGTGTTTCAAGGTTGAGGATATTGAGTTGTGGGTTCTTGCCTGTTCGCACCTCGTCGATCACCGGGAGCAGACCCGGCGTAGAGAAACCGAGATGGTACTCGATGTCTTTGCCGCTGTGGCCTGTGCGCTCGCCAAGATATGTGAGCCAAAGAGCCTGCACAGTGCCGTCTTCGCTGATCAAGACACCGCTGCCGCACTGCGCACTGAGCGATGTGTCTACAGTGATCGCATCCAGATTGACAGCACGATAGCGAGGAGTTGAGGCACTTGCAGGAATGGCCACAGTCGTGATGTCCGTGACGGTGGTCTTCGCGACGACGGGTCGCAGGTTCTGGTTGAAGCCGAAGAAAATCGTCGACTCTCCCTGCTTGATCTGCTCGGTGGCCAACTTGGCAGTTCGCACATCAGCCTGCACAAGCTTCGGATCGTATTGAATGACAGTGTAGTTTTGCAGCGGGTGTAAGAACACGACTTTACCCTCTACAATGATCGAGTCGGCGATGGTGACCGAAATGTCGCACATGTCGTAGGGTACGATCGCCCGTGAGATTACGACCAGACCCTTCTCGGCATCAATGACCAGACCAAATCCAATCTTGCGAGCTTTGGGAAAGCCGTCGAGCTTAAGCGGTAAAGTGACGGATACCCGAACGAACGATTTGATGATGTCCACGGCAGCCTTGTGTTGCGCGCCAGCCATAGTGATGAAGTTGCCCTTTCTCGGGACGGGTGCCGTAGGTGGTATAGGCTCGGCCAGGTCTGTGAAGTCCCAAAGGCCGCTCTCGTCGTTTCGGACAGCCATGCGCATGTTCTTACTCCAATGGCGATCGACAAACATGATGCTCGTGTTGAGTGTATGCATATCGCGTAAATGCTTGTAGGTGACTACCACTCTGCTGCGGTCCGGTATTCCCTTCATGACCTCAACGAAAGTGTCCAGGTCAGGCGTGGGCTTGTGGTCAATGGACTGTATCAGCCACCCGTATTCGGAGCCTTCGAATCTAAAAGAGCCTGCAGCTTCGCAGCAGTACACGCCGGCGCCCTCTATAGCGATTGCGTACAGTCTTGCCTGCTGGTAAGACAAGTTGTGAAAAGCGGCACCGGCAACTGATACGAAGCGATCTGGGGTGATGAGGTGAAGATCGCCAACATTGATTTCGACTTCCATATCCTGGCCGCCTCTTTGAATCAATAACTTGACTTTGCCGCCAACGCTGTCGTCAAGAACTGCGTCCAACCTCACGAACTGCGTGAGGAGACTGTCGTTGACTTTGAGCAGAACATCGCCCTCCTCTAGCTTGCCATCTGCTGGTCCCTTAGGCAGCACGACTTCTGCTACGAGCATACCCGTCTCCTTGGGAAACTCTGCTCGCACCTTGCTTTCCCACTCTGGAGTGAGCCCAAGCCTTCGACATTCGTCAAAAGGCTTTAGTATCCACTGTGTCTGAATTGTCCCTCGATCCACATGCTTTCCTTCTCGAATGCACTGCAGCGCTCGTAACGGTCGATCCAGAGGCAAAAAATAGTCTGTTGCGGCGCCGTCTGATCTCCCACCGGCCTGCAGCGCGACTGCATGTCCATCGATGTTGACCACAGGCGATCCCGAAGATCCTCCACTTGCTGCAGCAGCAGCCTGAATGTAGTTTGTGTTGAAATCGCTGTAGCCCTCGCCATACTCGGGAGCATTCCTGTCCAATCTTGAAATGACACCAGACAAGATGCTCAGCTTTTCTCCGGCATCATTACCCACAACTCTGATCTCAGCGCCAACTTTTGCGAGGTCTGGTCTCAGTTCCAGCGAGCTCAACTTGATATAGCGAATCTTTTTGGGATCAAAGCGCAAGATGCCGAAATCGTGTACTGGGTCGCGGTAGACAGGAAACACATCGCATTCCTCGTGGTTGTCGAAAATGACATAACCCCAGAACGGGCCAGCACCGACAACGTGACGATTGGTGAGAATGTATCCGCGCTCCGCATCGACAACAAATCCGGTGGCCTCGCTGGAGATGGCGCTGTCTGTGTCGAACGAACAAGTCTGGCAGAAGTGGATGCTGACGACGTTGCTGACCACTTTTTCGATTGTGGCCTGCCACTCTGCAGTATCTGGCCCCGAGACTGGTATAACACTCATGGCGTCCTCATCGACTGAGTGCTGAGGAGACACGTGCCCGTTGGGTGTGTCTGCTGCTGAGGCTGTGACGCCATTCTCGATCTTCTTTCCGCCATTCCCCATCTGCAGAGATTGTGAAGGCCGTCGGACCTGTTTCGTGGGCCGCGAGGAGTCATTGCCGGCCGGGGGCTGCTTGCGCTTGGGCGAAGCATGGTCCATGGTGCTGAATCGGCGAAAGATTGATTGCAGGGAGATGCGGTTGTGCTGTACAGATATGTTTCTAGCGCGTGGCAGAAGTGAGTGTGCTATTGAACTGCTGCTTGTCGATGCGCCAGGGCGGAGTGATCTGGAAGAGAGTGACGGAGTGCTGGTGGCCGTGGACGCAGTGGTGATGGCTCGGCGGGACGCGTGGTGCAGCAAAGAGGGAGAGGCGCAGTGTTTGCTGAGGAGGGTCGTTGTCGCAGGCAGCCTGGCCAAGACTCGACCATGGAACATATAGAAACGAGAGGCGTGACTGTCGGCGTGGAAAAGACGTCGCAGCATATGCACAGCGACGGCGGCGGCGGCGGGTCATCAAAGTGTTTGTCTCACTCCCGCGCCGAGTCCGCAACACCACCAACACCCACGCCTTCCAGGGGTTCGACGTCACTTCTGTACAGGTACATCCACTTCATCACGCGAGGCACATGCACTTCACATTCATCAATTCATTTCATGAGCAGAACTACGTGCTATAGTCTGCTATGCCTGCGCGGCAATGCTGCATCGTCGCGGGTCATCGTGCAGCGTAGAAGTCGTTAGTCGTCGTAAGTGAGGATGTTGGAGGGTCACTCGCAGAGCGCCACCAAGTATCCAAACCTGCCAGCCATCATGTGAGCCGGCCCAACACCATCACAGATGCAATGCAAGAAAGCAAGCAATATGCTGCCCACCCTCAATTCATCTCCACGTTGGCGTCCTCATCCTCGGCCTCAGCCTTGACCTTCTCCTCGGCAACCGGAGTCTCGCTCTCGACCTCCTGGCCGTCAGCAGCAGCGGTGACCTTGGCGGGGGTCTTCTTCTTAGAAACTCTCTGCTTCTTGGGCTTTGGAGTGGCTTCGTCGCCGTTCTCCTCGCCCTCGACGGCAGCTTTGGCACCGCGCTTCTGCTTTCGTGTCAGTCTGGAGTGAGTCTGAAGCTAGGTCAAGATGCTTACCTTTGGAGTCTTGGCTGGTGGCTTCGCTGGAGTGTCCTCCTCGCCGTTCTCGCCGGCTGCCTCCTTCAGCTTCTTGAGCTCCGTGCGCTGCTTGTCGAGCCAGACTTGGCAGGCCTTCAGGGAGCGGCCTTCTGGCAACTTGACTTCCTTCCAGTTGATCTTGTCGCAGGAAGAGTTGATGATGGCGAAGAGGAGACCAAGCTGTCGGACTGTTAGCGGCATGCTCTGTGCTACTCCGAATTCGGCAAGGTAGGGTGAAGCGATACCTTCTGAACCTCAGTCCAGGTCTTAGCGTTGGTGGCCTTTTGTTCTCCGGCATCAGACGCCTTCTTCTCTCCTGCGTCAGACATGGCGGAAGTGATGGCTTCTTGGATGAGGTTTTGTGTTGATTCAGTTGTGAGGAGACCTCGAGGCATCAACCTTAGGTCGGGACTGTTGTGCTGTGATTGCGGGATTCGTTGGGTTGTGGGAAGAGGAAGAAGAGGATGACAGAGGGAAGAGCGAGCTTAAGTGGGCGACGGAGAAGTGTCAAGCTCACTTCTGAATAGGCTGCCATGTGAGTACATGATTGTTCGTGCAGCTCCTATTGTCACGGACCCTCCTCCGCAGCTTTCCATTCACTCAATGACTGGCAGTGCCCCACTATGACGGATCGCGCCACGCTACAATCCCTGTCCAACGGCCGACAATACCTGCACCGCTGCCTGCGAACGGCACAGCAGTTCGACATCAGAAGCTGTGGTGAAAGCTTTTGCGCTCTGAAGTCACCCTCACCAACATCAGCCTCCAGATCGACGGACACTTCTTGAAAGCTCAAGCTCGTGACCGAAAAATCTTCGCCCGCTGCGATTCTCTCAATTACTACACTCACTCCACTTCACCTTCACGTCTTCCTGTGATCTGAGCATTTTACTCAGCACACCATTTCACATGGCACCTTTCACACCGCCATTCACCCCAAAGTTGTTTCGACAACACCTGGACTATCTCAAAGGCAAACGAAACCCCACTCCACCGACACCACAACCAACAATGGCCAGTAACAGCAACGATCACGGAGACTCTCCTTCCGCGTACGACTCCATGTCACCGCAACACGCATCGCCTTCCGGCCGAAAGCGCAAAGCGGAGGCAACCGATATCGAAGACGCTGGCAGCAAGCGCCTTCACCTTGAGTCCGATGGCACGAAGAAAGCCGTTCACGGCCAATTGGTGCCAGTCGTTTCTCGCCGCGAGATTGATGCGCAACTTCAGCTCCATCAAGACCACCAAGACTCGGTGAATCCTGCCCGGGATGACGAGAGCGAAGACGAGTTTGTCGATGCGGAAGAGGATGTCTTCACCTTGCGCGACCCTGCTGCGCTTCCTTCAGCGGCAGGTGCTGGCAGTTTCGACACGAGCATGGATGATGTGACCGACAATGGGCTCAGCGCCTGGCGCGCAGACCCCATTGAGCCTCCGAGCACTTTTATGTCGGACCAGACTGACCTCGACTTGGCTGGCACGAGTCTCTTCCCGGGGCTAGGGCCAATGGACTGTTACGCGCTGGATGGAGATGACATCGGCCTCGCTGAACCAGAATACGGACAGGAGGGCATGGATGACGAGGGCATAGAAGCCCAGATCAATGAGAATGATGTTCTTGATCTTACCCAATCTCGCCCTTTGGAGCAACCTGAGATGGACACCAGTGGTGTTGCGCTCAACGACCAGACAGCCTATGCTCAGAAGTTGGATGAGTTTGATCAGGAACAGCAGACAAATGAGCCGGACCTTGCAACGTCCATTACTGAAACTCAGAACCAGACGTCTTATCCTCCGGGAACGGATGAGGCTAATCAGGAAATGGACACAGATGAACCGGACCTCGATGCGTTCATTGCTGAAGCGAACGGAACACGACCATATGCTAAGCCCCTCGAGGATGAGCCGATGTCTGACGCTGCGGTTGAAGACCTCGCATCGGCATCTCATCCGCAAGCACCTACTCACATCGAAGAGGAGAACGGAGTACACAAGCTCGTCGGTCAGGATGGCCAGATTGACGCATTCATCGTCAAAATTGGAGCCACGCCAGAGAGTGACCCACAGCCACATACCTTGCCTGGCAGCGGCGAGTTGGCTCACGAGCATCAACAGCACCAGCAGGGCTACACTGCAGGCTCGGAGTTGCTCAATCTCAACTCTCTGAACGATCAGCCAGATCTTGATATCGTTGGCTGCAACGACTCTGCCCTCGCCCAGTCCTACGAAGCACAAGGCTATACATATCAGGACCCATCCAAGCGCATCGCCACGCCTCCTCCACCAACTCCGGCAGCACCAGCAGTCAGCACCTCCAACTCCCATGGGCAGATCCTCCTCCCCGACGGCTCCACCTACAACGTCTCCAAAACCAACGCCAGCACCTCCGTCCTCCGCACCGCCGAACTCGCCAAAATCGCTGGCACCGATGGCCCCGTCATCCCACGAGACTTCTCCAAATCCTTCGAACCCTATCACGCCTTCCACGTGCGCGCCCGCGCCTGCCTCCCTGTCATCCCCATCCCATTACCCAGCCACCGCTATTGGATCGCAATCCTCTACCCCACCAAGAAGCCCAAGAATGCCAAATCCGACAAAGATTTCATGTGGATGAAGGGAAATAGATTCTCGACCGTCTGCACCATCTGGCACAATTTCTCGCTGCGCACGATGGAAGAGGATTTTGTGTTGACGTGTCGTGGAGAGGTGCTGGACATGAAGGATCAGGTGCAGGAGTTGGATTGGTTTAACAATAAGTTTGTGGTGATGAGGGCTGTGAAGACGGGAATGCTGGAGAAGATGACGAATGGGAAGCCAAAGGGGTTGTTTGGCGAGATTGGAGTGATTCCCGAGAAGAAGATTGAGGTTGTGGAGTTGGATTGAGAGGGCGAGAGGTCAAGGATGAGGGTTCTGGTGGTTGGTTTGGGGAGAGGGCGGGCATTTTTGAATGGTGCAAGCTCGACCGATCTTCGCATGGAGCGGGAAGGGATTTACTGCGTGCGATATTGAGGAGAGTTGCATGTGAAATTTCTGGAATAAACGAACTGCGATCTGATCGCTGATCGCTTCGCTGAGTGGCACTGACGAGGTGCTCAGGCTGAAAGCAATGGCTTCAGTGCTGCGACTGACTGGCTGCAGTCGCGAGCACACGACGAAATACATCGTGAGCTCAATCACATCTTGCTTGCAGATATGTAAGAGTAGCATAAAGCTCATTGAATCTCTTGCTGAAGTCTTCTTGCGCTCTCTGGTTGGTCCTGCTCTGTGCGTTTCGCTCCGTAGTTGATTCTAACCTCCGCCGCTCTCCTTGAATCTTACACGCCAAACATGCTTTCACTCTTGGCCCTCGCCTTAATCGTTGTCCCACGCCCGCTGGTTAGACACCAACCCCGATGCCTTGCGTGTTACCATCCTCGTTCCGCTTCTTTCTGACCCGGAGTCCCTATGCTTGGATTGGTGCTCTTCGACCAAGTCGAAGCAGTTTGGTGGCGCGACGTGGGCTCTCAAGCCTCAAATTCCTGAGATGCGCAAGCCGTCCAACGGGAGTATAGGTGCGCGGATCACAATCGCTGTCATGACATCTCTCCGGGCCCTGGGCACGAAGCCACCTAAGCAACGACCGCAGCCATGTCCCAATGCTCATGTAGCTCCATCATTCCAGCCGTAATGCTTGCCGGCATAAGTGGCACACAGTAAGATGCTCCGCACTCTTGCATGCAACGTAGTCCCTCTCACCAGTTCCTGTTTCTCTTACTCCAATTTATCCAGATGTTCCAGTCTCGTAAGCACCACCTGTTTGCTCGTCTCCTGGATCTCACCCGCGAGGAAGACTTCGTCCAGAATCGCATAGACCTAGTGTTCCACCAAAATCAGCTTTCCATACCCTCACCCCAGAACATTCAACTCTGATCCAATCCCTATATTTCCCTAGAGCTCCCACCCATCTCACGCGAACATACCTTATAGAAGTTGAACACCAAATCCAACTCGCATACATTCCCAAAGAACTGATCCAGCACTTCAACGAAGAAATGTATAGCTTCCAAATACGCCAACTCATTATCATTCGCATCTACGCACGCGCAGAAGAATAACCCGGCGTATCGGCGATAAACGATCTTCGAGGATCCGCGGAACTCGACGAAATTGGATTGGTGCTTCTGATCACGAGGTGCTACGAGGCGGTGGACTTCGCCTTTGAGTTTGATTTTGTCGTCGTCGTTGTAGGGGGAGTACCATTTCGCTAAGCGGGTCTTGCCTCTGTGGAGGAGGGGTTAGGTAGGAGGGAGGTTTAGTGTGTGGGCTGAGGGGACGTACTGGCGATTTTGGATTAGGATGAAGGAGATGACCATTGTGGAGGCTAAAGTAGTTCTTGGAGAAGGATTTTGAGGATTGTGAGCGAACTGGTGAAGTGCGTTGGGTGAACTCGTAGCTGGAGAGTAGAGCTGTGGTGCGTGCTGTCTCGTAGGCTTCGGCAACTCTAGCAGCCCGGTATGGACTAGCGCCGATCTCGCGCCTGGAAGCATGAGACAGCAACAACAACTCGAAAGAGCACGCTTTCTTCCGCACTGCTTTCTGCTCACCGACCTACTCGTAGTGGCAGTCGCGTGCGCTTCTGCTCCTTTTCGACACTCCGGAGGTAGGTGACGACTTTTACACATCTCATACCTTTGCATCGCTCACGGCCGACACGTCTGCGACGCGTCGTGCAATGACAACTCAGCAGCTCAGGCAAAGCAGGACAAATCCACGCCATGGCCTGCACAGTCACGGTGCCATTCTGGCCTGTCTCCTATGACAATGTACACTGGTCCAAGGACAATCAGATTGCCGTGCTCGGAGGCGAGCACGTCCTCATTGTCACACCACGCCTGAAGGAGCCCTCTCCCGGCCGCTTATGGTGGGACACCGAGAATCTCATCAGGATCAATGCCTTCATGATTGCCGAGTGTCCGCGAGCGCCAGCCTTGACAGATCGCCACCTGTCGATAGGCGAAGAGCTCTCCATCTTCCAAGGTCAAGCCGCAGCGTGGTCGCCTTCTGGCCTTACGAGATTTCGTGGGAGTGCACTTGCTGTGCTGACGAGCAATCATGTTCTGAGTCTATGGGCCCACGAAGCGGAGGTCAAGGAGACTCCGGCTTGGAAACGAACTCTTGTGATCAATTGGGCTGTTCGCAAGTTCTACCAAGACCTCAACGCCGCTACGCCAGACAGCGCATTGGACGAGCGGGAGCTCGAAGAGCGATTGCAGATACAGCAAAGGATTCACTCATTCTCTTGGATACAGCCATGCTACAATAACCTGGAGCGACCATACCCAGATCTGTTCCCAGGACAACAGTATCTCGTGGTTGCGACCGAAGGTGGCCACTTGTTGCTTGTGCGAATCGTTTCTCCATCCACTCATCAATTGAACAGCCAGAAGAGCTGGCAGGCGATTGTGTCCAGGAGTCTGGCAATCGAACGTGCTACTAACTTGGTCAGCAATGTCACTGCTCACACAACGCGACCGACGACTTTGTTTCCTCCAATTTCCGATGGTGATTACATTGCAGCTCAAGCCCTCGCAGTGGGCGAATGGCAATCGGTCGGGAACGATGGTGAACGCATTGCGGCTTTGGCGTACATCGTAAAAGGCATGCTGTTCACCACTGTACTTACACATGATTCGAATGGCTCAGCATCGTTTGGTCCACCCGAATCTGTGCAAAGATTACTCCATCAACGCTCCGATTTGGTGGGCCCGTTGAAGATCACTCAAGGAATAGACGCAGGCTCTGTCGTTCTATTCGGGCTGGACACCGTTTTTCATGGACAGCTCGTTCTCGACAGAGACACACGCATCGTCCGAGGCGACTTCCAAGATCGCCACCTCGATGACAGATGGGATGATGTGACGGCTACGGCGATCACAAGCGGCGCCGATGGGGAAGCGCGCTTACATATCCTCTCCCATCTGTCAAGCTTGACGTCGCCAACATATGCCCTGAAGCTGCCGATAGCCCCAGAAGCTAGCGCCACTGAGCAGCCAGCATGGCATCAAGCTTTGGAGAACTCCAAGGCAGCTTTTGGAGCTACTTACGATCTCGGAGACCGTGTGCAGGAGCGAACTTGGGGGATCGCGTGCGCTCCCGTTGGCGAATACACAGCTACGTGTGCTAGCATGCACCCAAACGATGTTGTTGCGTACATCATCAATGCCGAACAGGCGTCGTTACTGAATATCACGATCGAAGCAGAGACGCATGGGGACCCGTTGGAGCTGAGTGCTGACGTGCTCGGCATCTTCGATGGTCTACCAACAAGCACAGTCTTGTTCTTCCTGAAACGGCACCTGGAGCGCAGCGCCGAATCGGATATCCCAGTGGAAATCTCGAGCGAGGGCTTTGTGAAGGATGTGAAAGGTTTGTTGTCACCCAAAGTCATCACAGGTCGCGGTCAATATACACAATACGGCGACAGTCTTGATGCGCTCCTGTCGCAGGCAAGAATCCGGATTTTTGCAGACCAAGAAGTGCGACACGCTCACGCGCAAAGAATTTGCGACCTGGCCGCAGAGAGCAACACAGTCCGACCCGATTGTATCATCACTATAGTCAGACAAGTTGCGAAGGTCCTGTTCGGCTCATCCCACGAGCAACTTCACGTTGATTCTCTCAGTCTGTGCATGCGAAGGATCTATGACATGGCGTTGTCTAAGCTGGACAACGACTATCAATTGGGCGACACCGAGCCCTCAGCGAGGGGATGGAACGAACAATGCAAGATATGCCAGCAGCCAATAGTCTTTGAGAACTTCAAGTGGGCGAGGTGTCAGCAAGGACACCAGTTCAGCAGATGTGCGCTTTCGCTACTAGCGATCCAGGAGCCCGGAACGACCAAGCACTGCAGTGTATGCGACCTGCAGTACTTCGATGAAACAATCGCTCCAGATTTCCAGTTGGACGATCATGACATAGAGATGGCCGATGTTCTGGAAGGGGAAGTTTCTTCGACTACTCCAGCCAATGATGGGTGGGTCAAGATTTCACAAAGTGGAGATGCTACTGCACGACCTAAGACCACCCTGGCAAGACTCCTCTTTGCAGCATGCGACGTGTGCATATATTGTGGCGGCAAGTTTGAGGATTGAATGCAGCAGTTGTGTGACCTGTCGCGTTAGCCAATCTCTACCCGCATTCCACGTGTTGCTGGGACGGACTGATAACAACAGTGACTTCACTGCGGAAACGCTTATGCGCGCTAATTGTCGCTATGCACGTCTTTGATGTATCTCGTTCACGCGTCAAGCGTGGTTCGGACTTCTCACACAAGACAACAGGTCTCTGCTCGCCGCGTCAGAGAAGCTAGCTTCCATCAGCGCGATATATTGCACGCCGCCAAGCCGACCGATCGGGCGAATTGCATGTAACCGCATCGACACGAAACTGCACGCGATAGGAAACTTCCTGCAATGGATACTGGGAGAGAAGAGGATCATGGTATACACATGGACAGCAATAGCATCAGATTTTCCAACTCGCCAGCCCGCAGAACGCAGGTCCAGCAGGTGCAAAGTCCAACCAAGAGCATACATCCCGAGCACAACGCCATGAATGATCAGACGGAGTCGATCGACAAGCAAGCGGATTATGGATTGCGGACAACGGACTTCTTCGATGATGAGTCTGGTGATGAAGGTGACGGGTTACCTCGAGCCATCACAACCGATACGTTTGACTCTAGATCAAGGTCTCGTTCACCGGCCAAGCGTAAGCAGATGCCGCCTTCTGGGCAGTCATTTGTCTCGAGATGCGAGCCTAAGAGGGTCAGCATGAAAGCATTGGAGCCCGAATCGGAAGGATATCAGCGAGTGGATTCTAATTTAGATCGTCAAGTACCGAATCCTGATATGGCGGACACGGAGTCTTATGTTGGGTCTGTGGACGAGTTCTTGCCGCAAACGAGTCCAGGTGGATCGCAGCTTCCGAAATCTGCTGCGCGACTATCTTCCACGACGCGGTTCCGAACGTCTGGGCTAGGATGGAACGCGGCATCGCAGGCAGCAAACTACCAGAACATATATGGACACAATCGCGGATCTTCGACGTACTCCGACAAAGTTGACCAAAGACTTGGCGTGCATCAGATGGCTTATGAGATGCTCATTCAAAATATGATCAATGACCCAGAATTGGTGAGCAACAAGCGATCAACGCTGAAAGAACAGAGGGTCTCGATGCTGCCCGCAGCACTGCGCACATTCGACCCTCGTAGCCCTCGGGACCAACTTCCCGCGAATCCATCGCCAGAACGAACATCCTCCCATCGAAGCGGCAAGAAGGCTCGTTTTGTGCCGTCGCCCATTGACGTGGGTGATACACGGAATTCTCTCCCCAGCGACCTCGTTCGAACACCGTATCCACATTATCGAGATTATCGGAAGGATTTACACAGATCCCCACCAATTCCAGAGAGTCCTGGTGCTCTACAATCAAACGACAGTCTCCTGACCCTCAGCATCCGACGCTCAAATTCAAACTCTCGACTACGTGTAACAACACTCACGATTCCGGCTTCGAATGACTACTCTGCAGTCCGGACGAATGAGAAAGGCACTACGGAACAACATACCTCATCGCACAACTTCGACGATCAGGACCTGTTCCATCAAATTCACAGTGCATACAGATCACTTTCCGGTCCATTCCTTCGTGCTTTCTCAGCGCGAAGTCTCTCTCGCATCGTAGTATCTCGTCCCACCACACGAGTCGCGGACACTGGGCACGGCTGGCTGCTGGATCCTCGGAGTCCAAGGGTTCTAGCGTATCAAGGTCTCACGGATACTTTCTCGGAAGAGAAGTTGATGGAAATGTATCGAAGGCCCGGGGCAGGAAAACAGAGATACGCGTTTGTGCATTGGGCTAGATGGTTGGCTGGTGCTGGAGGAGGATCGCGGCAAAGAGTGCGTTCGAGTACGAATGAGAGGAATGTTGAGAGAGATGCCGAAGCTGAAGTACCGCGAGAGCAGCATACTCCAGCTCCTTGTTCTCCGAACGATTATGGGGAAGATGACGATCTTATCTTTCGAGCTGAGCAACCCGAGGGACTGGAATTCGTGGTCAGCTGGAGCGTATCCAGAATCGTTTGCGCTTTGACTGCTATCCTGGTTTTGTCGATTGCTGCATGCTTATTGTGGATCTTCCTTGGAGAACAAACAGCTCCTTCTGAGCCTTTCACATTCGGGAGTGGAGGCTTTCGAGGCGCGGGAGATAGAGCGGAAAGTGGAGTCTTGATTGGGGTTCTGGTCTTGCTACTCGGTCTCACGGGCTTCGGAGGGTGGCTGGGTGTTAGCTGGTTGGTGATGTGAGGTTGACAGGGCAGGTAATATGTTTCGTATACTGTTGAGACTTTTTTTTTTCGAAGCAACGTAGCTTTTCTCGTGTCTCTTTTCTTAGTTCATGTGATGAGGGTTGTGGTTGGCTCGGCAGATGCATGTTTTCCAGAGATATCCAGCCATTCATAGATGTGAAGTTATGCAACCACAGCTGGTCTCGTCAAACCTTTCTGCCAGCCATATTCAACATCCTTCGCCCTGTGGGCTCCGTCCATAGCAAATATTTGGAGAATCAGTCGGATTTCCTGTATTTCTAAAATCCCGCGGAAGGCTCATCGCGACCTGGTGGACATTCGTTGGCGTGGTAAGCAGCACGAATGTCGGAGAAACAGCTTGATCTCCTGTCGCTCTGCCGTTCTACGAAAAGCTCGCTACGGCCTAGATGGATACCGGGTGGCACTGTAACTACCTCTATGTCGGAGAAACAGCTTGATCTCCTGTCGCTCTGCCGTTCCACGAAAAGCTCGCCACGGCCTAGATGGATACCGGGTGGCACTGTAACCACCTCCATGTCCGGAGAAACGACCAGATCTTCTGTGTCTCTGGAATTCCGCGGAAGGCTCGCCACGGCCAAGATGGATACCGGGTGGCACTGTACCTACCTCCATGTCCGGAGAAACGACCAGAGTCACGCCAACCGTCAGGAAAGTGAGCACGAAGTTTGATGAGAAGAAGATGTCATTAGGTTGAAATATCTTCAGTTCAGGTATAAAATCGCTCAAATTCCAGCATCACCACCCGTTCCTCCAACAGCCCCAGCGACGGCAGGAATTCGCCTCGCATCGCCTACACCCTTCTCCTCGCCAATGTTCGCCGCGTGTGCCGCATCGTCGGGGCTTTTGGGCAGCAAGCGTCTGCGGATCCAAAACAAGCCAAGAGGGAAGAAAAATGCGAGCAGGACCGCGACAATGATTTCGATATCCTTCTCTCCGAGACCCTTCGAGTCGTTTTGTTGCGGTGTTTCCCCCTGTTGCGCTGGAAGGTCTGCGGCTGGCGGAGTCATGGCAGCTTGAGAATGTGTGTTAGCGTCGTTTGCATGATTTGTGTGCGAGACTCACCTGGCAATTGTTGCGGAGCGGCGAGTGCAAGCGCGGCACATGCGAGGAGGAGTGCGATGGTGTTCATTTTTGTGGTCTGATGGAGAAGCCGCGTCGAAGATGTGAATACCAGACAAGCTGTGTGATGTTGATGCTGAGTCTGGGAATGGATGTGTTGATGTTGATGTCTGCGATGTCGAGAGAGAAAGTCAAGAAGGCGACGAGAAGAGCGCAATATAACGCAGTGGCAGTGCTCAGGTGGTTGTCAAGCAGGTGCATCGAAAGCAACTGCATGCCCTGTTTTCAAGGCAAGAGTCAGTCACAAATGAGCAAGAACATTGCACCCAAATGGAAGTAAGTAACAAGTGAGGAAAGAAATGGCAAGCACGTTCTTGAGAAAAAGGTTTGCGTTGGCACCACCTACGGATGCATGCATGCCCTCACTTCGACTGTCCACCCCATCTCTCTATCTAGAAAACTGTCGCTCGACGTTTACAAATGCGGTATGGGTTCTGCCAAATGGTGGTGGTGGTAGTAGGTCAATCAATCAATGGGTGGGTGAACGGGCAAGCCAGCCAGCATTCCTTCTCCGCATAAATTCCAGCTTCGGAGCGCCTGCCCATCGAAGACATTCAATGTAATTGCGAGGAAGGAAAGCAGGTCGTTGCCCCGGTCTCTATCAGTCGCGTCGTAACGGCGGCGTCGTCACTGCTTCAAGTTCTCTTCAGCCGCCGCTCAGAAGCCAGTAGGCACAGGAGCGGCAGTGGCAGTTGGGGTAGGAGCCGAGTAGACAGGATCCTGCACACCCCAGTGAGGTTTGAAACCGCCGTGACGAGCACCGCCGAATTGCTTGGCTTGAGGTTCTTGAGGCTCGTCGTAGGAAGACCAGGCGCCGCCGGTTGGTGCGGGGATGCCGCTGCTGGCTGTGCCGGTTGGCAGAGCGAAGCCTTGACGCTTGACCATTTGCTCGTCGCGTTGCTTGACGAAGACGCCAGGCTTCCAAGGGTCTTGACGCTTCTTGTGTTGCGGGTGTGCGTCGCGCTTGGCAATGTTGTTGTTGTTCTCTGTTGTGTCAAGCGAGGGAACTCCTGTTGGCAGTGGGAGGCTGGTTGGGAAGGCTGTGCCTGTGGGAAGGACGGCGGGTTGTGTGCCGGTAGGAGCTGGCCATTGGGTTGGGAATACGCCTTCGTTTGGACCAGGTGAGAGGTTGGGGAATTGTGGTGCTGATGGCTCGTTCTCGCTCTGTCGAGCGACCTTCATCCACGAGGGGAGGTGAAATGGGAGAGCAGCGGCGGAGGTGGCGAACAGCGCAATCGAGGCCGCGCTCAATGTGTTGATTTGAACCATCTTGGGAGAGAGTGTGTGGGTTTGCTTCCGGCCTTGCGTAGCGAGTGACAAGGTTCAAAGGAGTGTCGTCGACCAGGACGATGTAAATTCGATGGTCTATTAGATGGGCGTGCTGGACGCTGAGAAACGAAGAGAAGGTGAATTGGGTGTTTGGGAAAAGAAAACCAGGTCGACGCTCTGTCCCTCGTACGTGAGAGTAAAGTAGCGTCCCTGACTCCATAGAGTCCGGCCGCTCAACGTGATGATCTTGCATAGTCTAAACCTACCTTGCCTTCGCCTCGTGAGAGACGACAGCGATGTGGTTCGCACCACGGTCATTCCAGACGGGGCTCGACGAGTGACAGAGAAGACGAGCCATAGTCTAACGCTTGAGATAAATGGACGCCGAGAGGTGATAGGCTAGGTGACTTGGTCGATCGCGCAATGTTGAGACATGCCATTCAGGTACTGTCGCGCCAGTGTGCGGAATCATATCGGTCCCTGGGACAGTCATCGTCACTGTCCATAGCTACAGCTCGTAGATTGCGATAGAAGTCCGCTCTCATTCGCAGGCGCATTGTGACATTGGAACTTATACTGATCCCTGTCTGAAGCACGGATGTGTAGTGCTGTTCTGTGGGCGACGGCTTCGGGAGAAGTCTGGAGATAACAGGGTCAGCGCGAACAAGGCCCACAGCCAATCAATGGAGAAATTGTGCGATTGCTTCTACCAAACGTCACCAGTAAAAGCCGATCGCTCTCATCGCATTCGAATCAAGCAGCATAGCGATAGGCATCGCCGCGCAAGCGAAGGTGAAGTTGAGAGTCGGTCAAAACAGAATAGCAGGGATCCCACCTCGACCCGCTTTTGATGCTTCTCGCCCGTGGGAAAAGATCGCTTTCCGTCGAACAGCAGACAAGAATCCGGAGACGTTCCCGGCGCAAGCTGAAACGCAGTCGTCGCGTCTCCTTGCTCCCAAATGATGACATTTCGCGATTGGACCTTGCTCTCAAAAGCCGGCCTCACGGCCGCATCGACATCAGGGAAGAATGTGTGCTGAACATGCGCCGTCCTGGCTAGTACCTCGTTTTGCTCTCTACCAGAAACGAAAGAGCGATCTGCAATACTGAATATGGTCAAATCTCCATTGAGGGTGAGCACCACTCCTTTCACCGTGGTGTGCGCCAAGCTCACTCCTGTAACGAGTTGCGACCAGCGTGCGAATGGTTAAAGAAGGGATGCTTGCGTTCTTCGCTGTCCGGGAGGTCGTTGGCGTTCCAGTCAAAAACACCGAAAGTCTCGAATTTGAACATCGATTCGTTTCGAGGCAGGATTCATCGTACTGCTTACTTTCCAGGTCTTCCAGACGAAGAGAGCTGTGCGCCCTGCGACATTGCGACGACAAGATGTAAGCATCCCTTTTCCTGTCAACGTCGAATCTGTGTGCCGTGAAAAGGCTGTCATAAAAATATGTCTCATTGACTTCGTAGAAATGCCTTATGTACAATACATAGTAATAACAACGCTCCAAGGAACGCTTCGCTATTGCTGAAATAGTTGATGTGCCCGCTGCATCATCCAAACCGAATATCATTACACGCAGCCAAAAGTGGCCTCCTTTAAAATCCTTTGAAAGGATCCATTCCATCCTCATCAAAGACGTATCCCGCCCGTCGCTTGTCGACAGTGGACTGGGACAAATTACTGCTTCGACGAGGACGACGCGCACCGCCAATGACTGGAGGTGGTGCAGGCACATAGAGGACGCCATCGCGAACGTTCGGGTCGACAAATGCCTCCATGCGAACTGTCCCGACTGCCTCGAAGAAGTTCTGATGAACAGGGCTAGCAAACGACTCTCGACGACTGCCGCTCTTGGTGGACATGCTGGGCCGGAAAGATGAGCCATTCGTTGAGCGGTAGTAGTTCCCAGACGAGGCGGAGGATGGCACACCCCCAGAGGAAATGCTTCGGAAGCCAGGATTAGTATTGCTGCGGTTCCTCTGGTGGCGGGTAGTGCTGATATACAAGCGCGGAACTGCTGGGAAGTCTGCGCTTCCTGGTTCGAGACCGACGCCCGCGAGGTCGGAAGAGTAGGTTTCATCGGGATGAGATTGAACCTTGTGAAGTTCTGCCTTCTTGCCTTTTGTGATACGAATGGAGTCTCGGACATTTGACCTGCCAATCGATGGCGAACGATGTCGTTTGATATCGACACCATCAGCTTCTGCATGCGGCGTCGGTGGAATAGGGAGCGCAGGCGTGGGCATCGGCGGGATCTGATTTGGAAGTGTTGATTCGCGAGCCAGGAATGTTAGAGCCGCCATCCACAAGCCATGGCGTTCTTCAGTGGTAGCAGTGAATTTTAGCGCGCGTTGTGGCGTAAGGATTAGAATGGATCGCCCCCACGCGGATGGCAGCTCTGCGTTCTTGGGCAAGGGCGTGCGATCTTGCACATCCAGGACAGATGTGATGGTCACTGTGTTGGTCAGTAAATCGTGCCCACGCTGTTCGAAGCCTGAAGTACTCACATTTGCGTCCGCGCTTGCCCAGCAACGCAGTGCCCGAGCTGGGCTGCTTGGTGTCCCACATGATGGTGCGCTCGTAAGGCGATAGCCACACCCAGCGTTTGTGTCGGGTGCCATGAGCTGTCACATTCACAATGCCATTCTCGGAGGCGACGGGCATTTCAGAGGTGTCATCTCCCATACCGAAAGACTTTCGCTTGCGAATGTATTTCCACATCCACTCGCCCACCATCGTCGCAGCGATCGCATCCACAAGGTTCGTTTCCTCTCCTCCCTGAGTTGACTCCCCTGGCGAGCTCCGTAGATCGACGGACCCTTTCACGTGCGGATATTCACGAACTGGTGAAGGTAGCTCTGGAATCGGGAATTTTGTCGGCGCCGGACTATCGAAAGCCATCGACTGCACTGGAGTCAACTGCGGCGATCGTCTGCTACGACGATGGCCTTTGGTCGGCGAGGTTCTGCCATGTCTGTTCCTAATGACCGCAGCAGACTGAACTTTGCGCAAGCTTGCCTGTCGCGCATGCGACCTGCCCGTTCGCCCGGTTCGGGTGCCGAATCCATCGTGTGGTGTTGGGCTCTGAGACCCCTCGCTCTGAGGCTTTGGCCGCGAGCTGGATCGCAACGGGATGGGATATGGAGGTAGTGGGTCGCTTTGGTACGCACTCTGACTGCTAGAAGCCATGCTTGTAAAGCTAGGACTTCTCGGGGACCTGCCAAGCCTGGCCTGGGGTTGCTGCGTGTGCCTGCGTGATGAGGTCGCGCGACTGCTGGATATCGAAGGAGCAGGTGCTGCGGCGTGCGAATCTGATGTGCCGGGACGACGTTCTGGTGAGATCTCCTTGTCTTCCGGAACAGCCTTCGGAGGATCGGACAGTCCAAATCGTCCAAGAGGTGGTCGACTAGTGACCGGCATCGAAGCAATCAGATCTGCCGGATCATGATCCTCGACAGGATCCTCATAATCGCTTTGCTCAGACGACTCGGGTTCTTGTCCACCCATGTAATCGGTCTTCGGCTGCGTCACGCCGTATTGGGAGGATCGATTGAGGGGCCCGTTGCTCTGGAAGGTCTCGTTAACTGGTAACGGCGGTGACAGGACCGGTCGTGGCAGCGGTAGCGCTTTCAATGGATAGTGACGAAGATCTCGAGCTCCATTATTCCTAGCCATATCGGGGCTGGAGTCAGTGGGAGACTGCAGAGGTGGCGACGCTGGGATTGAGATGGCGGGAGGCCTGTTGAACGACGCTCGCTTGGTTAATACACTAGAAGCGCTGATCCGTTTCGACTGTGGCCGCGAATTTTCCTGGAATGACGGGCTTGGTAGCAAAGATGAAGGCAGCAAGTGAGGTGGCAGCTTCACAGGACGCTGGTCAATGCGAATCTCCTCTGTCTGCATACAGGCATCTCGGCTTGGCCATCCCAGATTCGCCTGCGCAGTGGCATTCTTCGTGCCCGGGGGCAACGCATACGGGCGAGGAGAGGAGGGCCGTGAGCTTGGCGGGTGAATCGCAATAGATGGCACAAAGGAAGGCGGAGAAAGAGAATCGCGCTTCGGGTTGTGACCACTTCTCGGAGGTTCTTGTTCCACGGGGTCAGTCTGCGTCGATGCTGTGCTATACTCCAGTACAACAGTAAGCTCTGGTTTGTGGTGTACCCAGGTCCCGCCTACATCAACGACAGGAGTTTCCGGTGGGCTAATCGGCTTGTGTGAAAGCGTCGGCTGCGGTTGCTGCAGCGAAGCATTGATATCGATGGCTGGAGGTGGTTGCTGTCGCATCTCGTCCTCTGGATTCTCATTCGCAATGTCATCTCCAGGTCGTGTAACCTCAACGCGTGGTGGAGAGACGGGAGGCGACGGCTGGTACCCAGCGTCCACATATGTTGCACGAACATCGGGTACTGGCGTGTGAAATGCAGCTGGTGGCGGCGTTGTTGCGCGGTCCTGGTACTGCTTAGTCGGCTGCCGCTGGCCTTCCGACTCAACTTCCAACTTCGGGAAGTTCTTTGCAGATGGCGACTCTAACGAGTCAGTGGTCAAGCCTAAGACGCGCTTGGCTTTCGCGTCTAGCTCTACATTTGCAGAATTTGACCGAGCTGCAGCCTCATGTTTCATCTGCGCTGCGCTCTCCGGGGTATCGTCGCCATTGACGGAATCCTCGTTGTCGTACTCGTCCAGCTCATCGATGTCCAATTCGTCGGCCAGAGTATTGCCGGGTCGAAAGTATAGATCCGGAGTTGCCGCGGTCGTCCTTGACACGACTGAGCTCCGCATGTGGCGATGTACGAAGCTGATACTGCTCATATTTCGCCTGTGTTTCTTCGGACTCGCCGAAGGAGTGGCAGAGTATATGCTTCCAGTATCGCTCTCATTGCCGAACCCACTGTCCTTGAATGTGCTGTCGTCGGTTGCTGCATCGGATTGTGTCTGACTTTGCTGAGCGTTCATTTCGTCCACAACTGCGCGAAGTCGAGTTTCAGTAACATGGATCCTCCGCTCCAGCTGACGACGCTCGCTGTCCCATGCCTCTTTATCATTCTCCCATATGTTTTGGGTGCGCTCTGCGTCCTCATCTTGCTGCCGCGTCTTCTTCTGGGCAAGCTCAAATTTGGCTCGCAGCTCTTCGAGTGTCGCTCGTGCCTCATCTCGCTCTCGCACAAGATCCTCAACCGCCTCATAGGTGCCCTGTTCAATTTGCTGCACCTGCTGCTTTGCCTTGCGAACCTCGCGCGCACTTTCTGAGAGCTGTCCGTTGAGAGCGTCGTTTTCGTTTTTGGCCAAGGATAAGTTCACTTCCAGGTTCTCTACGAGGTTATTCTTCGAGTCGAGCTCTCGTCGTAGCTTGAGGATCTCGGACACCAACGATGCATGCAACGTGGGCGTGAAGCGACGGGGGTCCATGTTCGAGTAGCGGCCATCTCGTGCCTGCTCTTGTGTTTCTCTGGCATCTGAAGGAAGTGGAGGTGGAGGAGACGGCGAGGCCTCTCTCGACGATGCGGCGGTCGCGCGTGACGACCTCTTTGATCGGAGGAATCCTGTGGTCTCGTATGGTGTGTCGGCCGGCGACGGCAGCCCTTTGGCGCCCATGTACTGAGAATACTCGCTGAAATAATCGGCCATGTCAATGTGCTGGTGGTAAATAGTGGCCTAAGAATGCGCAAGCACTCGTGAAAAACACCACGCTGTTTCCCAATGCATGTGTCTACAAAGTGCGGGGGGTCAACTGAAGTGAAGTCAGTCCGGTGAGCTCTGCAGCGCAGATGATGGGCAATGTCTTAGGCGAGCCGGAAGTCACGTACGGACAAGGAAGCGTATGCCATGGCAGTGTGCTCACGACGATGGAGGTGTGAGCATTATTGTACAAGACGCTTATCGTGTGGCTCGACGAGGCGTGCTGGCATGCGGTAGAGACAGGTGATGAGGTGGAGTGTCAAGGAGAAGGATGGTCGACCTCGAACCCAGGAATGACCTGGACCAGGTGGAAGGGTAGGTCGTGTACTCGTGGAGAGGTAGCCCTTCTGGCAACGCATTGACTTTCCGGCTAGCCCTGCTATGCAATGGCCACTTGTTTGGCGGCCGTCCCGTGCGATCCTGGCTCCCGCTAAGTTATACGCAGGCAATGGAAAGCCTATCAAGGCACGAATCGGCGTTCAATATGCAACAGCACACATGTGTCTCATCGGCTGCTTCTGGCGCGGGCGGTACTGAATGCGGGCGCACAGCAGCTCCGTGGGCGCGCGGGCGATCGGAGTAGCATATGAAGCCGACGTTTCCATATGGTCCCAAGCGGCGGAAGAGTGCATGGAAGCGATGTCCAGCGGGGGCTTGCAGCAGATCGCAGTGGTGCTGCAAGCTTGCAGCAACGTGCTGGGATGCATGAGATGCTCGTGCCAGGCCTCCTGAGCGAGCAGATCGATGCCGAAATTGGGCACGTATCGAGAGTCGTCTGCTCGTTTCAGCGTCCGACGTTCATGGATGTCTTCGTTCGTAGCGATGCACTCTGGCACGCCGCAGCACTGCTCGCCGCCTCACACCCCTCCACGCCCTCTCGCCCACCCGTCTGGTTGAGGAGCGACGGGCAAAATTAAACTCGGCCACTGAAACCGCAGTGAAGACACCGAGGGAGCTACGTGCAGACGGAACCAATCTCCTGGCACGCTTCGCTCCTCTAGCGAGCTGTCGGTTGAAGAGTAGTGGCGCTCCGCCCTGCAGTAGTCCGTCAGATCCGTGTGTCGCCTTTGTTCCGCCGGCGCCATTACCGCTCTGCCACAGTGCCACAAGCGCTCCAAGGCAGACCTTCAGCCAACGGGCCGCGACGCAGTCCGCCGTGTTCCATACGAGACCTTCCAGAGCCACGGCGGAGGGGAGGCGTGGATGCGGCAGGCGATGCGCTGGGGAATATATAATGAGAGTCGCCCGGGCAGGTCATCACGATGTCGACGGGTTGGCGAGATGAGAGAGGGTCTCGCAGGCTGTGATGTCGTGCGGGACAATTTGCAAAGTCTGCAGAAGGGTGGGTGGCGCTGTGATGGCCCTCGCACCAACGCGTCACAAACGGCGAATGAAAGTCTGCCGAGGGCTCGCTGAGCGCTACGGAAGTTCCACTCACGCCTGCTGGTGTGGTCGTCGCTGCTCCATCCAGTCCTCGCATCGCCAACGCCCGGACGGTTGGTGTGTTGCTGCACCTCCTCCTCCGTTCAGATCTGCGCCGCCACACCTGCTGCAGTACGGCACAGCACAGCACAGCCAACACTCGCGATGACAGCTCCAAGTTGGCTGCGTGGTTGAGGCGTGCAGATGGACAAGCGATCGGCCACAGCCAACAGCCCATGTGCCGCAGGGGTAGTTCTAGCCGCGGTCTAGGTTAGCTTCCGCCGGTATTTGTCTCTGGCTCCAAGCCTAAACCAGGGCTCCTCCGGCTGGCATCGAAGTATACTGGCGTGGACAGTACAGAAGAGGGTTCGCTGCTACTGCACACCTGCACGATGGCCGACTTCCTACAGGCCCCGCAAGGAAAGCTGCAGACACCGTCGTTCCAGAGATCGCTGCACCAACAACATGATCAGCGCGATGCTAGGAGGTAGAGTGCCAGCAATCTGGGGAGGGCGCGTCAGGCGGCAATCGTCAGCAGCGTCAGCGTCAGCATCGTCAGATTTCCAGCGGTCAGCCAGCGGGCTGAGGTCGTCGTTCTCGAACAGATCTGACCTTTTGCCGTTACACGTAGCTGCAACGCTCGCCAAGGAGCCTGACTCGAAGAGCTGTCTGTTATGCATGCAGCTGTTCTCCTTCCAGGCGCATCGTGTACACACACATGGCCGTTCCGTCGTAAGAACAGGCTTCAACCTCACTCCGATGAGCTTGTTGCCACCACCGCTTCCCGTATCTGGTACGGGTGGTCTGATGATGAGACCAATTTAGCAAATGGTTTCGGATGCTGTTGCATGTATCCTCATGTTGATCTCGCCACAGTCGATAACCGATAGTCAGTCGTTACTATACTCATTTCCGAGATTGCCAATGTAGGTTAAATCACAACGCATCGAGCGATCAATGTAAATTGAGCAAGGCGCGCTCTGCTTGGACACTGTGCAGTTTTGGCAGTTGGCACATCATCACTGCACAGGAAAATACCCACTATGGCTTGTGAAGATGCGAGCTCGAGCGTCGGCACAAACTGGCCTCCAGAACGCCGATGTGGAGAAGCGACCGCTGAATAGCCACGAGGAACACGATTCAAGAATTGTCGTCAACGCTGCAAGACATCCTCCTCGATACAACCAGAACGCGCAAGATCACGCTGCAGCTCGCTGAATCGCGACCTACATCCTCCTGCAGCCAAGCGATACACTGCGAGATTGACACAGCTGCAAGAAGCAGGGCCAAGGGTCGAAAAAATTCCATTTCCATGCGATACTTGACAAGCTACCACGGGATCTGAGAATGGCTCAAAACAGCAACCGCAGCAATCCCACCGCGGCAGTGACTGCACAACCGCCGGCCAGCAACACCGGCGAGGCAGCTGCAGAAGCCCAAAATCAGCAAACCCATCAAGATGCAGACAGCTTCGTCGACAACATCACGGCCGCCATGCCACCCGGCATGGAAGAGAAACGGACCAAAACGGCCGACGAGCTGCTGGCCGAAATGAATCGCGTCCCGCTCTTCATGACCACGCTAGATGAGACGGATGGCGAAGGTGGCGAAAATGTCATGCTCGAGGCGATCAAAGCTCTCGCATACGAAGGTACCAAAGCCGAAGTAGCTGCCAACTTCAGGGAGCAAGGTAACGAAACTGCTCGCGCGAAGAACTGGAAAGATGCGCGTGAATTCTACTCCAAAGCTATTGCTTCTGTGCAGGGCAAGGTCAAGTTGGTAGAAGCTCCTGAGAAGGATGATGATCCTGCTATTCCCTCCACGTCGTCGGCGTCAGCTCAGAGGATTATAGACGTGACTGAACTTGACGATGCCGCGAAGAAAGGTACAGAAGAGCTCGATGAAGAGGCTGAGAAGGCCAAAGAGCGTGAGATTGAAGAAGCATGTCTCGCCAACCGCGCACTCTGTAATCTCGAGTTGAGTAAGTCGTTCCAGCATGTCACTTTCTTGATTTTCTCTCTACCACTACATCTCATACCACTCCCACGCCACTGACACCCGCCACAGAAAACTACGGCCAATGCATCAAAGACTGCGCCTCCGCCCTCCGGCTCAACCCAAAAAACATCAAAGCCCTCTACCGCGCCGCCTCAGCCTGTCTAGCCCTCGACAAACTCCCCGAAGCCCTCGACGCAACGACCAAAGGGCTGACCCTCGATCCCTCCAACAGCCCCCTCATAACCCTCAACAAAAAAATCGCAACCCGCAAAGAATACCTCTCCCGTCTCGAATCCGAACGTCTCGCCCGAGAAGAAAAACAACGAAAAGAAACCCTCACCCTCTCCACAGCACTCAAAGCACGCAATATCGTTCTCCGAGACAAGGCGGCAGAAGGAAGTGATGCACCACCCGAAATGGAAGACGCCGCAATCCACCTCTCCTCCCCTCTCGACCCTTCCTCAACCCTCACATTCCCAGTCCTATTCCTCTACCCCCTCGCCGCACAAACAGATTTCGTCAAAGCGTTTCAGGAAACAGAAACACTATTGCAACATCTCGAGTATCTTTTACCTGTACCTTGGGAGGAACAAACCTCTTCTCCCGCGGAGAAAGAATATGGAAGTTCGGAGGGAGTAGAATGCTACATGGAAACCTCCTCCGGCGGCCTAATCAAAGCCGGTAAAAAACTGGTTTTGGGGAAATTGCTAGGATCAGGAAAGATAGAAATTGTGGATGGGTTGGTGAGGGTTTTTGTTGTGCCGAAGAAGAGGGCGGGGGAGTGGATTGAGAAGTTCAAGGAGAGGAGGGGGAGGTCATAGATCACGAGATCTCGATGGAAGAAAGCAAGCAGTGGTGGCTCGCTGGGCCGTGTGGAGATGACTGCTTTCGTGATCGTGCTTGGGAAAAAATGTAAGCCTTTCCCAAGGCAGACACTTATCTCATCTTCTTCAACTGCTAGTGGTCAGAGTACGATGATACGAACTTACGAGGCTCAATCTTCATCATCACCCCGCACAAACTTTCGAAGACAGATTGAGCGGGTGCGGTGCGGGAGTGAAGGGATCATAGAACGACTTCATGACAAGGGAATCCCAATCTTTGACGCGATGCTTCGATCGTGTATCTCCGGTTCCTGGTCAACACTACCTCATGATAGTCTAGACCCCTCCGGTACCTGCGTGAAATGTACAGTCGATCGTAGTTTATGATTCACATGGCCTTTGCATGGGAGAGCATGGCAGCATCGTACAGTACGTCAAACGAAGCCACAAATAAGCATCTCGTAATTGTCTGTGTATGACAAATCCGCGATTACTTTCATCTTCATCACCTGGCAATCTTGTCCGCCGGGTAATTGATGCCAGCTTGACGTCTCATGTCTTCCGTAACATGTAAGACGTTTCGCGAGATTGTCTCCAATTCTTGCAAGGCGGTCGTATCCTTCTCCTGCAGAATCCGCGCGAATTCCGCGGCTTCCTCTTCCATGTTCACATTGGGCTTCTCGACTTTCTTGCAAGGACCTGCCAGTTCTTCCGTGGTCTTGGTATGAGGGCTCCAAAGCTTCAAGCTGTCAATGTCGGTCGTGAAGTTGATGGTGAGAGTACCCTTCTCGCCATAGATTTCGCAAGGCGCGGTGCTCTGGTATGATTTGCTGTTGTTGATCTGCACACCGAAATTGTCGTACTGCAAGATTCCGACGCCACCGCCATCGACGCCAGTCCTGCAGATTGTCGGGATGTAGGATTGAGTTTTCGGCTTGCCGAAGAGTGCAATTGCAAAGGTGACGGGATACACTCCGACATCCACGAGCGAGCCGCCTGAAAAGTCGAGTGAGAAGATGTTGGGCGTCTCTCCATTCAAGACGTTGTTGTATCTGCTGCTGTACGAGCAGTAGGAGAAGGACGCTCCGTAGACGGTCCCCAACTTCTTGTCCTTATTGACGATCTTCCGCAACAGCTTGTAGTTCGCCTCTTGAATATGTCTGTAAGCCTCTATCAGGTACACGCCCTCCTCTTTGGCTAATCGGAACAAGTCGTCCAATTCGGCTGATGTGCTGGTGGCAGGCTTCTCAAGCACTACATGCTTCTTCGCCTTGAGCATCTGCTTCGCTTGCTCGTAGTGCAGGTTGTTGGGCGAGGCAATGTAGACGACGTCGAGCTCCTGATCACCAGCGAGATCATCGAGGGAAGTGTACAGGTTGGAGCAGGCATATTTCGAAGCGAACTTCTCAGCCTGCTCTTTGGTGCGTGAGTATACGGCGTGCAATTGCCATTTCCCGGCCTTGTCAGCTGCTTTGATCCAGGAGTCGGTGATCCAATTAGTGCCGATCACGGCGTATCGAATGGCCATGATCTGCGGTCCTTGGAAAAGCTGTTGTGGTGCGTTGACACAAACAGTCGACGAGCTCAATGGTGACTTGAAAGTCTTCGAGCGATGGTGGGGCAGCTGCCAGCCACAGCTGACTGGGTGCTAAGGAAAGTGCACTTACATTTTTGCTACACGCTGCAATGGAGATGTGTGTCCAGCAGAGCGCGTGGATGAAGGTCCCACAGGCCTGTTCCCCTCTATGTCCTTGTCGGCGACATTGGGAGATGGGCGGCATGCTGCCTTCGCCTTCCCAATTGTGCAGGGATTATGGAGCTCGCGTTCCTCGACCAGACCATCGCCTGGTGCGTGCCAATTTCATCAAGCGATCTGAGAGGGCACGCTGCTCCTTTCTGCAGAGCGCGCAGACAGCTCACCGCGGCGAGGCAGGTCGCTATGATGTCGTGGCGGGAGAGCAGGGAAGGGCATGGCGGATGAATTCGAACAACGCCACAGCCGTGCAGAGACGAGGTTCATCGCCTCTCTCGGTGCTGGGCGTGCGTGGATGCGCCCCACGACGAGATCTTCCGGTCGTCTCGTCTGGAGTATATAGGCCAGTGAGATCGTCATCCAGAGTGTTGCCGAAGGTGTTGAAGACGGTGGTGGTGAGCTCGGGCGGTGATGGTGCAGTAGCTCTGCGAGAACCTTGCAGCGAATGCCGCTGCAGTCGATTCGCAGCGGAGCCATCCCACACCACTGGCCGTGTCCTACCCACATGATGCCGCATCACCGTCTGCTTTCCGAGTCCACTGACTCTATGCCGCCCCGGCGAAGTGTGCTGCTGTTCCGTGCGGTGCAGGGAGGAGCCTCATCATGTTCATGAGCTCCATGTTTGCGGGTAAGTTCCCCCTTCAGCACTGCGTTCGGCAGAACCCACGGCCGGCGTGATGAGATGGCAGACGCTGCGATGCCAATATCACGACTGGAGGAGCCTAGTGCTGTTGCGATGGCGTGGAAGGAGCGTGCCTTCCATATCTCCAACAGCAGCCATGCGACTTGCTCATGGAAGCGAACATGGCCCACACCGCATCCGTCAACACCATCGTTCCGCCGATGAAGACTCTCTGCGGCCATGGCTGACGCCGCCGCCGCACCTCCGCCCTCTCCGTCGCCCAGGAGGCCGACGAGAGTGCCGTGGGTCGGGACAGCCACACGGCGCTGGTCACAACGCCACGGCAAGACGCGCTGTCCTGTTGACGCCGCCGATACGACAAGTGCTGACTCAACTTCGACTCTAGGCGTAGGGCTGAACATCACCGATCCAGATCGAGGTGAGTGAGTGCCGTGCCCGTCATCTGCATGAGCCTGCTCCTGCTCCAACGCCAAGTCGAGACTGATAAGCCATCAAGAACGAGATCCGCCACCTCGGCCAACTCCCATTACTTTTCCGCAGAGACAATCCATTCCGAGCGATGCCTGGAACTCACCGTCCGCCCCTCCGAAAATCCAGCCACTCTTTGCGAGGGTTCTGAAACCCTCGGACATCTCTGAAGACCACCTCAGTATCCTTAATGTGCACATCGAACCAGAATGCGATCCCGAAGATCTATTGCCCCCAGCCCCTGATGGTATGTTGCCCGTCCACTGATACGCCCGTTCTCCTTCGGCCGTTTTGTCCCATCGTGCAAACGTAGACCAGTGTGCTGAAGGTTTGGCAGGGAGCTCGTACTTTCCCCCGCTGACGCCGGAGCAAGCCATCAATGCTGCATCTTACGCAGACGCAACCAAGGTTAGCGCAGCTCCTGCTACCAAACGCAAGGACTTCGACGAAAGGCTTGCTGAGCTTCGTATCGACAATGATACCGGTATTCGGGTCATCACCAGGACCACCAAAGCTGGTAACAAACCTCGTCTTGCGTATATGCGCAAATTCTGGGAAGGCCTGGAAAGCGTAGCACAGTACTGGGACACCAGTCTCGATCAGTACTACGAAGGCCCTGTCGCGAAGCCTGATCACGATGGCGAGAAAGACGCCAAGCGGCTCCGGCTTGACAATACGCCCTCAATATTGAACTTGCAGACTGAGCTCGGGCAGACAAGCCACGTAGAAGCGAATGCCAAGTCAGAATTGAACCATGGACATGCAGACTCGGACGATGCGATTTCCGTAGCAGCATCAACGCCATTACCTCAAGAAGACCAAGACGAGCAACCTGAGATGCGCCTTCGATACAAAGGCCGACGAACCGCGGCAGGGTGCGACATGCCAGATCAATTCCGTGCAGACATGGTAAAGGCATTTGTGGATGGGACGACATATCCATTCGGCACCCAGGTCGCACCACCTCGGCAGATGCCACTTCTACGGATCAACAAGCTGAATGTGCCCGTGCGCCAAACAGCCGCCGTGTATCGCAGGCCTCAAGATCGCACCAGGGCGCGAGGGGGTTTCCTAGAAGGTCCGGTCATGACTGTGCAGTGTCGCCCCGAAACAGACTTTGAAGCAGATAACCTCAATCCGAAGCAAAAGGGAGTCAAAGCTCGACTGGACTATATCCGGGAACTTGGTGGACTGCTACATCTAGCACAGGAGCGACGTCGAGAGGGAAGGGTCGCGCCGATCCCAGGAGATGGACAATGGTGGACATCAAAGCCACGATGGGGAGGCGGACCAGGAGGCGAAGTCGAGAAACAGGAGGTACGCCAGGCTTCACTCTGAGAGCAACAAGCAATCGCTAATTCCAGGCACAGGATGCTCACAACGAAGCCCTCGTCAAAGACGTCCTGCAGCTTGCAGAGAACATGAGGGCTAGTGCTTCCGTGCATCGCGAACCTGCAAGACGGCCCAAGAAGAAGACCCCAGCGATGCTGTGGAAAGAGCTCAGGCCTGGCAGCACGACATGGGATGTGAAGATGGGTTATGAAGCGATTGGCAAGGATCCAAACTCTGAATACGATGAAGTGAGTTACCCCAGCCTTGCATTACCAAGTCGGGGATCTTTCCGACCTTGACCTTAGGGCAGCCTATACTTTACATGGTGTGATGAGGGCACGAGTATGTCTTGATGCTGATTAGTCGACGGCAGGTCTTCATGGTCTCTTCACTCAACCATCACATCTCCATCCTCAAATTAAAGGTGCACGGGGCATACCTCGACTACCTGGAAACAGAAAGAGTACCTGATCCGTCTGTTGATGAGAATTGGTCACGACCACTACTGCAACGAACCAAGTGGTATGACTTGTTGGATGTTGCTGACCGTATCGAGGCTTTCCGAACCCTGTGGGGCATTTCAAGCTATTTGTTTCGGGATATAGATAAGAAGAGCGACAATACGACAGGAGATCGTCCGACGAATGTGAACTCGTAGAAGAGAGCACGCGACGGCAGGAGGTGGGAAAGCGGGACCGGGACGCTGGTGGGCACATTGATGATGCAGTTGGGCACGCTGTTCACCACCGGTGAGAAAAGAGAAGACGAGTGAAGGGCGTGCCCGACAGATAGATTGTTGCTCCTGGATCAATAAACGAATGAACCTACGAAAGAGCAGAGCGGTTTCAACATCTTGCACAATTCAGATCGTACAGCCACCAGATGCTTTTTGTTGTACACGCTACCGACTGCCATCTAGGTCCATCTCCGACAAAACAACTCCAGGCTCGATGAAAGCCTTTAAAGGACGCCAGCCATGCCACGAGAGACTTCTACCATCATATCCCTTCAAAACGCCCAGAAAAGCACACACAACACTCTTCCACCGTTCATCCCCTCACCTCACCTGCCTCACCCCCATCAAGGCCCCACCTTAAACTTCATCCTAATCCCCATAGCTGCCAACTCCACATCCAAATACTTCAGCACACCCGGCACAGCCACAGTAGTAACCTCATCACCCCCAAACCACTTCTCCCCCTTGCGATCGAACCAACACAAACTCATAGGATCCTTCTCCGTCGCTTTTCTCGCACACCTCCTACATCTCACTCTTCCACCTTCCCTCCTCATCCTGCTCGTCAAGAATGAGGGATTCGAGCTCGGTACGACACTCAAAAACGATCCGCAAGCCTTGCAGATATTCGCCTTCGTGTAATCCGAGCAATTCATCAATCGATCCTGCAACAGGAAAGACGTCCCATGAGCAATCAACGCATCACGTTCCATTTCTCCAACCCGAATACCACCACCTTTCGCTCTTCCTTTGATTGGTTGACCTGTGAGTGGTGTTACGGGTCCTGTGGTTCGGACCTGAAACTTATCATTAACCATATGCCTCAACCTCTGATAATAAACCACTCCAATATAAATATCCGCCGCAAGTTCCCGTCCCGTAATCCCCGAATACATCGGTTCATTCCCATAGAAATTATATCCTGCACGTTTGAGTTGATGACCGAAATATTCCACAGCAGTAGAACCTTCTGCATCTTGGAATTTGAACGGTGTAGAATCTTGTGCGAGGCCGTGGAGAGCGCCGGATTTTCCTGCGAGGGATTCGACGAACATGCCGATGGTCATTCGGGAGGGGAAGGCGTGTGGGTTTATTATCACGTCGGGTTGCATGCCGGATTCGGTGAAGGGCATGTCGATTGTGGGCCATTTTTGGGACATGACGCCTTTTTGGCCGTGGCGGGAGGAGAATTTGTCGCCGATTACGGGGGAGCGGGGGATGCGGAGGCGGATGCTGATGGCCTGGAGCGATGGTTAGTAGATGGTGGTGTTGAGGGAATGGGAGTAGTTACTTACCTGGAAAGGCTCGCTGTTACCGTTCTCGTTTCCGATGATCTTCACCTCTTCAATGTACGCCTCTTCAGCGTCCTTATACCGATGGATGTGAGTGATGCCGTCTTTGTTCTCGTACTCGCCTGTGTGAGGATCTTTGACGACACTGTAATGCGCAGCAATTGCATCGCCTTCTCGCAACTTCGTCCCAACAGCAGGAAGACCATCGTCGTCGAGTGTTCCCCTCCATTGGGCTTTGATGAGCCCCGTAGGAGCGAAGCCGAACATTGAAGTTACTTGTGCCCCTCTGCGTTTGTTGTCCTCGTTCAGATCGACCTTCTTGACCTTGTAGATCGTTCCGTGTCCGAACCCTCGTTCGTGGGCTGATTTGTTGATGATCATAGCGTCGTCCATGTCGTAGCCCGTGTATGAAATGACAGCAACCACTGCATTGGTTCCGTTGGGAAAGTTGTCCAGGCCGTATTCGTTGTGTTTGGGAGTTCGAACAACAGGAGTCTGTCCGGTTTGAAGTCGATATGTCTTGTTATCTGTGCGGTATTTGAGCGCTGTTCCAGGCGTTCCCATTGTCTGTTTACCCATTTGACACTCTGTAGATATGTTAGTCATCGTAGACATTGGACTGTGTGGAATGTGTTCGACTTACGGTACATGTTTCGAGGTGACTGGTTGAAGTTTGAGAAAGGTGTCTGGTTTGCCACGATTGACAAGATGTTGGTCACATCAAATTCAACATGCGTAGAATCGCCGGAGATAACCTCAGGTTCCGTACACGCGATGCTCATATATGGCTGCTCAAATGGCCCAACGCGATCCTCTTTCTCCAGCGGCAGGTACTTCACAGGTCTGATCATACGCGCTGCTTCCGAGAACATGTAGATTCCAGGATATTGGCCGCCAGTACTTAGTGGCACATATCCGATCTCCAAGTCCAGAGGCACATTGTGCGTGCCCTCAACTTTCCAGTACCGTAACGAGTCTCTTATCGTCTCCGCCTGCTTCGGTGAGCAGTATCCGAGAATGCGCCCATTAAGCTGCACAGATACGCTGTCGTTCGTTGAAGCTTCTGAGTATGGCGAGACGCCTAGTTGTGCGATCAACGCAGGAATATGTGATGTTTCTGCGTTCGATGTGGAGATCTTGCATTTATGTGCGAGATGGTTCAACAGACCACAAGGAGATCCATCAGGAGTGTGTACCGGGCACAGGAAACCCCAACTCTCCGGCAGAAGCTTTCGCACAGTCGTTGTTTTGAGCTGAGCGAAGAAGCTACCTCTGTGCACCATGCGGAAATGACTGATGAATCGGTAGAAGTTGATCTTCTCCGCCACAACTGTGAAACCACTCGTTTGTTGCAGATCCAGACCGGAAGGACTGACCAGGTTGCCTGTTGACATGAAGTAGTCCAGCCCTTGACCCAAGTTTTCGTTCGTTCTGCGGATTACTTTGTTCATGAAGTCTCGGTCGAATTCCTTGCTGAGGAAAGAAGGATAGGAGTTCTGGGCACTCCACATTCTTAGTTGAGCTCCAACGCTCGTTGTCAGCCACTCCTCGATGCGCTCCTTGACGATCATGCCGTAGAGAAATCCCGGAAGCAGAATCTCTTGATTTTGCACCGCATCAGGGTTGTCCACTGCACACTCTCCTTCGACCAGCGCATACAGCTTTCGGGTCATGAAAAGCAGCATTCGGAATTTGTCCATGTCGTTCGATTCCGTCACATCGTATGAACCCAGATGTGGCAGCACGATTCTCCTCAGCAGTTCCGTGCCAACGTCCTCATCAGACATATCTGCCGGAACACCCAGCACTGGCCGGAACTTCTCACCCAGGTATGCTCTGCATCGTGCTTTCGTGTGCATGTTATACACCTTGAAGGTTCGTAATAGCAGTTCCACGCGATCGATCACGAACTGCTTGTTGTCCATCTCTTTTCCACCAGCAGGCCCAACAATTCCCTCAAAAATCTCGCGATCGTTGGTATCCACGAGAGCCTTCATGACCATCACGGCAGGGATGAGGTATTCATTCTTCCTCCATGAAAATCGAAATGTGAGAGCTCCATCATTCAGGTAGTGCAACACATTGGTTTGTGATGTCTGATCTGGCCGTACTGATCGTATTTGCACACCGAACTCCGAATATGTTGCCCCTCTGTTCTTGAACGAAGGTCTTGTGATTGCCATGGGGTAATTCCGTCTGTTTACGATCAACATTCGAATCAGCTTCTCAATGCCATTGACAATGAAGTAGCCTCCCAACTCTTCCGTCTCTTCTCGCTTGTTGACCAGCTCTTTCGGTGACAGTCCTTCGAGGTGACATCGATTCGATCGCAACATAATTGGCAATGTGCCGAAATCGCGGACCGACTCTTTCCATGGCCCATCGTTGACTCGGTATTCTAATCGTCCTCGAAATCGTCCTCGGTATGTGGCGTGTCGTTCTCGGCATTCAACTGGCAGGATCTCTCGCTTGACAGTCTCGACTTTGTTGCTCGGGGGTAGCTGCGGCTTTTCGAGGAAGACGTTGGCGATGCGCAGCTGTAATCGGTTCTTGGGCCCGTCGTCTTGTGGGTTGCCATCGAGGAAGGTTTTGGTGCCAATGTCCTTGAGGCCATGTTCCAGCTGGCCGGTAAAGATGGCGTTGAAGGAGTCGACGTGTGGTCGGATCACCTCTTGCAGTGCCGGATATGCGCTCTTTCCAGAGGGAGGATTTCTGAACAATTTCTCGCGCTTCAGAGTGTCGTACTCTTCCGACCACTGGCTGCGAGCCACGCTGTGTTGTGCCATGATTGAGCAGGGGAAGAGAGTGTGCGTGGAGTGTTCACATGAGGCTTCAATCAGGCAGTCAGCCCACGCAGTACGCCTCCAATCCCGTCGCCGCGAATGCAAAGATGGAACCCAGCACGAAGCTCGAGAACTTTTGACGAAAAGCTCACTTTAGCCGAACGCCGGCTGCGCGGGATAACGGGTCGGCTCTTGCCTAGCCGACGATAGCGCATCTCAGCGCGGCGACACCTCGAAGTGGGAGAACAAAGTGGGCTGTGCGATGAGGTGGGCGTGTGTGCGTGCTTGCTTGCGAGCGCAGACGAGCAGAACTACGACCAGCTAACGGCCGGCAGACCTAACTACCGTTCCACTGCAGCGCGCATCTTTGGCCGCCAGGCATCCAAGCTCGTGCAGCTCTGCAGGACAGCCCGCCCGCGAGTCCCCCATCTGCACCTGACTACTATACTACGCACACGCAGAGACGGCGCGCCGCCATCATCGTTCCTGTTGCTCGTCAACACTCCCACTGCCCCCTCGCCCCACGCTGCCGCTGGTGTTGAAAGCATCAACAAGACGTCCATCCACCACGACGGTCCTTCTTCCTTAACCTTCCGATTTACCTCCTAGTGTCCTCGTGGCCCGTTCCACCCCGCTCTTCGAATTCTTTCTCGTCCACTCAAGACAACGGTTCCTTGTCTCGCGATCGCCCTGCCGCCCTTCCACTCCTTCACTGGCTCAACTTCCGCACCGGACCCTAAAAGGCGAGCGCCAGAATTTCCACTCTGCGCCAAAGTCGAAAATCACCCGAAGACGTGCCCAGTATGGTGGGCATCTTCAGGCGCATCTATGATTGGCTGCTCAGTCTGTTCTGGTATGCTGCCCTCCCTCCCCACTGACCCGCCCCGCTGTGTCGTCGTCGTGTTGTTGGAGTTGGCGCCTTGCAGCCTGAACTACACCGCCCCCGATATCACGACAACACCAACGACATCGCCACCACCGCATCCTACCGCTGGGCGCAAGCTGACATGGATCGCTTACTCGCTCCAGGGCCACGGAAATGGACATCACCATGATCGGGCTTCAGAACGCCGGCAAAACATCATTGCTGCGAGTCCTGGCGGTGAGCGCTCCTGAACTGCTCGTGTTTCGAGTGCGCTGCTAATGGCTGACGCGGTGGTACAGGGCGGCGAGTTCACGATAGAGTATGTGATCCTGTGCGACCGGGCAGGGGTTGTGCCGAGATCTATGTGTCCATGGAGGCGCATGTGATGCTGATACGGTGGCACAGCTCCATTCCAACTGTGGGATTCAACATGAAGCGGGTGCAGAAGGGTCATGTCACCTTGAAGTGGTATGTGTGCGCATCTTGCTTTCGATGGTTGCTTCAACTTGGTGACCTCGAGTCGTGTGCGGCGCGGTGGCAATGGTCGAGAGATGCTGACGGAGTGCAGTTGGGATCTCGGAGGGCAACCTCGATTTCGTTCGATGTGGGAGCGGTACTGTCGCGGTGTGAATGCCATCGTGTAAGTCGTCCGAAGGCGCGCATCGATCGGAAGGACTGATCGTAGTTCGCAGCTTCATCGTCGATTCCGCAGATAAGGAAGCTCTTCCGGTGGCCAAAGAGGAACTCCACATCTTACTGGACAAGCCGGCCATGGAAGGCATTCCTCTGCTCGTGCTTGGGAACAAATCGGACCTCTCTGGTCACGCGACAGTGGACGAGCTGATCGCAGCATTGAATCTAAAGTCTGTCACGCACCGTGAAGTTAGCTGTTACGGCATCAGCGCAAAGGAAGAGACCAATCTGGATGCGGTTCTGCAATGGCTCATTGCGCGAGCGCAGAAGTGATGTCTGTTGTTACTGATTACGTTTGACCCACGATACGTTACGGCCGCGATCCATACGAAGACTCCACGAAGATCATGGCTCCATCGACGACGACGACGACGGTGACGACACGAGTAGCTGTTTCTTAATCTGGATCGTTTATCTTGTCGGCATAGAAGGCATAGGGACAGCGGCGCAAAGCTGCGAGCCAGCAATGGCACTTTCGAAGCAAAATGTTGCATCCTGAACTCATTGTATTTCATTTGTATTTGTGGAACGGGATAGGGACTTTCGTTTGGGTTGTCCATTCCAACTGCGGAAGGAGGTGAGATGTTGCGGCTTCGAAGGATGGACGGGTGGTTTGGAGATTTGGTGTTCGATATCATGTGATGAATGAGGCATGCGAGACGGCCGAGAGACTTCCGTGGGCGGGACTGAGATAGCATAGGTATGCAGTCGAATCGGTCGAAGCTCCATGTATCGGTCCTCTACGCGTCCCACAGCTCTTCCGTTCGTCTAGAATCGCAGCAAAATTCTTGTGACCCGTGCAGAAGTTTGGCGGATAGCTCATGGCATCCCTGCATCCAGGCGAGGCGTCGCGGGCAGCTCTTTGTCGGCGGCAAATGGCAGGCACGAGGACGGCGAGGAAACTGCCAAAGCAGAGAAATTGAGCGCACAAACGAGAGGGTTCGTGGTTGGCAGTCAAATAGTTCTCCCTAGCCTTCTCATTGACAACGCATCGTGCATGAAAGCGCCAGGATGCCAGGGTGAGCAGAAACGGAAGCTACGTCTAGCTTGCCGCGAGCCGCGGCAGGTGCGCTGGAACTCACGAAGCCGGGCCAAGCCAGCGTCACCAGCAGCGCGGTGAAATGGCCAGCAGCACCACCAAAACACCACGTCGCAATACTCATACACATAGAGTCGCGAATGCGAGCGCGAGAACAGAGAGATTCCAGCGCATTCCGCGCCGCCGCCGTGCAGAAAGCCGCGCAGACAGTCAGCCAAGGGTCACGTTTTGGCTGAGCCACACATCGGCTGACGATGGCAACGAGCATGATGGGCAAAGACTCGCCGCGTCATATATGCCCTCTAGTCCTCTGCTGCTGACCTTGATCTCTACACTCTGACACACTCTTCCACAGCACATCGCCAGTATGGACCTTCCACGTCTCACGAGCCGACAGGACAACAACAACACCCGCGAGCTAGACGACGAGTGAGTACTGCCTTCCCCATCACCCGACCCGCCCAGTCTGTACCCGAACGAAGTCTTGGCCGATGGCTTGTCGCGCCTGATCCTGGTGGGCCGGAGCGTTGCTGCGCCTTTCGTTTGGTGGTCCTTCGCGACCATTCCACGCGAGTGCGCGGCATCAGTCCATCCAAGCATCTACAGCACCACAACTGCACGCCTCCCCCTCGCACTCGGGTTCTTGTCACTATTCACACACACTGAGCATCTCTGTCTGCCGTCCCCCAGCTTTGCCCTGGTCCCTGTTTCGCACAACAACCACAGCCACGCCGGAGCTTGAGAGCCACTGCTGACCAGCATGTCAAGCTGCTACGTTAACGCGTTTGGCAACGTTCGATGCTACGACAGCGCCTGGGACAGCTGGGTGCGATGGCTCGTCCTCGCCCTCATCATTGTCGCCGCTTTCCTGCTGTTCTTCGCATTTAGGTAAGCCAACATCGCAAACTTGGCCACTTTGCGACCATAAGCTGACATCCGTCGCAGCTGCATCTCCGCCCGTCGCCGTCGCAAGCTGGGCCATAATCCGTACAGAGGAACAGGCTGGGCATTAGGACGAACACCGCCAGGGCATGCGCCTGCGCAGTACACGAATCAGCAGCCATATTACCAGAATGCACAACCATACTACGGAAACTCGCAACCATACTACAACAACAGCAACAACCCTCCGCCTGCGTACACGCCTCCGCCGAACAACAGCCAATACGGACAGCAAAACCACAATGGACCATACGGCAACGATGTGGAGCTGCAGCAGCCGTCTTCGACGTACGGCGGATACAGGAATCAAGAGGCGGGCGTGTACGAGCCACCGAAGGGCCCTCCCCCGGTTGTGAGGTAATATATGGAGAAGAGTTGTCGCGAGGTGTAGATTGTGGGAAAGGAAACTGGATCTTGCAAGATGCGTGAAAGATACCATGATATGGTCTTGGGTGGCACAATACCTTGTACAGAAGTTCACGAACGATATGATAGGCGCTTGTTATGAACACAACATCAACCTCATATTGCGACAGAAATATGCTGTCGTACTGCTCCATATTTGGCACAACATCACGGAGAGCACAAGACTATGGCGACGATGGAGTGGATGTGCTACATCCACTCCACGATCAACCAGCCCGGTGACAGATTGCGTTCCGCGGCTATCAGCCACGATGTATCGCATCCAATCTCAAGATTTCAGCAAGAGCATGGCACCAGAGGGTAGTTCACATCCATCTGCCAACCTTCCCAGCTGCGCTCAACTGTCGAACATCAGAGCTTCACATTGGTGAAACAGAGCCCTGCCTCCATAGTACCTCTTCATTCGTCTCTCCTTGTGTGCCCTAACGAAATATTATTCCGAGACCGAATCCTCACATTCAATGGAACCACACGTCATATTCTGGATTCCTGCTCGAATGTACCCCGCGTGCTCGCAGCACAAAAATTGTTCCGCACCAAGCACCAAGCACGAATGGCCCCGCTGCAGGATCAGTAAACTGAGCATGTGCGCGAGAGTTTGTAAGCAAAGGATCTCCGTCATGATGTAACGAATATTTCAGATTGAATGATCGTCTGTGGTTTATGTTTCTGTCTGGAACATTGAGTTCTCTGCCAAGTTGACTATTTCGACCACATCGTTCTAGAAGTTGTACTTTCACAATTTACCACACTAATTGAAGTCCAGACGGCCCACACTGAAGCAGCTTCGATACTTCATTTTCAAGATGGCTAGCTCACTCCCAAGCACGATGAAGGCGATCAAGATCACGGAGAAGAATACTGCTGAGATTCGAGAAGTCCCTCTGCCAAAGCTGAGGGATGACTACATGCTCGTCAAAGTCGAAGCCGTAGCATTGAATCCAACAGATTGGTAGAAAGAACTTGCAGGAAATAATATGCGGTGGAGGCTAACAACCTTGAACAGGAAACACGTTTACAAAATCGGCAAAGGAGGAGAGACGGTTGGTGTTGATTTATGTACGTCAACCCCATGATCATTCTCACCGCACAAAGAGCAGTCCCTAATTCGTTGCTCTCCTCTCTCCAGGCGGCACCATCATCGAAATCGGCCCCAAAGTAACAAAATCCTGGACCAAAAACTCCCGCATCGCAACCTTCGTCCACGGCGGCAACACCTCCCAACACGAAGACGGAGCCTTCGCGGAATACGCCATGGTAAAAGGCGACCTAGGAATCTCCCCTCCAGACTCCATGTCCTCCTACGAAGCCGCAACGCTCGGAGCAGGAGTCATAACTTGCGGTCAAGCACTCTACCAATCTCTCGGTCTCCCCTTACCAAACGACACATCCGACAAAAAACAATCCTTCGCAGGAACATTCGTTTTAATCTACGGTGCCAGCACCGCAACAGGAACACTCGCAGTCCAATACGCCAAACTCTCCGGCGCACGCGTAATAGCAACATCTTCCCCTCAAAACTTCTCCCTCCTAAAATCTCTCGGAGCAGAAGAAGTCTTCTCATACAAAGATCCCGAATGCGCTGCCAAGATCCGCTCATACACAAACGATTCTCTCCAAATAGTCCTCGACTGCATCTCCGAACACAACTCCCCTCAAATCTGCGAAGAAAGTATTTCCTCTTCTAAAGGTGGAGCAATTTCCTATCTCCTCCGAGCTAAACACACGAGAGAAGATGTTGAGAATAAGCATACGTTGGGGTATACTGTTGTGGGAGAAGCGTTTGAGAAAATGGGACATTCGTTTGCTGCGAAGCCAGAGGATTTTGAGTTTTCGAAGAAGTTTTGTGAGTTGACGGAAGGGTTGTTGAAGGAGGGGAAGTTGGTGCCGCATCCGCAGGAAAAGAATTTGGGTGGGAAGGGGTTGGAGGGTGTGTTGAAGGGAATTGAGGAATTGAGGCAGGGGAGAGTCAGCGGGAAGAAGCTCGTTTATGCGATTGGAGAGTGATTTCGAATCCAACAGGAGATGGGAGCGAAGGGATGAGTAAAGGGAGAGAAAAAGCCAGACTTTGCACATGAGTAGTGATCTGGAAGTCTGGAAATCGTGATTCGTTCTCGTTCTGTCTCCCTTCGTAATGAATCGAAAACACTGGCCTCAAGTAGAGAGAATTGTATCACCCTGTTCGTGCCCCGATCCATCTCGAGCTCAAGCACACGACGAGTCTTGCACCTGCACTAGGATGCCATGACGCTCCCTGCGCATGTACCGATAATGCAGCTGGGTGGGAATGTATTATCTCTGTGGCAGATGTTTGCTCACAGATGGAGGGTGTTGCTGAAAACTCTGTGTCCACTCGATTTGTGGAATGATTTATTCGTAATGAAGTGGCCGATTTTGAGGGCCTGTGTTGGGAAATGGCCGCCAATGCGCGGTCTGAATCGACGCAACCTTCCAGCTCTGCAGTCCGCGACGATATTCATGGTCGCGTGCGGCAAATGGATCGAGTCAGGGAGGTCTGGAGGAGTCCTCGGTCGGTCCGAGTGACGTGCGAGGAGGCCACAGCATGACTCGGCACGTCAGCAGTCGAACGCAGCGAAATGAACATTCTTCCGATCAACGTCCGTTTCAGCCCTTGTTGTTTTGCTCCGCACTCCCAGCATGATCCAAAGGGTCTCCAATCGGCTCGTGTTGACCAAGTCGAGTATCCTCATTGACATTTCGTGCCATCACAGCGCCCACGATCAGGATCAGAAGTGCAATAGTCTGTGGTACGACCTGCAATGCCGCCCGGTAGGTCAGACTACCGAAGATCTGGTTAAGGTCCGGGGCATCATCCCAAGCCGTGACGACTTCGTAGACGTAGCGAAGCCCGAGGAAAGGTAGAGCAAGAAGCACAGACCAGATCAGCGACGAGGAGCTTCCTTTTGAGTGATGCCACCAAAGTCCAAAAGTCGCAAAGCAGAGTGTCAGGAACAGCACTGAGAGCAGGAAAGCTCCAGACTGTAGCAGAGGTCGAGCGAAGGAAGGAGCACCTCCTTGGCCCAGCAGAACCTCGCCAGCTAGGATTTGTCCCAGTGCAAATATTCCAATGAGGTGGAATGCGTTCAGCAACCACTGTGCCGTTGCCTGGTTCTTCTCGACATTGGCAACTCGCGTAGTAGTAAACCATTCATGAAGGACTGCTGCTGTACCAACCATGAGCGGTGACAGTGCGATTGACGCTAGAACTGGGGCGAAGATTGGCGGAGCACTTGCTTGTCCGACGCCTGCTATGTTTCCATAGCCGGCGAGTTGGAGAAGGACGAAGATGGTGAGGTGGATCCAAGCTTGAAGGCCGCGTTTCCTGTGCTTGTAGAATATGTATGCGATTGGAAACAGGGTGAGGACATAGACGACCAGGATGATGCAGGACAGCGTCCAGAGGGAGGGGGCGGTCCAGGTTGTATTGATCATGCTGCTTGGTCAATTGTATTGTATGTCGATTGGGTAAAGGACAAGTAAGAGGGTGGTTTAGTAGAAATCGCCGGAGACGTCGTCAGCAGTCACGACCACGAGGCAGTTTCCTACCTTTCTGCAGTGACGCCTGGCCTCAGTTTAGACGGTGGAGGCATCCGCTTCAGCCATTGTCAATGGCGAATCATACTTGTCAGCAATGGTAGAGGCCCTGCTAGTGCGCAGTTATCGATTGTCTGCTTCGAGGATTCTGGCGGTGCACGTCCGTACGGTTTCCAAAAACATCTCGGCGAAACTGCGCTGCAGAGACGCAGTGCGGAGGCGTTGACGTATCGCAATCAGCTCGCACGTTCGCGACAACGTAAGTGACGCGCTGCATCTCCTGTGATGATTGGGGTTGCCCGACAAGCCAATTTGTACGTCGACCGCAACAACGAGCAGCTCCGAATGAATGTTTGTTGCAGTATAGAGGAAGCCAGGAAGGAAACGACGTGAGACCAGGGTCGGAGGACGGAGCTTTTTGGGTTTCCGGCTCGGGTCGCGGCACGAAAGCAGGGTCACAGCTGCCGTATCGATATCGAAATTGTTCGACTCCAACACCGCTACCACCACCTCCCACACGAATCTCCACCACCACCGCCACGATGCCTAAGTCCGCGCGTAAAGGCAGCACGAATGGAGTCTCCAAGCCCGATCCTTACGCCGGCGCTGCAGCGCGCAAGGCTAAATCCTCCGCGACAGCCAACAACATCTTCAAAATGAATACAGACATTGGTCAACACATCCTGAAAAACCCTGGTGTAGCGCAGGCGATCGTCGACAAGGCCGACGTGAAACAGTCTGATATCGTACTTGAAGTCGGTCCTGGAACAGGCAATTTGACAACACGAATCTTGGAAAAGGCGAAGAAAGTGATTGCGGTGGAGCAAGATCCTCGTATGGCTGCAGAATTGACGAAGCGATTCCAAGGGACACCCGCTGCGAAGAAACTCGAACTGATACTCGGAGACGTGATCAAAATGCCGGAGTTGCCGTACTTCGACGTCTGCATATCGAACACGCCCTACCAGATTTCTTCTCCACTCACATTCAAACTCTTAGCCACCAGTCCGAGTCCGCGGAGTTGCGTGCTCATGTTTCAGCGCGAATTCGCCATGCGTCTGTTCGCGAAGCCTGGTGACAAATTGTACAGCAGGCTGTCCGTGAACTGTCAAATGTGGTCGAAAGTGGACCATGTCATGAAGGTAGGGAGGAACAACTTCAACCCACCTCCACAGGTCGAGTCGAATGTCGTGAGGATATCGCCAAAGAACCCGAGGCCGCAAATCAGCTACGATGAGTGGGATGGTCTGCTGCGAATCTGCTTCGTGAGGAAGAACAAGGTGCTGCGAAGTGGATTTCTGGGTACAACGAGCGTGATGGACATGCTCACGTCAAATTACCGCACCTTCTGCTCACAAAATGGCATCGAGCTGGACGACGGACCTTTGGATGGCACCGAGGACATGGATATGGACGGCGGCGCCGAAGAAGATGAAGAGATGGATGGGCTCATGGAGGTGGATGAAGATGACGATGTGCCGGACTTCTTCAAAGAGGAGATGGATCGGAGATCAAAGAAGATAGCGGAGAATCCAAATCGCAAAAAGAAGGGCAAAGTTGCTGAGCTGGTTCGCAGCAAGGTGAAGAAGGTGCTGGAAGATAACGACCTTGCGGACAAGCGTGCTCGCATGTGCGACGAGGGCGACTTCTTGCGCTTGCTTTACGGGTTCAACAGCGAGAACATTCACTTTGCCTAGGTTGCGCTGTGACATTCCTCAAAAGTGGAGTGCAAGCTCTCAGTCGAGACTGGACGGAATCTGCGATACCAAACTCCAAAGCTTTCGCCTGCTCTGTCATGGCTCATCTGTCGCTGCTACAGCACAATTCCCGGGCCTCGAAATCGGTGCCCGACAGACGACACTTTAGGCTACGACGCAGCTGCAATCCAAACATCACCTGGCCGTAAGTGCACACGTCTGCACGGATGATCGATTTGTCGTCTCGTACGACATCGACGAGCAAAACTGCTTCGTGCGGCAATAGTTCAGCGCTTGAAGATAGTGCGAAGCATGAAGCATACCACCTCCTTCCACGATGCTTGTTGCCGTAAAAGAGGCCGCTGTCGGCTATCTGCCCGGAGCAGCTCCACGCTCGATGTTTCTGGACGAAACCCATTACTTGAAGAGCGCGATGATAAGATCTTTGGCTGAATCAACGATAACATAGGGCAATGGGGGCGATACACAAGCTAGAGACCCGGCCATCTGGGTCAACAGGCTTCTGCGGACGCTGCAAAAAAGCCGCCAATTTCACAGCACTGCGCGACAGCCAAGCAAATTTCCAACTTGAACTCATTGACACGGCTGTAGAGCTCACGCGGTATCATCAGGCGCCAATAAAGATGCAATGATCGACGAATAAACCAATGTTTTCACTACTGATTTCTCTGCCCAAGGCAGCTCATAGACGACTTTGCGAGCGTGATTGAAGCAGTCCGGAATTTGCAATTCAATCGGTCTGGCGATTGGGTTATGTTGCGTTCATCTGTTGCTGTCGAACTACGCCCTGGCGTTGATGTTGACAACTGAATCAAGCAAGACGTGCCGTTGCGACTGCCGAGCTTCTTAGACTTCCAAGCCTCTCCACAAGACCGGCATCGGGCCACTCATAGAGCCACTGGCGCACTCACAAAAAACTGCACTTGAACAACTTTCTTTCGTCATCCCTGAAGCGGACTTGAAAAGATAATACTGAATACAGAAGCATGACATCCGATCCCGCGATCAAGATTATCGGCTCCGGCGTTGGAGGCTTGGCCACAGCACTTCAACTTCACGCCCATGGGTTTCGGAACATCGACTTGTACGAAGCATCAACACAACTGCTTTCACTAGGGGTGGGAATCAACGTCCAACCCTCTGCTGTCCTGATTCTGCGCAACCTGGGGCTTTTACCTGCGTTGCAGCATACAGGAGTGGAGACCAAAGAGCTAAACTACTACGATCGATTCGGCAATCCCATCATAAGCGAGCCACGCGGAAAATATGCCGGATATCAAGTACCCCAGTTCAGCATCCATCGCGGTAACCTGCAGATGCTTCTGCTTGATGCAGTGAAGGAACGACTTGGAGAAGATCGAATTCATCTCAATCATTGCTTGGAGAGTTTCGAAAACACAGAAGATACTTCGAAACCTGTCAAGTTACGATTCATTCAGAAGAAAACAGGTGCTCCTGCTACCAAGGCGGAAGTCGACGCGGATATTGTCATCGCAGCTGATGGTATCAACTCAAAAGTTCGAAGCATACTGTATCCCAAGGAAGGACCTCCGCATTTCTCTGGACGAATTCTATGGCGAGGCTACCTTGAACGAGAACCATTTCTGACGTCGGCGAGCATGATTTGGTCAGGACATGCAAATCAGAAGTTCATTGCTTACCCGATCATAAACTATCACGATCAAGCTGGGTCGAAATCTATGGTCAATTGGATCGCTGAGCTCAGGGTGCGGGATGAGAATGATCCTGATACGACGCCACCTGTGAAGTCTGGAGATTGGTTGATGTCTGTGCCTAAAGAACGATTTGCTGGAGAGTTCAAGGACTGGACGTTTGGGTTTTTGAATGTTCCCGAGTTGATTGAGAAGACGGAGAAGGTCTTTGAGTACCCGATGTGCGATCGAGACCCAGTCGACAGATGGACGTTTGGAAGACTAACATTGCTGGGTGATTCTGCTCATCCAATGTACCCAATCGGGAGCAATGGAGCCTCGCAAGCTATTCTAGATGCTGCTTCGCTGACAAAACATCTTCTCAGCTGGAGAGCTGGGGACATCGAATCAATCCCGGCAGCGTTAAGAGCTTACCAAGACGAGCGGTTGCCAGTCACTGCAAAGATCGTAATGGCTAATCGTGGCAACGGGCCCGACCATGTCATGCAAGTGGCATATGAGCGCGCTCCGGATGGCTTCAAGCACATCAACGACATCATACCTCAGGACGAGCTGGAAGGCATCGGACTGGCATATAAGGCCATTGCTGGATTCGAGATCGAAAAAGTCAACGAAGCTGCTGTACAGACCGAAGGAACAGCGGAGAAGCTTGGATTGACGCCTCCGAAGGCGTGGACGACTGGTCATACGAATGGGACAAGTGGGACAACGAACGATCCTAACAACTTGCAGTGATTCTATATCGCTTCCGAAAGCATCTACTGGACGCTTTGTACATACCAAAAGTTCTGCTGGCACTCGTTCAACTACCATGCTACATTCCCTTTCATGGAACCTCTAGCGTACCTACGGCGCACGTTCTAGCAGTCGTCCTCACGCTCGCCATCGCATTTTCTGACTTTGTTCTCATCCATAGCCGTCCTTTCCCAATTCTTCGCAGACATAACCCTATACTGTATGCGCCAAGACCGAACAAAGCATACGAGGCTCCCCAGCACAGCCAAGCAAGATCAAATTTCGGGGATGCTGACAGGCTTACAAAAATTCTGAACCTGGCCGCAAACTACCAGGATAACTTGTCGAGGATAGACATGTGTTATGCTAGGGACCATGTCCGATTAGTGAACGATCCATGTCCAAGTTAAAAGCATACAGAACGACACATTCCAATTCCTACACTGCTTGCTGTTGCACCGCATCGCCATCGCCGTCGCCGTCAAACACCGCTCACGGTATTCGCTCGTTCCTTCGGACAAGTTGACACAATCGTCACGCCTTCGGTCTCCAGGCTAGGGCCCTCTACAAGCTATAGTGAAGCCTCGTATAGCACATCCAATTCTGCAACACAGCGAGCCGGCCTCATCCGCCGTCATGAAGTCCTCAATGCAACAAGCGCTCCTCCTAGGCGGCTTGTTCGCCGGCACGAATGCTCTAAATCTCCAGATCGGCGACTACGACGAAGGCGTAAAAGTCAACACCCTGAGCAAAACCTCCAACGCCACAGGCGGAACCGGCAGCGTAGCCGCAAACGGAAACTTGGACGGTTTCGGCGACATCGGAATAGGTTGCGGAATCAATTGGACGAAGAATGTTTCTTATGGTGGTACGCGCAAAGCCTCTTCTCCTCACTTCCCACTTCCCTTATACCTATCCAGCGAGTTTCCTAACAATCTGTGTTCTTTAGGCGGCTTAACAGGCGGATCCGCAGACTTTGGTCTCGGCGGCGGCTTCAATATCACACAAAACCAATTGAACGTTTCCGCGGGAATTGGAATTGATCCTGCGAATGCGAGTGCGAATTTCGTGTTGTCTGCGACGAAGGATGGGAAGTTTGAGTTTGTGTTTGATGCTTCGAGTGAGACGGTTTGCACGAATGAGAGGAAGGAAGGGAGGTTTGTGGTTAGTTGTAAGTCCGTTGCATGATGTGATGTGATGTGAGGTGGAGTTGATTGAGATGGGACGATGGGAAGGGTTTGGTGATTTGATTGATTGATGATATGTTGTTCGTAATTCATTTCGTTGAATATATGTTTGATTCTTTGCCTTTTTTTTGTGCTCGTGTTGGAGTCGTATCAATTGTCGTTCCTGGGCTTTCTAGTTTTATTGTTGTTTTACATTGCAAGCATTCCTCCATCATATTCCTCATACATAATCGTCATTCATTATCCTTCATCATCTGAGATCATTCTTCTCATCATCTCTTTGCTTCTCCTAGCTGTCGTCCTCGAGCACTAGGGCGTCGCAATCGGTATGGATGCTGTGACAGCCCCGTACGTCAAATCATGACATTGGAGTGCTATGCAGGTCCATAGCGAGCACACCTCCTAGCTGCATCCCATATAAGCCAGCTGCGTTGGTGGCGTTTCATGCGGAGTGCAGTTTGCCGAATCCAACCACAGGAAGAACCAAACGGAGCTTCCCGGTTAGGCCCCCCTCCCCTCTCGCTTCTGCAGAGCAGGATGCGCCCGGTGCAGGAATGGTTTTCGGGGAGCACATAGGCGACGCGATGAATCGCTGACCTGTTTCGTCGCGTTGGAGTCTAGTCGTGATGAAATCACACTGCGTTGTTGCTGTGGGTATCTTTGACACTGACATCGTACGTCGCTCAAACCACAACATCCTGATGCAAAACCGGCTGTCCAGTAACCGACAACTCAGGCGTAGGCTTAGGAGCCAAAGGATCAAAAGTCGCTTCTTCCAACTCCGGATGTGTCTGTCGCAGCCCGGAGTCCTCTTCAGTCGTAGCAACCGTAATCAAAGGATTGCTAACAGGGAAATCTTTCTCTTCGTAGACAGTCCAAGTGCCTTTCAGTTTAAGCTGAGCGTCCTTGAAGCGTTGAGCAGATTGCTTTTGGATCCATTCCGCGGCATCGACTGTGTAGTGTGGTCGGAGAGACATTGTGGTGATGAAGACGACGGCTACGAGCATGAGGGCTAGGAGTGGTGCGAGACCGCGTTTCCCTCTGATCGGGCTGCGGGAGCGGCGTGGTGTCCAGGATTGTCGCTCCATTGAGGCTTTTTCAGAGAGTAGGCCTGGGCTACCTGGGATGGTAGGTGAAGGTGGTGCTGATCCCCATGAAGACATTGTTGCGTCTCTCTTGTGTGGTGTTGATAGAAGGTGAATGAGGTGGCAATGGCTATGCACAGAGCCCGACACGATTGCTGGCGAGGATGTTGAGAGATGAGCTCGAGATGATCAGAATTAGCGCTTCTACAGCTCCAGATATGATCGAATGCTCGTCCACGCTATGAAGGATAATTCCATCATCACAGGCCATAGATCAATTTACAAAGACCTTTTACGATTGGCTTGTTCGGAGAACTCCACCTTTTCTCCAACATCTCCAGACTTGGTGTCCACGCCGTCATGGGCCATGTAGGAAGCCACTCAGGTCACAGCACCGAAAAGGACCCCAGATTGGCTGGCTCGGCCGTTCCAAAGCAGGAAGCCTCGGCTTAGCAAACTCTCTGATTTGCAATGTCGATGAGTGGTACCGGCGGCTACTCCCATCTGCGGGCGCCGCTCGGTGTCTTGTGACGATCGTAGCTCCATGCTTGGAGGATTGACAAGCACCGTAAGCTCGATGCTCTCGTACCTCGCGTGCGCCTCGTCTACGCCTGCGTCTTTTGAGGCGTCCTACTCCTCAAGGCAACTTCCGCATTTCCCCGCAAGGCAAGCCAAGTGGCTGATCTCGACCACTCTATGAAGCGGAGACGATTATGCTTGCTTTAGGCATAGTTAAGCTTGATTGAGTTGCGGCCGGGCTTGGAGACGGGCCTGGAGCTACAGGACTACTGCACGATCATTCGGAGCAGCTTCCCAAGTTTCCATGCATGTGATCGCAAGTTTTACGAGGTCGTTGTTAAACATCCATCCGGGTAAGAGGTAGAGATCGTGATTGCTGATTATTGTTGAGAGACATGAAGTGGAGACGAGTGAGAGAAGGTTGGTAACAGTTGTACAATGAATCACATTATCATGAGAGACTGTGTTACTCTCTCGTAGCGCTATGAACTGGTCTTCTCTTCGCTCTGACTCGTAACAGCTTTCGCGGATGGCTTTTCAGGCAAGAATCGCGAGTATAGCCATGCTGTGAATTTGATGGCACTGTCGTCGACGACAATGGTCATGACTTCTGCGACCCACATCGTGACAGGCAATAAGATGACTTGGCAGGCGATGAAGCTCAGCTCCAATCCCTTTGGTCCCCATTTCGGTAGAGGGAAGCGACCAACCCACCAAGGCATGAGGAGGATGTGGTGACCGGGGATGGTCCAGCCAACGGCACAGTAGAGTCTGTCTCCCAATATCCAGAGTACAGGTCCGTGCATGAGGTAGAGCATGAAAGAGATGCGTCCCAGGTGTTGGCAGAAGCGGGTCTCGAAGAACTTCTTGGCCCAGTTGATGTGTGGGACAGAGGCCACCAGGAATACAGCCGCCCAGTGCAGGAAGAACCATCTGAAGTCGAAGACAGCTTGGGGTTTGAAGTATGCCAGATAATACCATCCAGGACTGCTCTTTAGCAAATTGACTTCGATGGAGTGCGAAGGAATGCCGCCGAGCAAAATCGCAACTGTGAACAGCGTGTAGAATATCATTTTCTTGTAAGGCTCCAAGGATTTCATCCAGCGTGGAAGTGTTCCTTCTGCGGCTCTCAATTCCAGATCGCAGAGAATCATACCGGAAACGAACATGCAGTAGTAGGAACCGTCCGTGATGTACATGAAGTAGTACCACAGCACACACAGTGCAAACAGTCTGCCATCTCGTGTCATTCTCGAGACTGCCATGAGTGCAGTGTAAATTGTAATGGAGCCTTTGAATTCCACCGGAATAGTCCAGATGTGCGGGTGGTAGTCATTGATGACTCGGTTGCCAGTGTCCCAGATGAAGAACATGTTCTTGCAGTCGCAGTACCACTTCCAAACTTCGTCCTTCCATGACTTTTGTGGCTCAAAGCTCATGTGTATGCCGAAAAAGTGCGGCGTGCACATGATCATGAACGACACAATGATAATGGGAATGTACAGCCGCAGCCAGCGCTTGAACAGCGAAGCGGAGACGTTGTCGCCCAACAACACGTATTCTCCTTGTCTCATCAACTGCAGTGGTTTGACTGACAGAACGTATCCTGAAAGGACCAAGAAGCAGGACACCGAGAAATGTCCGCCAGAGAAGAAGGTCCGGATGAATGGGAGCGCCGCAAAGTAGTATTTGCCATTGTATCCAAAGGTGTTCTCGAGCGCCGGCGATCCGTCGTAAAATGCGTGAGCCCATAGCTGATGATGCAGGCAGTACACCATCAATGCCGCGAATCCTCTGATTCCATCCAGGTATGCTGTTTTCCTCAACTTCCGGTGTCCACCTGTATTTTGCTTGGGCAGGAATGAAGGCCTGAACATCGAAGCCACGGGCGCGAGGACTCCCACCAGGGGTGCCACCGCGGCCGCAGCTGGAGCAATGGCTTTTCTTGCAGGCGCGAGCACTTTTGCTACAGGAGCAAATACTCGTGAAGCGTGTGCCCGCGCCGTCTGCACATGAGGATCTATCCTCTCGTAGTATTCTCCCGCGCGCATGCTCGCCTGTGCTGCGAGGTCCTGTATCCTGATCACATTGTCTCCTTGCTGTTGCCTCTGCTGTTGTTGTTGCTGTCGTCTTATGTCATCCTCCTGAGCCAGGAGATTCAGGCGCACCGGCTCCAGATCTCCCGCTTCGAGCTGCGCTTCTTTCATCCTGGCGACTTCTCTGCCGTTATCGTGGAAGCCCATCGAGGCAGCGGTGCTATGGTGAGGGGCAGCGGCGACGAGAGGCAGAACGCATTACAATGTGCAGATGGAGGTGTGTGGGCCGCATGTGACAAACGATGGCAAATACATCACTCGAGTAGAGTTCGAGGGTAACGCGTTAGAGGCTCGGCGAGGGCAACGATCACAATGCGGGCCCGCCGGGGGTGTAGCTGGAATCGGCAGAAGGGGTGGCGGCGACGAAAAAAGCGCCAAGTGTGCAGAGGATGAGGTGAGGCGCAACGCGCAACGCTTGCTGCCGACCCCGGCTGCGCCAGCCGAGTTGCGTCTTGGGGGCTGGTCCCGCTGAGGAGTGCTGATTCGCCGTCTCCTGGATGGGGTGAGGTCTGGCAGACATCGGACCTCGGCGCCGGTCGTATAGCGAAGGAGGGTAGGGGAAGTCTGGGACGCTTTGTTCCTGCGTGGAGCGTATTCAGAGCCCACCAGTCTCGTAGGCTCGTAGGCTCGGACCTGGAACAACCAGCGACCACCACCACCACGAAAAGTGCGGGGATGCAGTCGCTCGAGCTGGAATCCCTGCTCCAGTACGAAGGCCATGTGCGATGTTCGCGGCGCAAGTCAGCAGGCGCAGGAGCGATGCGACCAGTCGCCGGTGAGTGGTGCAAGATTGCTGCTGCAGCGTGGGCGAATTGGTAGCAGTCATCAAAGCACAGACACGCGTTGGCTGCTTGGGGCTTTTCAACGTCTGCTACCGAAATTCCCATGCCGCTATCGCCCGGCCTGCCAAACACCGCAAGATTACTCCGACATTTAGTTGCACGCGCCTCCTGGGACAGATGGAATCGCGAGTGTGCACTCCCAGTCTGGTGGTTGACTGGTCTCCACGCCAGGCGATGCCAATGTCAAAGAAGGCCGCGGTAGCAAAGCATGTGAACAAGGCACGTCGACATGCGGCGCAAGCACACTGCAGCAGCCACCTGCAGGCCCTCGTGCTGTGCTACTCGCCAGATCCTACCTCGGCCAAGCGCGTCGTCATAATGCGCCCGTTGCGTGCGTGTTTTGCAGCACTTCGGTAGAGAGCCAAGCATCTGCAGCTAACCAGCTCCCTGCTATTTGCGCATTTTCTGGGTGGCAATGACAGGCAGATTGACTGTTGGACAAACGGGTGCATCGTCGTGCCCGCTGCTGCTGCTTGTGTGTGTCTCTGACCGGCGTATCAACGGTCGAGCGTGCTCCTGGTTATATTTGCGGCGGCGACCACAGGAGTGCAGCTGAGGAGAGGGCGCCGCTATAATTGGTTGGGATCCCAGTGCCAATCAATTCGCTTAAAGTTTGGCCGGTCTTGCCAGTATCGTTCTCGATCCGCCCGCTATGCTTTGCAAATCTGGCCTTTCTTGGGGCAAGCCGCCACATTGAGTTCGTGGCCGACATGCTTCACACTTATCCGACAAAGTAGCAATTCTCGCGCCCGCGTCGCTCCCACAACCGCCTCTCCAATTCTCTATAGTGTGGAGATGCTCTGCTCGTCTACCGATTAACATCCCTTACTGCGAGCCCTCCTCCCGCCCTTATTGTCACTCAGACCTTCGTTCGCGACACCACATCCACGCTGAGCACTCATGCGAGTGCCACTGCATTTGCCTGAGTTGCCCATGTTTGGCCAACAAGCACCGCGAGCTCGTTCTTGGTCGTCGAGCCGCACGCCAGCAGAGAAGACCGAAATTCCCGTCGACGCGAAAATGAAGGCCGCACCACCCAAATACAGCGCGAGGGAATACCTGCAATCAATACCACAGATTGGCATGCCCAAGCAGCTCCAGCGAACGATACCGGCGCTACTTGCACTGTGCCTATTAGTCTTCTTCCTCTCCGGCTCACATACAGGATTCGCTCCAGGATTCTTCGAGTCGAGACCCAAACACTTCCCGCGAAAGATCTGGCAGACATGGAAGGTGGACCCCCTCAAATTCGAGGAGCGAGACCACAACGTGGCGCAATCGTGGATCGCGAAGAACCCAGACTACCGATATGAGGTTCTCACGGACCAGAACGACATGGCCTATGTCGAGACGCATTTCGGACCAGATGGCCTCAATCGCGAGGATATTGTGTACGTGTACCGCGAACTCACCGCCCGAATTATCAAGGCCGACTTGCTGCGATACATGATCATGTACATTGAGGGCGGCGTGTACACCGATATCGACGTGGAGGCGCTGCGTCCGATCAGGAATTTCATTCCTCCTCGCTGGGACGAGAAGGACGTGGATATGGTCGTAGGTGTCGAGATCGATCAGCCAGAGTTCTCGCAGCATCCTGTTCTGGGTAGCAAGTGCAAGTCCTTCTGTCAATGGACGTTCATGTGCAAGCCCCGACTTCCAGTTATGATGAAGCTCATTGAGAACATCATCGTCTGGCTGCGAAGCGTGGCCGCACAGCAGGGCGTTCCGATCTCCGAGGTCAAGCTTGATTTCGACCAGGTCATCAGCGGCACCGGGCCCTCCGCCTTCACCAACGCGATCCTCGACGATATTGAGCAGCGAACCGGCGAAAAGGTCAGCTGGGAGAGATTCCACGACTTGACCGAGTCCACACTCGTGGGCGGCGTCCTCGTCCTCACAGTGGAGGCATTCGCTGCTGGTCAAGGCCACTCCGATTCCGGTACCCACGACACGAAGCAGGCGCTCGTCAAGCACCACTACCACGCGTCAGGCTGGCCCACGACCCATCCTCGATTCAACCACCCCATCTTCGGCGAAGTCGAGCAATGCAACTGGAACCACGAGTGCGTAAGGAAGTGGGATGAGGATACCGCCGCGTTCGAAGCGCTTTCGCCAGAAGAGAAGATCAAGAAGGTCGCGCTCAAGGAAGCCGAGGACAAACGGAAAGCCGAAGAGGAGGAGCGACGAAAGGTCGAGGCCGAGGAGCGCAAGAAGAAAGGCCTTCCAGAGCTGAAGTATGACGAGAATGGGAAGGTGATCATCCCTGATGAAGAAAAGAAGGACAAGGACAAGAAGGAGCCCGCACCCGATCTCCACCGAAGATGACTTGGTTGATCAGAAAAGTGACGATAGACAAATCCAGCATTTTTGAAACAGGCGGCGGCGGTGTTTGGCGAGCTTTTTGTTGTTGTTGTTTATCATCTCTTAATCAGATCTGGCGATCAGTATGTGCGTGTGTGTCTTGGGCATTTCTCTGCATGTGAGTTGCATGGTATCTCCGACATGAGGTTGGTTGGGTTGGTGGATGGTTGGGCGACGAAAGGAACGCACGCGGTCAGAGGCAGAGCGGAAACAGACGTTACAAGTAGGAGCCTACTTATGAGCCCCTGTTCAAGCTTCAGAGAATGACATGTATAATTTCCAACTCTCTCAGCTCTCAGGAACCTTTCTTCATGGGTCATGGATTTTGAGTGCGTTGGCAGGTCGAGTTGAGTTTCGTTGCTCTTGCCAGGATTTCCGGTTCCAGCTGACGGGCAATATCAGGCGAGTCATAGGATCATAATGAAGGAACGAAGATATCGAGCGACGAGGAGAACTTTCCCAGTCGAGAGGCGATGCAGGTGATGTTGTCGTTCCTCAGCCTTGTCATCTCGGCAGGAACCACTGAGGCTGCAAGATAAGTAATCAATTGTGCAGGTCACAGGTGCGACGCATCGACCAGCAGTTGCGGACTTCGCTTCATTTCCTTCTACTTACCAGCATCTTGTGCTACTTGCAGACTTCCCCAGACATGCGGCCGCACAACACCGCTTCCCAAGCCGAGCGAGCAGCAAATGCAGCTGCCCCAAGCTCTGTGCATCATGCACGCACTTCACCTGTGACCAGATCCACGGACTCTTGCGCAACGGCTCACGATGCGAGAGGACTGCACACGGCAGTAGCGTCTTCAGTGAGATCCCATCACAAGTAGCACAGCAGACGGCAGCCACCACGCGATGTAAGCAAGCGTACGTCTAACGTACGAGCCTTTGGGAGCATTCATCGCCTGAGCCAGTTGTGATTCCATCTCGAAAAGCTCTCTGCAGCGCTATAATACTTTCTCGCTACCCTCGAGGGCAGAGAACTCGCTGTCTTACCGCAAAAATAGGCGTCCGATAATGATCGTTCTAAATACAAGCAGGCCAATCGCGCGAGCTTTCAAAGCCTCTGCCTCTCGAAAGAGGTCTGCTTCCGGATGATTGCCTCGAATACCGTTGGAGGAGACTTGTCACTGCGGCACGCTTTCACCGCAGGTTGATCTGACAGGCATCTGTGAACAACATTCTGTAGCTTGGAAACAATTCGGGGATCCAACTTCACCACACCTGGAGCTCATCAGCTCAGATGATCTTGATCTTGGGGAGAGTGAGATAGCATCTGGAAAGAAGGCAGAAGTGGTCCGAACAGTAGCCCTCTTCAGCAGCACTCTCCGCGAAGGCGATCCTGATCAGAGACCAGATGTCGTTGTAACGCGCGACCACGGCCAGCAATCAAGGCGGGTCCGCCAAACTACTTGTCCATTCGATATTCAACGCCCAAGCTCTCAGCAATCCAACAATCGCTCCAGCTGGCCTCTGCCTAAAGCATTTGATCGCAAATTGCGCGGGAAAGAGCCTGCGATGCTCCATCCTGCATGCTTTCATCACGACTCGTGCGAGTGGTATACTGGGGAAAGAGCCTACTCATTAGCCTCTTGACGACAGATAGCGGAGCCCTCCATTTCCCATCTTTCGCCCAATACTCTTCCGGCGTACCAATATTGCGCTGTCTGACGTCCTGGCAATCCGGTTCCTCGATCTTCATGGCCGCGCTCCTTGCATGCTTTGTTTGACCAATCCAGGATATCATATGACCAGCCTCAATGTATATCTCACTCACGTGGAATGAGCAGAGGTTGTGGCTTCCAGAGGGCGTTCGGCCTGGAATATGGAGGACCAGCTCTATGTGCTCAAGAAGCTTTGCGGCGTCGTCTCATGGCGGAGTCGCGGGACTGCTTGGACGTTGGTGGTTTTTGAGGCACTTCAATTCGATCGCTCCCGTCAATGGACCAGGCACCAAGTTTATGGTGAAGGTACTCTGCACCTCCACGAGCGTGCGAAAACTGCCGTTTCAATCCCCACCACACACATCGCTCAAAATGCTTCTGCCTACGAGCTCAAAAAAGACTGCGTCTGCACCATGCCGAATTCCTCGCTACCACCGAACATACGCTCTGTATACGCCTGAATACGCCAATACGCCTTCACGTGGCGGCGGAGCAGAATGTTTCTAGCCAAGAACTGAACAGAGCGGAGTCAGTCTGGCCAATCATACCTTCCAATTCGACGCCAGACCCACTTTTTCGACAGGCATCGTATTCGTCGTATCCCTCGCGACATATATCCGACTGTCGCGACACCAAACGACGAAAGTGCAAACAAACGGCAATGGGCTCCACTAAAGATTTGGGGAAGAACGCGATGTTATGGCTGCAATATATAGTCCTTGTGGGACCTCCTGCCTTTAACACTCATCGCACACGCTGTCGACATCGCGTTGCAGACAATAACTTCCCGACACTTCACGATCAGTGAAAACTACGCTCGCGACTTTTCGGCGCCGAACATCAAAACATACGTCAAGACACCACTCGATCGAAAGAACCAACCACAGCCTCATCGAACGAACGACAAGAAAGGCCGTAAGGCACACAACGTGCCCACCATGGCACCCCTCATCAACAACATCCTCCACCACCTCCTCGCCCGCCAAACAACAGAACCCTCCTCCGAAAACGATGCCTTCGCCGACTTCGAATTCTACCGCTACTCCCCCTCGCTCGCCGCCGCCATAATCTTCGCCCTCCTCTTCATCGCCTCCACAGCCCTCCACGCCTACCAACTCATTCGCACCCGAACCCTCTACATGATTCCTTTCCTCGTAGGCGGCTTCTTCCAATCAATCGGCTACATCGCCCGGGCTGTGTCCGCCACCCAGGAGAACGGAGAATGGACTCTAGGACCTTACATCGTACAAAGCACTCTCATCCTCGTCGCTCCGGCGCTCTTCGCAGCGAGTGTGTACATGCATCTGGGAAGAGTGGTTCGGATGGTGAATGGTGGACAGACAGATGAGAAGTTGTTGTTTGGGTTGATCAAGACAACGTGGTTGACGAAAGTCTTTGTCGCGGGGGATGTGCTCTCTTTCATGATGCAGGCTTCCGGTGGAGGACTGATGGCCACTTCGAGTGTGGAAACTGGAGAGACGCTCGTTCTTGCTGGCCTCGGAGTACAAATTGCATTTTTTGGATTGTTTGTTTTCACAGGTGTGACTTGGCATTTGAAGATGAGGAGCAGGAATTCGGTCAGCAGGGTGAGTAGTGGACATGGACGCTTTCGCAGCTTTCGACTTTTGCTGACATTTTTGTTTTCTTCCAGACTGAATCTCTTCGAGGTCTTCCCTGGGAGAAGCACATGATCTCGCTCTACATTGTGAGTATCCTGATCTTCGTGCGATCCATCGTCCGCATGGTCGAATACGCCCAAGGCTTCTCTGGCTACATCCTTTCCCGCGAGTGGTACCTCTACATTTTCGATGCTCTTCTCATGTGGTTGGCTATGGTCACCTTGAACGTCATCCATCCCAGTGCCGTGGCTGCTCAGATCCGGGGAACCGGAAAGATGGTCACTCATGTGATCCAGACCAAGGATGTGCAGTGAGTGGCTCAACTGGAGACTGGCATTTCCACGGGACAAGCTGACCGGAAGGTACTACCAGGGCAACGAATTATCAGAACGTCCAGATGAATGGTCCATGGTCTTGACATAGAAGGCGACGACTCAATAGAGGATTCCGCGTTTCGTGTGAGAGTCTTTGAGCATGAAGCATTGTTGATTTTGCATCGTCGGGTTTGATCGTTTTGAAGCGCGCAGCTAGACAGTCGTCGTACGAATGGGACGGGAATATGAAGCATGAGGCATGATTGATGAGCATAGGGTGCGCTGGTGAGGAGGTCCTCGCCCGTAAATGCATGCAACCAGTAGTCAGTGTAAAATAGAACCCAGAGCATATCCGTCCTCGTTGATGGCCCAATAACGAAGCACATACTTTCCCCAGATCATGCCCTCGAGCAGGCATACAGGCATGCGGGCTTTCTCTGTTGTCCTTCACCCTGCACTATCCCGCATCCTTCCCATCCTCCTCACCCCCTCCCCGTGACCCGACTCAAATTAAACGCCGCACTAACCAATGCCAAATGACTAAAAGCCTGCGGCGTATTCCCCAACTGCTCCCCGCTCTTACTAATCTCCTCACTAAACATATTCAGATGATTCGCAAACCCCAAAGTATTCTCAAACAAACTCACAGCTTTCTCCAGATACTTGGGCTCGTACGCCCCAGCGCGAGTCAGAGCTTCCACGAGCCAGAACGTACACATACTGAAAGCACCTTCGTCGCCGGATAAACCGTCGTTGCTGGTTTTGAGATTGTAGCGATAGACTTGGCCGTTGCTTGTGAGACCTCCTCGTTCAGGCGGTAAAAGGATACGATCGAGGGTTTTGGTGAAGCGAGGATCGTTGGGTGCGACGAAGAAGACCAGAGGGGCGATGAGGACTGCGCTGTCGATTGCTTCGGGGTGTTCGTAGCTTTGGACAAAAGATTCGAGTTCTTTGCTGTAGCCTTTTTCCATCACGTCTTCCATGATTTGGTCTCGAGTGGCTAGCCAGGTCCAGCGGTTCGGACATGGGAAGTTGCGCTTATCGGCAAGACGTAAGGCGCGATCGATGGCGACCCAGAGCATGATTTTGGAGTAGACGAAATTCTGAATTTCGCCGCGGACTTCCCAGATTGACATGTCTTTTTCTTTCCAGACGCCGCAGACGAAGTCGGTCATTTCGCGGACGGAGAGCCAAGCATCGTAGGAAATGGGTTTGCCGTATTTGTTGTACAGGTAGACGGCGTCCGTGAGCTCGCCGTAGATATCCAGCTGTTTGTGGTTCGCGGCTCCGTTGCCAATACGTACTGGCGCACTCTGTCGATAGCCTTCGAGGTGGTCGAGCTTGATCTCAGGTAGATCAGTATCGCCGTGTATGTCGAACATGATTGGAAGTGCGCCGTTGGGAAGTCGTGAGTGCATGAGTCGCTTGCGGATGAACTCCATATAAGCTTCTGCTTCTTGCCGGAAGCCCATTCGCAAGAAGATGTAGATTGTGAAGCTGCTGTCACGAACCCATGAGAAGCGGTAATCCCAGTTTCGGCTGCCTCCAAATGCCTGCAATGCGGTCAGCTGGTGGTAGCGGAAGACAAAGTGCCTCAGTATACCTCTGGCAACGAGAAAGTCGGCGACGCGATGATAGCCCCGGTTGGCTCATATGTCAGCAGTTTCAACGTCAGCAAGCTGCGCTGTACAGCTTCCTGCCATCGGCCTTTGTAGCAAGACTGCGACATCCAGTTATACCAGTAATCTTTTGTGTCTCGTTGAAGCCGATCAATCAAAGGCGAAGTAATCGCCTTTTCAGGTGCCCAGAGTTCAGTCTCCGGGTCATGATCGCGAAGCACGAAAGAACAACTCTGCCCTTCTTGCATCCGCACTCTGGCCTCGATCGCGCGGCCCAGGCCGTGACCTGTCGCTGTTTCGAATCGTATTTGAGGTCTTCGTCCACTCTCGTCGGGTATGTCTTCTGTCACGTAGAAGTCCAGCGCCAAGGTATCGCTCCTGAAGGCACAGACTCCGGACTCTCCCTCCTTGTGATGTTCATTGAACTCAACGACATGTCGGTCGCGAGCGTAGTTGAAAGCAGGTAGCACTCTCACCACAAACTCGATCTCGCCACGAACACACTCAACTCTCCTCACGAGCCACTTCTTCAGCTGCTGTGGCTCACCGTCCGTGTCTTTCGTATACTTAGGTCGTGGGAAGAAGTCAATACTCCTCATCACGCCATCATCGTTCAGATAACTGGTCGTCAAGATATTACTGCTCGGAAGATACTGTTGTTTCGTCGTCAAAACTCCATTCTTGGTGCCAGTAAGCGGCACAGGCGAGATCGTGAAGTGGCCACCCTTTTCTTTATCGAGCATGCGGCAGAAAACACTGGGCGAGTCGAAGTTCGGCCAGCACATGAAGTCGAGCCCTCCGTCGGTAGCAACAAGAGCCGCAGTGTGCATATTACCAATGAGCCCATAGTTCTCGACAGGCATGTAACCCGTAGACCGTCTCATGCCCAGAGGATCAACGGGAGACGTGTTTTCGCTGGGCGAAGGTTGGGCCATTGCCGAAGTCGGTCGCAGGTAGGAGTTCCTGCGTGTTAGTAGTTTGCAAAGGAAAGACTGACAACCTACCTGTGCCTACGTGGTGATTATTCGCGTGCATACACTTGTGGAACGGTTGCTTGTGGAAGAGTTGTCATGCTGACATTGGATGTTTCTCTCGCTTCGGAGTGACATCATGTGCGACGGGGCGAGCTTTGACAAAGTCATCTTTCATTGGTCAAATTAAGCTCGACGCTAACTCATGTTTGTGAGCTCTTGAGGTGAACGATCATCGCACATCGATGCATCGCCCAGCGCTGAGGCATCTGATCGGCTTGAAAAAAAACTCATAAACCATTCCATAGCATCAAAAAGATCACCGACTCTACCAGACGCGGGCAGCATTAAACACAACATGCGACACACGGCTCGAAGAGTGAGCCAAGGTTTCATTGGTCATTCCAAGCTCGGCGCTAGCTCATGTTTGTGAAGCTCTGAGGTGAATGCCAACAGCACATGATTGGTGCATTGCACGGTCGAGTGGCCCACTCAGACTCAAACACCAGTTCATGGCATCAACATGGTCAACAAACACACCACACGCCGAGAGCATCATACACAGCATTAAAAACACTTTTCTCATCTCGATTCAAAACAGCTGCACACAACGAACGTCACTTGTTCTTCTCTATACAACTTCGCTACGTTACGAAAACATCTTCACAAAGCAGGATCTCTCGTCGACTCAACTGCATGTGACTTTTGTTCATTCAACAGGATTTTCTATCGTCAATGTGCTTCACAGCTGCGGCTGGTCTTTGCCGCCTGGCATCATTAATTCCCAACTTTCGGTGTTCTGCCTTCTTTTCGTGCCAACACCATCTCCCTGTGTACGCGATTTCGCAGATGGACAGAGAAATCTTGAATGACTTTGTCAGGCACCGCCGTGTACAGCTTTCCAGGGCAATCGTTGCATCGAATCCTGGGCAGGTACTGGTACTTGATACCAGCTGGAGCAGTGCCGCCGACAGTGGGAGGTTGCTTGCCCTTGGTGATGCTTCCAGTCTCGACGTCGATCATATACGCTCGCATGAAGGGCATGAAGTTGTCATCCGGATGCTCGGCGCGCAGAGTCTCGATAGCTTCATTGAGCCAGGGCGGAGGGGCGGGCTGTGAAGCTGATTAGCAGATGCGCAGAGTGGGTGTCCATTCATTCAAGACTTACCGCATCATCATCCGGCGCTGGCCAACGTGCTATGTCGACAGCGCCGCGTGAGTCGTAACTCACATTCGCACTTGAACCGGCCTGTGCTTGCCGCGCTGTTGATGGCGCCCGAGAGTGGTTGCCGTTGGGCTGCGGTGTACTCCGGGGGGGCAGCGTTCGTGGGGTCATGTTTGGAGTGCTGGTGGCTCCTCGCGCAGGTGTGCCAGGCTGAAGACCAGGTCCCAGCGATGGTCCAGAGGCATAGCCGGACAGTGGGAATTCTTTCGCGCGTTTCTTGGCCTGCAAAGCGTCCCAGAACGCTTTCAACTTGGCTTTGCCAATCTTCAGCTTGACAATCAACGTTTCATCCTCGTCCAGAACCGCAGCGCTTTCTTCTCGCAATCGACTCGACCTTTCAGGAGCAGTACGTGTTTCTCGCGCCGGTGCAGCCATGGATTGTGGATCGGGCGTTGCTGATCGACCGTAGCCAGCGCGCATGTTCGCTTGCGCTTGCGCGGCGGCGCCTCGCATACCACGGGTTCTCGCGGTGCCTCCCGTGTTCATCATGGCCGAAGGCGCAGGAGATTGCTGCTCCGCACCAGAATCTTCGCTGTCCAGATCATCGGAGTCAATATCGCCATCAGCGGCCCTACCACCACGGCGTCCTCCTCTCCCACCACGCCTGGTCTTCGGTATCCCGGTAGTGTCAAATGTCTCCACTGCACCAGGAATGACGGAATGCACGATGAGCGACCTGACCGTTCTCGGCCTCTCGCGCAGGTCAGGCAAAGCCGGCCCGCCCCTACGGTTCAGCTGTCGTTTCTGTGCTCGGTGCTCGCGCATCATAGATGTCTCGGTTCGTTCAAGCTCGGCTTCGCTCATTTCGTACATGTACGGCGTGAAATCTTTTTGTGTTTGTACAGGTCGGAAGGCACTGTGGATGGGCGCTGGTAGGAAATTATCTCTCAGTTCTGGGTCCTCGATTGGTCGGCCGTCAAAGGGGTGGTTCGTGAGATAGAGTGCTTTTGTATATTGTTGGCTCTGTTCTCGTATCGAGTGTGCAATAGCCGTCGTGAATTCGCCGGAGAGAGCGTTTTCTTTGGCCATGGATGCTGCGAATTCTTCTGGTGAATTTAGAGGATTGTTGATATCCCATTCGAATTGATCGATGAGTGTTATTCGTCCGATCGTGATGTTCAGCTTGATCTGTATTCGCATCTCGTCGTCCTTGTGACCAGAGTACGGAACGCCAGCTTCCACAGGGCCATCCTCGACAATTATGTGTGGGTAGTAGTTCTGGAGCTGTTCCTGCATCTCCGCCTTGATTTGCTGTGACACTTCTCGCAGGTTCTCCGGTGGAATCTTAAGGTCTTCGAGAAGGTATTCCATGAAGATGTCCGGACTGATGCATTTCTCGTGCAGGTTCCATGTGAAGGTGTCGCGCAACCTCAACTTGTCCAGCTCGATGTCCAATCGCACCGGGACGAGCTCTTCATGCTGCTCGGCCTGCTGCTGCAAGTCCTTGCGGTTGATGTGGATCTGTTTTGACCTCCGGCCCTTTGGTGGCCCCCGATTGGAGCTATAGACGATTTGCGATTTCGCATCCGTTCTGCCATTGCCATAGCCTGCGAACCCATAGCCATATACTGAGCCTGGATTGGTCCGCCGGCGCGCAGCGACCTCAGTCATATAAAATTCCTTCTCCTTCTCCTTGGCCAACAGAAGATCGCGCGATCGCTGCGACTGGTCGTTCATAGCAGCACCATACAGGAGATCCCGCTGAATATATCGGTCCAGTAGAACTTCATCGTGCGCCGGCTGAGGCTCATTCGTGGTCGCGCTCACGGGTAGTTGTGTGCCATCGCGCGATCGCTTTCGACTTAGCTGAGGAGTGCCATTGGACTGTGCGGAGCCATTGGTGGTGCCAGGTTGCGCGGGCGAAGCATTTGTCGCTAGCCCTTGAGCTTGCATGGTTTCTTTGGCCTTTTGTTTGCCTTCCCGAATCGCGTCCTGACCATCAGTATTCGTGCCCGGTTGTTGATCCGCGGTCGACGCGCCATCGTGATTATTATTGTCGGGGGTGGGAGCGGCACTGGTCGCGTTATTGTTGGGGCCGACCGCGGTGGAAGGCGTCGTGGCCATAGTGGTCGGCGGTGTTTGGGATGGAGGGCGGAGCGGGAGGGACTAGACGCGTGAGGCGGTCATCAAGACTGCTCGCGACGCTATACGGGCCATCAGTAGACTGCGCAGACAATGTCACATGTCGGGGGGACGATGGGCTGTGACACGGGCAGCGGTTGGCGTGCGCGGGCGTAGCAAAGCGAGTGGTCGCATTGCTGCTGGAGGGCGAGCGAGCGCGCGGAGAGGGTGAGTGAAGGGGCGCGCGCAATGGCATCGAGAACAGAGAGTGCAGAGAGTAGCATGACATACCGTAATCCTGAGATGGGGCAGGCCGTCGTGTCGTCCTTGGAATCGTCCAGGCCCAGGCGCGTGTGCAGCATCGACATCAACAGAACGCATCCAGCCGTGGAGAGGAAGGGGAACTGCCGAGCACCCGACGCCCGCATCCTTCGACAAACGCTCCCCGTCGAGCCACCACAGACACTCTTCCACCACCGTCGTCCATATCGACAGCAAAACTACACAGAGGAGGAGCAGCGCCTCCATCACATGCATGACCGCCGGTCGTCAGAGACATCGGCTGAGTAGTGCCGCCGACCAACATCGGAATGAGCCTCGACCGCCTGTTTGCCAACCGCATACCCGGCGCTACTGCCTGCACATTGGCAATTGTTCACGCCGTGACTTCACCTCTAACGCTTGATCTCGACGGAGTGTCGTCCGACAGATGCCTCAGTCGACTTTTCGCGATTTTCTACACCTTCTGGTGCCATACAACGAATCTACGACCGATGTCTCGCCACGTGACGATGGCAGCCTGAGGCATTACTGACTCGGTCGATTGACCTCGTCTGCGGCTCAAGACGGGCTTACACGACTGACATCCCTACATGGATGAGTCCGTGAACTGACGCTGATGAGCACTTCTAGCACTCGATTAGATATCTAATCGCACCGGGACCTTGCTCTCTACCGAGACGGCCTCGGTTTGCAACGCAGGCATAAATCCATCGCAACACTTCAAACTACTAACCTAGTCAAAATTCGCCGCATCATACCTATGCCGGATTGACATTGCAACCTCATCGCCGCCACGCTGATAGATCTCCCTCTCGTACGACGTCCCTTTGGAGGCCTTTGACTTCAGATCCCCAGTGGCAATGGCTGCAACGCACCGAACAGCATCATCAACAGCTTGGTTCAGGGCCCTTTCTTGATCTGCAGACACTGGTCAGCGCGAGCGTGTCATGCAAGAGCCCAGAAATCACCCACGAGGCGGAAATGGATGTGCTGCTTCACCTGCCAGAGTCACTCGGCCTCGGCGGCTATCCCAGGGCGTAGGCTCTTCCCACCGCTTCCAGCGGTCGCGCGGCACGTCTGTTCCAACCGGTATTGCTTGAGATGCCGTTTTGAAAGGCTCTACGAACGTCTGCCCAAGGTCCTTGAAGTGTTGAAGTCGTTCTTCCGATGTCTCAGGCGTCCTTCCTGCGGCTTCCCAGTGGGTCAGAGTCATCTGAAAACCCCAGAGCTCTGGCGGTACATGCTCAGGCGCATCCAGTATGGTAATTGACATGCAGCTTGAACGGTCCGGATGAATTGCATAACATTGACTCCTCCCACATTGCTTCCTCAGCATGAGCGCAACGTCCGCTGGAACCGAAGCTGAAAAGTGGTAGGCAATCACTTGAAGCGGCTTGGCTCTCGCAGACTCCGCATGACCGAACAGCCAGGACCGCACGAACGAGTCGGCGCCATCAGCACCGACGAGAACATCTCCGGACGCGCCAGACCCATCCTCGAATAAGACTCGGACTCCGCGCTTGCTCGTTATGATGTCGATCAGCTTCTTGTCATGCCGAATATCGATGCCAGCACCCAATACTTTCAACACTCTCGCTCTTGATACACGCTTTCCACTCGGCTCACACGTTTCAACACGTACGGCGACCCTCTTTGCATCATGATCTGGAAATGACTGTTGACCCGATTCGCCGCCGTAACTGATCTTGCACTCGTTCTCCCAGCGGTCGGCAATGTCCTTGGGCAGTGTCTCCAGGAGCTCTTTCTCTCTTCCGCAATCCAATCGCATAGACCAGTCTCGGATGGGCTCGTTGCTTGCGCTACGTTCGAAAACTGTGCAAGAGATCCCATGTTTTCGCAGACCTTGGGCTATCGCCAGTCCCGTGAAGCCGGCTCCTATGACCAGAACCTGCATGCTTGAGTGTTTTCTCGCGCGAATTCGTGGCCACATTGTGCGCATTGTATTTGACTGCCGTGTGCATTTCATGGCTCATCCTAACTATCGTAGTCATTCAAGGTTTCAGCTGATCGATGTGTTGGCGGCCTCTTCAATCGTTCGCTGCAGCGCCACTCAGCCTCCACAAAGTTTGGAACGCCGATCACTGGAAGCCTGAAAGGAGACAACCCGCTCACAGCCACAACTGACTCAACCGCAGTAAATATCAGTCATATCTCATCAAGCACTGGCTTCACCCTCCGCTTGACGAGCAGCGACCGATCCGCCCTTCCAGCTTTCCTTGGGGTCCCTTTGTCTCTCAGCTTCAGAAGCCTTCCCAACAGGCCCCCACCCTCCACCACCCGGCGTCATAACAATAATACGCTCTCCCGCCTGCATAGCCGCAGTATTCTTCGCCCCAAGCGAAATATACCTTTCCTCTATCTCCTCCTGCTGAGCACCCACGTCCCCATTCTCACCATTCTTTCCATTCCCATTAACATCCGCATCCGACCCTTTCACCTTCTTCACCTTCCTCACCCAAATATTCTTCCCACACTGCGCATCCTCTCCCCCCTCCAACCCATAAGGATGATAAACCCTCCTCTCCGACAAAATCGAAACCTGCACCGGAATCCTAAACTCAATATCCCTTATAACTCCATCTCCTCCCTTATGTTGTCCTTTTCCATGACTTCCCTCTCTCAAACTAAACTCCCTCAAAACAACCGGATACCGCCTCTCAAAAACTTCCGCATCCGTAATTCGAGTATTCGTCATATGTGTATGCACACCATTCGTTCCATCCCATGTCGGCCCAGCACCGCTTCCACCTGCAATCGTTTCATAGTATCCGAATCCTTTGACAGCTTCTTGTCCGGAAACATTTCCTCCAAAGCCGAATGTCAAATTATTTGTATCGCCTTGTGAAGCTGCACAAGCGCGGAAAGCTTTCAATACCACATCCGTCACGCGTTGCGATGTCAGCACATTCCCTCCTACGACAGCCGCAGTCCCTGAAGGCGACAAGAATGATTTCGGCGGAATGATGACTTTGACGGGTTTCAGACATCCTTGGTTCAACGGAATGTCTTCTTTGATCAAGCATCGCAAGCAATAGATGATAGCAGAATAAGTCACCGCTTCAGGCGCATTCCAGTTGGCGTAGACTTCTGGTCCTGTGCCAGTGAAATCGAATACTGCTTCACCCTTTTCGGCATCGATGGTGATTTTGAGTTGGATGGGAGAGCCATCATCCATGTAATCGATAGCAGAAAGATCTTGGCCTTCGAAACGTGATGAGACGTCTTTGAGTAAATTGCGGACGGAGAGCTCGGCGTTGTCTTGGATGCTGTGCATGTAGAATTGTACAACGTCTTCGGTATAATCTTCGATCAATGTGGAAATGAGATTAATTCCTTTCTGATTCGCTGCGATTTGTGCTTTGAGATCGTTCAGATTATCTGCGAGACAACGTGTACCAGAACAACCAGGATACTGCGCGGGTTCGGTGTGTAAAAGCTCGATAATGCGTTCTTCGTTGAAGTGGCCTTCGGATACGAGCTTCTCAGTCTTGATCGCTGCGCCTTCTTGGAAAAGTTCTCGGCTGTGTGGAGGCATGGAGCCGGGTAGGATACCGCCGATATCTGCATGGTGGGCTCGTGATGCGACGTAGAAGACGATGTTGTCGCCAGAGAATGCGGGTGTGATGACTGTGATATCAGGTAGATGTGTTCCACCGAACATGGGATGATTTGAAACCAGCACATCGCCCTTCTTCAACTTGCCTTTCCAGATTTCGGCTTGTTTGCGAACACAAGTGGACATGCTTCCAAGGTGGACGGGAAGATGTGGTGCGTTTGCAACGAGACCTCCGTCGGCATCGAAAAGAGCACAAGAGTAGTCGAGACGCTCCTTGACATTGGTGGAAACGGATGTCTTTTGCAATGCACGACCCATTTGCTCGGCAATAGCCATGAACCTGTGAGCAAAGATCGAAAGCATGATCGGATCAACATTCTTCGTGTCCACTTTCTTCTCCTGTGCATCAACTTCGCCGAGATTGATCACCACGTGCGTGTCGATGAGCAGAGCAGAAGCATTCGGCGTGACGACAATGGTTTGTGTGCCATCAGCAATGATTGCAGGTCCCTTGATACGATCTCCAACAGCCAGATCTTCCAGCTTGTAGATAGCAGTATCCTGCCTCCCGCCCTCAAAGTACACCGACTTGCTACCATAGGTCTTGTCGCCTTTCTGTAGATCCTTCGGCTTGACTTCTTTGAGTTGCTGATCGACAGTCTTTTCGAGACCTTCAAAGGTCTTGCCAATGCCTCGAGCACGCACATCGTCAATAATGATATCACGATCTGGTAGCGTGAAGCCGAACTCTTGCTCGTGCTGTTTCACAAAGGCCTTACCAAACGCCCAGTCGTCGCCATCGTAGTCCTTGGATGCTTCTTGCTTACTAGGTCTGACGATCATGAGCGCTGACTCCGTTCCGCGGTATCGCATGTTGAGGTACTCTTCGAAATGTATCTGATCCTCAGAGAACCCTTGATCTTTCAATGTTGCTATCGATTTCTTCTTCAGCTCGGCCATCTTGTCTTGCAAGTATTGCCTGGTATCTTGATCCTTGTCAGACCAGATACGTGACTCTGGCTCTTGTCGCTCGTCTACGACATCTGCTAGCGCCATGCCGTAGGCAGATAGGACTGAAGAATAGCGATGGACCAAAATCTGTGTTATGCCGAGCGCTTCGGCGATGGCGACTGCATGCTGTCCACCTGCGCCACCGAAAGTCGCGAGCCTGTGCTTGCTGGTGTCGTGTCCTCGTGCTTCGGTGAGAGATCGAATCGGCCGAGTCATGGTCTCGTTGGCGATTTTAAGAAAGCCATATGCGACCTCGTCCATAACCATTTCCTTCTCCTTGTTACCAGCGGCATTCTCTTTGTTGATCTTTTCCGTCAGCTCCTTGAAGGCGGTCTCACTTGCTTGCTCGTCCAGACCCTCATCTTCGTTCTTGCCAAAGATCTTGGGGAAGAAGTCAGGTAATAACCTGCCGAGCAGCAAGTTGGCGTCTGTGATAGTCAATGGGCCGCCTTTGCGGTAGCATGCAGGACCAGGATGTGCACTCGCACTCTCCGGGCCAACCACGAACAGACCGTTTCGGAAGAAAAGCCGAGAGCCACCACCAGCAGCCACTGTGTTGATGTCCAGTTGGGGAGACTGGATCGTGACGCCGGCCGTTGTCGTCTCAAAAACGTGATCATAACGCCCATTGCCATATCTTGACACATCAGTACTGGTTCCTCCCATGTCGAAACCGATCACTGGGATCTGCGTCTCAGGGTCGTAACTCGTAAGCGCATATCCGACAACACCTCCCGCTGGCCCAGAAAGAATGGCTCGCAGACCACTGAAGCCATCAACATCAACAAGTCCTCCATCCGACTGCATGAATTCGCAACGAGCTCCCTTTGAGCCACTTTCTTTCTTGACACTTTCTGTCCCCAGACCGCCTTCGAAGCCCTTCTGAAAACCATCAATGTATTTTCGGATCGCAGGAGTAAGGTACGCATCGGCACAGGCCGACGTTGCTCTCGGGACCAGCTTGATCATGGGCATTAGTTCTGATGAGAGCGAGACGTGCTCGAACCCGATGTCTCTCGCGATCTTACCCACTAGCGCCTCGTGCTGCGGGTATGTGTATCCATGCATGAGGCATACTGCTATGCTCTTCAATCCAGAATCATAGACCTCTTGCAGCTGCTGTCGTATGCGCTCCTGATCTGGCCTCTGTAGTATTCGTACTGTCTCTCCCGATAGGCCTTTAACCAATTCTGCGTTGCTCTTTGCTCCATCTACTGCCTCAGCTTCTGTCGTGTGGCGTTCCGGATCTTCTGCATAATCTTCTAGTGTCACTCGCTCATCGATCTCGACCACCCTCTTGTACAGCACTTCCGGCTTCCTGATCGCAAGATCGAAGATGTTCGGTCGACTCTGGTTGCCGATTTCCAAGCAGTCCTTGAAGCCTTTCGTGACTACCATAGCAATATCTTCTCCTTTCCTTTCCAACAACGCATTTGTCGCGACAGTCGTGCCCATGCGAATACTCTCGATCTTGCTGGTGTCTAGAGGTTGCCCTCGGGGAATGTCCTGCCCGGTAAACTTCTCAAGTAGACGTCGAATGCCCTCGAGTGGTGCATCGTCGTAGTTCTGCGGATCGACAGATAGGAGCTTGATCAAGACATCATCCTCCATCTTACCCGTCCCTGGGTTGCCGACACAGTCTGTGAAGGTCCCGCCTCGGTCGATGGCTATCCGGATGCCTCTTGAGGTGCCATTGACCTCGCCATTTGTGGCAGCTCCCATGACTGCAGTCTTTCGCAGATTTGCAGTGATCACAGAAAGAGGCCAAGTCTAGGATTCTTCAGCATGAGTTGTCGAGACGCTAGAAGTGGGACACTGTGGAGGGGTACGGATTGATGAGAGATGGAAGTAGACGAAGACGGGCCAGCGATATATGTATGCTAGACTTGACCGTTGCGTGCTCAAAGAAGGCCTATCGGTCCGCTCTTCTCCATGGAGAGACCATCAACATGCCGTTGTGGACATGATAGTGCTGTGACGAAGACGTGCATTGGCGGGCAAGCTGCCTTCCTCTCGGCCAAAGCTGCCACTTCCCGTCGGCTTTTCTTTCACTCGCCGAGCATCCGTGCGTCCTGCTGAATCAGCTGGCACCCGGTCCGGGATCTCCAATGATGGCTTCACTCTCAACCGTATATCTCATACCTCCTCCACGCATCACTGTAGGATACGTGAGGCAGCCAAGACCCATTGAACACACGCGCCCTGTAGACGTCCGCGTTGCCTTTGGAGGCAGGTCTAAGCAGTGAAAGCTAAGTACAAATTCAACCAACTTTCTTGCTGATCAAGTCTTCCACATTTCCCAACATACTGCAAACAGCGATCCCCACGTACCCAGCACTTTCATCCAAGGTCAAGATGGAAGACTATCATGTCAAGCACCTTGATTCTGATCAAGAGTTCTCACGACCCTGGATGCTTGTCAACCCATACCACACAACACAAGGATGGTCCCGAGAACAAGTAGATCCTGAGGTGGAAGCCTTTCATAGCACCCTCCCAGACTACAACGAGACGCGGCTACATGAATTGCCGACAGTGGCTAAGGATCTTGGCCTCGCTCGAGTGTTCATCAAGGACGAATCCACACGTTTCGGACTACCAGCTTTCAAGATTCTAGGCGCCAGTTACGCAATACATCGAACGATCTGCAAGCAACTGGGCCTTCCGGCTTCTACCACTCTGCAGCAACTCAAAGATAATATATCGAAGAACCAAGATGAGTCGATTCGACTCGTGACATGCTCCGAAGGCAATTGGGGTCGGGCTTGCGGCAGGATGGCGAAGATCTATGGGTTGCCCGTGACGATATATGTACCAGGATTCATGAGCGAGTATACGCAGAATCTGCTCCGCGGCGAAGGTGCAGAGGTCAAGATTTTGGAAGGGGGGAGCTACGATGACTCCATTGCTGCTACCAGGCGTGATTCGGAGGAGACTGGCGCTCTGATGGTTATGGATGTCAGTTGGGACGGGTATACGGAGATTCCCAAGGTGAGCTGAGGAACATTATTGCGATTGCTGCTTCAACTAACAATATCTGAAGTGGGTAACGGACGGTTACAGTACAATGCTTACAGAAGCAGACCGCCAGGTGACAGCTATGGCCAACGATGCCAAACCCAATACGTTTTTCGTGTCTGTCGGAGTAGGCAGCTGGGCTCATTCGACAGTGGCTCACTATAAAGCTGCCGATCCAAGGAACGACATCATCGCCGTGGAGCCTGATACTGCTGCCTCGTTGAAAGAGTCCCTGCACGTTGGCGAACTAACGCCCATCGAGACTTGCGATACGATTATGGCGGGCATGAACTGCGGTACCACATCACAGATCGCTTGGCCAGTCTTGAAGACAGGAGTTACAGCCGCCGTCACCGTCACTGACCGAGAGTCGCACGAAAGCGTTGAGTTCTTGAAGAAGAACGAAGTCAATGCTGGACCTTGTGGCGCCGCAACACTGGCCGCTCTGCGCAAATATGTGGCAACCTTGACTCCTGAAGCAAGAAGTAACATGGTAGCGCTGTTGTTCAGCACTGAGGGCTGGAGGGCCTACGAAATTCCGAAGTGAAGTGTGTGTAGCCCTGAGCAGAGTGTTCTGCCTGGAAGGAACCAGCAGGAGAAGTCTTGCTAAACGCTCTTGTCTATGGCAATACTTCTGTCTCGATCTATCCTCATCTACAAACTCAAATCAATCAGGATCTTGCAATTCTGATTATCCTTCTGAGTCAAAGTCTCCAAACCTTCCTTGACAACATCCTCCAGCCTGATCCTCTTCGTAATCAAAGGGCGAGGATCCATCTTCCCTGTCTCTATCGCCGCAATAACCTCCCTAAAATCACTCGATAAATATGCCAAGCTACTGGACATTGTGATCTCCTTCGATATCATCGGGAATGAATAGTAAGTAGTCGCATTGGTCGACACGAAGAGGTTTATCAGAGTGCCTTTGGCACGCAAGCACGCGAGCCCGGTATCCATCGTAGGTCCGACGCCTGCGCAATCGAACACCATGTCGACGCCATCGGGCGCACCGAGAGCTTTGGGGGCTTCAGCGGGAACATTGTCGGTCAAGGGATTGTACGATGCGGTGGCTCCTAATTGCAAGGCGAACTCTCTTCGACTGAGTGTTGGTTCTGATACCGCGATTCGAGTTACTCCTTTGGCTCGTAGTCCAAGAAGTGTCGCAGCTCCAATTGGACCACCACCTGCGAAGCGAAATATGATTAGTGACTTTGATCGAACTCTCTTCGATGTTACGATGTCTCACCGATAATCAACGCCGTCGAGTGCTCCGTAATCTGATCTCGCACAAGACTGATGCCATGCCATGCCACAGCCAAAGGCTCAACAAGTGCTATACATTATCAGCAACTCAGCTCCATCCAACACAATAGACAGAACTCAATACCTCCAACATCACAATCAATCCCATCCGGCAACTTGAAAACCAAATCTTCCGGAATCACAGCCCCGTCCCCCATCCCTCCAGTCTTAGTATTAATCCCATAAAACCCCGTCTGCCGACAAACATTCGTCGCTCCAGTCTTACAAGCCGAACAGCTCCCATCGAAAATCGTAGGCATAACAGCGACTTTATCACCGACCTACCCCTTTCAACATCAGCATATCGCTCAATCCTCAGTCTCACAATTAAACCACAACCCTCCCAAACACTCAAGCCCCAAAAGCAGAAGTAGAACCGCCACAACTTACCTTCAAACCCCCCTTACACCCCTCCCCAACAGCCCTCACAACCCCCGAAAACTCATGTCCCATCGCAATCGGCAAACTCGCCCCCGTAATCGGATGCGGAGTCTTCAGCGTATCCGCAAACATCTGCTCATGGAAAAAATGTAAATCACTTCCGCAGAGTCCACAGAATTTGTTTTCGATTGCGATGTGGCCTGGTAAGAGAGGTGGATGTTCGACTTGTTCGATTCGGAGATCGCCTTTGTCGTGGAAGAATGCTGAGCGGATGGTTTTGGGGAGGGAAGATGCCATTATGAGGGAGTGTGAAGTTGGAGAGGACTTGGTGGAGTGTAGGACTATGCAACTGTTCGTTGGAATATATGGTTTATGGTCCGCAAGTTATTGTTCTGGTTCCTCATTGCCGCGTATGCCACGGGAGCCATCGTCCCCCGCTTGTAGCTATGCTGCAGCTCCGCTCAGTGCTACTGAGAGGATATTGGCGAGTCAGTCGCATAATGGATGGAATCCACTGCCGTGCCGGCCACGATCCATGACAAGACCCATGTTTCGCACGACGTGCATGGTCATTGCGAAGGATGACCAGACGAGAATGTAAGCTGGAGTGGAAGGGGCAAGTCAATGTTCGCTGACAGCGATTGTGACATTGATCAATATCTGACTCAAATTGCGGCTAATTCTTGGTTCCATTTGACCCAACATTCTGTGCTTGCATAACTATCAAGTCTGCATAAATTGCACAATTCCATTTATTCATTTCCTCCTCATCATGTCATTCCCCTTGAATTGACTCGCCTAATCCTTGAAGTTGGTAGCTGGTCCCTTAGGATTATACTTACGACCTGGGAACTGGTCGAAAAGACCATAATCAAGCTTGCCCAACTGTGGGCAGCTCAATCCACCAACGATTGGTCCGACATACTTGTTCAACAGCGCCGTAATAGGCGAAAGGTTGCCAATAACATTGTTCAATGCATCTGGAATACCCTGTTGCAGAAGCTGAAAGCTGAAGCAAGCAAAGTTGTTGCCGGTGAAGAGTGTTTGAGCATTGTAGACGCCGCCAGAGAAGTTGGCAAGGTTGACGCCAGTGAACGTGTTGACTTTGCCGGTGTTACCGCCGAATTTGAGAGTGCGTGGGTATGCGAGGTAGCCGATTGCGACATCGCCGACGACGTCTTGAGCTTCGTAGGGAGCGTAAGATGGACGGCGGTACCAGTCTTCTGGAACGCGCTCTTGGCCTGGGAGCCACTTGAAGTTGCCTGGGCCGCCACTAGTGTCGACACCGAAGAATGAGGCGAAGTTGTAGCCATCCAGGTAGCCGGCTGGAACTTCGGCGGAGTGGTTGCTCATCACTGTGTGGGGTCAGCTCGGGATTTTGGCACGATGAACTGAATGGAGTGCACTTACGATTGATGACGAAGTTGTAAGCGGCAGGTACAACGACGACGGTTGAGAAAGCACCAGTGAAGTAGTATGGGTTATTGGCGATGGACTCATCTTGAGCCTCCTCGAACTTGGCACGGAACTTGTCCAAGGTGTACCGATCACTGCCATCCTCGACGGCGATGTTGTACACTTGCTCGAAGCGAGTGATGTTCAGGGAGTGTGCATCTCCGTTGTTGATGTATGAATCACCGCGACCAATGCTGGAGTCTCCTTCATAGATGTTGTGCGAAAAGGAGAGACCTTGTCCAGTACCGATGAGGGGATTGGTGAGAGGGAATTCTGGCAAAGGGCCGCCGATAGACCAAACACCCTCGACAACATTGCCAGTCGTTGCAATGGCATAGACAGCGAGGGCAGCAGAGATTCTTGGACCCAGGTTGTACAAGGCGCCCAGACCGCTGACTGTCTGTGCGATCGATGCGATACCATTTCTTGGCTGAAAAAGAGTCAGTAATAGCGCAAACCGATGCATCGACGCCAGTCGCGTAATGCGAGACTCACGAGGTAGCCATGGTTACTGGCAGCGTTGAGACCTGGGCAAGGTCCACGGATATCACCGGGGCCTGGCTTGATGAACTCATGCTCGCCGCTCACGGACACGAGCTGGTCTGTATTGTTGTCAGTGACCGTCACTCCAATTGGTAAAGGAGTATTGATGCATACCTTGCTCATCGAAGGTCGGGCAAAGACGAGTGCCGCAGTTGGACTGCGCACGAGAGATGCCAAGGGCATCCTCTTGACGCTTGACCAAGTCACTGCCCTCGAGGTCGGCATAGAGTGATCTGATCTCGTGGGGAATGCCGTCGATACCCCTTCGCATGCCCGGGAAGGCAGATGCTCCGAGAGCACTGGCCAAGATGAGAGTGCTCTTCATGCTGGAAGATAGCAAATTGCTGTTCGGAAGAAGTATTGGGATGATGAGGAATCCACAACGAGGACTGTCACTGGTCTTTTATATGCACTGCTTCATTCACCCCCGTGAAGTCGTGCTCACGCAATTCGGTTCTACCATTGCGGTGGGACATGATCGTCCCTCGAAACCTCGTCGCCACTGCTCGTGGTTCATGCAAAATCGCTTAGCACGAGCAGGCCGACTTCGTCGAAAGGTCGATCACTTCCTCTGAAGTCTAGCAGATACGCCACAGCGGAAGAAACCAGCATCCCAAAAATCTGCGAAAGCGGATACGACCTTACCACAAGTAGCAAAGATGGGTCGATGGGCGTCTAGGTCAGGAAGAGTTCTTGCAGTAAGTTCGTGGGTTCTGCACACGGTCGTCAGGTGGACTATGCACCGTTCGGTCCATTGGTCGCCGTTGGGGGTGTTGTTGTAGCCCCCCGATGCAACGTGTTGAGGATGGATCGCCGCCTTTGCCGCTGCTTGATTGATCACGACATACTGTAGCAGACGTAGGTGGTGCTCGGCGAGCACAATGCTTCCTTCGATCCTGACGACTCCCACGACGTGAATTCACTCGCATTGGTGCCGTCGTCGGGGTTACCTCTGCGGAGTCAGGCGCTGAGTCTTGACTGTGGCAACCCAGCGCCTGGCCATTGCAAAGAGAGACCCAAAACGACGGCCACCGGCCGCCACAGCAGAGCTGACCATCTCCGGATTCTCTAGGGGCCCCCAAGCGGTCGATCGCACAGCCTTGGACACAAGCTTGAGCACAAGCTTAATGCGTGGGGCCAACTGGTAGGGCAACGAGCGCAGTAGTGCATGAACTGCCCGAAGTACTTCGGCGTAACATGCACCGTGCGCCACCGATAACAGCGTCAATGGGGAAGTTATGTTGCTGAGAGCGCCAACCAATGACGCTTGAGCTGATGACTGCATGGGCTTAGCAGTAACATGAGGTGATGTCCGTATGTAGTCGATAGTGCCAAGCACAACGAAACCTTAATTCTTGCGCCATAGGTGAAATGCGCTCAGGAAGCACACAGTCACCTCTGCTGCAGCACTACAGACCAGTAACGAGGAAGCTGATATTTGCGATGCTTCGACAGGCTGTCGATCTATTCGGCAGTTTCGGTAGATCCCCAGGCACGCCATACCCTTGCATGATGGCGATCAAGGTCTGCCTCGTTGATTGCTTCTGTTCTGCGACAGTCCGATGTTTGCGATGATCCGATGAATATGCGTTGTACATCTTGCCTGTTCTGCGTAACCTGCGCGCTCGCACTTGAAGAACGGACGTTGAGGTCGCCGTCTGTGTTGGCAAGGGTGGCGTGAATTATGTCGCGGTATGTGTGAGTGGCGTGCTTGACAAAAGCCCCCAGCTTTGGGGAGCCCCAGTGTGGCCATTCCACAGTCACTCGTCGATGCCACCGGGGCTGATACTGAACGCTTCCTCATACAGTCATACAGACATGCCCATCTACTGTACACGATCATACAATCGATCAGCATCCCATTCCCGTGTCCTGCTACACCACCAAATACAAACTCGTCAGCAAGCTAGGCCCGATGAACAAACCAAACCAGAAGATCGCATTGCCCAGCACGACCTTGTCTCTCAAGAACTTCGTTTTACTCAACATAACGAGCGGCATCTGCATCAACTGCATCGTGAAAAGATACCCCCTGACCTTCCTGAACAACACAGCCATGCACAGCTCGTGCACCAAGGCGCTGAGTAAGAAAGTCACAAACGTTGCTGCGGTCTTCGACAGCTTGAACGCGCTGATGCTGCTCTGGTAGACGTGTCGCAAGAGGAAATTGTGGACAGGTCGATTCCAGTCTCGCGCATATTGATCCCAGGTGACGCTGTTCCACCAGTCGCCATAGAAGCCTCTGTCCGCGAAGTAAGTGAGCTCGGCGAGGACGTTGAGGATGCATTCCCAGATGAGGTACCAGGTGAGCAATTGCTCAATGAGCATCGGGAAGAGCATGTCCGAGACGATGAATGGGAACTCTTGCCAGCGCTGGTCCAAAGTCATCCCGGCTTCTTTCATATCGACCGTCTTACGGACCAAGGGATATATGAAGCCTTGAGAGATGACCTGCATCACGCAGAGGACGCCGAAGGTTGCCGTCGTCTTTTCCAGCACATACCACCAATTGATCTTGTCCTGACGAGGGTAGGCGAGCTCGTAGACCAAAGTCGGCAGGCATATCCACTCTACTGAGTTATACAACGTCAAGTTGTTCGGATAGGCGAGGCTATCGCTGTCAGCTTTACCACGCAACTCTTTGTTGAGCTCTAGAATCTCGCGGTTGATGACGGCGACCATCACTTGCATTTGATCTGCACTGAGTCGCTGACCAGATTCAATAGCCTTTGCGACAGTTGCCACGTCGGATTGCTCACTCTTCAGATTAACGGATGTCTTGGGACCGAATGAAGTACGGCGCCGCATATTAGACGACATCTGAGCGACGTCGACGGCAGAGGTGAGGAATTCCATGTCCTCCGACACTGGACTTGTAGGTGGAGAGTGTATTGGTTCCAGTCTTTCCAACTCCTTCAGTTTTTCTCGAAGGAGTTGTTTCCGCTTGTACACGTCAGAAAGGTAGCCGTTGTAGAATGCGAACGAGTGCTGCTTCATCAGGAACACCAGACCATGGAGTACTACGAAGATGGTGTGTGTCCAGGGCCACTCGCGGTAATACGCAAAGGCTATGACAGCTCCGAGATATGCTGCCTGCCATATGTTCTGTATGATCCACCCGGTACGTGACCATTTGATCCAGCCGCGCAGTACCAGTTTCTGAAGGAATAGTCCCTCCAAGGTGAGCAAACACATGGCTAGGTCTGTCACTCCCAGCAGCACAACGTCGCGGCTCATCATCAGCTTGAAGACTTGGTTGCCGCCCAGCACACTGCCATACTCTCGCCAATTCCGTAGGGCGACTTGGACAAAAATCAAGAACATGCAAATCCAGAACAGAGTGAAGAAGCCAAAGAATGGGCTATCGGAACTCGATGGATTCTGGCGATCGAACCTTGTGAAGCGGCGTGTAAAGACCAGATCTCGAAATCGCATGCGTTTCTTGTTTCCCTTCTCTTCTTCCTCGCGCTCAATGCCTCTGCGCAGGACTTCGCGGATCGCGGGATCATCGGCGGTGAGAATGTACCTTCCTTTGCGGTCCGTCTTCTTCAAATTGATCTGTATACTGTTCCGTTTGCCATGGTTCGCGGGAGGCAGGTCGTCGTCCGATCGACCGACGTCGCCCATGGTGACATTCGAGGGTCGCAAACCAACGTCGAGGCTTCTCCTGCTGTTCACGATGAGCGTGTCTGGATCTACCTCCAGTTCATCATAGTTGTCCATAAGCTCGTCGTCCGAGTTGGAACTCGAGGTCGAAGTGGAGCTCCCGGGTCCTCCATCCTTGCTCTCTTCCTTGGGTTTCCGACTGGCATTCGACGAGGGCCGCTGCTCCAGCTCGACGACCCCATCGCCGCCCACCGTGCCTGTTATCTGTGCGGCATCGATGCCGTTGGTGGAGTGAAAAGGCATTTGTGTACCACCATCGGCTGATTTGGACATGTCGAGCTCGCAGTAGCACGGGGCCGCTCAGACCAGGATGGCTTTTCTGGTTGCTCGTACTGTACCTGCAGCACGCCCGACCCAGCCGATGTCTGAAACTCGGGGCGACCCAGATGCGGCGGCGATGATGCAGGCTGCTGTCGCAGTGGTGAAGACTGATTCCCGCGCGTGACGGCCAACACACCGCCGCCGCCGCCGCGCCATGCTTTTCGGACTGCCATCATCGGAGGAGCAGCACATCAGCGGATGACGTCGCCGCACGCCGGAGCGCGTCCGTGGTGCTGTCCCGCCGAGGTGTTTCCAGGGTACAGCAGCAAAAGAAGCTCATGGCCGCGATATCGTCGTCGTAGTCTTCCTCGTCATCGCCCACAGCCATGGCTGCTGACTGCACCGCCAGCAGCACCACGCAAGCTGGGCGCCGGCCGCTGCTGGTGTTGTGGTGGAGGTGTCGGTGGTGACATTGAGCCTGAATATGAAACGCCAGGGTCCTGCTCAAAAGCGCGCCAGGAATTGCGGAGCCGAGAAAACAGCGGAAAGTCATTCTGCAGAGAAATATTGCTGCTGCTGCTTCCTCCCTCTGCACGTCCGGCCTGCACCCCGCTGCTCCTCCCTGCTGCAATAGCACACAATGGCCGCAACCGTCCAGGACGATGTCAACATGCAGGTCGACACCGACACCACCAACGACGAGATCCTGCTCGCTGCTACCAACCACGACCTCGAGGCTTTGAAAAAGTTGCTGCGGACGGGTTCTGCACGCATTCAGGACCCAGAGACCGGCTTCTCTCCCCTGCACGCGGCCATCGCAGCGTGTGAGCCAGACGAGGAGTCTAAGGAAGAGTCTGTGCCTGCGGGCGATGCTGTCCACGGCAATGCTCTGACCGAAGAGTCGGCCTTGGCTACCGTCCAGCTTCTGTTTGAGAACGGTGCCATTTGGAACGAGCTGGACAACAACGATGAGACTCCCGGCTGCTTGGCGCTGAGACTCGGTCTGAAGAACGTCTACGAAGCTGTCGTGGCTGCCGGTGTGCGCGCCGAACTTCTCTTCAACAGGCTGGACGAATATGCCCCGCTTCCAGATGGAGGGGAAGACGAGGAGATGGAAGATGAGGAAATCACGGGTTTCGAGCCCAGCCCCGCAGACGTCCCTGAAGCGAACGGAAACGCAAATGGTGATGGCGCTGTCGGTGTCTCTGGATTCGAGCCTGCACCCAATCCATCCACGAAGATCGCCGACCAGGCTGCTGCGGGCGCCGCTCCGGAGATCACACAGACCAACGAGGACGGCGAGCTCTCAAACCCCAACGTCGATAACCCAGCCTACCTCGCATCGAAACTCACCTACTCCGAAGGCCGTCTCCTCGACTCCGACAAGAACGCGGTGATGATGGGTACGTAAAGAGAATGACATATTAGCTGTGGTGATCGATGCTAATACTTCACAGACTGGGAGACCGAGATCATGAAGTGCTCTGCCGACCAACTCTGCCCGAAGAAGGGTCTGCGTACAATGAATATTGGTCACGGCATGGGCATCGTCGATCGCATGTTCATGGAAAACGAGCCGGAGATGCATTACATTGTCGAAGCACACCCTGAGGTCCTGCAGCACATTCGCAACACGGGCTGGTATGAGAAGAAGAACGTAAGAGTGTGCGAGGGAAGATGGCAAGATGTACTACCCAAGCTCGTCGCAGAGGGAGTTGTGCTTGATGGCATGTACTACGACACCTATGCTGAGGACTACAAGGACCTGAAAGAGCTCTTCTCGGAATACGTGATCCAGCTGCTGGACAGCAATGGCAAGTTCGGTTTCTACAACGGCCTCGGAGCGGATCGCCAGATCTGCTACGATGTATACACCAAGGTGGTTGAGATCGAGCTGTTCGACGCTGGTTTGGATGTCGAATGGACCACACTCCAGGTCCCTTCACTGGTCGGCGCGTGGGACGGCATCCGTCGCCCTTACTGGACCGTGCCCGAATATCGCTTGCCGACATGCAAGTTTATCGGTCAAACTGCCGGAGCTCCCTGAGTGTGTGGTTATGATGATGGCGCACCCTTGCCACCGTTCGCAGCCTGCTTCGGCCTTTGCGGCAGAGCTTGACTGCCTTGCTTGCTTATCGACTGCTTCCAGTCAGGAATCAGCTCATTGCTGGGCCGACTCTCCTCATTCAGCACCTTCGCAGCCGCCTCGCTCCCCGATACAGGCAATCGCTTCAAACCTTGACTTTGAAACGGTTTCGGCACAAGCTTCGGATCCAACAATCCAACCTGCACGAGCACCGACGCTTGGTCCCAATATAAATGCTCGTGCACCAAACGTCCCCCGCGCAACGCCACGATTGAAATGACCGCAATGTGTACGACCTTATTCGTTGCCTTTACGCCAGGCAAAAGCCAAGGGACTTCTTGCGTGTGCTTGAATGAGAGAACCATTTCATCCACCACCTGATCAGTCCCGATCGTGCGACTGACCAATCTGATGCTCAGCGAAGGTGGATTCTTCGGAATGAAGTAGTCTCGATAGAATATGAATAGATCCTGCTGGCCGATGCCGCCCGTCATTGTCGGAACGCAATTCATATACGAGTCCTGCAGTCAACTCTATCAGCACGCATGAACCGGTAACACTATGAATGAGTTTCAATCTGCTCACCGGCACCATCATCCCCGCCACCCCTTCTGCACTCTTCTTCCCAAATACCTGATTCGAATACTCCTCCTTGAATGGCTCCAAATCAATTTCTTTCTTAAATCCCCTCCTCAAACACCCAATCGTCCTCGTCCAGCTCAAACCTCCCGCGACTCCATCCCACGTGTCCAAATCCCTCTCCGCAAACCCCACAAGCGCATTCTTATAATGATAAGATTTCACGCCTGCGGGAGCGAAGGGTTGATTCCCAGCAAGGTGAACCAGAACTTGCAGTGATGTGGGATAAGTTGCTTTTGGAGAGGGGAGATGATTGGGGTAGTAGCAAATTAGACTGTTGAGTTTGGGTTGCGGTTTGAGGTGGAAGTCTAAGCAGACTGCGGCGGCTTGGTTGAAGGCTATGATGGAGTAGGTTTCGCCTAGTTCGAGGTCGTCGGCGAGGTGTTTGAGTTGGGTGAGGTAGGGTTTTGGGTTGGAGGGGTCGAATGGTAAGTAAGTCTGTGGTGGCGGTGTGAGTATTGGGATCTTGAGATCATTTCTTGCCGTGGTTTGTTTGTGGTTGGTGATTATTGATTTTGTTCTTGTTGCACGTTGATGTCTGACGTACCACATCGAAGCCCTCTTCACGAAGGTGGTTCAAGAAATCTTCGTCGAATTCATCGTCGTCGGCTGTTACGGTCACGGGAAGTCTTTTCTTGAAACTATTTGGTAGCGGATTTATTCATATGTACTTTGCTTCTATGCAAGGCGAGAGGGAAATTGCTCACTTGTCAAAGGAGAGGAAGCTGCTCATTTTCTATGGTTCTTCTTGCCTTGTCACTGTTGAAATAGCTGGTCTTGTTGTATGGCGAGCTGGTAGTTTGTGATTCGCGAAAGCTTGGTTGGTGTGAGTGAATGTTGGTCGATCCTTCCCCAAGAAGATGCAACGGAAGACTTACGTCATCCCGCGCAATTCCCTTTTTCGATCACGAGCAGTCTCACGGATTTGATACTGCGCCCGAGACACACTTCCTAGCATTCACTTCCTGAGGACGTATCCACGAGGGCACTTCTGAGAAATTTAAAGTGCTCTATCAGGCTGACCCGAGCTGGCTGTCATTCCAGTCCATATTGTCGCACCGGTCCTGGTACAGCAGAAGCCCTTTTTGTGGCAAATCAGCTTCGCGACAACTATCTGTCTCAGCTCCTCCAGGCAAGATCTTGGAGCGTATCCGGCCACACACTTGGTCGCAACTACCAAAGTGAACTTTGTAAGATCGTTATTCGTCACCATAGGTCGCAAGCACAAGCCCAAGCGTGGCCAGGTGCCAGAAGGCAATCCCAAAGGCAAAGGCAAGAAAGGCAGCTGGAGGAACAGCTTAGCGAGAAGATTTGCACAAGCGAATTCCGATTTCTTTCTCGGCGCCATGGGGAACGAAGAAAGCACGCCGATCGATGAGTCGACGCCACCGAATACCCTGTCGGGTAGAACGCTCGAGGCGTTGGCAGAGTATATCAAAAGTGGCAAAGTCAAGAAAGTTGTGGTTATGACGGGAGCAGGTATTAGCACGAGTGCTGGCATCCCGGATTTTCGAAGTCCAGAGACAGGACTGTATGCGAATCTGGCGAGGTTGAACTTACCCTACGCAGAGGCTGTCTTCGACATCAGCTATTTCAGAGAACATCCAGAGCCTTTCTATGCGCTGGCCCACGAGCTTTACCCTGGCAAGTACCGTCCGACTATCACACATTCATTCATAAGTCTGCTGCACAAAAAAGGTCTGCTGCTGAAGTGCTTCACGCAGAACATAGACTGCTTGGAGCAAGAAGCTGGCGTTCCAGAGGAGAAGATGATAGCAGCGCATGGCTCTTTTGCGAAACAGAGTTGCATCGAGTGCAAAGAGTCATATCCGAGGGATGAGATTCAAGTACACGTCGAGAACAAGACCATCCCACGTTGCCACTTCTGCAAAGGACTGGTAAAGCCTGAGATTGTGTTCTTTGGTGAGGCACTTCCAGCTGCATTCTTTGACAATCGCGATCTTCCACGTGAGGCAGATCTTGCTATCGTCATGGGCACAAGCTTGACTGTGCAACCATTCGCAAGTCTTCCGGGCTTTGCTCGAGAAGAGACGCCACGACTCCTCATCAACAAGGAGCGTGTGGGCAACCTCGGAACTAGAGCGGACGATGTGTTACTCTTGGAGGACTGCGATGGAGGCGTAAAAAGACTAGCAGAAGCATGTGGCTGGCTCGAAGAACTTGAAGCCTTGTGGGCAGAGACATCATCCAAAGCAGGAACAGAAATTGGCAAGACCGCAGACGAGAAGCAAGAGCCTGAGAAGACCAAAGATGAGCTACTCGAAGACGAGATTGTCAAGCTGACAAAAGATGTGGATGAGACGCTCAATTTGTCTCGATGGCACACAGACAAGGTCAAGAGTGAGAAGCTACCGGGCGAAAGGTCCAAGTCAGACAAGAAATACGAAGCACCTGCTAGTGGCCTTGGCCACGTGTACGTGGGAGGTGCAGCGGACTCAACACAGACGGCAACAGCACCCAAAGTGGATGGCTCCGGATCAGTCGGGCAGAACAGCAGTGAGAAGGACACCAGTGGCGATGGCTCGAAGCTGTGAGATGCTGGAATTATGCATTTTGCCTCGGAAATTCGAATTATCCCCGTCAACCCAATGCCGACTTCCCGGCTCACTCAACATCCTTGTCAAGCTTATTGACTCCACTCAGGTCTGGAGTTGCCCACGGGGAAGTTCAGCAGCGATGCGAACTAAGCCAAAACCCACAATGCTCACGATAACTAATCATCTTTTCAACATATAAGACTGGCAGCTTCGTCGATACTCGATCCGCCGGAAGCACTCTACTTGCATCGCTGCAAATAACAGTGAGCCATGCAACGAAGTAACAAATCTGCCGGATCGCCTAAGGTCCCGCTCCAGCTCGTCAGCCGCCAAAGCACGCGTATTCGTGCCTGCTGGATGCGAGTCTCGGCCACGCTTCGACTCAAGTGCCGGTCAACCCGCACCACTGTCGACCAGCGCTGACCCCCATCACAGTGGATCTCGCGGTATCCTGTTCCACTATTTGGATGCCCGGCCGGTACAGCATCACCAATCGAGAAAAGTGCTTGTCGATAGTCGCATAGGCTATCTTTCCATGATCATGGACGTCGGCGTTACGCACAGAAGGTAGCATCCCCCGCAGAGGGCCGGCTGAAGTACACGCGGGAAGCACGCGCTTTTGAGGTGGACTATGGAACCATAAGACGAAGTGCTGCGCGCTCGTGCCGTGGTGAACTTGAAGCAGCTGGTTTTCGGCTGTGACTCTGGGACGTTCTCCTTCACCTCGTCCCGTACACGCTTGTCTCTACGCATCTCACTGATCTACGGAGTCCTACCCCTACGATGGCAGATGACGCCTCCCGAATCGAGAGGGTACATCATCTCACTCTTTTCAAAAGTCAAGTAGAGCTGACAGAGTGTCCAATCAAATAGCTCCATACTCATGACCTCGAACTTGGTGCCACAGAAGTCCTCAAGCAGCATTTTGCACGACACGTTGTTGCAGCACGTCCAGTTTCGCAGCGAAAACTCGACTTCGAGCACGCAAGACCGAGATGGCTTAGAGAGTGCGTTGCATCGAATCGCGGTTTGCGTAGTGTTCGTACTAAGCAATTTCAGATGTGTTGCTGAGGCTTCTGGAGTGTTCTTCTATGTCCTGCCCGGCATTGCGGCGATCGCGGCTTTCACTGTCAGCAAAGCGAACGCTGGGTATGGAAGCATATTCGCTATAGGTAAGACATGACGGAGCTCGGTGGAGTAATGAATTTCACGGCTCACGAAGTATTGATCCAGGTCTGGCATTCGCGATGGGCATCGCCTTTGCCATCACCATCTGTGCACCTGTTTCTGGAGGTCACTTCAACCCTTGCATAACCATCTGCTTCGCCATCTTCCAAGGTTTCCCACTAAAGAAGGTGCCGCACTATATTCTTAGCCAGCTCTTCGGTGGTTTCCTTGCTGCTCTGTTCTTGATGGGCATGTATCATGTACAGCTTGATGACTACGAGCACACATTGAGAACAGCTGGAGCATCATCTATGGTTTTCGAGGGAGGTCCGGCCAGTGTGCTTTGCTCGTTTCCTGGTCTGGCTCAAACGAACTTGGGTTATTTGTTCTTCATTGAGTTCTTCACGAGCGCCTACGTGGTAAGTCACTCGCAAAGGTCGCTGGCAGCAAAGCTAACACATAAAAGGGCATCATCATCTGGGCCGTCCTCGATCCCGCAAACCCTTTCGTCTCACCATCCGCTGCACCTTTCATGATTGGTCTCGGCTATGCGACCATAGTCTGGGGCTTCGGTGGTATTACTGTCGGCCTAAATACTGCAAGAGACCTCGGACCTCGAATTGTTGCGGCAATCTTTTATGGCAAGGAAGCCTTTACGTACTACCATTATGCTTGGATACCAATTCTGGTCAACATTCCTGCGACGATCTTTGCTGTCAGCTTCTATGAAGTGTTTTTCAGAGACAGTCTGCAGAAGATTGGGAAAGGTGCTGCATTCCATGAGAATGGGGAGGAGGGATTGGCTTTGCACTTGACCAAGACTGGGATTAGTGCTCATCATGATAAGATGTTGGTTGATGCGGTTGGTGAGAAGATGGCTTGAGCAGATCGATGAGCTCAAAAGTAAGACAGAGTCCTTCAGCACGATGTGGAGCTGCAACTGCACACAGTATCGATGGCAGCTGCACCTGTCAAATGGTCACTTACTAATATCGCAGCAGAATGCAAACAACTGCAGCGGGCCCATGCAGCTGCACAGGCATTGTATGTAAGGTACCTTCTCATGCAGTCAACAAGGACGAGGAAATCTTCAAGGTTCTTCTGCGGTAAGCGATTCCAACGCACGTAGTAAAGCTGCTGCCTTTTTCGAGCCTGCAGCTCACTGAGTAGCATGAGCATACCGCTCTTGGCAGCTTCGTTGTTGCGGGTGACATCGCGCCATTCAGCAACGGGCTCAAGCGTCAAACTCAATCCCTATAGCACACCGCAGCGACCCCACTTTGATTGCTGCATCCAGTAAACGCCGACACAGATTCCATGTTGCTCAACAGCTTTCAGATGACGCCTTCAGCAGATGCGACAATCCAACAGACAGGACCATGGAAGAGTATACTAGTGCGACCATGCCTATTTGCAACCCTGCAGCTTCAGATTTGCTTGCTCACTCCATAACTTTTTCAAGATGTCCGCAGGCACACTCTACACATTCAAAGGCTCCGGCAACAGCTACAAAGTCCGCCTACTCGAAGCACTGTTAGGCATCCAACTCAAACACGAAGAGCTTGACTTCCTCGCCGATCAGCAACACTCTCCCGCTTTTCTCAAAATCAACCCACGTGGAGAAGTTCCTTGTCTCGTAGACGGCGACAAAACATTCAACGACTCCAGCTCTATCCTCACATGGCTAGCAGGCAAATGGGGCGACGGAGGCAAAAGTCAAGGACCTTCGTCTTACTGGTCTAATGATCTCTATGAGCAAGCTCAGATCATAAATTGGGTAAATATATGACCTTCTTGATCATCCATACTTAGAATTATTATCTAACGACGTTAACCTACAGCTCGCCTTCGCAAATTCCTGGGTCCAATACGGCGTCTTCACGAACCGCGCCATCCTCTCCTACAACGGTCCCTACAACGGCCTCGGAAACAACCAACAATGGTCGCAAGAGAAACTCGACGTCTTTCTCGAAGAAGGCGCTCTCCGCGGGAATCAGTCTCTCAAGATCCTCGATAAACAGTTGGAGACCAACGACTGGTTGGTGCTTGGTCGGCCAACGATCGCGGATATCAGCGTGTTCGTGTACATCTCGTTGGCGGAGATGGGAGATATTAGTTTGAAACCTTATGAGAATGTGAGGAAGTGGATTGAGAGAATCAAAGGTTTGAAAGGATTTTTTCCTATTGAGGGGTTGGATGATCCTTTGTTGCACTTGAAGAGGTGGAAGAGTGCTGGGAGGGAGAGGCCATTGAATGTGGGGAAGTGAGTGATCGGGGAAGATGATGACTTTTTCGTTCAGTGGATGTTTGAATCAGAGGTCACATCGACATTTGCTTCCAAAATGCATATCTGAAGCTATCGACTCGTGAACGACGACTTTCGATTCGATACCACGGCCCACTGCACCATTGCGGTGCCCATTTTCTTCTGGCTACCATGTTGCTACCGTGCGTTCCTAGATCCTCAACAAAACTACTCCAGTATTCCCGAACTGAGTCTGTCCAGTGGAGTGAGCTGATCACAAGCCAAAGGCCACGCCTGGCGCATTGCTGCCAAACTGGAGAGGTCGAGCGTGCTCGCAACGCTGGTGGTTCTGCGAATGAGTCGAGGTCTGACTGGCCAAGCTCCAGGGGCGATGTTCAGCTCAGGAATTGAGTCGGTCGACTTGACGATTCGGATGCTGTCCCTCACGTTGAGCAGCTCTTCTCCGTGAGCATCTCTGTCGCTTTCCCCGACTTCCTTGCGCTCGTCTTCAGCAGCTTTCGTGGTAGCTTTCGTGGTGGCTTTCGAGGCCGGCGGGGAGTCGATTGCATCTATTCAACTGTCAGCTCAGTGTTCTCGATGTTGGAATTCCCTGACCAAGACTTACCTTGCTGTTCAATCAGGAACTTGCGCATGCGAGGCAGAGCGAACCTCAGCATCGATGCCCATCCCATGTCTGCAGCTCCAACTTGTGCATAGCTAACAAATCGGTTCGCGCCCTCCCTTTTATTCCAACCGAATAAATAGAGAAGTAACACCAAGCCAGTCACTGCCAATCTGCGCTGGCGACATCCTTTAAATCTCGAGTCAGCATATATTATCCTCTAGAAGACATTCGTAGTGTAACCTTTATCCCTGGTTCGTAGTCCAGTGCCCAGCAAGAAAAGGGTCAACAGTATCGACAGCCTTGCAGGCTCCCTTCGCTCCACCTTGCATCCGAGCAGTGTTTCCTGCACAACATCCACTGCTGTTTCGATCTCGCAAAGACAGACAAGGGCGACTCGAGTCGCGAGATGCCGGACTGTCGAAGCCATTTCGGAGGTAGCCTTGGATGTATCAGTGAGGCACAGGGAATTCGTGCATTTCATGGACGTTGCAGTGAGTCAGCAGATGTATTGAATGTGACGCAGCTGCTAGTTGTTCCAGTAAGTGAATCAAGATCGAATCGATCACGAGGGAAAGGGAGCATGTGCAAGTGAACGGAATGACTCGAAATACGTTTTTACATGTGATAGATTTGATTCTCGATACAACAACGTTTCTTCAGTGCCTATAAGACTGCGAGAATAGTCTTCATCTACACTAGTAGTATACACAACGATCGAGAGGCTGAACATCGTCCCTGCACATGCCCTTCTCTTAAGTGATAGACAGGTTGTTAGTTGTTCCGGACAGCCGGTATCCCTAACTGGCAAGTGCTAGAACATTGAACTGACTCTTTGATCAAACAACGATCAAACAACGGGCAAACAAGAGAGAGAGACTATTAAGGCAGAGAGAGATACATCGTAGATAGAATCAAGCAATACAAGCACTCTTCTCTCAACAATCTTCTACTAGGCTCACTATACGCACATTCAACTTTGTCCTATTATGCTCTGCAACATCCAAACAACGTATCGCAAAGTCCAATATGGCTGCGAACCACCTATTGTATATCATATTGTCGCTCTGAGGCCATCCTATTGTAGATGTGGCATGGCAGAAACTCTAAAATTTGTGGCCATTCACCTGATTTTAGCCTTTTCCGTCCTAGCGTCTTGCGGCCTCATGCGGTTCCGCCGCTATAAACAACGCTGCTGCTGCACTACTCGTTCGTCTTATCACCACACTTCGACCCAAACGCCACTCACTGTCATCGCTCAAAACACCGATCAGCTTGTGCTTCACCATTCGTCTTCTTCTCCTGACTGGCCCCCACTGGACTCGAGATCTTTCATACAGTCGTGCCACTCGGAAATATTCACTGTCACCTTTACCCTGAGGCCTCATCATAGAGTACTCGACAGCATCTCACCGACACCGACAGAAGTCGACAGCTTCCACGTTCTTCAACACGCACGCAAGCAGCTCATTCACCAGCTTCGTAACCAGCCAGAATCTTCCTGTCGCCAGCATCTAGTCACCTCTAGTCATGTCTTCCGCGACTTATAAGCCACGAACCCTTCTCAGCTCCTCTCCGCGATCCATCACCACAGCCATGGCGAAGAACCAACCTCCGAAGAAGGGCGTCGCCTACAAGCCGAAGAAGAAGAGGAGCTCCGACCCCACTGCCGCGCAAGTCGGCCCAGCCCAGGATACGCTATCTCTTCCAAGCTCGGGCCTGGACTCTGACGATGACGACGAAGATGACATGCCTCTCACTGTCTCCAACGCGTCGCTGATCAACCGCAAGCGTAAGCGCACCACCGAGACGGTACCACAACAACCGACCGAGCAGTCAAAGAAGCCTCGAGTCTCAGCGCCGATCTCTCGTCCACGCCCACAGACCCTCCGACGTCAAGCGCCAACCAACCCTCACCACCCAGAGAATGCCCCTTCCACCGAGGCAATGTGCCGTGCGATGAGACAAGACTCTAGAGTTGGGCTCAGAGAGTTTTCGGATGCTGAGAAGCGCGATTTCTGCATGGTTCACCTCCCAGCATACCTTGGCACAGCGACCATGACCACTTCACCATTCCAGATCGACCAATGGATCGAGTCTTGGTGGAACAGGCACGGGAAGCAGTCGTGGGAGAAGCTCAAGAAACGTCAGCGCGAGTTTGAGAGTGCCTCGAGTGGCAGTGATGCCTCCACGCCATCAACGGGCGATGTCTCCCGATCTATGAAGGGCCACAAGGCGCCTCGTAAAGCTCTGAACAGCGTTCTTCAGCCGCAGATACCATTCTCGGAGCTACCCAAGATTGAAAAGAAATCCAAGAAGCGCAAATCGGACGCTGGAGAAGAAGAGGACGAGGTGCTGCGAGCACGTTCCACCAAGAAGGCACGTACTGGCACGAGCGAGGCTCACGCTGACGTGGCGCACCAAACGGACGGGGCTTCCGAAAATCGTTCTTCCACGGCGCGCGAGATGTCTGATGGCAATGACACTCCAATCGCCGCGTGGAAGGACATCGGTAAGGCTTCAGAGAAAGCGGACCAGAAAGCCAGTACCACTCGATCCCGCCCGATGACTGGTCGCGAAGCGATAGCTCTGGCCGAGAAGCAAAATCGGGAGGCACGCGAACAGGCAGAGCTGAAATCGCAGGAAGAGAAGCAGGCCAAGGTGGACGCTGAGATCGCCAAACGTCTGACAGAGCCAGGCCAGGTGCCAAAGGTCGATGTGCCAAGTTTCGGTGCTTATAACGTCCTGGAGAGTTTGGGTATCGGCAAAAATTAGACGAGGGTGTAGATTCGAGAACTTGGTTGACGAAAAGCTGAGTAGAAGTCGGCAAGCTAGCGTATGAGACTGATGGAAAAGTGTAGGGCGGCCAGCCTGAGGAACGATCAAAAGATTGCAGCGTGAAGTCGTAACATGCTGAGGGCGAATAAAATAGCTTTGCCAGTATGTAAAATTCATGATTCGAATGAAAGAGCAATGAAACTTTCGACTGCTGGACCTGTGTCCGATTTCTCGCATTCGCTGTTCGTGGGGGCATGTGTGATGGACCAGAATGTTGTTAGTTTTGAGTTCCATCGCGCGCTGGTTCCTCCTCAAATACTGGTTTCAACTTGGACTTGGCACGTTTGATGGCCTGCTCGACAGGTGTCTCCACCACAGGCTCGACGACCTTGGGTACTGACAAGTCACCATCGACGAACTCAAGTCCAAGGCTGCGGAAAGTATCAAGCACGCTTTGAACAAGATCTTCGTTGCTACCTTTAGAAGTGGTATCGTTTTCGCCATGTTGCTGTAGTTCGTTCATAGATTCCACGACTAGGGTGGCCGTCTGAGGCTCTGGTGTACCTTGGTAGGGCCAGGTGACGCCCAAGACTTCTTTCACCCAGATCAGATCGTGAAGACGTCGTAGCTCATATACCTCGTGCTTGTTTTCGTCAACTTCTCTCTTGATCCAATGCCGGTCAAGAAAGCTAAACATATGCTCGACTTTCTTGCATATCTGCGAGAAGGTACCCCTTTGACGCGAGTATGCTGACAGCACTGCAACTGGAACACCAGGGTGGTCGATGCTCTCTCCGCCCTGTGAAGCCGAAATAACAGCAACTACTTCTTGACAATAGGCTTTGATCGCAGATACCAGGCGTCGGTAAAGACTCTCTCCGTTCAGTTCACCAGATTCTGTCCGACCGTGTTTTGTGAATGTGCAAAACTCATGAATCGCAGTATAGGTATCCATGTAGGTACTCAGGGTATATTGCGCTATGTTGATGTGTTGGTCATGAATCTGTCTAACAGAATAGATCTCCGCGATTCGATCCTCGATCCAAGCAAGAGTGGGAGCAGGGTCATCGCGCGTCTGTTTACGCGATGGCGGCTTCAGCGGCTGCTGAAAGCTGGAGGCTCCATCATCTTGAGACATGATTTCGAAGAATGCTTTCTTGATCTCAGGGAGACGAGAAGTTGTGAATACTCTCTTGTAGTTATTCCAGGCAGCAGGGACTGCCCCACGCACTCACCGGTCTATCGGAGTCATGTCCTGCTAAACGGCACCTCTGAAGCTTCCAAATGACTTCTTTCGTGGTGACTTATTTGGTCTGGGCAGGGAGACTGGCCAAATCGATATGGCATTTGATGCACGGCGTACCGAAGGGTTAAGAGGTCACTAGAGCATGGGAAAGAGTCGTTGTCGCGTTCTTGGCGGTGACGTCAATGCAATCGACTTCGTCTCCTCCTATGGCCAGCACCTCGTCGAACACCCGTTTCATGCAAACATAGGAGATCCGAAGAGACTGAAGAGACTAGATCGACATATACCAGCAATTGGCAGCGTAGGGCTTTCTGCATTGCATCGACATACTGTAGCCTCACTCATAGATCTGAGGCCTATTTTGGCCGCATAGCCGTTCGTCGCTTTTAGTTTGCATAAGAAAGACCACTAGTCGACTCTTCAAGATGCACTTGAGTAAGCCGGGAGTGGGCGCTTGCTTGCCATCTTGTTTACGACATTGTTGGAATCGTCGCTTTCTCCATTGCGTCCAATGCGGGACCCCCGAAATCACTAGAAGCACCTGGATTTTTTGCCTACACCACAGAATATGTGTTTTACAGTGTTATCATCGATACTGCCGTAGCCATTGTCATATTCTGCTACGTTACGGTTCCTGGTCGTGAGCTTCACTTCGGTGCCAAGCCGCGCACGTGGTCCGTGCACGGAATTGATCAAACAGGATATGAGAAGTAATCATTAGCCGCACACCATTAGCACACTACAAATGAAGTTCTGGCTTGTCTCTTGCAAGAGACAGTGCTTGGGAGCACAAAAAAGCAGCTCGTTTTGTCCGATTTCACCCTAGATCGCCCTGAGGCCCAGAACACCCAAGAACAAAAGAATAACGATACCAACACTTCCAATACCTGTACAAATAGCAAAAGAACTAGCTCGAGTCGGTTTCGATCCGACGCCCTCCGGGTTATGAGCCCGGCGCGCTTCCGCCTAAGGAATGTTAGAAATTGTTGAGTGAATGTGTGTACAGATTGATACTCACTGCGCCATCGAGCTTGACCAACGGAATGCACACTGAGAGCACCTCATTGGATGACAAGCATGATTCGGTTGCAGATATGATCGCTTACTCAAAGGCCAGGTTGAAACCGGATGTGCGTAAAAATAATTGGTGCAAAGTTTGCCGTGGGGAAATTTTGCATCCGAAAGCGGAGTGCCAAGATCCGACAACATGCTGACACATTCCTTCGCCCTTGCCATTGTTTTACTCCATACTTCAAGGCATAACAAGATTATTGTACATGTCGATGCCGACCTCAAAGCGTTCAGAAGCAAGCTGCATATCTCAGAAAGTTTTGGACATCGACCACGATTTGCCGGGCTGCACCCTGCCGGTTTTGCGGACATGGAACACCGATTAGTGTAATGTCTATTCGACTCTGCACGGTACTGTAAAGAACCATCGACTTTGGAATCAAATTCATCGCAAGGGTCAAGATCACCCCGCGAGCCTGACTCAGATCCTGACATGACCCACGGCGGACTTCTGACGGCATAGCTCCTGGTCAAGCTCACCTTTCTTCTCAGTTAAATTCGAAAAATTTGAAACGATGGCTGATGGACTTGGAAAGCTCATGAGTTGACCCAGGGACGGCACAGGCCGATCTGTCCTTGACTAGGGGTGCATCAAATGATGCACAAATTTGCCGTTCTGACTCCTTGCTAACGTTCTTTTCACGTGTTGCTTATCCTATACTAGATCAAGTTGGCTCGCAAGCACCATTTACGGAATTAACCACGACAGGTACTACTTTCATGCTGGAGTTACTTACATTGGGGAGTTTTCATTGTCAATCTGCATTCCTATGAAAGTTGTCGAGACTTGACTACTCTTTGTTCTCAATGAGCTCGCAGACTATGCTCGATACTGCCATCGCCGGATGCGGCAGCTCGATCACAATCTCTTTGTCGCAGCATACATTCAAGATGTTGGGTGTAAGCAAACCGCTATCTTTCAGCTACGTTTCTCAGCAGTTCCGTCAAAATGGGTAACAACGCCAGTAAGCCGGCAGAAGAGAGTGCGCCAGTCGAAGCCCAAGAGGTCGTCGATCAAGATCTACCAGATTACGACGAGCAGCTTGACGATGGATCGTCAACCACCATCAGTATTCGAGACGATTGGTCTCACGACGGCAATTATGATCGTATCGTTGACGTCGGGTCGAGCTTCGACCGCCATGAGGAGGCCATTTTTGCCCAGCAAGTCGACCAAATGCACGCACACAACGACATCATCGCCTCGGCTTTTGCAGATGAGCTCGCATGGGTGGAAGATAATGGACGAGATATCTTGTCAGCGTGGTTATCAGCATCCAAGATCTATCGTGATGCATTCGCCAGCAGAGCGCCAGAGGACTTCGAAGCAACAGCGGATTTGATCGAAGACGAATGGAGAGCAGTAGTGAAAAGAGAATCCTGCCTGCCAGTCGAAGACGTGGCCGACCTGAATTACAAGCTCGGCGATCCAAGCTATATCACAGATCGCCTACTCAACCAAGGACTACACCAACAACTGATTCCACTTTTCGTGGACTATCTACGACTTGGATTCGACTATCAAGATCTGCTTCTCGAATTCACAGATGAGCTTGCAGTGCACGGCGGTGATTTGGAAGCAACAAAGGAATATCTGGAATCCATTTTCGATCCATGCGACCCATACCATCGAATTTATTGGGCCGTACCTTGGTTTCGCAACAACGACGATGGATGCTACCCTCACATAAAAGTCGCTTCTCCAAGCGGCCAGCTTCGCAGCCCAGAGCGTGGTGCATTCAGTGCTCTTTCGAACAATTTGCCAAACGCACCAGGACTTGAGACCTCTCCCACTCGAGTTTCGCCAGCAGAAAGCTTCATCCGCTTCCCAAGTGCCAGTCCAGGTCTTCCACCTTCACCATTTACGCCCCGGAACGACAACAATTTCATCATCCGGAACATGTGCAAAGACTTTCGTTGGCTCGCCAAACGTGGATGGCCACCACAAGCCTCTTGGAAATTCATCACGGCAATGGTACGCACACGGATATCCTCTTCAGGTGACGATATCGGCAGAGCGATAGACAGCGTTTATGGTACCATGCATTTGTACACGGACAGCAGACTCGTTAAACTCGAGATCCATCAATGGCGAGATCTCGCTCTCCTGATTGAACTTCGGCCAACACTTGAAGAATTGCCAACTGACGAATTAAGAGATCGTATGACGAAAATTGTCGAAGATGCAATGGCAAGAGATTTTGACTTCTACTGGACGATTGAACAATGGCATATAGCCTTCAAAGATAATTCAATCTCGCGGCGCCAGTCTGTCAGTACGATATCCGATGTCAGGAACGGGCTCGAGAATTTCCACGAGTTTATATTAGAACAGAATGCTGAAGAAATACTTCGGGAGTGGGCGCCGAGGCTTTTTCACTGTCTCGACAGGGACAGCGATGATGAAGATGACGACCCTCCAGCCCGTGGTTCTCCTCATCCAACATTTGAGGAAGTCATGAATGGCTTGTTCGATGCTCCGGACTCTGATCAGGATGGATCTGAGCATGATGGATCTGGACATGACGGATCTGATCACAATGGGTCTGATCACAATGGGTCTGATCACAATGGGTCTGATCACAATGGGTCTGATCACAATGGGTATGATCACAATGGGTCTGATCATGATGGATCTGGCTATGATGGATTTGGCCATGATAGCTCAGAGAGAGAAGACGAAGATGCCGATGACACTGAGATGAGCTCCTCTGAGAGTGAACCCAGCTCAACCGAAGAGGCCGACATCGTTCCTGACGACATCTCGATGGGAAGTACAGAGGAGGGAAGTCGATACTCTCCAAGACTCGATGGAGATGAGAACGATTCTGGGGAAGAAGAAATCGTTATTGGGTCGCCCCGAGCTCCTCCATCATCTCCTCCAGCACCACTTCGCTCCAGCCCGCTCCGTTCTCTCTGGAACGCCATCAACCCCAACCAGCCACTCAGCTCTTCGCGAGCCTCCCAAGCAACAGCAACGACCTGGCACACCGCTCGCAACTCCCCCTACAACTCCAGCCCGCCTGCACGCCAATGGTCCTCTTCACCTCCAAGACTCCCCTCCACTCCTCGCCTCCTCCCAACGTCACCAGACTACGCCCCAACCCCCTCCCCAATGGCATACCTCCCAACCCGCAACGCAAGCTCCCCCCTCTCAATCTACCACACAGCCTTCAGCACACCCCCGAATAGACTCCACTCCACCCCTCCCCCATTCTCACCTCCCATGCCCTCCACCCCCCGAGCCTCAGACATCCAAGGACCAACCTCCCCACCCTTCGCCCAAACCTTCGACACCCTCGTCCGCTCCTCTCCTCCTTCAAATCGCCGCAGACCTACACCCCGCCACCGCGACCGCCGAATCCAACGCGTAGACAACCTTCGCTACGAAAACCGTCTCGAAGAACCTCGTAGATTACCGAATACGCCTACGGCGAGTCATTTACCTCCGAGACCGAGAGATCGGACGAGGACGCCAGTGAGTAGAGCTTGTCCAACTTGCGGTAGAAGGTGGAGGGATAGGAGTAGAAGCAGAAGTAAGAGTAAAAGCAAGAGTCCTTCTCCTGCACCTGCACCTGCGGCAGAACGGACGACTGCAGGACGAGTGAAGAAGACGCCTCCTCCAACGAAGCAACAGAGGAAGAAGAGAACCAAGAAGACTCCGTCATCTTCGCAACCTGCTGCTGCGGATTCGGAGAAACGGTATCCGACGAGGAAGAGAAAAGCTCCGTCGAGGTACGAAGGCTAGATCCTAGATCTTGAAGTAGAAGAAACGTGTAGTAGTAGATCTAAATAATATGTCAAATTTCTGAACATTCATGTAGTTCACAACGCTTCCGTTTTCGTTGAACTCACAGATGACCGCTCTTTTCCCGCTCCTTAGGCAGCGGCATCCTGCAGATACTGTACGCATGATTAGCTTTTGCTTGCGAGAAGCTGAATCAAGTGAAAAGCCAGATCGGCTTCATCATACCGAAAAGCTCTTCAACCTCCCATCTTGCTCGTGCCTCATCTGGCTATTCTAAGGAAAAATTGAGCACAGCGCGGAGTCCATCGATTTTCGGTCATGAATTCTTTCGTTTGGAGGTCTATCAAGAAAGCCGCTCGTTGCTCTGATTGTGCATCCCGCCCCATGCAGATCTTTGTTTCCGAGCCTCAACCACGGCCCATGCCAATGCCAAGCATGTGCTCAACAAGGCCTCAAAGCAGGCTCAATCCACATCTCCAGTTCCATCAAGGTTCATCCCAGGCGTGGGGTCAAAAGTGCTGTCTTTCCTCAATGCCTCCTCCTCCTCGCTATCGACCTTGACTTCGATCTTACGCTTCCCTTTGCCATGCTGCTGCGATCGAGCCTCCACCGTGGGACTCATCGAGATACCACCAGACAGCGACCTTGGGGTCAAATTCGTCGAGATACGCCGGATGAGGGGCGTGTATTCGTCTTCTTCTGATGTGAGATCCTATTTCTTGTTCTTCGTGGCATTGCGAGAGGCGAAGCGGCCTAGATTTCCAAGACTTGACTTGTTCCGTTGATGGCTGGCGGGAGGCGGGTTGGGCTGACGAGCGACTGTTTGTTGGAGATGTTCGGGTTTTTGTATCACCTGTGGCGGGGCCTTCACCGGAGCGGCGTCATCAAGGCCATGCTGATTTATGAGCTGGCGCTGCTGTGAACGTCTCACTTTTTCTTGCGTGGCTTTGAACTTCTCCAACAGGTCATTCCATTTGATGCCTCCACTATCTTCACGGCTCTTAAGACGATTGCGCTCGCCGAAATTGCCGCTGAGTGAACTTGACGTGCCTGAGGCAGCCGGTCCCACACGGTCGCGGATGTGCAGATATCCTATTGCTGAGACACTGTTCAACCGGTTCTTGAGTGCAGCGAATGCACTACTTTGTGGCAGCAGCATTAGCAGGCCATATAGACATTTGTAGAGGTGTGGGTACCGATCAGGTTCCAGAAGCTGCATCCGAAGGTAGGTAAAGACAGGTGACTCCAGTAGCTGCACCAGTTTGTCGATCTGGATGAGCATGTTGACAGTCATTTCCAGTTCGGAGAAGACCAGTAGCAGATTGTAGGCCTGTTCATAAGCCTGCGCCAGTAAGCATAGCGAGAAAGTGGCGACTGCATTGTGGCACCACGCTTTGAACAGCACCGTAAAAAAGCTTTGACCTTCTTTACTGTCGAGGTTCCGCAGGCGCCTTCGCAATTCTGCCAACTCTGGCGCAGTGATGAGGTTATTGTTGAGATTTTGCACCATGATAGAAGCGAATTCGACATCATCCTCGTCCTTCTCCAGGCAATCTGCCATGGTTCGGAAAATGCGCTCGGCCGACAGCGAGAGGCACAATTGTCGGATGATGAGATTGCCCCTTGATTCCAGAAGACGTCGGTCCGTCTCGAACAGCTTCAATAGATTGACCATGAATGAGGTGAAGTAACTCTGATCGCTGCTCTTGCTAATCTCCGACAGCAATAGCAGATCCCGGGTGACGACAGCTTCTGCAGGATCACTAAGCGTCTTGAGCAGTGCCGGAAACGTCGCATCCTGGATTGCCAAAATTTTCCGAGGTGACTTCCGATGAAGCATGATCAGCCAGGCTAGTGCAGCGACCCTGGTGGCCTCGTGCTCGTGCAGGAATTGTAGAGTCAGCGCGCTCACTGCTGCCTCATAGTCGAGGTCTGGATGAGCGTTGCTGATATTTTCGGACTCGTCTGCAGGTGGTTCGGGAGTAGAGACTTCAGGTGTTCGTGATTCTGGGACATCTGGCGTCCTGCGAGCTGTCCTGCTCCCCAGCGACTCTCGCTTCCCATCCCCTGCATCTCGAAGTGCTCGCAAACCTGAGGCGTTATTTGCGACTACGACCGCCGCCTGCGTCGGTTGCTCCACGACCCCACCATGTGTTCGCGTTGGATCGTCCGGTAGAGACATGATATACCTCATAAGTTCACTGTTGACCTTTTTCGCTTCGGTGTTCACATGATCCTTGTCGTGTGAAAGAGAGGGCAGTAGCTGCTGTAATAAGCTTGGCGTGAATGGTAGAATATCTTCTGGGCAGATCTCGAGGAACGCGCCAATCCAGTTCAGACATGTGAGCTGAACTTCTTCCTCGCGCGACCTTGCCAGGAAGTCCACCAGGATTGCCGTGATTTTCGGATAATCAATCTGGACGTCTTGACCTGGAATCCATTCGTCCTCAGCATTCATGCCTTCGACGTTATCATTGTCCGCAGCTGTGAATGAAGAAGCATCGTCTGGTGTCCGCTCGTCACCATTGCCAGGGCTTGTATCGGCTTCGATAGCTTGCATCTCGCCGTTCTCCCTGCTCTCGCGGCTTTGATCCAGGTCGGGTTCGACTTCCGCCTCTGCTGCATCGCTGGCATGATCATCGGCAAAAAAACTTGAGTCGCTTGCTTTTCGTCCATGCTCTTCCCTACTCTTTTTGCTTTCGGCCACCTCTTGTTTCACCTCGGCAATTTTCTTAATCTCCTTCAAGAATCTCCTGAGGACCTCCCGGGTCGCATTGTGCACATCGAGGGAGCCATCGCTCAGGAACGTCAAAAGCCCTTCCAGGAAGCTGGGTAGATATGAGACCAATTCGAGATCTGGAATTGAGTCCAACAGCAATATCCACTGTACGAGAAACGTTCTTGCCCACGGGTTCTGCACATTGATTCGCTCTTGGAGAAGCGGTATGAATTTTGGTAAGCTGAATGCCTGCGGTATCTCGACACTCTGGTCTGGTGTGTTTTCGGTAGACTCTTTGCTTTCTGATACGAGCACTGAAGTGTATGTGGCGGCAGACTCGGATACAATGTCTTTGATCAGTCGATCGAGTAGCTCGGCTCCGTTTTTGACAGACAGCTCTGTGTCGGCGGCCAATTTGCTGAGGGCATCGAAGACATCGTTGAAGTATATCAATATTTCACCTTTGGCCACCTTGGCGATGTTGTACATGCTCTCGCAAGCATAGTATCTGACCCGAGCATCTTGGTCGGAGAAGCATGCCTAGATATGAGTTGTTAGAATTGCCATGCAGCTGTCTCCAATGCATCGTCATGGTTTTCGATCGCGGTGCAAGTATAAAAGAATCACGTACCAACACTGGTGGCACTATCTGTTTCAGGTAACGTGCTACTTCCTGTGCAATGTCAACGGTAGCCTGGAACCGCGTTCCATTGTCACCACTCACCGGCCCTAATGCTATGGCTGCGGCAGCCAACCCAATGAGGCCGCCATTACGTGCGTGAGGTTGGTGGACCGCATACGCGTAGTCATGACACAGCTGCCATACAATCTTGCCTATCCTGTCGTGGTTCTGTTCTGCAAGAGCATTACGTATCACCGTCTCGAGCCTGCGAGCATGCTGTGTCAACGCCTGTTTGTCTGAGGTCGCCCGTATCTCCACCTCGTAGTCGTCGGTGTAGGGGCAGCCAGGGCTCTTGGGTGGCGGCGAAGCAACTGTCGTCGACTTGAGAAAGGCGACGGCCATGATCCCTCGGGAGGAGAGCAGCGGCGAGACAAAGGAGGAGGTGGTAGTGGGGGTGGAGCACAGCGGAGAGGCGACTTACTCTAGAGCGCCTGCTTTACGCTTGTCATCTAGCAAAAGGACGTTAGAGGGATGCACGGCCTGCGGAAGACGGGAGCGGTGGACGACGACTTACAGAACTTATCGGACAAGAGGCGCAAGTGGGCATGATCCATACTGCGCGTTACTCATGCAACATAGTCAACCTGCTCTGAGAGCTTGGGAGCCGTTTCACGCCCGACAAAGCTGTGCGTACTGTACTGCGAGCCGAGCTGTCCACCGTCATGCCTTCCTCACGGCACGCGACTTTCGGTGCTCGGAAAGCTCTATCGGCAAACGGTCGTGCCTGCAGTACGCAATATGTTGCTGCAGATATTCGGATGGTATGCAAGAGTGGTCGTCATTGCAGTTGCAGCTGCCGCCTGTGAGATCACAAGCCTCCGCGCGCCAGCTCCAGCAAGCGCGCCATGCTGCACGCAGGGATCATGCAGATCACGCTCGGCTCACCTGCCGAAGGCCCGACGCGGCGCCGCTTCTTTCTTCGAGAACATCCATCTCGAGCCTTGCGACACCATCATCCACCGCGCCGCACAGCCACTGCTCACAATGGCGGACCAGGATCACTCACGCGAGGTGTATGTATCAACATGCGCCCTTTGACCATCCGCGCTGACCGCGCGACAGCTCTCGCCTATGGCGCGTCCTCCGAACTACGAAGCAAATGTGCCAGGACCGAGTATGACCAGCGCCGCTGCACACGCGCCAGGGCCAGACTGACACGCGCAGGGTTACGAGTTGACCGACGAAGAGTGCAACATTTCCCTCGACGAGTTCCGAAACGAATACACCGAACAAGATGGCTCGCCCAGTCGCGCCAAAATGGCCTTCACTGCCCGGCCCTCAGACGCCATGATCAAACGCTACACGCCGCTCCCACGACCTGGTCAGCCCGAACGAGAACCCGAGATCGGAACGATTCACGTCGAGTTCTTCAACGAGCCTTCGGTCGGCATTAAGCAGCTTAAGGGATTCGTTCAAACCCTATCAGAGAAAAACTACTACACGGGAGTCTACGTTACCGCTGTCGCGCCCACATCTGCTGCGAACAAGATCATTCCCAGCGTCCTGCCGACCATCTTGGAGATATTCAAGGAGGAGGATCTGCTTGTCAATATTTCGAAACACGAGCTGGTGCCAAAGCATCTCCTGCTATCACCAGAAGAGAAGCAAGGTTTGCTGGTGCGATATCGTCTGAAAGATACACAGCTCCCGCGCATTAGGTCTGAGGATCCCATGGCAAAATACCTCGCACTACGGCGCGGCCAGGTGGTCAAGATCATCAGGAAGTCAGAAACTGCAGGGCGGTATGCTTCCTACAGAACTGTGGTGTGAGAGGCTTGAGAATTTGGGACACAAAAGTTTTACGAGCGCGCAGAAATATGCACGAGAGTTCAAAGCATAGCGGGGCGTTGAGTGCTTCATGTAAGAGTAAGATGACAAAATCACCAGGCGGCTTTAGTCAAGCATAGCGGAACTGCACTGCACTCCTTGTGAGAGCTCGTCCCGTGCGTTGGGGAAAGTCCAGACTGCTACGTTGCTCAGGGCGATGTCGATTCGCGTGCCGCATTGGATGAACCATGCGGCAAAGTAGTCGAGAGTCGACGTGGATAGTCCCAGGTACAGTGGACAGGCTCACTGGGTAGCATAGACTAGGCGTCGAGATGCAGATAGAGCTTCAAGATTTGGCTTCAGAGGCTCAAAATCAACCACATTCCGAGTTGCTTCCAACTTACTCCGCGATATAGTGCTAGCTAAGCCCCTTCTGTGCCCACAGACACTGCTTCTGATAATGACTATCCCGTTCCTATGCTACTCTTGAACTGTGCTACATTGATGGATCGACGCGCCAAGCCTCCCTTCTCTTTGGCTGGGCGAATCCTCTGGATCTTGAATCTGCCGACGCTCATGCGACAGCCAGCCTGCTTACCGCTGTTCGCGTCATGTCCTACCATACGACGTTCTGCTGCTGCAGTCCGGCAGACGATAGCAACCAGACCTCGATGCCATAATAACTCTTATCGCAGGCAGCGATGCGATGCCTCAACAAGACTCCACTAGAGAGACGCGACGGCAATCCCGTTTCGGCCGCAAGGTGAGCAACCACAGACCCTGGTCGACACAACCCCATGGGCCTGTTGGGTTGGCTCCACAGCCACGCCCAGCGCAGATTCTCATTTTTGTTACAAAGAAGTGGAGCAAAATGACCTGATATTACGACGATGGGCCGCTACGGCGATGAGGGCGGCGCGGAAACGACTACTGACCTGCCTATTCAGCTCCGCCGAGCCTCATTCATCCTTCCCAAAACCGGCGAGCGCTCGAAGCGCCAGTTCACCCTTCGCGATGCCTCCGCTCGCATGTCACAGGGCAATAGCCCTGAACAATCACGATCCTTTCTGAACGGCGATAGCATCCGGCTGCCGTACGATGAAGGCGAATACGAGGAGCCGACGCGATGGCAGCAGATCCAAGATGTCGTCCATGATCGCGCGCAACGATTTCGGAATTTCGCAGTCAGTCCGACTGGACAAGGAATCTTCAAATGCTCCATCGGCTATGTCCTGGGCTCTATGGCCACCTTGATCCCCAGTATCGCCAAGTTCTTTGGTGATAAACAGGATTCGAAGCACCTAGTCGCCACCGTGACGGTCTATTTCCATGCCGCGAGAACAGTGGGCAGCATGCACGAAGCTACAGTACTGGCTCTTATGGGATTCCTATATGCCGCGTTCCTCAGCTTCTCAAGTATGGGTGTGAGCATATTCTTCGCTCACCAGGATTTGATTGTAGTCGGCCATGCAATCGTCTTGGTCGTATTTGTTGCCGGAGGCTTCGGCTTGATGGCATATGTCAAGCAGCGATTGGGAAATCCTCTGGTCAATGTTGCTATATCTCTGGCTTCGCTTGGAAGCATTACCATCTTGCTGAGAGAAGGCTCGATTCAGGCAGGTTCATTCTCTTATGAAAGGATCACACAGGTTCTGGGCATGGTCATCTTGGGAATCATCATCGCAAACGTGGTCAATTTCGTGATCTTTCCGACATTGGCGAGGAAGAAGCTTTCGGAGCAGATGGAGAAGAACACTGATCTGCTCGGCGAGATGCTCATATCCATCACGCGTGCGTTCCTACATGGCCGCGAGCAGGATTTGGAGGATGACTACTTCAAGACTTTGGCGAAAGAACATGCGTCGAGCTTGAATGTTATGAAGAAGAATTTGAACGAGGCGAAGAAGGAGCACTATGTTCTGGGCGATGAGAGGCTGTATAGGGCTCAAGCTAAAGTTGTTTCGTGTCTCTCTGGCCTTTCGCAGGATCTTGGAGGTTTGAGAAGTGCAGCCTTGGCACAATTTGCATTTCTCAACGAACAGGAGCAGAACGTAATATATGGAAGGTCGCTAAGCCCCGTGGACAACGAGTCTTGGATCGCAAGTCCGACCATGACGAGCCCGCCGATCGATGCCCCGGCGCAGAACTATCGCAACCTTGCTGTGATCAATGAGGTCTCCGAGGGCGGATCAGCCGAGCAGTCACTACCGAATGGAAATGGCTTGCCAGTGGGTGGACACGAACGGACGACAAGTGATATGTCCAACTTCAAGAACGGGTACTTCGTCACTCCTAGCGGAACAGCGACACCGTACTCAACCTATACGGACTACTCGACACGTGAGCATGAGCCATATACCCCAGGTGGGCAACTCGCGAAGAGTCCTGGCGACATGTTTGTGGCATTCATAAGCCAGCTAGGCCCTCCAACTAAATCTCTAGTCTACACTGTGAAGCAGGTGCTGGACGAGTTGCCTTTCAAAGAAGTAAGGACACCAGGCTGGAACCCATGGACCGTACGAGAGCTGGAAGTGGCTGTCAGTGAGCAATTCCACGACAGTCTGCGGGATGCCGTGGAGCTGTATCGAGAAGAGCGTAAGCATGCTCTCTCTGCACTATATCAAAATCGGGCGATCAGCGCAGCAGTAAACGCTCAGCACGACAGCAAGGGTGCATTTGGGACACGGCCGCAGACGCCCGGCAATCGCTCGCCTGTCAGTGTGAGAACAGATAGAAGGCAGAATACTCTCTTCGACCGACAGCCTGAGGAGGTTTTGGCTGATATTGAGGAGGTTTCTGCTTGCTGTGGGCACTTCTCCTTCGCGCTCCTCGACTTCGCCGAAGACGTGCTCAACTATTTGAACGTTCTGGACGAGCTCAAAATCGAGATGGAGTCGCCACGACGAAGCTGGAACTGGCTTAAGTTCTGGCAAAAGGAGCGAAAGCCCGATGGCACTGTCAGTCCACGAGCCAGCACCTATCCGGAGCACAACGAAGAGCCTGACAGCGGGTACAAAATACCGGAGGATATCCGCAAGGCAGATCGTCTCATACCCACTACACACAGCTTCTTGTTGAATAAGCCTTGGTACTACGGAGTGTACAGGGCATTCCGCTGGATCCGACGAGACGATGTTCGATTTGCGATCAAAGTTGGCCTAGGTGCAGCATTATACGCCCTACCAGCCTTTCTGCGCGAGACACGACCTTTCTTCCTGCACTGGCGAGGCGAGTGGGGTCTGGTCTCGTACATGGTTGTATGCTCCATGACGGTCGGTGCGACGAACACAACAGGCTTCAATCGGATCTGGGGAACAATCATCGGTGCCGTCTGCGCTACACTTGCGTGGCTAATAGCGAACCACGATGGCGTCGCAAACCCCTACATCCTTGGATTCTGCGGCTGGCTGATGTCGCTTTACGGCTTTTATGTGATCGTGGGACAGGACAACGGGCCGATGGGACGATTCATTATTTTGACTTACAATCTCAGTGCGTTGTACTCCTACAGCTTGAGCATCAACGACAACGACAATGACGATGACGAGGGCGGCGTTGATCCTGCCATTTGGGAGATTGTTCTTCACAGAACAGTCTCCGTGACCGTCGGTACAATCTGGGCTATAATCGTGTGCCGCTGGATCGCACCAATCTCCGCGCGTCACAAGCTCCGAGAAGGACTATGTCTCCTCTGGCTACGTATGGGCCTGATTTGGAAACGTGACCCATTGGCTCTGCTCCTACTCGGCGAACCAGCAAGCGCATACATGGACATACGCGAAGAAGCAGAACTCGTCTCCTTCCTCGGTAATTTACGAAGTCTACGAAAAGCTGCATCCGCCGAATTCGAATTCCAAGGTCCATTTCCCGACAAACAAATCGGCAACATGCTAGATCGCGCCGGCCGAATGCTCGACGCCTTCCACGCTATGAACGTCGTCATATCCAAAAACCTCCAAGCCACACCCGGAGAAGCCGCTGTACTCAAATACACTCGACCCGAACGCTTCGCATTATCAGCACGAATCTCCCATCTCTTCACCGTCCTCGCCAGCTCCATCAAACTCGAATACCCGCTCAACGATGTTCTACCGAAGATTGACGACGCGAGAGACCGCTTACTTGCGAAGATTTCGGAGTATAGAAGGACCGGAGAAGGGAGGGAATTGACAACAGAACAGGATTATGAAATGTTATATGCTTATGTGCTGGTTACGGGACAGCTGGCGAAGGATATTGAAGTTGTGGGACAGGAAGTGGAAGGACTGTATGGGACGTTGAATGAGGATAACTTGAATTTGCATTGAGTGACGTTGATACCAAGTGGCGTTGTGGTTGTATGGAATGGCAGCATTAGCGAATGGTTAATACGATCGGTTTGGCGTGTAGAACAAGAATACAGATGGCTCCAGCGTCGTCGTGTTGTCAAAGGGATGATCTCAAACCAATCACTAACATGAGGATTGGATCGGTTTGCTAGTACTTCACGCTTGTGAGCCAAGGCTGAATCCTGCTGAGGTGGGCAGTGCAGGGTGGGTCCACCATGGCTTGGCATCTTGCGAAGTGAAGGTACGAACGTTGGACTTTCTTGCTACAACCTCAGCTGGCTCTGGATTGCATCGATCAGCCAGAGAAATAAAGCAAACAACAAAAAGTGAGACCTTCGAAAAATGCAAGAAACCTGGTACCAATCCAAAACAGCGCCCACGGAAGCTGCCTTATCCGCAGGCGACGGTTGTCACCCAGACGAAGCTAACGCATTACGCAACTTCCTCAAAGGCGAATACAGTGTTCAAGAAGCCGCAAAGAAAATCACAGAACCAATTTTCAGCGAAGCAAACCCAAAAGAAAACCTCTACCGCTTATGGGCTTTTCTCTGCGACGCCTTAGTCGAACTCAGCGACGAAGAATGTCAGAAAACCATCGAGCTACTCTCGGCTATTGAACAGCTACCATCTAATACACAAAATCTCGAGTGGAAAGGCTTGCCAGGATTTGGAAATATGTGGCATGATTTATACCAGATGCATTTAGATGGACCATGTACGTGGGAGAAAGATGTTCTCACCAATTCAAGAAGAGAAGATTTAAGGCAGCATTTCCGCCGGATTGGTGAAGCAGAAGCACAACTATGTCTCCGTAGTATTGGAGACATACCTTTAAGTTGGGGGTTTGATGTTGTGAATTTATTGGCACAGAATAGAAATGGATTGAATATATTGTTGAGTGAGGTCGAGGTTTGGCTTGAGGTTGCCGGGGAGGAGTTCAAGGGGGAGTTTGGGAGGTCGAGTGAGATGAGGTGGTATTCGAGAAGATTAGCAGGGGATATGAAAGGGAAGCAGGAATCTGTTGGGGCGAGTTTGGCGGAGCATTGGTCGATTTGGAAGGCGAAGCTTTTGGAATTGAGTAGAGAGGAAAGCCGTCTAACGGATGAGGGAAGGAAGCTTGCAAAACGGTGTTATGATCGGATGTGATTCGATTTGGAAGTGTATACTATTGTTTCTACATAAGTTGCATTGAGAGCGAAGGAACGCGCTAAGCGTATACTCGCCACATCCCGTGATGACTCATACGCCCTGTCCATCCTTCTCAATATTGAAACTCCATGGCCATACACGTTCTAACGAGAAATTCTACACCATCTAATCATCCTCCGCCATACACGACCCCTTCTCCAACAGACTCCCCTTCCTCCAACTCGAAACACCCCCCAATCCTTCTCAACCCTATGCAAAACCCTCCTCTCATCCCTCCACCCGAACGACCTCCTCATCATAACCACAGAATCCGAAGCTCTCCAAATCCTCACAACATCGAACTACCCTCTCGTCCTTTGCACAGACCATTCCCTCACCCTCCCAAAATACTCCTCTCTGCTCAAAAAAGCCGTCTCATGGGTCAGTATGGGCGGTGAAATCATGTTTGCTGGACAATTCGTGCTTTTGACCTCTCCTGAACACATCAACACACTCTTTTCGGCTTTCTCGATCCCTTGGAGAGCTGGAGATGTGATTGAAGGGGAATTCGATGTGAATGAGGAGATTAAGGGGATTTGGTGGGAGGGTGTGGAGTATCGGTATCGTCAACGGGCGCTTTGCTTGAAGGATGTGAGGGATGAGGAGGTGATGTACAGGCCTTGTTATTGGGTGGAGGGAGTGGATTTGAGTCAGGCGGTGGTTGCTGTGGGGTGGTTTTGGGATGGGAAGGTTGGGTTTGTTGGGGATTTGGATGATAGGGAGGAGTCTGGGAGGGATTATGGCGAATGCTTAGCCGGGTCGGGTCGTAAGATATCTTGAGAGCGATCAGTGCTCTTTCTTGGACCGTCAGTGGGACTACAAGATGTTGTTTAGCAAGTTAAGTGACGTTCCTAACGTCTGAGCCAAGACTTTTGGTCGTGCCTTCTTGCTTCGTTTTGTCTTCTCTGCCTGCTGCCTGACCTCGCAGCCAACATATCCCCACTCCAACACCACCGCACACAACTTTGACTACCGACACAGTAGTGCCATGGCGTCCGCACAAGTCCTACAGACTCCGGAGCTGCTCGAGATGATCTTGCTGAGCGTTCCGTGCCGCGATCTGCTGCTGTCACAGCGCGTCGATCGTATGTGGCGCGGCACCATTCTGGGATCTCTCAAATTGAAGCGCGCTCTTTTCATGGTTCCGGCAGGTCCAGTCGTGATGCCCCACGGAAGTAGTGAGTTCTCGTTGCTTTCCGCGGAGTAATTGATACTGACAGACCAGAGCGCCGTCGATACATCACAGAAACCTGGTCAGACGTTGAGGAAGAGGATCCGTGTGGAGATTTGTTTCGCTACGCGGTCGACGAGAAGGCCATCGAGGCGTACAGCGTGACCATGAATCCCCTCATGCCTCGCCTGTTCCCGATTCTGAATTTCCGACAGAAAGTGGGCGACATCACGCCTCCAGTCACAAGCCGCACTAGAGCCGCCTTGACCCGCCGAGAGGCCTCCTGGCGAAAGATGCTCGTTTGTCAACCTCCGGTGTCTCATATTTGGGCGCGCGACAGCAGCGTTGGCGAAAAGCCCGGTTTCAACATCGACAATGTGGAGCCGACAGGACTGGGTATTGACAGCTGCCAGCCTCGAAGCTGGGCACGCAGATGGGGAAATGATGATGGTATAGGCATGTTTGATATCGCTGTGCGGTACCATACATTCCATGCTACCCGTGCTACGCACATGCCAACGCGCTTTTATCTCCATGATGTTTTCACCTGGTGGCGTCCACGGCCGGAGCATACCACAGCAGAGACAATTGCTGCTGATGCTAAGCCCTACTCGTGGGAAGAAGAGACTGGACAGCTCAACGTTCTTCGAGAGGGCGAAGGGGACTGTCGCCCCGATCTCTGCAGCACGACCTGGGAGCATTGGACTTCCTGAGATGATGATCGACCGATTGGCAAACGCTGTTCTGTGTACCATCTCAAAGCCGCGACGCGAGTGCCATGCCTGCGGTGCTTGTGAGGGGCATATTCAGGTACATCAAGGCATGATACCGGAAGCTCTTCAATCTGCCGCGTGGAAAGGCTTTGACCTCTCTACATTGACATTGCTGCCTGCACAAGCAGCCAGTGACGCAAGATCGATGAGCCAGATAGATAGACGAAAGAACCAGGCCAGGTTTGTAATGTTACAGAAGTTCGTAGTATTCGTTGCTCCTGATGAAGCCTTCGTGACATCGGACGTTCGCGCGACGGTTGAGCGCTGACCGATCGCACACTTCTATACAGTTCATCGTACACGTGTTCTCCCCTTCTCACACAATCGTCTCCAACTTCCTGGCGTAGCCCAGCGTGTTCTCAATGACCAAGTCACTGTTGCTCATGACATCCTTCTCTGCAGCCAGTGCATCCGCCTCTTGTGCTGGGAAGTAGATCCGTCCATCCTTTGCAACCCATCCTCTTGACTGCGCGAATTGAATGACCGCACCTTCGGAGTCGAGGAACAACAGGTTCTTTGCGTTCGAGATCGGGAGCGAAGGGTAAGCGCGCTCAGAGCAAGAAGCGATCTCGGATCGAATCGTATCAATCAGGACCTGCAAATAATCATCAGCATACCAGCAGCACTTAAGTTCCAGCATCTCGTCAACACTCACCTCACTAAACACCGCAAACTCCTCACTCGGCACCCTCTCCCCCTTCGTCTCACCCCACACCTTATCGTAACTCCCCTCCATGAGCGCCTGCTCCAACCTCACCGGATACTGCACAAACTCATCCCTCTCAATCCCACTCCCACTTACCCCAAGTCCCTCAAGCACCGTATGAAAACCCGCATAATCCCCCACACTCAACAACAGCAACAAATACAACCCCGTAACCTTCCCCTCTTGACCACCCTTGACACCATGTCTCTCTTTAATCGACTCCGGGATCGCGTAGAAAGGTTGCAATTGCTGGAAATAGCGCGTGAAAGAGTCGGTGTCGCGTAGACGGATGGAGATCAGGGCGCCGGCTTCGAGGACTGCGAGGCTGAGGGGCAGGTGTTTGGGGTTCATCTCTGAGGAGGGGACGAGGGCGTTGAGTTTGAGGAGGCTGAGTTTTGCGCGGGAGAGGAGTTGGGGTGCTTTTTGGAGGTCGGAGGCGGATTTGATGGATGTGAGGGTGGAGAGGATCTGTTTGACGTCGTTCTCCGCCATGGCTGCGGGTTGCTGTGTGGTCGCTTGATGGGTGCGAGTGTATTCGTTCTGTATTATCTGGAATACGAAGGAGGTGGTTGATGTTGATGCGGTCGAAGGCAGCAGAGATATCGTGTGATGAGGTGGTGTTTGAGGTGGTCGAGCTTACTCAAGTTGGCGATGAGGCTCCGGCTGGAAGGTGTGACGCGAAGCCGATCACCGAGCCGTCGGCCGGCCCATCCCGCTCTCCGACTCCGACTTCCGCCTCAGGTTGGACTGCTCACTTCATGTGCTTTGTTGCAACAACGTGGAACTCTGCACCGCTCTGCCTAGGGACACAGTTTGTGGCTGAGATAGTCATCTACACTGCTCAAACTTCTCGTCTCGCACTCGGTACAATTCCACACTGCGTGGAATATGGATCTCAAGCACAATTTCACTGTAGGAGTTACATCCGAAGTGTTGCTTTCAAGTATGCCTGCATCACGCATAAGATATAAAGAAAATCGCGCTTGATAGACCGCCCATCCTAGGTCGCGTTGGCGATGGCAATGCCCCGTTCTGTTTACAGGCAAAGCTTTCCCAAGAATTGTCGATGTGTACCGCCCTGACCCTGGTGTGGTTTCCTGTACTGGTAAGCCTACCGACCGAGCCTAATGCCCAGGCACGACAGGCTACAGGTGACTTGACTAAAGCATATGTGACTGTGACTCTGGCTGTTGCCAAGAAAACTTCGCTCTCCATGTATTGATGAATTCGCGAGATTGAGTGCTATCAGCATCACGAATCGCTGCGGCCTGAGACGCGGAATATTATAGCCATCGAGCAACGCTCGATCCACCTTGGGGATGGTGTGGTGGACCATTGTGCAGGCCGCTCGCCACCCAAGTGGCCCCACCGAGAGACATATTGGGCTTGATCTTAGTACTTGTGTTCGCCTCTGGAAAGCGCGGAATACTGTCATGCTCACAGCCACGCTGCACGCGACGTTTGGGGATCCCACACTCGAAAGGACATGCTCGGCTCATGCTGCCGACTATCGGCGAACCTCTGCTAAGCGATATGCATCACTCACGAACTCTATCCGATGTTGTCTCATGGGTCGCTGTAGTTCCTACCAAAAGCTTTCTATTGGTGCATTTGGACCTGAGTACTTTCATGCGAAAGTATGAAAGGCATTGAATGCGATGACGTGCTCAATCTCACCGCCAATGCGTCACTTTTGGCCATAGTAGCAAGCCGTAGTAGATGCACCATAGTCGCGACAAGGCCAAGTGGCCCACTCAGTGTACTGAGCTTTCCGAAGCAAGGATTGTGACGAGCACACAATGGCTGCGAACGAGATAAGGCACGGCTCGAGCACCGAGATCTGATGGGCAGCGCGATGCGCCAGGTCTCTGGGCGATATCTGGATCGGTAACTGGGTATGTTTGTGATCGTCTGACGTGGTCGATCCACGTCCGTACTGTACTGCAGGCAAAAGTCCGGCCTGAGGCCCTGCTAGAAACTCTATTGCAACTGCAGGTGGCGGAGCACCATGTTCGATTGTTGAAGTTGGTGAGGATAGGAGAAGCAGAGCTCGAGGATCACAAGGAAACTTCATCACTAGTAAGTTGGGGTTTTGTGAGTCTCGGACTGGGGACTTCTGCCTCGGTGTTTTCGAACGATGACGGGGCACGAGATTGGTCGTTGAGGGGTCGGCAGTTGTTTTGCCATTTTGTGCGGGATGGCCTAGCATGTCAGATGCTTTGTCGTATGTGGGGGGAAATGTATCGGCTTCACTGCCTATGCTGTCCGCTTTCGTGTTGTGCTCTGAAGCAAGCGATGGCCGATGGTCGAGCTGTTCATCTCGAAGTTCGAGCTTTAGGATGCTTGTACGAGTTAATCTTATCTTGTAAGAGCTGCGCGGCGACCGAGCTACCAGTTATAGCATCCTGTCGTATTGTGCATCACGCTAGCGGGGAGACTACTCACCATTCTGCGCTGTCTTTCTGCGATTTGCACCGTGATGGCTCGAAAACGTAATCATCCCGACTCACTATCCATTAGGCCATTTTTGTCGCCTGTGTTGTCATGTACACGAATTGCGAGGTGCACTCAGTCGGGTGCTGAGAAGTGTGTCCGCGGCTAGCTTGTAGCTCAAGCTACAGCTACAGGTAGCTCTAAAATGCCCGACAGGAGGTGTCGATGCCAAGTAACATCAAGCCAGAGCAATGCAGACGGCCGATGCAGGTCAGACGCTTTATCTGAGGCTCTGTGCCGCAATCCGCGAGTACCGTGATGGAGCACCATGCCTGTTCCGATTGCTTTTCCCGCACGGTCGAGGGTCCGCAGTAGCTAGCATACTCGGGGCTCGAGGGCGGCGGTCGTGTTGCGGATGTGCTCGTAATCGGATCGTTGCGGCTGCATGCTGTGGGCGAGTGTGCGCAATACGTGGTGGTACGGTGGCACGGAGGGGAATCAGCTGGCGCAGTCGCAGCAGCCGAGACACAGACATGGCCCTGCTGGGTCTCGTCTCATCGTGGATGAGCGATGGTCACTGCTGTGCTGCCTCCTGCCCGATGATCGTGATGCTGCGGGCACGGGTCGGTGCCAGCCCGCTGGAGCGCAACTGGGCAGGGCATGGCTGCGCACAGCAAGCCAGCACGCCCGCCGTGACGGTGTGCGCAGTCGGGCATGGTTGAGATGAATGGTGTTGCAGCACGGCACGAGGAGCAATTTCCAAGTGCAGCCAATGCAGTGGCCAGGCTCGGGCGAACTCCCACGACTGCCGCCCTGCCTGCCAAGTCACGACGTAGTGTAGCCCGTGGATCCTGCCGAACTCTCTTCGCGCAACACCGACCGTGACAGGAACAACATCGACAACCTTGCGCCAGACACACCCCATCTGCACCCTCCCGCCACGCTCATTCGTCCGCCGTCCTCCATCGGCACGCAGTCGTCGTGCGTCTCCCGTGCGCAGCTCTGCAGCCGCGAGCCCCGGCCCTACACGCAGCCCACAGCCTACAGGTCAGTCGTCGTGCTCCCGTCATCTCACTCATCTGCGCAGCGCCGCCAGCAGCAGCTAGCGAGGTACATGCAGCAGCGGCGCGGTGCGTGAGCCTCGCAGACCGCAGCCAGCAGCCAGAGAGCATCCAGCAAGCTCCGGGGCCTGACGCAGCAGACGCTACGGCGGCATTGCCTGCTCGTACTGGACGCGCAGCCAGGCGCGCAAGTGGAGCAGCGTACGGCCGGCGGGAGCGTGCTGGTGCTGGCGGCCATCAGCTGCCGCGACATGGGCTCTCCGCTGGTGGCGCACCTCCCACGTCGCATTTGCTGCACTCTTCTGACTTGGAACCACTTGCTCACCGCGGACAGATCCCAACCAATTCCTCTCTAGGCCGCCATCAAAATGGGTAAGTCCTCCAACGCGCACGCCTGCTGCTTGGCCCCCTCCGTCACCACCTCACTCCTCAGCCTTCTTCACTCATTCACCCTCACCCGACACACCACCTTACCCCGTTGGATGTTCGCTCTTTGGCATTCATCAGTCACTCCCGCCCTCACCGCACATCAGCGTCGCACTCAGCCATCGACACAGCGCCGCCGTCAATACTGATTCGCATTCAGGTGACCGTGACCGCAACTACGTAAGTTGACCGCATCGTGCCGCATTCTATTGACCATGTAGCCTCCTGCGTTCTCCACCTGATGGTGGAAGCTGATTGGATTGCCGCCCGGACCTGGACCGTGATGGATTCGATCTGGGAACTGGGACGCGGCGGACTCGGATGGACGAGAGGAGAGAAGATGAGCATTGACCGGTGACAATCTCGAGCTGGACACAGAGCAGAGAAGAATGAAAGCTCGGCGGCAGAAGACGCGGCGTACACGCGGGAGTTATCGAGAGACGACACTCGATGCTGGACGGCAGGACACGGTATCATACGGCTTTGAGCGCAACCAAGGGCGCGGCGGGTCATGTATGATTCGATAACAGCAAGCTGCCACCAATAAATGTGCCAGGAGTCCTGCCTGCTCCTTTAATACTTGTCCAAGAAGACATCTTTTAACATGAAGCAATATCATGCGTCCCGTGCGCCCTCGGCTGCTCGTGGTGTTCGACTGTACGCTTCTGCGAGGTCCACGCACATCACGAGTACGCTCTGATCATGACTTGTCAAATCAGACCATCGTCTTCAAGTGTGCACTCCCAGCAACACCGTCCTGTGAGGCATGTCGGCGGCGGAATTCTTGCTTGCGACTACTCACAGTGCATTGACCCTTTCAGGGTGCATCTTGCTCGCAGTTCACCGGCGACCGATATTCCAGATTGCTGCGCTTCATCACAAGCAGTAGCGACATCGAAACACAAGGCGGGGGACATCGACATCGGCGACAAGCCCAGAGCTTCCATCGGCGTTGCAATTATGGCCAGCTTCGCGAGAAGCTGCGTACGAAGACCAGCTTGCTCAGAATATTCGCAATCGACAACACCACGCCAACGGGCATTCGGCACCGTCTTGCGCATGTGCTCCGTCAAAGGACCTTGTCGTCGCCGTCAGACGACGTGTCGAGACAGACCTGGTCGTCGCCATCAGATGAATGGTGCGACAGCACTAAACCCAGGTTGGACCCCAACCAAGAGCCGTCCGCGTTCAGTTGGGACTTTTACATCAAGAACTGTTTGCCGCATGCTTCTGAGCTTGCCTCTGCAACAAAAGCTCAAGACAACAACGCTGCAAGTTGACATGAGGTCTCACTGCTCATGGAGCTGTACGGCAGTGTGCGTATAGGGTCCGCGCTGGACTTGTTTGGCCGACGACCTGATCTGGTGGCTATCGCTCACCAAGAAAGACATACAACGCCTTGGCGCTTTCCCGACCATGGACAAGGTATGGCCCATGATCCGGATTTGGGGCATCGCTGTGGAGCTGGCTCCGATAGACGCATTTGGTCTTCTCCGGCGGCTCCGAGCTGGCGATGATTACACTTTGCTCGCACGAACGCATGCGCGGCAGTGCGCACTGGACTCCTGCAGGCACGACAGGCAGACATGCCAGCATTTGGATCACCCACAGCATGTCTGACCTGCCTCGGCCACTTCTCAGTCGCGATATAATGCTGTCACTGACGCTGGGCTTGTCGTCACCGGTATTGTCTTGCATGCGTGCTAGCCTTCGCCGGATTGGCTTCGATTGGATGTGGACAGGCAAACTCATTACTTGCTCTGCTCCGCATGTATCGCAGCGACGCGCATCGCTCCACTCCAAGCCTGAGATGGTGCAATCTGCCGAAGGTTTACGCTGCAATCAATGTATGACCGGCTTCCTCGGAGACCAATGGACACGCCGCCAGCTTCCTCAGAGCAAGTACGACTCTGCGTCGACCAAGCAAGATGAGATCAAGCAGTCACCTCGTCCAGTTCCTGGTTGTACAGACTGAGTCCTTCTTGGAAAGCTAGCTCAGTGAAGCCAGGCGTGCAAAATTCGTTCTCCGGCCCAGCCAACAGACTTCGATGTCTAATCAGCGATGTTGTTCAGCACACGTTACACGCTGTTGAATTGTCGTTAGATTCTGGAACCAGTCTTGGTGTTGCTCAGCTTCTTCGACCATCGAAAAGCCTTGGCACGATCGTGCGTTCATGCAGCTCTTCGGTGTCGACTGGTGTTGAGGGCCTCGACCACGCACTGGGCTTTTGTCGAAGTCAAGCCGCGAAAGCACTATCGGAGGATTTTGCTCGCTGTTCATGAGTGTTACACTCTGCCGGCGTTGCCCTCTGTATGTCATAGCAGATCGAATCCATTTCAAGCAGAGGATGGAGGTCGCTGTCCAAGTCAAGGCTGTTCGTATTGCAAAGTCCTCGTCTGATCGGACGTCGATCTCCAGCACACGAGGTAGTTTCTTTGCTTCGACGACGTTCCTACAACACAGGACGGTGCCCGCTGTCGGCGGGGATACGCCATGGTCACAAAAGGTCAATCTTTCTTCGTGTCTGTCGCCATCCAGGCTTTGGCCGGCGTCAGCATCCTGAACTTGGAGCAGGAAAGGGCTGGTTCAGCTTTCGACAGCCCTTCACAAAGGCCTTTCATGCCCAGCTAGCTCTTGCGGTCGAACATCGTCGGGATGACTGAACGCCTGCCGATCGAGTGCTCGTGACGGTATCCAAGCTCGTGCCTGCTCGCTATGTCCTTCGTCTTGCTCGCCGCTTGAGGGACTGCCTCCAATGCTCGACTTCGTCACGCCCAGCCTCGTTCTGACTGAATACTGCTGCCATCGGTCGCCGCTGCCGGCTGGGTCTGTGTGGGGTGCATTTGAGCGCACGAGAGTATCCTGTTTCTGCCGCTCTTAGGACCGCTCTTCGGAAGTTCTTCCTCGCCTCTGGCGCTTCTTTTTGGCACGAGAGCTTTCTTGTGGATGGGAGCGCCATGGGATTGAATGATTCTCCTGCAGATTGGACAACACTGCTTTTGACCGCCGCCGCCCCGGCTCGCATCGGGAGTGTTTGGTTGTGCGAGAGTGTCCGATCCCTTTTGCTTCTGCGCCACCCACCAAAATCACTTCTCGCCCTCCGCACTTCTTGTTAGCGCGCAGGCTCTCACGCGGCTGCGAGCGCCATCGCTTCCAAGATGTTGCCAACATACTAGACAACACTTCCTCCTGCCGGCGCAAGTATCGTTTGCCCGGGTTGAATGCGAAGGTGCGAGTGTGTTCGGTCCATATTGCTCCGGCATCAGCTTCCCAACTCGGCTTCAACTTTGGCGCTCCAGGTCGGCGTGACTGGCTCTTATTCGGATGAGAGCATCGTTGGTCTGAATGTGTCTCCAATCGCCTTCGCACAGCTGTCTTTGATGGCCGCCGAGATTGGTGCGCGTGAGATGACCGCGGGTGTTTGAGCGTGTTCGATCACTATTGCTTCCGCACCACCCTGCCGCCCTGTTTCTCGCCTTGACGCTGCTTGTCGGCGCGGAGGATTGCCATTCGGGGGAGAGCGCCATTGCTCTGAATGTGTTTCGAAATCGCACTGGCGGCCCTCGGGGCAGAACATTAGTATCCAAGGCAATGTGTTGCCCGAGCCTCAACACTTCTCTGGTGCTCCTCGACGAGAGCTTCGTCAACAGTTAGACGGTCGTCGCGTCTCTGTTCGCATGTCTCGGCTCACCTCCTGCCTGTCTGGACACCCGCGACCACGGTGGTTGTGGTTGTCGCTGGAGAAACCGGGCCCAGGGCCATATGTCTCTGCTCGTCGCGTCAGGCCACTGTCGTCATGGTCCGTAGTGCGGTTGGCTGGCAATGTTACGAGACAATGGAGTCAGCAGAGTGCCAGAAGCCGTGTCTCTGCATTCCGATTGCCCGCAGTGTTTCTCTGCCTGGGGATCTGAGGATGGGCCGTTGGCTATGAGCGACAGAGGCAGTGGTCTGTGATTTCTCGGCACCTGCTTGAAGTGGCTCAAATTCTCAGCCTGCCAGCTCTCTCACTCCACCACAACAACCAAGATGGCGGCAACCAAATACCGCACCGAACACGTGGGGGATCGTGGGCTGCGCGAGGCCCGTGAGCGCACTGGCCGTGAGGTCCACCGGCTCGCCGCGTCCCCGGCCACCACGCAGAGGACCCAGTCGGTCAGGCTCCCCATCAGGAAGAACGCAGGAGCGACTGGTTACTGGAAACATGTGAAAACGTGGAATGCTAACCTGTGATTTTCATAGTCTCGCAGCCGTTCTCCGCAGGAATACGGACGCCGCGAAAACCGCCGCTACGAAGGCCGCAGCCGCTCGCCTGACGAAGAGCGTCACAACAACCGCCGCGAGAGACGCGAGCGCTCACCACGACCAAGCAACGGTCACTACAGCGAAGAGCGCTCCAGCCGCCCACCACCACGCTCGCAGGAAGAACGCCAACAGGCAAAAGGCGAGATGCTGAAGCAGGTGACCGACTCCTCGCAGCAAGACCGTAGGGTCTACGTGGGCAACTTGGCCTACGACGTCAAGTGGCACCATCTCAAGGACCACATGCGCAAGGATGGCACTCTCGATGTCATCTTCGCAGACGTACTTCTTCTCCCGAACGGCATGAGCAAGGGTTGCGGGTATGGCCTCTTCCGCCCTCACTTGCTGCTCTACAAACAACTAACAACTTCCAGAATTGTCGAGTACCAGACACGCGACCAAGCACGCACCGCTATTGAGACTCTTAGCAACACTCCGTTGATGGGGCGCCTCATCTACGTTCGCGAAGTATGCAACCCCAAATTCACAAGCTCGTGGAGAGACTGACATATCACAGGACCGCGAGACCGAGCCACGCTTCGCAGCACCACAGCGCGGAGGCCACGACGGCGGATTTCACGGAGGTCGTGGTGGATTTGGCGGCCGCGGAGGCTTCCAGGGTGGTATGGGCGGCGGCTACGGCGGCGGCATGCAGCAACAAGGTGGCCGCAGCCAGATCTTCGTTTCCAACGTAAGTGACACACGACTATATCTGTGAGAACCCAACTGACATTGCACCAGCTCCCATTCCAAGTCGGCTGGCAGGACCTCAAGGACCTCTTCCGCCAGGCCGGCAACGTCATCCGCGCCGATGTCCACATGGCACACGATGGCAGCCCCAAGGGATCTGGTGTTGTCGCATTCGAGACTCCAGAAGATGCCCAGAACGCTATTCAGACTTTCCACGGCTACGACTGGCAAGGCCGCGTGCTCGAAGTCCGCGAAGATCGCTTCGCCAATTCAGGCCCAGGCGGTTTCGGTGGCCGCGGTGGCTTCCGTGGTGGCTTCGGCGGCGGTTTTGGTGGTCGCGGTGGTGGTTTCCGCGGAGGCTTCGGTGGCGGAGGATACGGACGTGGTGGATATGGAGGTGGCGGTGGATACGGCGGCTACCAGGGCGGTGGAGGCTACCAGGGTGGAGGTGGCGGCTACGGTCAAGGCGGCGGCTACAATGCTGGCGCTGCGGCTGCTCCAGTCGTCCCACCGAATCCCTTCACCGACGGTGTGACTGCCGGCGGCGAGCAGGGTGGCTCGGTCATCTACGTCAAGAACGTAAGTGGAGACTGGGATCTTGCAACACTGAACAATGCTAACATCTTGACAGCTACCATGGAGCACCAGCAACGAGGACTTGGTTGAGCTCTTCGTCACTATCGGAGCCGTCGATCGCGCCGAGATCCAGTACGAGCCAAACGGACGCTCTCGTGGTACCGGTGTCGTTCAGTTCACCAGCGCTGGCGACGCTGCCACCGCCATCGAGAAGTTCCAGGGCTACAACTACGGCGGTCGTCCACTTGGCCTCGACTACGCTAAGTACCCCGACGGAGGCGCCATGGAAGGCCAGGAGACCACTGGCGACCTGCAGGCACAGATGATGTAAGGACCTAATGATCCGACGTCACGCTTGCGACTCTACACATTACACTGCGGCTGCGTTCAAATATGACCAAAGCTGGAACGTCCACTTGGCACCAGTACGGCAATGGCTTGTATATTGTAACATGCAGCGAGCCCTTGCATCAGACGACCGGCGTGTCGCAAAAGCTTTCACCCTTTGAACCCCTCTGTATATTAGCTTCGATGACTTCGACTCTTGGGAAGGAGGAAACAAGCCATGGGCAAAGGTACAGAACACAGTAACGACTCAACAACATGGGAATGGGCGAGAGAGTGTTTTCATTGACAAAGACCGATTCTACTGGAACGTTCCTTCTTGCTAGCCTGGGTAGGCCATCGCTTGAGAGGCTGATTAGGTAGCGGAATATCTGAAGGACTGGTTAGAGAAAAGTGGTTCTTTGTGACACGGTGATTTTCGTGGGCGAGGTCGCTGGTGTTTTGGTGAGCTGATGGTTAATAGGAAACTTTGGGCATTGCCAAGGTTAGTCTGCGACGTGAGGATTAGGACGAGAACTGACTCTTTTGTCTAGAAGTGCGCAAATACACGAAAATCAATAGTGGTGCCGAAACCTGTGTTTGCTGTCAAAGCAAATATCATTCTGGCCGCTATCTAGCTTGGCCCTCTGTCGTTGTGACGAGTCTTATGGTGTTACTCATAACAGCCGCTCGTGTGAAGCATAGTATACAAGTCATCGGACTGGCCGTCCGCACGTGTGCATGGACGTTCTCACGCCTAGAGAACATCGCTGTCCTCGTCAGCACCTGGCTCAGTCTTGAGCTTCTTCGACGGATCGTCCTCAGCAGCACCCTCCTCAGCACCGCGCTTCTTCGAAGCACACTTGACCGCGCCTCCGGAAGCACCGTCCTCAGCAGCACCCTCCCCAGCATCTGCCTTCTTCTGGGTGCGCTTTCTCGTTCCACCCTTCTTCTTCGCTGGGGTCTCGCTCACGTCCGGAGGGCCGGCGTCTTTGATGGCCTTCTTGACGACAGTGCCCAGACGCTTGTTGAAGGTCTCCCACATGACTGGATTTCCAGCGATGCAGTTGTTGTACGAGGCAGTAGCGGCAATGGCATCGTACTGTGTGTATTAGCGGACTGTGCATCCGCACGGGAGGAAACTCGATACTTACCGTTGGAATGCCCTTGCGGACTTCGTCCTTCTTGTGATACAGAGCGCAGGTCAGAGTAGTCAAGCCATTTGGACCAGTGGCGGCGTAAAGCTCCTCGAAAGTCGGGAACCTGGAGACGTTTCCCGGACCAATCGTCTGGGTCTCGCCCTTCTGATCAATGATCTGCTTTTGCTCTTCGGCGCTGAACTCGCTAAACTTCTTGCGGATCTTGAGCTCGACGTAGGTGTCGTCGTTGAATGGCTTAGACGACATGATGTCCGTGAGTGTGGATGGGCTGTCCGTGAGTGGGTTTGAGGTTGGTGTTGATGCGTCAGGGGTTGATGTTGATGTTGTTGTGTTGGAAGCGGAAGAATGGAGCGGAAGAGCGCAGCCTTTATGATGCGCGCACGGAAATTGCTCATCGCAAGTGAACGAAATGAAGGTAGGAAGCTTTGTCCGGTGAAGCTCAAGTGAGTGCCATCTTGCAATCTCGCTCTACTGATTCTCACAGCTCACCAGTTCACTTGCGCGGAAGAGCGCAGCTTTTTTGATGCGCGCGGAAATTACTCACCGCAAGTAAACGAAATGAAGGTAGGAAGCCTTGTCCGGTGAAGCTCAGGTGAGTTCCATCTTGCAATCTCGCTCTACTGATTCTCACAGCTCACCAGTTCACTTGCACGACTCACACTGGCCCAAGCTCGTAAGATGGAAGTATCACTGCGGATGATGTATGAGCGACTTGTTCATTCGTGCGTTCAGTTGAGGGCCGAGTCTGGTCGTGACTGCCATGCGAACGCGGACCACGCGTCCGGGTGCGGGCCAGGCACCGACGTCTCCCATCTTCACTCGTATACCCTGCTCTGCTCTTACACAAGCAGCACGCTACCACCTGTGGTGATACTGCGGACAGCGTGGTGTCCAAGATGGCGTCGCCGCACGCGCCGACCGGACGTCCTTACTATCACTTGCTCGTTCCGCACAAGCACGAAGACGGCGTGACCAGAGACGTACTCTTCCGTCTTACCTTTACGGACGAGACGAAGACTTCACCACAAGTTGCGCAGTGGGCCGTCGAGGAAGGTGACGGCACTTTCACTCCATGCGTATTCAACAATGAGCACTATACATTCGCTCGGATGGAGGATGAGTCCGCCAGCCCAGATATTGATCACGACATTTCTATGGCCGATGCGTCCGCCTACAGTGATGAAAGCTCCTCTGACGTGGACATGATGGACGCACTAGGAGAAGATGCGTTCGACGACGAAGACTCGCACGATGAGGATTTCCTTCCGGACGACGTCGACCCGGATGACGAAGAGGATGTCGTAGAGGCAGCCGCTGAAATTGAGGACGATGGTCGAGATGAAGATGCAGAGTCGGCAACTAAACGCGGTGAATGGGATCCCGCAGCAGTTCGTGAAGATGTGTACCTCAAGCTCGCTAAGAAGTACCAGTCAGAGGACTTGTCGAAGATCCGGAAGTTTGGCGAGGACCTTGCAGCTCGAGAGTCCGTTCGTACTCCAGTAACAGTATACGACGACTCGTGGCCCTCTTTCGGATCGGATGGTATGGATCAGGAGTTCGACAGATTTGTCCAAGCCGCAGATCCGGCATCATCTACAATTCTTGAGCCTTGGGCTGCTGGTACGGGCTAGTCATCCGTGTCAGAGGACGAGCGCTCGAAGAAGGAGTACGTGCCTGATATTGTCAAACCAGCCGGAAATCCAGATACGGCAAAATTGCAAATCGCTTGGAACTATGCTCCACGTCCCCGGAAGGACTTGCCTTTCAGCACAAATGCACTTCCCGACAACCCATGCGTCCGCTTGATCGGAACAAAATTCGGGCTGTCTAGTAGCATCGAAGCGATTACAGTCGACCCTGGCATACTGTGGACCGAGAGCTTTTACCATCGTGTCAAGGTACCGGGCGGACCTCGTCGACCTGCCAACTGCTGGGAAGAAGTATTCCACAAAGACGTTACTGCCAGACACAATGACTTTGTATCCGCCATCGATGACATGACCGGCGAACTTGCAGTCCTGACACTAGGCGAAGACGCGACGCTGCGTTATCTGGAGACGCGGAAAGCTGATCCGCTGGTCGAATTGCACAGATTCCAAAGCGAGCAAACGGCTTTCAAGGCCATCAAGTACCATATTGCGATTGAATAGAGCTCCTCGCATGCGGACAGACAGGTACGAAAGCTGGTATTCTTTGGGAGCCATGTGGAGAGAGTGTTCTATGAGACGAAGCCTGAAGTAGGTCGAGCGATGGACAAAGCGTACAATCGAGCGGCTGCCTTCTCTGGTCTTGCGGACGTTAACCCGGACTACTTTGAATGGAAGATCAGCCAAAGCAGTCCGCAGAGAAGGACGGATTCACTCGATGCCAATGTCGTCTTTGAACGTGCTCAAGGCCTACCGCGCTGGAAGGCGCTCGTCGTGGTCCGCGGATGGGAGATCCGCACCGGCATAGAGTTGCGAGATGACCAGCTCCCCGACTGGCTAATTGGGGACGGGCCATGCAAGCCCGATCCCAAGCGGCGCCTGCTCCTACAACTGTTTTCTCGTGGCAATGGTCCGCATGTTCAGTGCGCGAATCCGGACTGCGAGTCTTCGAAAGATTCTAACGGCAGATATCCCGGCAAAATGAGAGGCAATGGTGACGACAAGCTTCGATGCCGGCCTTGCTGGAGCCATCGATCGCGAACTGGAGGAGAGCGGCCGAAGCGAGGAGGATTTGTAAGACCCCATACAGGCTTGATAACATGCGCAAATCCGGACTGCGAAACTCCGAGAGATTCTAACGGCAAATATGCCGTCAGCGTGATCCGCAATGCTGATGGAAAGATCCGATGCAGACACTGTTACATGAGTTTCGCACAATCCGGCAGGGAGAGAGCGAAGCATGGATCCATTCGCAAGTTCGTCCGGACGAGAGGCAATCCCTGCGCTAATCCGGACTGTGAGACGGACAAGAATGCGGACGGTACTTGCGCAGAGGCATTGGTAACCACCCCGACAGATGGAAAGATTCGCTGCTATCCTTGCTATCATTTCCACAAGACCCGCTCTTACGAGAGACCGAAGGGAGGAGTTCCCAGGGGCAAAAACAAGGGGAAGTATTGCTCGAATCCGGACTGTCAGACTCCAGTAGTTCCAACTAATGGGTACATGTACGAGAAGGGCGCTCAAATGTCGGGTGGCAAGGTTCGGTGTAAGCCTTGTGCTACATACTGGTACAAGCATAAGGGGATTGAGAGACCACGGTCGGAGGAACGGACGCATAGTCCGCTAACGATACGGATGGAAACCAGGCATGGTCGTGGAAGTCATTGTGGAAGATGAGTGCAGACCTCCATAGCTTGCCAGATCACCAATAGTGCGAATACGGTCTCAACGACCTTAGTCCCCAAGGCTATCTGACCGATGCCTTCAAGCCCACTGTACAAGACTTACCTCATGTTGTGGCACAAAAGGACGTGCCTACTTGCGGCTACCTTACAGTCAATGTCAGCTACGTTACTTGCAACCAAAAACAGTCGATCAATGGCATTGGCGAGCTGGCGGCCAGCTTTCCGCCAGGATACACCCCCTTGTACAGCAATGCCAACTTCGCATTGCTGGGTGCTGCTTTGGCGAACTTTGCAGGTGTAGACTTTGAGAAGGTATTCCATGATAGCCTGGTAAAGCCTCTGGGGCTGACTGGAACTACATCGGGACGGCCAAAGAACATAACTGCGAGATCGATTGTGCCTCTTGGTGATGCGCAGAAGAGTAGTTGGGACAACGATCTTGGTCCACAGGATCCTGCGGCCGGAGCTTTTTCGACAGTCAATGATCTGGCTGCGATTGGCAGAGCCATTCTGAACAGCACCCTTACCACAAAGGCGGCGACTAGACGCTGGTTCTCGACCATGACCTTTGTTGAGATAATCGATCAGGCTGCAGGCCGGCCATGGGAAATCTTTCGACGAAAGGTCAGCGGGCACTCCGTCGAGGTGTATACCAAGAGCGGATACTGGGGTGCTCACAGATCCGTATTTGCTGTCGTGCCAGCATTTAACTTTGGGTTTGCAGTATTGACTGCTTCGCTTGTGGGCCGTGGTGAAGTGCAAGATGACATCCCTAACGTGGTCATAAACGCAATGTTGCCAGCACTGGACGAGATCAGCCGTCAGCAAGCACACAGGAACTTTGCCGGCCAATATACGCTCAATGACAACAGCAACACTTCGATCACCGTTACAACAGACGATTTGCCGGGGTTGAAGATCACGGAGTACGTTTCCAACGGCTTCGACCTGCTTCACACAGTCTTCGGATCCTTCGGCCCAGACGAAACCGATTTCCGTCTTATACCCAATCACTTGTACGGCGGAAATAAAACTGGATTCACAGGAGTGTATCAGCCACCGCAGAAACAATTGCCTGACGGAACGTGGTACTGGCCCTGCCAAACGTGGCTTGACATTGACGACTTTACGTATGGCAATGTGCCTCTCGGAGGCCTTGTGTTTGAGGCCGATGAGAGAGGAAACGCGTGCAACGTGGAACTTAAAGCGCTGAAGCAGAAACTTGACAGGAAACAGGTATGAGGTCCTTTGGCTGTGGCATATGGCTCCAGTCTGACGCTGTGAAGCTGCATTTTCTACAGGATTACTGTGGTCGCAAGTAGGGGTCCAATAGAGAGCAAGGCGGCTCGTTGCGAACAGCCAAATGGAGACTGGGAAACATGCTTACTTTGCAATCTCTCCTCCGAACTGGATTCGCAGCTGTCTTGCTTGTTGAGATAGAGCGCCTTAGCTACGCTGCATGAGTTGGAGACACGAGGGTAGAAAGGGTACTCGAGTCCTACAAGGAGAGGAGCATGGACTCTCAATCCTACTCTCTGCTTTGTTTTCCGAAAGCAAGGCGGTTCGTGTGTCGCGGAGGACTGGGATGCGGTCGAGCGGATTTGGGTGTGCATGACACGTTGGGCATTTGTTGAGTATCTCAGAGCCGATTCATCCGTCCCGTAAATGTCAACGACCACATCCACATACAAGGAGACGTTGGACAAGCGTGGGTCTGGCAAGTGAACTGTTGATCTGTGCGAATGACATGCGCTAGTGCGTCCCGAATGGGAAGCCAACTTCGTTCTCTACCACGACAGCTCGGACCTCACGACTCCAGAGTGTGTGTAGCGCATCTGTCACCTGTAGCCTTGCTTTTTTCGTCACTCGCTCACACACTTCGTCTCGTGTGCTTTCACTGCCATCTTCAGCGCGACCTTGCACTTCCCAAGGAATTCGTGTACACGACTTGCGACAACCAGGAGAGGCCGCACAACAGCTATCCCTCAGCCGCGCAGCACACAAGACTGCCTACACGGCGTGACAAGAAATCCACTGCTACGACCACGCAACAATGGCCGATGTAGCAAAGCGCAATTCGGGAAGAGTCGCAACTCCCAAGCAGACGGGCAGCCCGCTCCCAGGCGAAGTCATGGAAACCGCCATGAAAGCAGTCGGAGGCCGGTACGCAAGCACATATTCCGCATGAACCTGCAGCTCGAACCCACACCGCAAGTCACACGCAAACACCAGCTAATCCGAGTCTTCCTTACAGTGTCCGCCTCACCAACACCCTAAACACCACCTTCGAAGGAACGCTCTATACCGTCGACCCCACCCTCCGCCTCGTGGCTCTCAACACGCGCTCCCCACCACCTAATCCTTCCACGAATCCGGCTTCCGTCCCAGGCGACTACCACATCATCCCCATAGCTTCGATCCGCGACTTCCATGTGCTATCGCTCGGCGAGAAAGATTACCTGAGCCAGACTGCCCCTACGAAGATCGATACGAGATACTTGCAAAATCGGCTGGAAAAGCGCGTGGAGCAATTACGAGAGGAGAAACAGCATAAAGGACAGGGAGTCAGTGAGGATGCGCAGAGGTTATATGATCGGTTGAGACAAGTGTATGTGGGGAACTCTTGTCTATGAATGTCTTGCGTATACTCTATGCTAACGGTATGTCTCTACAGCAATATCCCAGTACGGTGGCACGCAGGCCGCGACGGTCCACAGATGATTGTACACGACGCGGTCATGGTTTCAGCGCCGTTTGAGCCCGCGAATTGCGTTGCGCCAGCGGACAAGCAAGCTGTGTTGCAGCTTGTGAAGAGGGTCATTGAGGGTGAGAGGAAGAAATTGGGATTGTCAGCAGCCTCGGGAGGTGTGAGAAAGGGTGGCTGAGAATTGTGATGAAAGGATGAGATCAAGAGCTATTTAAGGGCCTCATTTGCCGGCCGAGGACATTCGGCACGGCGCGTAGCCTTGCTCAGAATGGCGAAGAATTGTTCTTTGCACAATTCTGTCTATGCAAGAAGAGCGCAGTAGGACGCTACCAAAACCGGGTGAAGGTCGACTTCTGTCCGAGCCGGAGAGCAATATGGCTCACTGGATGATTTGACGCGGATGCGTTCGCGGACAGCTCGGACGTAGTCTTGACGATGAGGATTCGAGCAACTGTATCAGTCGAGATATAGCTTGTTCCGCTTTCTGTTGTGAAGGTTCCTGTGCTATATGGGCGAGGTTGAAGTAGCTCCGTTCGAAGGTCTAAGGACTCGGGCACTCCATCTGACCCCGCTACGCAAGCGAGATATGAATATGGTTCAGAAGCTCGTGAACGTGTCGCCAACCAGAATGTGAGCCAGCGCTATGCGGCGCTCGAGGATGCGGACGTCACCGAGTGTACCGGTCCGCGGAAGTATCCCAACATGGTGCCACGCACAATGGCACAGCCACAGGTCTGTGATCTGCCGGGTCTCAATCTTGCTCAAGACTCGTCCATGGTCTCAGCCATCGCATCGCTAGGCGTTGCAACCTGTGCTTCGCCATTGCTCGGTGTCTCTGCCGTCGCGAGCGGAGTGTCGCCCATGTCCACATCATCGGGCATGTGTGCAGCTTGTGACAAAGGTGAGGAGACACGACTCCCGGATCTGGTCGCATCGTCCACTTCCAGAAATTTGTTGGTCGGACGCGCGGGCGTCCCTTCAAAACTCCCCTCGCCAGCTTCACCGCTATCGGGCATGGGAGTCGTGTCGCCCGCCTCCGCTGGCTGAGGCGATCTACCATCCTGCATAGGTGTATTCCTGCCACTGTTGTCACCCTCTTCCTTGTCACCATGCTCATCTTCCATTTCTTCATCCCCTTTCTCCTCTTCTGGCTCATCTTTGATCCCTTTGATTTGCCGTATCATGGCTTCGCCCTCGCGAACAATCCTGTCATATTGTTCTCGTCGCTCCTGCCATGTGCCCTCGTATCCAGCGTTCTCGTGCTGCAAGTCTTCGATCTCTTTCTCAAGCTTGTCGATCTCTGCCTTGGCCTCGTCGCGACTCTTGAGCTTCTTATCGTCGAGGATCTTCGCAGCCATGACATCGTAGCCCTTTCTACGCTCGAGGGCTTCCTGTGCTTCGACCAACTTCCCTCTCAATTCGACTGTATTATCCCGGACAGCCTGCGCGGTTTCGAGGATCTTCGCTTTTTCGGCTGCGTATCGTTCACGTTCGCGCTGGTTGGAGGAGAGCGTAAGCTGGATGCGAATTATGCTGCTTTCGAGGTATGCGAAGTCCAGCAGCACGTCTTCGCGGAAGCGCTCCACGCGGGTCGCATCGTAGATTGGGGCCTCATCGTCGCCTTCGGCAGGTGGAGATGGTAGATAGGACAGTGATGGCCGTAACGCTGAGCTGTTGCTTAAAAGTTGCTTGGTGACGCGTTGGAATGGTCGCTCCTCGACTGCGAGCAGGCGGTTCGCGTGAAGAGCATCTTCGAATGTGGTTAGTTATTGCCTGCAGCTTTTGAAAGAGACACGAGATACCTTCCTGGGCCTGCTCTGGCAGAGCTGCTAATGGTTGATCTGGTTCGGCCATCTCACCGTACAGCGACTGGCCAATGGTGTGGTAGCTTGCGACGTGGATGATGTTCTTTGTCCGTCTTCACAAGATTGGAGATTGGCTTGGCTGACAGGGATCATGCGCCGCCTACCACGTGCAGCTAGTCTCACGCCCACTTCCACCTTCCTTCCTCCACCATGCACATATATAAACCAATGACCACATCGCTCTGCCCGAGCGCACTCATTTCGCGTCTTGCTAACTATGCCTTCGAGCCTATGGCTAATACATCAGTTGCAGGAGCAGAAGATTGAATGACAACCCTCGTGTGGCATCATACTATTGTTCGAGTCGAGGTTGACCTATTGTCGGCGGTAACGATAGAGTGAGCGAGTGCACGACGAACTACATAAGTTGGCCGCGGCCCCCTTTGCCGCAATGACTGTCTCAACACTCCTCGCCATGGCCATTCGCTGCGCCCAGCGCAACATCGAGTCCATCGACAACCTCGCCGACATGCCTTTCGACATGGCACGCCCGATACTCAAGAGAGTGCACGACCCGGAGCAGCTGCTCGAGATCGAGAAAAATTCACCGCAACTCGCAGAGCACACGGGCGAGTTCTGGCAAGCTATGATCAAGCGCGACATGCCCAATTTACCGGAAGAGAACATGCTCTATCCCAAGAATCCGGCCAGCTGGCACAAAGTCTACAGAAAGCTCATGCGCGCCGAAAAGGCTCGTGAAGCCGAACAGGAGGAACAGCTTCGTATTACACTCTTGGGCGACAAAGTCAACAGGGAGAACAAAAAGGCCGTCATTGTGGATAAGGTCATGCATCATGCTCGCGAAGGTCCTGCAATCTTCGTGGACGGCACGCGCAAGAGGGGCACAAGCAGTTGGGAGCGCAAACCGCCAATAGAAGCTCACAAGGCAAAAACTGGTGCTGATGCAATCGCTGCGATCAGGAACCGTTCTGCGGCCAATTCCAAGCAGATGAGCCTCAGTCGTCCATTTCAGTCCAATGCACACGCTGGAAACTCTATCCGGGCATCCAGACAAATCAAAGAGGCTCCTGCGAGTATGCTCCGAGAGGCTGGTCAGCGAGGCCGAATGGAGATCGCCCCTCGTGAGCTGCTGCCCCATCAGAAAGACCTGCTTCAGGAACAACGAAGAATGAATGCGAACTTCAAGGTTCAAGCTCCTGGTAGGAAGGGTGCCGCGCAGTTTGCAGCCGCGCACCGGAGCCAAAACGAAGCTGTGGTCCGGCAGGCAAGGGAGATCAATGAGGCCAAGCTCAGGGCACTTACACAATCTGCAAATGCGGCTGCCAGGGCGAAGAAATCATCAGCAAAATTCGATTTCGGTTCTACACCACAGGCTGCATCTCCAGAGCCACAGAAGCAACCCGCCAAATCGCAAGCCAGTAGTCCTGCCGCTTCTCCTCCAGCACAGGCAGCATCTCCACCGAAGACGGCCAGCCCTGCACCAGTAGTCGTCAAGAAGCGACCCGCGCCAGCTGGATCGATATTCATGAAGACTACGAAGAAGGCCAGACATTGAATCCGGCACGACGTTCGGGTCTTGGAAGCGTACATTGGCTGCTCGTAGTGACGCAGACCTTCGACTTTCTATCACGGCTCTGTCAAAATCAACACCAATCCGTCACCCACAGCTAGCAGCTCACGACGACTCGCGAATAGCGACCAGTGCTGCGGCTATGGCCTCCTTGGCTTTGGTGACATCTTCTGGCGTGTTGCTTTGGTCACCAGGGCCTTTGTCCTGCTCCTGTGCGGCATCAGACTAGCACATGATATGAGCTCAAAGGACACTTACCAGCTGGGCCTCGAGCTTCTCCTTGGCCTCAGTGATCTTCAGCTTGAGCTGCGGAAACATAGCCTCGGTCTCCTCGAGCGCTTTGCGCTGTGAAAATGTACATTAGCACTCTTGGGGTTTAGCGAAGGCGTATTGAAGTGTTCAATGAATGAAACGACAGTAATACGAATGATAGCCTGTAAAAATACCTCGATCACATCCGATCATGACTTACCTCTTGTCTCAATATGTATTCTGCGTTCTCATCGTCTCCTTGGCTGGCTTCGAGCTTGGCAATTCGTTCTTTCTGCGACTCGTGCTCGTTGCGGTATGACTTTTCCTCCTTAACGAGTCTATTCAAGGCCGATGTGGCGATCGAGATCCGTGAAGGGGCAGGCATCTTCAGTCCGACAGATGTGGTTATAGAGCAGTGTTAGTCAAGCGTCATGTTTGGAAATCGTGGAAAGGTGAGTTGGCAGGGACTCACTTCTCGGCTCTGAGCCAATCATCGGTGGTGACCCGCATCACGTCGAGCGGACGCGACGCGGATCTTTCGTGTAAAGTGGTACGCGCGCTTCTGGCTGCAGAAAGCTCCTCCCCATCAGACCTCGTTGCGCTGTATACTACCACACAACAGCAGAAACACAACGAAGATGTCGTCGCCGACACAGAGACGCTCAACACGAGGGAGCGCGAACAACACCCCTCGCCGTTCACAACGCGGCTCGCAGGCCCCACGGTCTTCAGAACCACCCGCCAGCGACCCGCCCCTCCCTGAAGGAGAAGACCTGCCAGACGCGCAATTGCAATCGGAAGCCAACGCAGCATCATCCCAGAGAGGAACACCAAGGGCTACACAGAATAGCAATAGTCAGAGTCAAGCTCCTCCCGCCAGCAGTCCACTGTTCTTCAGAAGCTCGCCCGCGGGGAGTCAATCGCAGTCGCAAAGTCAGAGCTTGGGAGTGCCAGCGAGAGGCAGTGTCAATGGTAGCAGTCCGTTGAAGCAGCGGACTGATGCAAACACACCTGCTGGATTCAGCAGCGATGGGGGAAGAACGCCCAGGGCGAACGGAGGCATTGGTGGTAAGTTTGTGCAGAGGAGGCTGAAAGACGCTTGCTGAAGACAACATAGATTCGTCGCCGATTCATTATGCGACAAGTTCCGATGCTGCAGGCCCAGTGTCGAACGGTCAGCGCCAACACGGTACAAGCTCTACGGGATTGTTCGTTCGATCAGGTGGAATAGGAAGTCAGTCCAATGCAAGAGAAAGAAGACACGATATCAACTCAGATCTACTGGAGAACAGCGGGCGCCGAAGACAGCTTTTCGTCGACGAGAATGGCGCACCGGTGCAGGGAGAGTCGGACGCAAACACCTTCTCGAACCTCAATCCAGACACATCGGACGCGGCAGCGCTTGGGGGCCGTGGAACCAGGCTCATCTGGGGTACCAACATCTCCGTCACTGATTCGTGGTCTGCTTTCAAGGACTACTTGTACAACTTTCAGAAGAAATACCGCATGCTTCAGGATGGCGAGCTTATGGAGGGTGAATATGTGGCGCCTGGAGAGCCTGCCGCTGAGAAAGAAGCTCTTGCACAACTGGAGACCATGCTTGAACTGGGAACAAAGTGCTTCTATCTGGACTGTAGGAATCTCAAGTCATATCCAGGCACAAGGAAGCTATGGCATCAGCTACAAGCCTATCCAAGCGAACTGGTCCCGCTTATCGATTCTGCTGTGAAGGACACGCTGCTTGAGCTTGCAGAGAAGAAGATGAGCGAGAGGAGATCGCAGGCTTCGCAGCAGAATGGCCAGGAACGTGCGAGGGATTCCAGTTCCATGCCTCGGATGCCTAGCTCGGACGTGGACAACAACATGAATGGCGACACTCCAAGACCAACACAGCAGAGCGCATCCGACGAGCAGGACCTCTATGCTGAGGTCGAAAGCTCTTCCTACCGTGTACGACCATTTGGCCTCGACAGGAATATCAATCTGCGAGAGCTGAACCCAAAAGACATGGATCAGCTGGTCTCCGTCAAAGGTCTGGTTATCCGAACAACGCCAATCATCCCAGATATGAAGGATGCATTTTTTCGATGCTCTGTCTGTCACCACACTGTCAAGGTCGATCTTGACCGTGGCAAGATTGCCGAGCCGACACGATGCCCGCGCGAGGTCTGCAGTGCTAGCAACAGCATGCAAATTGTGCACAATCGTTCAGGCTTCGCCGACAAGCAAGTCATCAAGCTGCAAGAAACACCTGACTCAGTTCCAGATGGTCAGACACCACATTCAATCAGCTTGTGTGCCTACGATGAGCTTGTCGATGTCTGCAAAGCTGGAGACAGAGTCGAGATCACTGGAATCTTCAAGTGCAATCAAGTTCGCGTGAACCCACGCCAGCGATCAGTCAAGAACATCTTCAAGACTTACGTCGACTGCTTGCATATCCAGAAAGTTGACAAGAAGCGAATGGGCATCGATACAACGACGATCGAGGAGCAGCTTGCTGAACAAGCTGCTGGAAGCATCGAAGAGACCCGCAAAGTCAGCGAAGAGGAAGAGACGAAGATCAAGGAGACCGCTGCCAGACCTGACGTCTACGAGCTGCTTGCGCGATCACTTGCCCCATCGATTTATGAGATGGACGATGTCAAGAAAGGCATTCTCCTGCAGCTGTTCGGTGGCACGAACAAGAGCTTCGAAAAAGGTGGTTCGCCTAAATACAGAGGAGACATCAACGTCCTGCTATGTGGTGACCCGTCGACATCGAAGTCGAAGATGCTGGAGTACATCCACAAAATTGCTCCTCGTGGAGTGTACACATCAGGCAAGGGCTCTTCTGCTGTGGGTCTTACGGCATATGTCACTCGCGACCCAGAAACGCGGTCTCTGGTCCTTGAATCTGGTGCACTGGTCCTTTCTGACGGCGGCGTATGCTGTATCGACGAGTTCGACAAGATGTCAGACGCCACGCGTTCAGTGCTGCACGAAGTGATGGAACAGCAAACTGTTTCCATCGCAAAGGCTGGCATCATCACAACACTCAATGCCAGAACGTCCATTTTGGCTTCTGCTAACCCTATTGGCAGCAAGTACAATCCCAACTTGCCTGTGCCGCAAAACATCGATCTTCCTCCGACATTACTGTCGCGTTTCGATCTTGTCTACCTGGTTCTGGATCGTATCGATGAATCTGCAGATCGCAAGCTCGCTCGCCATTTGGTTGGCATGTACCTCGAGGACAACCCGGATAATGCGAGCAGAGATGAAATTCTGGTAAGTTACCTTGCACATGGCATTGGGTTATTGGCATACTGACCTCGCTCTGCAGCCTGTGGAGTTCTTGACATCTTACATCTCCTACGCTCGCTCAAACATCCACCCCAAGATCACACAACCCGCAGCAGATGCTTTAGTCAAGTCATACGTCGCGATGCGTAAGCTCGGTGAAGACATTCGAGCCTCAGAACGCCGAATTACAGCGACAACTCGTCAGCTCGAATCTATGATTCGTCTTTCGGAAGCTCATGCAAAGATGCGACTTTCGGAGACTGTCGATGAAAGCGATGTCGACGAAGCTGTGCGTCTGATCCAATCAGCTCTCAAGCAGGCTGCTACAGATGCTCGCACAGGTCTCATCGACATGGGTCTTTTGACCGAGGGCACAAGTGCGAGCGAACGGAAGCGGAAAGAAGACCTCAAGAATGGTGTGCTATCGGTGTTGGATGAGATGCTCAGATCTGGCGCGCAGAGCGCGAGGTATGGAGAAGTCGTGAGGACAATGTCTGAACAGACCTCTGTGCCCATCGAAGGCCAAGATTTTGCAGAGGCTGTGAGGAGTTTGGAAGCCGAAGGCAAAGTCCAGGTCCTTGGTGAAGGAGCAAGGAGAAGTATCAGGAGGATCACGGGAATTGCATGAGGATGATCCTGACGATGCTGGATCAGCGCTTTTACTTTGCCGTTGTGGCGTGCATTGAACGGAATGTTTTTGTCCGGCGTTGCGACATGAGAGATGCATGTAGATGATACCGTATTTGCCGAACGATACCTTATGCTCTGCTATTGCCTTCGCTCTCGTCGAGAACTTCTAAGCCTCTCTCATGCTCTTGTCATAACACATCCGTGGTCGTCGCTCATGCGGATGCGATTGGTGTAGCCTTTGCTTCCCATACCACGTCTTCAACTCTTCGCAGACCAGCACTGTCCCTGCTATGGTATCTCAGTCCGCTCCATCATACAACGCGCAGCTTCTTCTGCGCATAACAAAATCTCATCTTCAGCGTGCCACCCCCTCCATGCTCATGCTCTTCGATCCAGAGTACCCATGTCCTTAGAAGCAGCCAGGCAGTCCGACTGGCGTGTTCATCGTATTGTTTTTCGCCATCTAATTCTCCACGCCGCCACGAAGCGCCAGAACCAAATGCAGAGTCGCGCCACCCTCGAGACCGTACTCCTCAGCTGTCTTGTCGTCGGCCCTATAGCAGTCGTCTCTGTCAGTCCTTGCTCACAAACCCTTCCTCGATAATCGCCGTCCTCAATCATGTCTCTCCCTGCTCGCCGCGAATCTCTGTGCATTTACTCACATCTGCTTTCCACCAAAGATCAACCGCTGCTGCACAGGCGGAATGCCCTCCTTCTCTTCCACGCGCTCCTTTATCCGCTGGACTTTGTAGTCTGGCTCGATGTCGAGTTCGATCTCTTTACCCGTGAGGGTACGAACTCTGCGCGAAAGAAGTTAGCGATCGTGATCTTGTTTGCGCATATCTGCCTGCGGGGCGACGAGAGTCGTTGGAAGTGGACTGCTTACTTGATCTGCATCTTGAGCTTTCTGGATACGCAGTTGAGAGCGTTGGGTTTGCGAAAGCGCTAGGGTGAGAGTTGAGCGGAGGTGAAGTCGAGTTTGTGTGTTTTGTTTGGAGGTCGAAAGATTGTCGGGTTGCAGTGACGAACAAAGGTGATGGAAGTGGGGGCGGGATGATCACAGCACGCACAAGCACCACATGAGCCAGGCATTCACGCCAAGCATTCGACTCACTTTACTGAACAGGCTACCATTCACCAGAAACTGTGACGGAAGTGAATGAGAGCATATGAATATCAAAGATGACACCATCTGAAATGGTCATTCCAAATTCTGGCTGCTACCGCTGTCGTGACAATATGCTAATTTGTGGTAGCCCAAATGCTTCGCATCAGATGCAAGATGCATACTAACTCATAGATATATGTGTCTGACCTCAAGCCACAACCAATTCTGTGGCTTGGTGATGTGGAAAGCCCATCTTGCCGTTGGACTACTCAGCTCGAAGCTTTGCGAAGTCGTCGGCGATGGCTCTGAGCAGCTCCACTGTAACTGCTGTGCCTCTCTCAAGCATGTCTCCATCACTCTCAGCCGGAACATGCATGAATAGCACAGGTCTCGCTGTACTAACGACGGCTTCCATCTCGCCACTCCGTCGACCAGTGAATGCCAGACTGTTGAAGTAAATATAGTCGCAGAGGTAATGTCCAGCGTCGTGACTTTCTTTCAGATCGCATCCACACCCTGGCTTGTTCTCCGGTATTTCAAGAACGTTGTTTTGCCAGTTCAGGAGCACATTATCATAATCCAATGAAGTGGTCATTGTCGTGGGACAGTCTGCGAATACTGTTCTGCCTTCGTCTTCCGGAGGAATATTGCCATCGAGGTCTTTATTCTTCGTATAGCCATCACGATGCGCATATCGCTCTATGCAATAATACTTGCGACCAGAAGCCATGCCAATATGTAGGACGACGTCTGCGGTACCGGCATAGTCGTTGTGCAATTGGGGTACAAGCTCGCGCACTTCATCGAATGCCACCCTTATTGGCGTCCCATAACGAATTATGCGCACTGATGCGTGCTTAGGTGAAGCTGCAGCGAGTGCTTCGGGAAGCCTTTTCACAATTTCGTATGATGGGTTGATGGGAAATTTATCCTGGAATGGACCAAACCCAGTAACAAGAATTGTCACTTCTTTCTGTGGCTCTCGGTGATCGTTGATTTTATTTGCATCGGGAGCTATCTCGACTGGCTGGCCGAGTGGCTGCTGTACAGAAGGTGCCATTCGGATTCCTCATGCAAAGTTGGTTGAGTCTGTGAATCCGAAGAAATCGTGCTCTCGTCCTGTGCCTTCAGACTTTGACTATATTTGTTGGATCGTTACGGCACCGCACGGTAGACCAAATGAGCATTAAACAGGAAGTGGTGGAAGAGATGACGAGAAGCAATATCTCCACACAAATTAACCACTTATCCGGGCCGGAAACCGAGGCTCTGAACGTTGGGATTGGTCGCGCACGGAGACTTGCCAAGACTCTGGGGTATCTCGCTGCAGAATGATGTGCTTGAATCAACCCTTGTGTTAATGTAAGTCCTCCGGCTAGAGGTCTGCTGTGTACAGAAATCGTTTTTGAGTCTTGCGTGTCTTGCATGTCATCGTAGGCTCTGGGGGTCTTTCTCATCAATCTTTTACTCGGACCTCAGCTGCTTTGCGTAGCCGGTTCATGACGGCGGCAGCTAGAGACCCTTCATTATCGTCAATGCCTTCCACGAAGATCGCATCGACATCTAATCTGTCCAGATCTCGCAAAGCCGAAAAGATGCCCCGGGCGACATCCTCTGTATCATCTCCCAGTGCGACATCAACGAGTTCAACAGCTTTACCAGCGATGCTGGCCGCATGCTTCGTTGGAACGATCTTGGACCAATTGGTCTCTTGCAAGGTCTTCAACATGCCCGCAAATCCTGCACCCTGTTCTGATGACGTGCGTTCAACCGCGTTTCCCTTGGTGCCGCTTTCGTGTACCGTTATTGTGTTCGAAGCAGAGATGTCGAGTTGCCACAATTTTGTGCGCACAAGTCCAACCCTCGCCTTTTCCCACATGTGAGCTTTGAGCTCGTCACTGGATGGCGGGCTTTTCCCAGCTTCAAAGAGCACGACGGTCGCCTTTGGAGAATAGTGTCTATATTTCATGCCGGGAGCTCGAGGTTGTGCTCCTTTCTCAGAGATGTCTTTGTATCCAATCTGCGTGTCCTCCCAGCCAGGGCATGAGCGGATCTGCTCCAGACTGATGCCGCCTGGCCGCAGAACCACGGGAGGTTGCTGGGAGATGCCATCCACAACGGTGCTTTCGACGCCTACATCACACGGGCCGCCATCTAGTATTGTCGATATTCGTCCCTCGAGATCGTATGCTACATGCTCCGCAGCAGTGGGAGAAGGTTTCGTAGAAGCGTTCGCAGATGGTGCAGCTACCGGGATATCGGCAAGTGACAGGAGAGCGAGTGCAAGGGGATGCCTTGGCATGCGCGCACCGAACGTCTGCAAGCCTGCCGTGACTTCTGGAGCCAGTGGAGAATTGCTTGGATTTGGCAAGATGATCGTGAGAGGTCCAGGCCAGAATCGCGAGATCAGTGAGTGATAAATAGCTGGTATGGGATCCGCGCCCACGCCATTGGCCTCAGATGATGCATGGCCATGAAGTAGTGATCTGAGCTGTTGTAGAGAATGAAAATGCACGATGAGTGGATTATCAGAAGGTCTTTGCTTAGCCTTGTAAATGCCTTTGACTGCGTCACTTCTGGTGGCATCAGCGCCCAGGCCATATACTGTCTCCGTTGGAAAAGCGACAGGCACATCGGAAGTCTTCAGTCCCTTTGCAGCCTGCTTCAAGCGCTGTGCGTCGATGGAATCGTTGTCGATCTGAAAATCGAGCTCATCCAAAATATCGTTCGTAACTGCCTTGGCTCCCAAAGAGCCAATCTTGCGAACATCAACTGGTAGAACTCGGGTATCCATGGCTGGCGATGTAGACGCATTGAAATTAGGTCGAATTTTTGCTGCCAGTTTCAGTGATCTAGTGCGGAAGATACTCTTGAACATGAATGCACAGTCGACATGCACTTAACTTTTTATTTGCGATGAGTCGTTATCAGGGTTCATTCGCGCTAAAGTGCGGCAGCACGTGACTGGTACCGCGACGGTCAAGCAAAGCAGTCACTCTGGTGCAATTCACGATGGATTAATGCGCGAAGAGTTCAAGGTCATTGACTGAGCTGGATGAGCCTCTGAAGAGATCCGATTCTCGCGATGTTGCTAGTCAGGGGGACATTGAAGAAGGAACGATACTCGGCAAAAGAAGTCGCGGCTGCCCAGACCACTTTGTCGCGTCCATTACGCGAGCGCGTCTTCCGCCCCCCAAGTTCCGTCACTGACATTGCAGCACCACTGTGCATGTCTTTCATCACAACAACTAATCCCTTCGCTGGAACCTTCAAAGAAAAAGACACAATACTCCACGATGGGTTCAAGACCGGAACTGAAGGTCGACGACGAGGCTGGCTTCGTTAAGACCTTCCACCAACTGGAGACGAACAAGCCTACAGACACTATCCGGATCTTCGATCGTGGAGACTTTCTGTCAGCTCACGGCGACGATGCAGAATTTATCGCCCGAACTCAGTACAAGACCACATCGGTGCTCAAGACATTGGGCAGAAATCCAGGTCTCCCTTCAGTCACCATGACAGTGACAGTTTTCCGCACATTCATCCGAGAAGCTATCTTCCGCTTAGGGAGACGAATAGAAGTGCTGGAGACATCTGGAAGGAGTCAATGGAAGGTGACGAAGCAGGCATCGCCTGGCAATCTACAAGACATTGAAGACGACCTCGGTGGCCACGTCGAATCTGCACCGATCATCTTGTCAGTCAAAGTTTCAGCGAAGGCCAATGAGGGACGAAATGTGGGCGTGTGCTTCGCCGATGCCAGTGTCCGCGAGCTTGGTGTCAGCGAATTCGTGGACAATGACATTTACTCCAATTTTGAGTCGCTGATCATCCAGCTCGGCGTGAAAGAGTGCTTGATCCAGACTGACATCACCAAAAAGGATGCTGAAATACAGAAGCTGCGAACCATTGCTGACAACTGCAACTGCGCGGTGTCGGAGCGGCCTGCTGGTGATTTTGGCAAGCAAGACATTGAGCAGGATCTCACCCGACTGCTGCGGGACGAGAAGGCTACCGGAACCCTGCCACAAACAGACCTCAAGCTCGCGATGGGATCAGCCGCTGCACTCATCAAGTATCTTGGAATCATGTCAGATCCGAGCAACTTTGGGCAGTATCAGTTGTACCAGCACGACCTCAGCCAGTACATGAAGCTCGATTCGTCAGCTCTCAAAGCCCTCAACTTGATGCCTGGACCGAAGGACGGCTCTAAGACAATGAATTTGTACGGATTGCTCAATCACTGCAAGACACCAGTTGGCAGCCGACTGCTTGCCCAATGGCTCAAACAACCTTTGATGAGCCTCGAGGAGATCGAGAAGAGACAGCAGCTGGTGGAAGCATTCGTGAACGACACTGAGCTACGACAGACGCTGCAAGAAGAGCACCTCCGATCAATACCAGACCTGTACCGGTTAGCGAAGAAGTTCCAACGCAAGAAGGCAAATCTCGAAGACGTTGTTCGAGCTTACCAGGTGGCTATCCGCTTGCCTGATTTCATCGGCACTTTCGAGGGCGTCATGGATGAGGCATACAAAGATGCTCTCGACGCAGTCTACACCAACAAGCTGCGAGAGTACTCAGACAGCTTTGTGAAATTACAAGAGATGGTCGAAACCACAGTGGACCTGGAAGCACTCGACAACCACGAATTCATCATCAAGCCAGAGTTTGATGACACACTTCGTGTCATTCGCAAGAAGCTAGACAAGCTTCGCTATGACATTGATCGAGAGCACCAGCGTGTCGGTGATGACTTGGGGATGGACACTGAGAAGAAGCTTCTCCTCGAGAACCACAGAGTCCACGGCTGGTGTCTGCGATTGACAAGAACAGAGGCCAGCGTCATTCGAGGGAAGAAGCAGTACCCTGAAATCGCCACGCAGAAGAACGGCACCTATTTCACGACACCAAAGCTCACCGAGATGAGACGTGAGTTCGATCAATTATCAGACAACTACAACCGAACGCAAAGTGGACTGGTGCACGAAGTCGTCAATGTTGCAGCATCGTACTGTCCGGTCATTGAACAACTCGCTGGTGTTCTTGCTCATCTTGATGTTATCGTAAGCTTTGCTCATGTCTCAGTACACGCGCCGACTGCGTACGTGCGGCCCAAGATGCACCCTCGAGGCACCGGCAGCACGATCCTGAAGGAAGCCCGGCATCCCTGCATGGAGATGCAAGACGACATTCAATTCATCACCAACGACGTCTCGCTCACACGCGAGAGCTCCGAATTCTTGATCATCACAGGCCCCAACATGGGCGGCAAGTCGACATACATTCGCCAAATTGGTGTCATTGCCTTAATGGCACAGATCGGCTGTTTCGTTCCATGCTCAGAAGCAGAGCTCACACTCTTCGACTGCATTCTAGCACGAGTCGGAGCAAGCGACAGTCAGCTGAAGGGAGTCAGTACATTCATGGCCGAAATGCTGGAAACTTCCAATATCCTCAAAACCGCCACCAAGGAATCACTAGTCATCATCGACGAACTTGGTCGAGGCACAAGCACATACGACGGTTTTGGTCTCGCGTGGGCGATCAGCGAACACATCATCAAAGAAATTGGCGCATTCAGCATGTTCGCTACCCACTTCCACGAACTCACAGCACTGGTCGATACCTATCCGCAGGTTCAAAACCTCCACGTCGTTGCCCACATTGGTGACGGTTCAGAAGATGTAAGCATGAACGGTGATGCAGCTAACAGCCGACGCCGGGAAGTCACTCTGCTGTACAAAGTCGTGCCCGGTATCTCAGATCAGTCTTTCGGTATTCACGTCGCCGAGCTCGTCCGCTTTCCGCAAAAGGTCGTGAATATGGCCAAGCGCAAAGCTGACGAATTGGAAGACTTTTCGGGCAAGAATGAGCGGCTCAATGTACAGGCGAGCAAAGAAGAAGTCGAAGAGGGAAGCAAGCTGCTGAAAGACCTCTTGAAGCAGTGGAAAGAGCAGGTCGAAGCCGAAGGGCTGAGCAAGGAGCAACAAGTGCAGAGGATGAAAGATCTTGTGCAAGGAAATCAACAGTTGCTGGCGAACCCGTTCTTTCAGAGCGTGAAGGCACTGTAAACGTATCGAAAAGCTGCAATGACTTTGTTACAATTAGCTCGGCGAAGCACGACGTTGCTGGCATGGCTTGTAATTGATAGCTAAAGATTCAATGTTTAAATCACGCCTCGTTAGGCTGTTCATTCTGTGTTGGAGTCCAATATATTGCTACAAGAAGGCCACGTCGCTTCCCATTGACCGCACGAGTCGCCCACGTTCGATGCTCAAGCTCGTCGCGGTAGCTTTTTCCAGTCCCTCAAAAGACACCTGAAGAGTCAAAAGATGCAACCAAAACGCTCACTTTTCGCTGCCGTTGAAATGAGTTGCCGCTGCTGACCAACATACTATGCGGTTGTCTTCTCCTCGACGGAGGCGTTCTTGATGCCGTCTGTGACCTCGGCGGTGGGATCCTGTGCGCCAGCAGATGCAGAGCCGTTGACTTGCTTTTCAGCTGGCTTGGAGTTGTGCTCAGCGGCCTCGGCTTCGAGTCGGTCGATTTCCTTCTGGGCGTTCGCGATGTTCTCCTTGGTCTTGCGGTCCTGGTCGCTCTTCCAGAATTCAAGCTTCTCCTTGAGCTTCTCGACAACAGCGGGGACATCTGCCTGAGACATGGGAGGATCGACGTTGATTTGAGCAAGCGCGGAGATGGTTCCGAGGTCGAGGTTGAACTTGCTGGTCTCAGGTGCTGGAGAGCTGGCGCCGTTTGGCTGGGAGCTGCCCTTCCTGCCCTTCTTCTTCTTGCCACCGCCGCCAATGAAGTAGTTCTCCTCTTCCTCACCCTTCTTCTTCAGCGCAGTGCCCTTAATTCCAGAATCGTCGACCTTGCGGAAATCGGTGGCTGCGAATTGACCAGGGCCGGTGGCTTGCTGAGAGTCCACAGCTGATCCGAAACGAGCGAGCAATGAGCGAGTGATGCGGATTTCCTCATCGTAAGCGGGTGCGCTGGCCTCCTCAAGCTTGGATTTGGCTGCCTCTTGCCGCCTGCCTCGGTGGTATGCATCGTTCTCTGCTCGTCGCTTCTCCTCGCGGATGCGCTTCGCTTCACGCTCGTACTCAACGGCGGCGCGGCGCTGGGTGTAATAGGCGTCCTTGATCTCCTTGACAGCAGCGTACTTCTTTTGCTGTTGCTCGTGAATCTTGGTTCTTTCGTCGCGCAGCGCGTTCAGGTTCTTGAAAGCCTCGTCTTGCTCGGCCTTAATCTTGTCCAGCTCAGCTGTTATCTGAGTGTAGCGTTCTGACAAAGCGCGAGATTCTGGATCGTCAAGCTGCTTCTTGAGAGTAGCAATTTCAGCCTTGACGTTGTCGATGTCCTTCTGGATCTGGTCATGCTCGGCGAATCCCTTCTTGGCCGCAGTCAAGACGCGGATCTCGTCAAGTGCCTTCTTCTCATCTACCAGCTTCATGGTACCAGAATCGACTTGCGCACGAAGACGATCGATCTCCTGCTGAACCTGTTCCGCACTAGAGAACTTTGTCTTGCTACGCTTGTCCTTCAGCTCTTGTATCCTGGCCTTCATCGTGTTATCGAGGCGCTTGATGTTGTCCATGATCGAAGTGCGACCGGTCTTGCTGTTCTGTTGGGTATCGCGTATGCCCTTCAACTCGGCGCGGAGTTCGGCCTGTCGCTTTCCAGCGGGAGAGTCCTTGTTGTTTGGCTTCGCATTGTCAAGTTTGGCCTTGATTTGGCGCTATAGTGGTGGTCAGCAACTATTTGCAATGCTTATCGAATGCGCTATGTTGTTCGCGCAGTCCTGGAGCGATTTGGACTCGGTATTGCACATCCTGCGTCGCAACCGTGCACGCTGTCACGAAATGGCCGCCCGCACGACCGCCCGCACGACCGTCCGCTGTTGTCTCTGCACCCGACAAGCGGTCTGCTGCATCGGACTCGGCTCGGTGCATGGCGCAAGACCATTTCTATGTAATTGCCCGGATTGTCATGTCTGTATGCTCCACTTACCAAGCGCTCTTCCTCGGCCTTGAGTTCCTTCTCGGCTTGCGCGAGGTTCTTCTTGAAAGTTTCCTCGTCGGGTCGCTCAGGCTTTGTAACGGCTGCCGGGGCAGCTTTCGTTGCGGTGTCGGCCATTTTGAGAGGTGTCCAGAAAGCGCAGCCGAAGGGGAGAAGCGGTGGTCGTGACCGTTACAGATATGGCTGGATGTTGGGTTGATATATCACCGACACAAATGCATATATATCGGCAGTCCGCACAAGACAAGTAAGTTGTAATTGTGGAAGGTCAAGAGCGGCCAAGCTTGCGGCTCGGCTGTTAAAGTCCGTGCGCGCCGCTAAGAAAGTGAACCACTAGGAAGGAATGACTGCTCACGCAATTCACTTCGATGCGACATCTACGACATCGCTTCACAAGCAGAGGATATCTTGCATGTGAAAGTGCAGTCAGCATATGTGTCCTTGAGATGAGATCGCTTCATGTCTGGTATTTCGGTGTCCTGAACTAGTTTGCTACACTTCCGAGGCAATTTGCTTCCCTTTCACAGTCAAGGAGAAATTCTCCACCACGACTAGGATGTGCTCGGACAAGCAAGAAACCCTGAGAAGCTAGTTTCTCAATATCCCCGACCTGCCTGAGGCCCGGTGTGACTTCAGATCTCACCATCATGGACAATGCTGTGGTTGCAGACGTGTTCGGCACGCTGGGTGCAGTCTTCTGGTCCATACAGCTGCTGCCTCAAATCTGGCTCAACTATCGCCGTCACAATGCCATCGGTCTCCAGCCCTCGATGATGATGCTGTGGGCATGGGCAGGGGTACCGCTCGGAGTGTACAACGTTGCACGAGATCTCAGCATACCGCTGCAGATACAGCCCCAGATCTTGAGTTTGCTCAGTCTGCTGACTTGGATCCAGTGCTACTACTATGAGCACAAGTGGTCTTTGTGGAAGGCGGCAGGCGTAGTTGTGCCGGTTGCGGCACTGATGGGTGGCATCGAGGTCGGGCTCGTCCTCGCGATGAGACATGCTGAAGCAAGAGGATTAGACTGGCCGCTGACACTGATGGCCGTACTTGCTGCGCTACTTCTGGCTCTTGGGGTCTTGAGGCATTACTGGGACATATATGTGCATCGGACAGTTCGCGGCATCTCTTTCCTCTTCGTCGGTCTCGATGCGGCAGGAGACTTGGTATCTGTCATCTCCGTTGCTTTTGAGCGACATCTTGACATTCTGGGCCTTGTCATATATGGCGTCGAATTGGCATTATGGGTTGGAGTCTTCGCCGCAGGTGGATACTACAATTTGTTGCCATGGTTGAAACAGCGTTGGATGAGACCGGCCATCAGCACATCTTCGATGCCTGATAACAATACATCACCTGCCCGGGCTCCTTCAACGGCCATTGCGCTGCATGACTTGCCATCTTCCACATCCGTGTTCCGAACGCCGGCTTCGGATATACAGCATCGCGTAAGCCATCCCGCCATGGTCGAAGCTTGAGGAGGAAATCTTTCGAGCGTAGAGCAATGGACCAATCTTGCCGTGCAAGATGCACGGGCAGAAATTATTTCAAGCAGATGCATGTGCTCAGTGATGCATCATTCACAGACATTGTGCTTCTTTCACGTGTCGTGGACTCGGGACAAGCAATCACTGTATCGAGGCCGAGCACATGGTATGAGTCTTATGCACTTAACCCGAGGGGCTCCTGAGAGAATTGAACTCGGTGCTCGTGCTGCTTGCAGAGGTCCCTTGATGACTGGCGCGTTTTAGTGTGTGGCATGTGAAAGATGAGGTGAAGGGTGAAGTGGTGAAGTTCTGGCTACTGCAGCAGCGGCAACGTTCTTGCCAATTGCACAAACACTTGCAAACTTCACATCACCTTCTGCAGTAGCGCCGCTGAAGGTCACAAGGCAGCGACAAAGCTCACTTCGCAATCAACTACTTCATCCCCTTCCGCCTCGCACTTGCCCACTTAATCCCCAAACATCCTACCACAAACACAACACAACACCACCCAACATGACCAACGACACCGCATCGACCACCTGTAAGCATGACAAAGTCGCACTACTTCGCGCGCTTGCTGACATTACATGTAGCCAGCGGCGACAAGAAGCGCAGCCCAACCACAATGCCAACCAGCAAGTCAATCGCATTCAGCGACACCGCCTCTGTGGCTTCGGCCCCAATCAATCTTCCAGACGGTCACCCAGTCACTCGCGCAAACACTGTCGCCGGCGACGTCCGCCCACTCAATGAGCTGCACGCCCACCACATTCACGCTCGCCTTGCAAGTGGCCTGTCGCAGAGCACCCTCCTGACTTCGGTCGACAGTTTTGGTGGGTGCGCCCGCAGTAAAGTATTGCGACGAATGACACTGACTGAAGCAGGCGAACGCCTCGAGAAGCAACTCACTGCCGAGAGTGAGGGCGTCCTGGAGTTCAGCAACTGGGGTGACGAGGCTGAAGAAGCTGTCCGCGTCGGTCTTGCCAAATTGGCGCAGCTGGCCCGCGACGAGCACACCGCGAACCCAGAGAAGTCCGTCAATGAGTACTACTCAGAGCGCCTTGGCAAGCTCATTCACGACGCTGAGGTGGAGTTCGACGTCAAATTCTTCAAGTAAGTATCGCCTTTTCATCCTCACATGGCGAGCGGCGGGCGGCAAGCAGCAGGCGAAAGGGTTCAGTTGGGAGTTTTTTCAGGAAGGCATAGCCCAAACTAAGGGCAAAAATTCATTCACTTACGCGCGCGCGATCACTTTGAAAGCATTGGAATGAAGATACCCAACCAGGCAGGAACTGGTAAAAAGTGAGAGTTTAAGCAGAGTTCAGTTGAAATTGACCAAAGTTTTCTGGTGCTTCACGTTTTCCGTGCCTAACAAAGCAGCTTCATGTCGGTGTCCGTCCCCCAAAAAAGCCTTGCGGTGTCGTGGAGTCAAGGCTTGTACAAGAATTTCACCTCAAAATCGAGAAATTTCACAGGCTATGTCCGAAAACGATCTCCAGAAAACACGCCTTTCTCTGGTCAGATCCGGGTTTCTCAGCTCACTGGGTTGGCTACCGACAAAAATTTGCTTCAAACCTGGCTGGGAGATATGGTTGGAGGTACAGCTTTCTCCGAATAGCGGCGGGAGTCTCTGCTCCTTGATATACCCCTGACAGAAATCCAAACCGTCGTACATCTGCGGAGCGATCACTACATTTCACCAAGAGCACTGAAATAACCTCGGATTATTGCCAAGAAAACACCTTTCTCCGATAAATCGGACGCTTGCCAGCTCACGAGGTTGGCTACAGCCAAAAAGTGCTTCAGACCTTTCTCGAGAGACATGGCTGCATGGACGGCTCTCTCTCAGAATAGAGAGCGATGTCTCTGCATCTTGGTGTAGCCCTGAGACAAATTTCGGGCCCTATATTTCAGCAGAGCGATCGCCAATTTCCACTGAGTGCTCTGAATTATCCTCAATTGATCGCCAGCAAGATCATCTTTCTCTGACGAAATAAGAGCTTTCAAGCCCACGAGCTTGGTTACGGTCGAAAGGTGCTTCAAAACCTTTTTCGAGAGATATCGCTGTCGGTACGGCTCCCTCTGGAAATCGAGGGAGATCTCTGCATCTCAGTATGGCTTCGGACAAAACTTTTGGCGCTGTGTCTCAGCAGAGCGATTGGTGATTCCTGCTGAGTGCTCCAGACTATCCTCAATTGATCCTCTGCAAGCATGTCTTTCTCTGATGAACCAAAAGCTTCCGAGCTCACGAGGTTTCACACGGCGAGAAAAGTGCCTCGAGCGTTTCCGGGAGACAATGCTGCAGGTACGCCTCCTTCTGGAAATCGAGGGAGATCTCTGCATCTTAGTATAGTGCTGAGGCAAATTCAAGGCGCCGTGTCTTGACGGAGTGATTGGCGATTCCTGCCGAGTGCTCTGGACTATCCTCAATCGATGTCCTGCAAGCTCGCCTTTCTCTGGAAATAGAGAGGCTTCCCAGCTCACGGGGTTCGACACGGCCTGCCAGCATGGCAGCGAGACTCGCCGCAGCGATACTCGTACTTCGCAGATTACCTCGTTCAGAATGTGGCTAGCAGAAAGACAACACCACTTGTTGCAGAGCAGGTAGGGGATATCATCTCTGCAGAGTTCGCGCCAACCGGCAGTGCCATTGCATTTGTGCGCGGCAATGACCTCTATCTTCATGACATAGATACGAAACTGAGGTGAGACTTCATGTACAGTCTCTCGGGACGAAAGAGGCCAATCCAAACCTTGACTTTGTCGATCTGACACTGAGTCACCTCATGGGGTTTTGTGGCCATGTGCAGATTCAGAGAAAGACGAATCAAACCTCGCTAGGAGGTATGGCTGCACAGGTACACCTCTTTTCTGAGACGCTGTAGTCTTCCCGGTTCACGGAGGTGGCTGCGATCAAAGAAATGCTTCAAGTCTTGCCGAGAGACAGAAAGGCGAGGATCTTCTTGCGGAATAGTCGCGATGAGAATGAACGCAAAGCGTTCAGGATGGCCGCAGGTTCGATTCGCTCTGGAGAAATAGAAGTTTCCAAGCTTGTGAGGTTGAGTATGGCTGGAAAGCTGCCTTGGCCTTTGCTGAGAGATATGCCTGGGGGTACAGCTCTCTCTGAATGTCTGGAGACATCCAAGCCCAGGACGGTCCCTATAGCCAAACTCGTGCCTCGGACATAGTTGAGAGACGTCTCTGTAGGTGCAGTTATCTCTGGATAAGATATAGACTGCTAAGCTCACGAGGTTGGCTACGGTCCACAAGGGGGTTCAGCCTTTGCTTAGAGACACGCCTGCAGGTACAGGCATCTCTCTGAAAGGATGGAGGCATCCAAGCGAGTAAGAAAAGACGACAAGGTCGAAACAGTTCGAGCGCGGGCAAGAGGTAGGATCTTGGAGCTGACGAGGGGCAAAGTATCCCGATTATGCGGACGACTTCCACTTCCTTCGAAGGAGCAGACGGAAGAAAATCAATCAAGATGCTGGGGTAGGTGCCGAGAAGCAAGCCCTGCCTTTCACATCCGAAGAGCGTCCTCACGACCTAGCCCACCAGGAAACGCGACCACAGTCGCTAACGACACTGGATCTCGCAGCATGCCGACCGAATCTTAAGAAGTTCGTGACGGCTAAAGAAATCCCTCGAACGTCGTCAAGAAACTCGACCGCAAGTCCAAGTTTCTCCGATGAAGTAGACGCTTCCGAGCCAACGAGGTTGGTTACGGCTGAAAAGAAACCTCAAGCCTTACTAAGAGACACGCCCGCAGGTACAGGTCTCGCTGTGAAATAGAGGTTCCCGAGCTTACGAGGGTGGCTACGGCCGAAAAAGTGGCTCAGAAGTTGCTGAGAGACAAGGTCGTAGGTCCAGTCCTCTGTACGTATCGAGCAGCTCCGAAGCTCATGAGGCTGGAGATGGCCAAAAAGTTCGACCTAGCTTTGTTGAGAGGCATGGTTGCAGATCCAGTCCTCTCTGAATATCGAAAAGCATCCAAGCCCACGAGGTTGAACACGGCCAAAAAATCCCATCCAACTTTGCTGAGAGGAATGGCCGCAAATACCTCTTTCTCCGAAGATCGATTACTGATGAGCATTCTGCTGTCGTCTACCGAGCTTTCAACCGCGTTCAAGATCAAGACAAGCACGCGGTAGTCGACCCCGTGGCAAAGACATGTGAAGTCGTTCGAGAGCGAGATGGCACACACGGCTGGCTGGACAACAGCCAGGCCATACAGCACTCTCTGATATCCAATGTAACCGAAGTCCAAATCCAAGCCCCCGGGTCCAGTGGAGCGATCGGTACCTGTCATGCGTGGAGCAAAAGTGAAAGCCCCTGCAATGCCAAGCTTGGAAGGAAAAGTGGGGCCAAAGCTGAAGTGAAGTCTGAAAATCTGCAGCACGATTAATGCTACAACATCTCATTTCAAGGCCTAAAAGCCCAAAGCTATACTATACACGCTTTCGAATTCGTATGAAAGAGACGAGATCCCTCCCTCCGGCCTGCACCCTTCTCTGTTACTCCAAGACCTATCGCGAGACACCTTGGAAGAAAACAGATACCCACTCCATATGGATACATTTTTGTCGCTTGCTCTATGCTTTTTGGTCATTACCGTCCGTGAAGACGTAACCTCGGCGTGTAGTCGTTGCATGTCTTTTTTCACGCTGTTGGCGTCCCTCCAGATGGTGCTGTCATCCCATTTTGTGTGTTTGGTCGCGGCGAAGAAGCTGTTGGCCCTGCTGATCTGTTGTCCAGACCCTGCCATCCCGGGAATAGCTCTCGCAGAGTCTTGTATTTGTCTTCCAGCTGCGGCATGTGAGGAGGCGCAGTCATATGCGCTGGGCCCGGAGGAGCTTTTGCTTGTTGTGCTGGGTCGGATTGCGCCTTGGGCATGAGGTATGCCAGATTTGCTTGTACTCGGCGCAGACATTGGATGTATTCTTCTGAGGCCATTGTGTCCGGTTTGCCCTGTTCTCGCGCCTGCTGGACTTGCTGTGGGCTGATAGCACCACCTTTTCCCTCATTTTGCAGCTTGTTGACCTCTTGTAATAGTTCCACGTTGATGTCGAAGAGGATGTCTATTCGCTGCTGTTCGCGACTCTTCGCGCCGGGCGACTGTGGGGAGATGGGCGAGGGCGCGGCATTGCTGTTGTTGGCGCTGTTTGGAGTGTTCGGCAGAGGAGGTGCGGCCATCGGATAGGTGCGCGGTGTTGGGTGGTGGACGGGGCTATTGGCATTGGGCGGCTGGGGAGATGCGCTGTGTCTCAGGGATTGCTGCTGTTGGAAGGCCTGCTGTTGGGCGAGGCTTCGCGAGTAAGGCGCTGGTGGCGCAGAAGTGAATTGGAAGGAAGACCCTGCGCATCATCGCCGGCGGGTTAGCATGTGCTTACAGTGGTCTACGGTTTGCGCTCTGCTCGCTCGCGCGCGCCTGCTGTTCGGTCGTTGCCGCCGAGGCGCAGCCGCCGTGGTGAGAGGGCTTCGGCTTCCGCGCAGGGCAGCGTGTGGAGGTGCAGAAAACGAGAGGGCCACGAGGCAGACAGTGACTGGCAGCGCATGCGGGACTCACCATTCTGCTGCATGCTCCCACCCGATCCGCCAGATGCTGCTCCCTGATACTGGCTCACGTTTCCGGGGCTAAAAGCTTGTGCGCTGGTCGTTTGTCCTTGCGTGACGCCAGCAGAGCCATCGAGGGCGGCGTAGGGATACGCGTTCAGCGCAGGATACGCCACGCTTCCAGGTGCATTGTACGCTAACTCGCTTGCCATGCTTCGGGAGATCGAATCAGATTATGCACTGATTGGCTTCGTTATTGCGCACCACCGGCCAGATTTGCAAAACACGCCAGATGCGATGCTGCGGCTGCGGCTCGTCGATCGTGGCCCTCGCCGAACCGGCATTAGGCCCTCCTAGCGCGGGATCCCTGCTTCGCCCAAGCACAATTTATCGTCCGCTGGCGGCACCACTGTGCGGAGCCCCTCCATTCGGGCATGTCATCAGGTAAGAGGCAGATCGGCAATGCATGCACCCCGTGCTGACATTCGGCGCCGTGTGCAGGACGGGGCAGAGGCGGCGGCCGTGGCGCCTACTACCGCGCTCTCTACGGCGGAGGGCGGGGACGCGGCGGTGGCAGTCGAAACGAGAATCAAGGTTACGAGCATCGCCCGACTCAGCATTCATCCCAGGGACCAGACGACAGGAATGCTGGCAGCGGTGTGTTGAAAGACTGGCAGCAGCTGCAGAGCGATTTGCGAAGCATCGACTCTCAACAGTACGGTACGCTCACCTCTATCTGTGGATCTCCCATTCACGTGCCTTCCACTCCACCACCTGGCCAAAAGTAGCCCGCCCACCTCTCCGGATCCAAGAGATCTCATGCTTGCTCCCGCTGATATGACGGCGCATTTCAGGAGCTTACAAGCGGCTCTATGGCAAGTACCAGCATCACGATCCTGGATTTATCTTGAGCTTTGATCACATACAGTAAGTGCAGAGAACTCACCCACCATTGAGTTTCGTCTCTTCTGCGGAGACTTGCAGCTTCCACGTGTCGAGTTTCCACAATGCACCTGCAGTAGCAGCTTCACGATACGTTCACTAATCATGTGTGTGTAGAGGCGACGCCTATGCCTCCCCTTCACGCGTGAGATCGATTGTGCCATGGCCGGCGACAGGATTTCCAGGCAAGTATCTAGAGTCCGACGTACGACGCATCGCCCTCTGCGATTTCGTGTCAAGAGTCGCTGGCACGATCATCCAGAATCGGCATCTCAACGATAATGTGAAAGGTTCAGGCGGAGGCTGGTCCGGGCCTAAAGGCGGAGCGTTCTCGATATGTACGTTGAAATCCCTACATCCTGCTCTTGGAAATGCTCGACTCCACGAACATTGTTGTCATTGGCGTCGCTGCAGTCACAGGTGGAATGCACTGGCGTGTCGCCAAGATATTTGCTGATCCTCTCGTGCAGGTATGCCTGGACAAGAGATCCTGCCTCGAACATCAGCAATTATCAACGGTAATGAGTCCATTGAGCTTCGATTCACAGTGTCTTTACCAGCAGCTGGCAGAACTGTCCTAGGCCAGCAAGCGTGGCAGATACTCGGTGTCAACCTTGTGGACGTTGTAAAGCAATCGCTGTTGCTGGCGAGCTTGGACGCAAAGAAGCTGGCACAGCATATTCTCTCTGCGGAGGTCCAACAATCACTTCGGCTCCAGCTTCGGGATCGTGGCCTCGTGTCGTTTATCGCCAACGGCGCTATCCTTCCACGTTCGTCTGGCGCCGCACAGACACCCATGAAAGGTGCTTCTGTGGTGCCGTTCAAGTCTCCCAAGGAGCTCGAAACTACTCTCACAGCCTCCGATGGTACTGTGTATCACGGCATGGGCGTACCTCGAGGAATAACGCTTTTAACTGGTGGAGGCTTCCATGGCAAGTCAACATTGCTTGAGGCAATCGAATTAGGCATCTACAATCACGTTCCAGGCGATGGACGCGAGGCTGTAGTCACAGATGAGTGCAGCGTCAAGATCAGGGCTGAAGACGGCAGGCCAGTCTGCAAGACGGATATCAGCCCTTACATTTCGCAGCTGCCAGGCGGCAAAGATACGAGAGCATTTGCCAGTGAGGACGCCTCGGGCTCTACGTCAATGGCAGCGAATATTCAGGAAGCACTTGAAGCAGGTTGCAAGGCTCTGCTTATTGATGAAGATTCTTCTGCAACAAATCTTCTAGTGCGCGACCGCAGGATGGAGGCTCTCATTCGCAACGAACCGATAACACCATTGATCAGCAAGGCACGAGCCTTGTATGACCAGTACGGCGTATCGACAATCATTGTGATAGGCGGGCTGGGAGACTGGCTGTCAGTGGCAGACAACGTCATTGCGATGGATGCATATCTGCCATCCTGCATCAACGTCCAGGTACAGGACGTGCTCCGCGAATACCCCACTGCCGTAACTGAAGACACTACCTACGGATCTATTCCCAAGCGTGCTTTCCGAATCGATCTTGAAGGCCTGCGCTCTCCCTACGCCTCACGCAAAAGGTTCATCACCATGAACTCACAGAGCAAGGATGCTGTAGACGATCCTTCTCGCGCTGAAAATGGAATCGACCTGAGTGGCCTAGACCAAATTGTCGAGATTGGGCAGTCGCGGCTGGTTGCAACCATCCTGCAACAAAGCGCACAACTGACCAAGGGTGAGGCGCTGACCATAGTAGCTCTGCTCGACAGACTTGAAACGAGAACCGGTATCGAGACGCCAATGTCGGCCGCGCTCGTTGGTGGCGACCAAGTGGCTGTTCGTCGGTTCGAGGTCGCAGCAGCTCTCTCTAGGCTCCGCGGATTGGCATTGCGAGTCGATCGAGCTCCCTGAGCAACGCACGGGAAACGGCAAATATCGTCGGTCAGTGTCCAACACTCTTGCAGAAGAGCGAGCCTCACTTGTTCTGAGCCTTCATGTGCATGGGATCAGTAATCTGCAGCCTTTATCTATGAAAAGCACGGACTGGAGACAGCGGCACAAGCGAGAGCAGAACGCGCAATATGACACCTCAACGATCAGCCGTTGGTGACCGCTTGTCAAGCATTTCAGCAACCTAGCCAAGACACGTGCTCGAAGCATTCCAACAATACTGGACCCGAACATTGGCAAACACGGGAGATCGGCTCAGCTTGCGCATTGCGTGCGACAAACATGGGCGCCTTGCAGCACTTTTCAAGCATGTCGTTCTTCAACAAATCAGTCACTGATAGGGCTATGTAGTCATTCTTCCCGCCGCGAGGCACGCTCATGTGTGGGGACATACACCGATATGATTATGGGGCATAGGCAATTGCCAAGTCTAGACTGCAGCCAATGACGCACCAGTGTCATTCCAGTCGACACTCATTGGTTTAGCCAAGACCCATCAACTCAATGGCTTTCACCAGCCAAGTCGGATAGGAAAAACTTTTGTTTGCCTCTTGCGTTGCCCTATGGTACAAAAGGTAGGTCTTCTGTAGTCGGCGCAGGTTGGCCCATTTGCAATCTCCTCAACTTAACTGCAAGTGTCGATCACGATGGGACAAGATAAATCCCAGAATGAGGACATGCTTCCGGCCCAGGGCAATAAGCCATTGTCCAGGCCTGCTCATGCTCTCACATTCGATGCTGTGATCGAGGAGCTCGGCGCACACCAAGACACAGGACTTTCGGCTTCGGAAGCGAAGCAACGACAAGAAACCTATGGCAACAATGATCTCGGCGATGGGCCGGGTGTACAGCCAGGCAAGATTCTTATTCGGCAGGTCGCGAATGCGATGACTCTAGTATGAGTGTCACTTTATCAATATGCGCGGTGAGACAGCTGATCCACTGTTCTGCAGGTGCTCATCCTGGCAATGGCTGTCAGTTTCGGTATCGGCAGCTACATCGAAGGTGGTGTCGTTGCAGCTGTGATCATTCTCAACATTGTTGTTGGGTTCTGGCAGGAATTCAACGCGGAGAAGACGATGGCTTCTTTGAAGAGCTTGAGCTCCCCAACAGCCAGTGCCATTCGCGATAGCGACAATATTACGGTTCCCACTATCGAGATTGTACCAGGAGACATGGTCGAGTTGAAGACTGGAGACACGGTTCCCGCAGATATCAGGTTTGCGATGCATGCTTTTGGTTGAAGCAAGAAAATGAACTGACATTCTGCTAGACTCATTGAAGCCGTCAACTTCGAGACCGACGAGGCCCTGCTTACCGGAGAATCGCTTCCTGTCCATAAGGAGCCTTCTCAGGTCTTTGACGATGAGACTGGCCCTGGCGACCGACTCAATATCGCTTACAGCTCATCCACGGTCACTAAAGGACGCGCCCGCGGTGTTGTTTTCGCTACTGGATTGCACACCGAGATCGGCTCCATCGCTGCTGCTCTTCGAGCAACTAACAGCAAGGTACGAACGCGCTCTTCTCTGCAGACTATACATTTCATTGTACTTGTGTACTAATATTGCTTCAGGTCCGACCCGTCAAACGCAACGAACAAGGCAAAGCTGGACCGCATAGATATGCGCAAGCTTGGAGTTTGACTACGACCGACGCCATTGGCCGCTTCCTCGGAGTCAATGTAGGAACGCCTCTCCAGAAGAAATTGTCGCGTCTCGCAGTGCTCCTGTTTTGGATTGCTGTTGTATGTGCGATCATCGTCCTTGCAGCCAACGACTTTTCTAGCGAGCAAGAGGTCATCATCTACGCTGTCGCCACTGGCCTGAGTATGATTCCAGCCTCGCTCGTCGTCGTCTTGACGATCACAATGGCTGCCGGAACCAAGCGAATGGTCGAGAGACACGTCATTGTTCGCAATCTCAAGTCTCTGGAGGCACTTGGTGCGGTCACTGACATTTGCTCTGACAAGACTGGTATGTCGAAGTCCCAAATACATCGTAGTCACAGACTGACACGTCTACAGGAACCCTGACCCAAGGCAAAATGATCACCAAGAAAGTCTACATTCCCGCATCTGGTGTCTATTCCGTCGAAGAATCCGGCGAACCATTCAATCCCGAAGTGGGCAAAGTAACTCTCGCGGATTCCAGCGACGGCTCCGATCCAGAGAAGAGCACTTCAGAACCCTCCGAACTGGTCGGAAAATCCCCTCATCTCGAAAGATTCCTCGATGTTGCTGCTTTGGCAAACTTGTCGCACGTTACCAAAAGCAAAGATGATGATAAGTGGCACGCGAGAGGAGACCCTACAGAAATCGCTATTAATGTATTCGCTTCCCGTTTCGGCTGGAACAGGACCAAGATGACCACGGGTGATTCTGCTCAATGGAAGTCTTTGTTGGAGTTCCCATTCGACTCAGATGTCAAGAAGATGTCTGTCATTCTCGAGGATAACAAGACACAGAAGAAGCACGTCTTCACTAAAGGTGCAGTAGAAAGGATCTTGCAACACTGCTCGCATTTCCATCAGACTAATGAAGGCGACGCAACTGAAATGACGGATGAGCATCGCCAAGGTGTACTGGACAAGATGGAAGAGTTCGCTACGTATGGTTTGCGAGTCCTGGCTCTTGCCAGTCGAGCTGCTCCCGAGGATCTGGATTACGATCAAGAAATCGATCGGAACAAAATCGAAATTGGACTTACTTTCCGCGGTCTTGTGGGGATTTACGACCCTCCTCGAGCGGAATCCGCTGGTGCTGTGAGAGAGTGTCGGGGAGCTGGTATTGAGGTGCATATGTTGACTGGAGACCATCCCGAGACGGCGAGAGCTATTGCCATCGAGGTGGGAATTCTGCCGTCGAAGAAGCGCATGGATAATTTGCCAAAGGATGTGGCTCAGTCTCTTGTCATGACTGCAAGCGCGTTTGATAAATTGTCCGAGGAAGAGATTGATGCACTGCCGCAGCTGCCTCTGGTTGTGGCTAGATGTGCGCCAAGCACGAAGGTGCGGATGATTGAAGCCCTACACAGACGGAAGAAGTTTGCTGCTATGGTGAGTCTACGAGATCAATGGAGAGCTAATCCAACCTTACTAACAATTGTGTCCAGACCGGTGACGGCGTGAACGACTCCCCCTCCCTCAAACGCGCAGACGTCGGAATCGCCATGGGCCAAGCAGGTTCCGACGTGGCCAAAGACGCATCCGACATCGTTCTCACCGACGACAATTTCGCCTCCATCGTCAACGCCGTCGAAGAGGGCCGAAGAATGTTCGATAACATTCAAAAATTCATCCTCCATCTCTTGGCTGAGAATATCGCTCAAGCTTGTACTCTGCTCATCGGTTTAGCATTCAAGGACTCTCGCGGACTATCTGTCTTCCCATTGGCACCAGTCGAAATCATCTGGGTCATCATGATCACTTCCGGTATGCCAGATATGGGTCTTGGATTCGAGCGTGCTGTGCCTGGAATCATGAGACGTCCGCCGCAGTCGCTGAAGCGTGGAGTTTTCACTCTGGAAATCATGGTCGATATGCTGGTTTATGGACTCTGGGTCGCTACGTTGTGTCTTGGAGCTTTCAGCTTGGTTGTTTTTGGCTTTGGCGACGGCGACCTCGGCGAGAACTGTAATGATGCGTACTCGGAGCGATGCGATACTGTTTATCGTGGACGAGCTACGTGTTTTGCGTGTTTGACTTGGTTTGCGTTGTTCTTGGCTTGGGAACTGGTCGATATGCGACGCAGTTTCTTTAGGATGCAGCCGGGGAGTAAGAAGTACTTCACGCAATGGTATGTTTGCACAGTTGACAGATGTGGTTTTGAGAAACATTTGCTGACTTGAGCGAACAGGTGGTATGATGTCCGACGCAACAAGTTCCTGTTCTGGGCTATTTTGATCGGCTTCGTCACGATCTTCCCGACGCTGTACATTCCAGTGATCAACACTGTGGTCTTCAAGCACGTTGGCATTACCTGGGAATGGGGCGTTGTGTTCATTTCAGCGTTGCTGTTCTTCCTTGGTATCGAGTTGTGGAAGTTCTGTAAGCGTGTGTACTTCCGAAGGGTGGCGCAGAAGCAGGCTCGTCTGCGAAATGACACTTTCGATGAGGACGAGTCTGATCCAGAGAAGGCTGAGGGTGATGTCTCTGGGGACGAGAGGGTGAGCAAGCAATAACGCCAACGCGCGTGAATTACGAAAATTGATGTACAGTCATGGGCATAGAGAGCACATAATCTGAGCACCTTTTTCCCATCTTCTGATCAGTGCTGTATGAGACTCAATGATGGCCGTCTTCAAAGTTGCCCCGGTGTTGGTGCGACTCTCCAGAGAGGACCGGTCAACCTCGAGACACATAGCCATGGCAGTCACTTGACTCCAGACCAGTCCGGGGCGCTGCAGGGAAGTCTCTTGGACCGTAGGCCTCACGTCCAGCAAATGCAGCCCGACGCCACAAAACCAGGATTTTCATGCTACAGCATGCGCTAGAAGACACGTAGAAGGCGTAGCGATTGAGATATCTGTAGATCGTGACCATTGAACGGCCTCTCGGCAAAGATCAACATGTGAACGAGCGAATAGCTGAAGTGCCTCACTCGTGAACTGTAGCTGCAAATAGCTCCGCGTGGCGATAACGAATGGCTGTTCGTTGCGAAAGCGAAAGCTTCACGATGAGCCTTGCAGAAGACCGCACGTGTGATGTCTGCAGGATCAGCTGCGCCTCGCAATCGGCACAGTCGCGCCGTGAAAGAGATGAAGTGTATGTCGAAGGATTTCGATGCCTGAGGCGCAACAAGCGAAAGTGTGTCATCTCGATGCCAGTTCGTGATCCTGGGCGCCAACCGGGCCGAGAAGATGTACGAACATGCCGATTTCCGTTCAAAGGGAGATCTCATGACTGCTCTTTGTCTGCCTGCAGCAGTTCCGCGGTAGAAAGTCTCTCAGAGTTCGCGCGCACGTCTGCAGATACGAATAGAAAGACGTGAGTTGTCAGTATCGCATCCGGCGCTTGCAATTGAGTTGGTTGCTCTGCTGCGCCAGGCTGCATTCCAGTCTTCTCTGCGCCGCATAGCAGCATAACAACGTTCGAGATCTGTACTTGGCGAGGTCCTGGTAGTTGCTGCTGGCGCACAAGACGAGGATGATTTCATTGCATGCCGCCAAGTCAGTCAATGGATGCAGAGGTTCGGCGTGAGTGGTGTGGTGGATGCATCTCCGTGGGTGGTGTGCTCTAGCTCCGCATCGTGGCCGTCATGGCGCTAGGATGCCAAAAGCTTAGCTGGTGAATGAGCTTCCAATTAGGCTTAGCGCCAGTCGGACATGTGAGCGAAGGAAGAGGCGATGAAGCAGCTGCGGTTGTCCCAAGGTCTTGTGTTCTTTCTCTTGCCGTCCTGACGCCTCTATATAATACCGTGACGCGTCCGCTCTTTGTGCTAGTTCACATCAGTCGCCCCACAGATTTCTGATCGCAGAACGAGCATAAATCGAAGTGCAAGGAATATCCCGGGATACACTATTCGCCATTCGATAGCTTCAGTGACTTCACAACAACACAACCACCAACATGAACGGCGACTCGGACATCAACAGCAAGGCGCCTATCAACGGCAGCAACGGCAGCTCACGCCAGGCTCCAGATCCGCTTGTCAAGGTAAGCAATATGTTTGCGCAAGCAGCACTGCGATTGATTCGCTCCATGCGACAGCGGCATACCACTTCGCGATTGGATCTGTAGACACTAACAGTCTGAGTAGGTTCAGCCACCTCGACGAGAAGACCTGCAGCCTTCGTACGCCCAAGTCATCAAGCCAGATACCGAAGATGCTTCGCAACACGGCTGGTACGGCAGCATGGTCAACACACTTGGTTCCCTCGTCGGTACACTCGGTGCGATCCCATGCTGCATAGTTTGCCCCAACCCGTACAAGCCAGTCGCGCAAGGAAACGTTGGCTTGGTCACCAAGTTCGGTCGATTCGCAAGAGCAGTGGATCCAGGTCTTGTCAAGATCAACCCATTGTCGGAGAGCTTGATCCAGGTGGATGTCAAGATACAAATCGTGGAGGTAAGTTTCGTCTTGACACTTTGGTCGTGGCCAACGCAGTCAACGCAATGTCTCATACGGCCCTTATGAGTTTCTGGACGAAGATACTGACCCACGACAGGTGCCAAAGCAGGTCTGCATGACCAAGGACAACGTCAACCTCACCCTCACTTCCGTCATCTACTACAGAATCACAAGCCCACACAAGGCCGCCTTCGGCATCTCGAACTTGCGCACCGCCCTTGTCGAGCGAACGCAGACCACCCTTCGCCATGTCCTCGGTGCCCGAGTCCTGCAAGATGTCATCGAGCGCCGAGAGGAAATCGCGCAGTCCATCCGAGAGATCATCGATGAGACCGCCACTGGATGGGGAGCTGAGGTCGAGTCTATGCTGATCAAGGACATCATCTTCAGTCAAGAACTCCAGGACAGCTTGTCCATGGCAGCACAGAGCAAGCGTACTGGTGAAGCCAAGGTCATCAGCGCTCGCGCCGAAGTTGAGAGTGCTAAGCTTATGCGTCAAGCTGCCGACATCTTGTCCAGCGCTCCAGCTATGCAAATTCGGTACCTCGAAGCTATGCAGGCGATGGCGAAGACTGCCAACAGCAAGGTCATCTTCCTGCCAGCTCAGAACCAGACTGTGCAATCGCAGCTAGCTCAGGCTGATGCGGTGGGCGAAGGTCCCAGCAGCTATCGAGACTATGGTACCACGAACACTCACGCCAACAGCAACGAATTTGCCGGCAATACTCAGGGCTTTCAAAATGCAGTGAACGCACGAGTCGTGGAGAACATGTGAGGAGCTTTTCGGCACAGAATGAATGAGGGATGGCGCTCAGAGCCAAGTCAAGATGCAGTGGAAGTTGGCAGGGCGTTGGAGCGACGATCACTGTGATGATTACGAATTGATACCCAGGCAGTCTGATGTAATGTAGTGTCTTCAGAATGGATTTCTTTCTCATACTGCTCGTGTTCTACAATGCATTCAAGAGTAAACATTGCGACTACTGACGATCGCTTACATATATGAACGAGAATAACTTTCGATTGTAGTCACGACATGCACTCTCGTAAAAATGGCTGTGCCAAAGCAATAGTTCTTACGAGTCTCTTTTGATCTCATCTAGGTAGCTGAACATTGACGCTGCAGCATATATGTACGAGTCAGCCATCAGCTTCACATGACAGCGCGAGCGTGAAGTCTTGGCAGCCTTGCTTTCCCAATCCGGAAGTTGCGACAACAAACAACGGAGGAAGTCTCGTTTCAACACTAACATCACGACGACATCCTCGCAGCCGCCAAAATGGCGCGGCAGAACCAGCCCACCTATGACTTCCTGTCGGGCGATCAGGAACAACGGCATCCCTTACGCGAAACCATGAAACAATCTACAGTGACGCGACCCGACATCAACAACGAGGATCTCCGCGCGCAGTTGCGGACTGTGCAGTATGAGCTGGACTCTATTAAACAGGAACGCGAATTGCACGATCTGCATCAGCAACAGGAACTACGCGAGGCGCAGAGTCGAGCAGAAGCAGACTTCAAACGAGCACAAACTGCAGAGAGCGCCGCCAATGTCGCGACGAAGAAGCTGGAGGCGCTGGTGCGCGAGACGCAAGAAGAACGAGACCGGCATGCGAACGAGAAATTGCAGCTAGAGAAGAAAGCTCGTGGGCTGCAAGATGATAATCGGGCATTGCGCGACGATCTGGAAGAGGCGAAAGCAGACCTTGAAGGAGCTGGGAGGCAGAGCCAATATGCGTACAGTGAGCTGGAACAAAAGTACAATACGCTGTCAGCGTCAGTCGAGGATATACAGCAGGATTTGAGCAGCAAGGTCTCGGCTCTGCAGAATGCCCAGCAGAAGCTTGTGCAAAAAGAAACAGAAGTTGGAGAGCTGGAGAATGAAGTCCTGCGTTTGAAGGCACAGACCGGCGACTCAGATACGCTTGCCGTGATCAAGAAAGAGCTCACGGAGCAAGTCACTTATATCAAGAAGCTGGAGCAGACGAATCGAGAGCATTTGGCCGAGCTGAAGCAATACCGCAAGACGTCAAAGAGCATCGAGGTTGTAGAAGAGGAGAAGCGAGCGCTGGAGGCAAAAGTGCGTATGATGGAGGACTTGCGCAAAGAGCTTGCGGAGGCACAACTACAGAAGCGTATTCTCGAAGACGAGAAGTCCAGCTGGACAAGCTACTTGGAGGCTGAAGCTGCCGAGGGCGAGGACCTACGGTACGAGACACCTGAGCAAATGGCAAAGGCATTCTTGCAAGAGAGGCTCGAGAGAATGGAGCTATTGAACAAGCTTGGTTCGATACAGCCTGAGCTGAACGTCAAGGACGAGAATATTCAGGCATTGCAGAACGAGAAAGCACGTTTGCAGAGCGAACTGGAGGAAGCCCGCAACACTGCTGCCAATGGTTCTGCAGCGACAGGCGGCGATGCCAAAGCCAAGGCACGTTTGGAACGACAAAAGAATCTGTTAACCAAAGAAGTCGAGTACCTGCGAGCACAGATGAAGACGTTTGAGGCAGAAGAGGCAGAGTTCAGCCCCGAACAGGTCGACGAGGCACGATCGAAGCGAATTCACGAGCTGGAAGAGGCCCTCGATCAGTACCGTTCTGAGGTCCAGACGCTTCAAACAGAGATCTCGAAAACGGAGAAAGCGCCTGCAGCACCACCACAAACGCCTAAGAAGCGCTCTCGAGAAGAAGACGAAGCTTCGGACGAGCGTCTCGGAGAACTGCAGCGCAAGATTCGCACCCTGCAAGCAGAGCTGGAGAAGCTGCAAAAACGCAACAACTTGCTTGAAGCCGAGCTCAAGGCCAGCAATTCTCAAGTCAAGTCGTTGAAAGCATCGTCCAAGACCCGCGTATTGGAGTTCCGCAACAACCCCACTGCAGAGGTCGAAGCGATCAAAATGTCCACGATCAACACACTGCGTGATGAGAATGCTTCGCTACTGGCACAGCTAGAAGGACAACCAAATGGCACCAAGGTGGTACCCGTCTCCTCACTCGAGAACATCCGCCTCCAGCTAGAAGATACCAAAACACAGATGAAGAAGATGGAAAAGAAAGACATGAGACTTCGCCAAATCTATTCTGCCAAAGCTCTCGAGTTCCGCGAAGCAGTCTGCTCAATATTAGGCTGGAAGCTCGATTTCATGCCGAATGGTAGAGTGAAGTGCACATCGATTCTATATCCTACGCAATTCTACGATGGCGAAGAGGTGGAGAACAGTATCGTGTTTGATGGCGAGAATGGCACGATGAAGGTCAGTGGTGGGCCACAAAGTGTTTTTGCGGGCGAGATCAAGGAAATGATTGAGTTCTGGGTCGAAGGGAGAAAAGAGATCCCTTGCTTCCTGGCTGCTTTGACGTTGGAGTTTTATGATAAGACTACGAGGGCGTTGAAGATGTGAGGGGTGCTGTACAGCTTGTATGAAGAGAAAGAGAAGCCAGTTGGTGCTCGTGCAAATGATACCCAGAATCGAAGTTCCAGAGGACTCAACAGTCTTCCTTTCACCTGTCACCTTTCCCAAGATTCGCATCCTACCGATACCTCTTCTACAACTTCGCCTCCACCCTCTCATCCTCCACAACAGCAGCCAACATCCCCTCCGCAACATCCTCATCATCCTCCGCCTCCGTCACCCACGTCACAATCCCCGCCTTATGACTCCTCACTTCAATTTCCATTTTCATCTGTTTAATCACGCAAATCGGTTCATCTTTTTTCACCACATCTCCAGCATCTACCAAAACTTCAACTAATTTCCCTGAGAGAGGGACTATTACATGTGAAGGATTTGATTTTGAGCCGTAAGGATGGTTTGAACTCAGTGCAGAGCCGGAGGCTGAGGTTGAGTTTAGGGTTATGGTGAAGGGGAGGGGTTCTTTTGTGTTGGGGGTTGTGTAGAGGATTTCGGCGGAGAGGGTGGAGGGGAAGTCGTTTTTGAGGATTTTGGTTAGGTGGAGGTGGTGGGGTTGTTGGTTTTGTTGGGTTTTGTCTTCTGGGTTCGTGGTTTGGGGTCGGATGTCTATTGTCCAGGCGTCGTCCTTGCGGAAGGTGGTGGCTCCGCTGCTGTTGGCGGCTGATTGGGCGGTGGAGGTGCTAGAATATTGTTGAACGAGCCCGTGGAAGGGGTTGGAAGGATTCTGCATCTTTTTGCTCATGGCGAGAAGTTCTTCGTGGTGGGATTCTAGCCATGTGGTGTCGCATTCGCCTTTTTCGAAAGCGGGATGCGAGACAATTGCCCGGAGGAGGGCGAGGTTGGTTTGAATGCCGTTGATGTAGGTGTCTTGTAATGCTCGGCGGGCTTTGCTGACTGCGTCTGGCCATGTTCGAGCTGTGATGATGATTTTTGCAACCACGCTGTCGAAGTCGGAGCTCACGATTGCTGGTGCACCCGGAACTAGAGCTGTGTCGACTCGCGTGCCTACACCTGATGGTAGATTGAACGACGATATCTTGCCGATACTCAGCGAGTAGTTCTTTTCTGGGTCTTCAGCTGTCACTCGTAGCTGTATCGAATGCTGCTTCGGTGGCTGTAAAGGGTCCTGCGCCAGTTCATCCAACCCAGCCTGCTCAAACGAAGCTCCTTGTGCCAATCGCAACTGTGCCTTCACAATATCAATCGAGCAAATCGACTCTGTAATCGTATGCTCAACCTGTAACCTCGGATTAATCTCCAAAAAGAAATACTCCCTCGTCTTCGGATTCAACAAAAACTCAAACGTCCCCAAACTCGCATACTTCACCTTCTTCGCAATCCTCACCGCCGCCTCAATAACCGGCTTCACAACCTCCCTATCCTCACACATCGAAGGCGCTAACTCCACAATCTTCTGGTACCTCCTCTGAATCGAACATTCCCTCTCCCACAAATGTCTCACACCCCCCTTCCCATCCCCCACAATCTGCACCTCCACATGCCGAAACCCATCAACAGCAGCCTTCTCAGCAAAGACTTGCTTACTCGGACTCTCCTCAATAGCCCTCTTCACCAAACCTTCCAAATCTTCCGCTTTCCTCACCAATCGAATCCCTCTCCCGCCACCACCATCTACAGCCTTAATCATAATCGGCAAACCATTCTGCTCAGCAAAAACCCTGACATCCTCAACCTTCCCCGTCGGACTCGTAAAAGCTGGTAAAACCGGCACATCACATTCCTCAGCCAACTGTCTCGCTCGTAATTTATCTCCCGTGCGATCGAGATTTTCGGCTCCGGGTCCTACGACCATGACATCGATTTCTGCCATTCTAGCCGCGAGTTCTGGAGATTCGGATAAGAAGCCATAGCCCGGGTGGACTGCGTCGATTTTATGTTTTTGGACGATGGAGAGGAGTCCTTCGATGTTCATGTATGAAGCTGGGGATTTGAGTTTGATGGCGTGAGAGGCATTGTAGGTGTGTAAGGCGTCGTTTTCGGTGTAGACGGAGTAAGTTTCGAGGTTGAGTTCTCGGCATGAGGAGAGGATGCGTGATGCTATTTCGCCTCTGGAGGGAGGTTGTTAATTGGTGTTGTCTTGGTGGGAGATGAGATGAGGTGTGGCAGACCTGTTGGCAACGAGAATCTTTTTGATGGGACGAGGCTCTATTGCTCCTGGTGCCATGTTGCAATCGTGTTCTGCTGAACTATTCGGAATAATCAATTATCATGTTGAATGATCGAGGCGTTGGCAATGGCTGTTGGTAATGAGGCGAAGTGCCTCGGCTCTCGAGATGTGGAGACGGAGCTGTTGGCTCAGGCACGACTCAGCTACTGGAGAAGCAACACTGCGTTCATAAAGCGTATGCTACAACGTATATCGCGTCCTACCGCTGGGTGCACCGTATCTGTCCAATAACACTGAGTACTGTCTGCCTTGATCCTCGTTTTCTCGCAGCCAGCACATCGTCCGCATGGTTCAAAAGAAACTATTCTTCCCACCAGATGACTCCTGTTTCTGTTGGCCTGCGAGCTGTCAGTGCAGCTCTATGCAATGTATTTTCTTCATGTACCTTCTTGTGCATCTTCTTCGACAGCCTCCTCCTTTGGCTGTCTGTTCTTGCCACTCACACCCTCCCAGATGCCACTTCCGAGATTTCCTAAGCCTTTGCCGACACCGCCAACGACAGACGTGCCTGTTCCGATGACATCGCCTTTGCCTAGTTTTCCAACTCCTTCTCCTAAGCCTCCAGTGATGCCAGATACGGTGCCACCGACGCCCTTCGTGACTCCTTCGACCTGAGTAAAGAGTGTCAGTTGGTGCGTCACATTTGGGATATTGGTGCATTATTGGAGAACGCTGAGCTTACAGTGCCTCCTGCTCGACCCGGAACGTAGCCACCAGCAGTCTTTCCAACGCCGCTGACAGTCTTATCAACGCCGGATCCGACCCCGCCGACCTGCAACGAAATTAGCATGACATGAGAGTTCGGATCCTGCATGGCGAACATACCGTCTTGCCAACGCCACCCGTGGCCCCAGCAGCGGTTTTGCTCACATCATAATTGCCTATGCCTGAAGCTGTATCGCCGACTGTCTTGCCAAGACCGGAAGCGGTGCCTGATACAGTCTTTCCGATGCCAGCAGTTGTACTCTGCGCAGCGTTGCCAATTGGGCCGCCGACTGTCATAAGAGTCAGTACACGACGTTCTCGATCGAGGATTATTGCGCTTACGTGTTGCGTTGACACCCTTCCCGAGTCCAGAGACTGTAGCATCCGCTCCAGTACCCACACCTGATACGGCTAAATCGAAGAGCAAAGGTCAGCTGTGTCCACCTGCATTGTCATACCTGACTGAGTGCATGACGAGAACTTACTTGCGCCGACTCCTTGACCCACGCCTGATACAGTCTTGCCAGTACCTATCACAAGTCATTAGTGACATGGCTCTGAGGACGAACCTAGGATGGGTTGAGCTACCTTTGGCAATGCCTGCACCGACACCTTTGATATCTCTGTTCCCGATCGCCTTTCCGGTGTTGGTCGCAGTGTCCGCCAGGTTACCAACTGCAGAGTCTGTGGTGTTCTTGACGTTCTTGACAGCGTCAGTGCCGATTTTGCCCACATTGGTGGTGGCATCCGTTGCCGTCTGAGTTGCTCCGGCACCGGCTTTGTTGACCTTCTTCGTCACCGGCGCGGTGCGGCCACCAGACGCTTTATCAAGAGTGCCTGCGAGCAGGCGATCAGCATCTCATACAGCAAGAGCATCTGTGGCGCAATGAATTCAAGGTCAACGCGATCTGATTTGCAATTTGCGAGGCTTGGGCTTGCTGCAATTTTCTGCCGCTGATTTCCAGCGAGCGACCAGCCAGGCAGGTAACATTTGCTCTATCATGCTCGAATCTGCGCCGCTGAAATCCATGCGCGCTGGAACATCGTCTGGAGCTGAAGACGTACCTGTAGTCGCACCAACTCCTTTGTTTGCAATGCCGCCAACATTCCCGACTGTCTTCTCTGCTGTGTTCGTGACTGCCTCTGTGCCTTTTTGAGCTGTTCCTGTGACTGCTGATGTTGTCTTCTGTGCTCTGTTCGGTGCTGCCTTGGGCGCACTGCTAGTCGCTGATGCCGCGGTGTTCTTGGCCGAGCTGACGGGCTTCTTAGTCTGTGGCAAGACCTGAGGGGGTATTGGCTTCCGTCGCGCAACGTTCTGCGCGGCTCCTGTCGCCTCCTGAGCCCCAGCGTTTGCCTGGCTTTGTACCTTCGAGGGCTGCACCTTGGGTGGGACAGGCTTCTTGACAGGCGTAGCTTTGGCTGGTGCAGACTTGACAGGCGTTGAACCACCATTGGTCGCCGTCACAGGCTTCTTGATTGGCGTAGAGCCTGTGCCTACTGAGGGCTTCTTTACAGGTACCGGCGAAGCTTTGGCTGGGGTGGATTTCGATGGAGTTGTTGTGGAAGGCTGAGAAGGCAGCTTTTTGGGAGGCGACTTGACTGGTGTGGTCGTGGACGAAGTGCTAGGCTTAGAAGGCAGCTTCTTTGGAGGCGCCTTAGTGGGAACCTTCTTGGGAGGATCGTTGTCTACCATGCTGATCTTGGACATGCCATCTTGAATGGCCGTGTTAGCCTGAATGTCCAGCGATCTCTAGCTTTAAATCAGGTACACAATATCCACGCTACATGTCTGGTTGCTGCGCGCACTCATGGGTAGCATCCAGAGCACGTACTCAGATAGTAATAGCCCAGTGCCGCAGCTCCAGTCGCGACAGGCACGACGCGCCAGAGGTATCCGCCGTAGCCTTGGGAGGACGTACCTTCGAGCTCGGCTTGCTGCTTCTTCAGGGTGTTGACTTTCGACATGGTGCTGTAGCTCTCCGGTGATGATGTGAAGCACACAACTGTGAGAGATAGGAAGCAAAGAGAATATTCACCGTATCCAAGTTATGCCAAAGGTATAGCAATGGCCCTGCCTGCATTATGAGGCGCCAGCTCTCTCGTTACACAACGTCCGCCATGACAGCATGAAAGGAACGGATGCTTCACACGTCATTGTGCTCCAGAAATTGATGGAGGTGTGATGAACCGGCTTGTGAAGTGTGGCGCACGAAGAGTTCCAGGAATGCGCGTGCAGCGTGTCCAGGTTTTCATCCCTGCTCGTCGTGCATCTTGACTCTGCCGAGGGTCCACCTCGTGTCACAGCAGGGCAGCCACTTCTTCTTTGTGTTCTGGTCGATGGTCTATGCCACGATGGTGCCTCGTCGGTTGTAGCGACATGCGCAAGAGCAGATGGAGTAGGTTACAATGGCCAGGCACGACGGACGAAGGTTGGAATTGCGGTCTTGGCACTTTGGTGGCGTCCCCCCAAGAGTCTCGCTCTCGCTTCTCCTGATACACGACCACGCTCAACGACACACAAATCTTGCCATCTTTGGCGCAGGATTGTCAAGGTGGCCACGCTTATGCTCTGCTGGTCACAACAGCTAGGAACAGACAGTTCTGCTGTTTTCTCCTTCAGTCTGCACTTCGTCCAAGCGCGCGACTTTCAGCGCCTGGGGTATCTGGATCACACTTCAGTTGCTCTTGTCCGCGTCCTTTTGGCATCGCATTGGGCCTCCCATTCATCGTGAACATGGCCCGTGTGTATGACTGTTTCGACTTGCGCTCGACAGCATCGCGCAATCTCTCATGCGAAGAGCATTAGCAAGAATGTTGCACGTTTTCGCGGAAACTCCGTGATTCAGACTGACTTCATGAACAGCTTGGTGACGACAGTGACAACTGAGAAGCTGATACGAGTGTTACGACGAGACGCCTACGAACATAAGCCAAGAATCGTTGCCTATAGCATTCGCCGAAAGAGCCGCATTATACAGTCGGAAGACTCTCCTATAGCATGCGCCAAGCCTACTAATGTTCGCCGAAGTCTTCCCTTCCGACAACCTGCTTCAGTACCCTTAGGCACAATCAACCACGATATTCTCAATACGCATGTCAACTGTCCATTTACGACCTATACGACCAACAGAACGACTACTGCACGAAACTTTTGTTGCACGGAAAGACATCGATTTTAGACCACCACTCGAAATGCCGACGCCATGAGCGCAGCCACGTCCTTCGTAGGGACTACGTAAGTACTTTCGGTGATCCAAACGTATAAGAAAGCCTTCAGTCCAGCCATTGAAACGAGCAACAACAACGATCTTTTCTTCCTGGACTTGCTGGACAAGTTCATTCCATTTGCACAACCAACACCTTTCCATCCAAATCCTACTCTTACCATCTCGAAAATGCGTTTCGACACCGCCCTCGCAACACTCGCGCTCGCTGGCGCAGGCGTCAGCGCAGCTCCGCTGGACAGACGCACTGCAGAAGCGCTCGCAGCCATAGTTGGTTCGCCCAATCTTGATGGATCAGGACCCGTGGGTCCGTGGTTTCCAGAAGAGCTGTACAACAGTCCTGGCCCCAATGGGGAGAAGCGCGATGCTGTCGAGCCTCTACCAAGTTGGTTCCCATTTCCTGGGCTCATAAAACTTCCAGGATATGGTTCCTCGACAGGCTCTCAAGGACCTTCTCTGCAGCAGCGGTCGGTCGACCTTGAGGCATGGGCAAAATCCAACCCCTTCTCGGAACTTGGTAATAGTTTTGGCCGACGTTCTCCTGGCGAGCAGAAGCGACATGTCGGGCCTCAAGAGTGGCCAGATTCTTCCAACACTGGCGATCTCCCATGGGGCAACCTCGTTCTAGCTTCCGCAGAAAAACGAGCTTTTATTGGACCTCAGCCATTTGATCGCCTTCGAAATCCTACGCACCTCGGCCCTCAGCCACAAGTTTGGGAAAAGCGTGATGCTCGACTTCCCGGAGACCCAATGCTGCCGAGCAGGGGTAATGGGGGCATAGTCCTACCAGGTGGATCTATCTTTCAAGATTTGTTTGGGGATGTGAAGCTGCAACAGCGTGAAGCCCAGTCGCCTGAATCTTCCACGAACTGGCGTGGTTCGCGCATAACCCTGCCTGGTGGACCTTTCATCCAACCCGAAGAGTTGTTTGGAGACATGAAGTTGCAACAGCGTGAAGCCTATCCTCAGGAGTGGCTTGGTCGACCACGGGTGCCAGTTCCCAAGACTGGCGGTCGTCTGGCAGTTTGCGGCTTGTACATTGGCGAGTGTTAAAGAGAAGGAGTGATGGAGACGTCAGCCTTGGGTGCGACGGGTCGATGTAAGTCGAGCTTCGATCTAATGGTATGTCAACGCTGCTTTGTATTCACTTGCTAACATCTTTCGGCTGCTTTCAGGTCTACATGATTCGACGCTGCTGTACTGTAACGCAAGTACGGAATCTAGCTCGATTCTATAGCCCTTGCAATGAAGACCAATCCCATCACATCGTCTTTTGTCTCAAGGAGTTCAGCCAAAATATGGCAAGGTTCAAAGAATCTCAGTAGCCTGGTCTGGCTCAAACTAGGCGAGGTACTGCCTCAAATAGGATCTGAGAAGTTGTAGTGACATTAATTTTCCTAGCCGATGCAAGGCTCCACCATGGTCTGTCCCCTTCTTGAACCCTTGAAACCAGCTGACCAGTCTGCGCAAACACGGCGTTTTTGTGACTCGGTGGTGGTGCCTTAGGCTTGAGCGTAGGCCTGTGTTCCTCTGCCTTGGCAGCCGCAATCGTACGCACAACGTATGCATGCCAGGGCCTTACATCGCGAGCAGACCGACCGGCTAAGAGTTCACGGCAAGTCTGAGGCCTATCGAGCGCCTATGGACCGACATTACGTATGACTATGCCGCCTTCTGCCCTATCACAATACTGTACTAAATCCTATTGAGAACGTAGCACTGACGGGTCCCAAGATCGAATATGGGAAGGAGCGCTGGAGAACGAGATAGTCCTCGATATGCGCCGAAAGAGCCGTAACATACAGTCGTGCTAATCCAAAGTAGTAGCCAAGACAACTAACATTCGCCGAAGTCTTGGTCTCCACTGTTCCAGGCCGTATACCCTAATCGACGTCGACCATGGCATCCCAATCTGGACACAAACTAAAGACGTCTGCGGCGTACGACGAATAGAGCCACTCTGATACGATACTAATGAAAGACAATGGTCGACCGCGTCCGCTCGTAACAAGCCGATCCTATGGAATGCGGCCGCGTCTTGCGTACGACCCAAGTAAATGTTATAGCAACAGAAATCGCCTTGCGGCAAGTACAAACATATAAAGTCCATCAGTCCGACCATCCAAGTGGACAATAACAGCAACGACCACTTCTCTTCTTCTACTTACTCCTCCTAGCTTGCTGGACAAGCCCATCATTCATCACGAGCAATTTCTTTACTTTTAGTCAACTCTCATCGTTCCAAAAATGCTTCTTAACACCCTCACGACTCTCATGCTCTTTGGCGCAGGCGCCTCCGCAGCCCCATTCGACAAACGTACACCACAAGCAGAAGTTCCCCGTTTCGGGCCTCCCGCAGAAGATCTGTTCACAACTCGCCCCTTCTTCAATAACATGCCATTCATAACCTATGACAAGCGCGATGCCTTGCTTCCTTTCCCTCAATTCCAAGGCGATCCGTTCACGATCGAAGAGAAGAAGCGGGCAATTCCCCATGAGGAGGCGAGAAACGTCCAGTTCGGACCTTACGGCCCAGAGTCACTCAACTACGTCCCTAGAGGCTATCCTTTCCCAAACACCATGCCTCGGGTGAACCGCGGAGGCCGGTCTGGAATCCGTCCCCTGCCGGTTACTATCCCAGAGAAACGTCAAGTTGGTCCTCTTCCTGGACGTTTCATACCACCGGGTAGCAGTCGTGATGAACCTCTTCGTCTTACAGGCTTTGGCTCCGTTTATAATCGCCTACTGTCCGCTGGTCAGCAGAAGCGCGATGAGGCTATGAAAAAGGCCAAAGCTGCTGAAGCTAGGATTGCAGAGACTTTCCCGGGCTATCGACCACGAGTACCACCTCCGAAGAATGGTATTGAGTTGGCTGTTTGTGGCTTGTATATTGGGCGTTGCTAGAAGAGATGAGTTGGGTGCTGATGACAGGAGGAAAGTCTTAGTTGGAGAACGGCAGGAAGGTCAGTGGAGTTAGTGCTCGCAGAGGGCATGGGCTCTATGTACGTGGTTCGTTGCAGCCTGTGTGTCGTGCCACGTTCCAGTACAAATTTCTTGAGCATTGGGAGCTGACTCGCGATACGTATTGCTTCTCAGCGACGAAGCCGGCGTGTATTGTTTCGAAAGGGCAATCTGTATATCAATGACACTGTCGTCAGGCCTGCTGTACAGAGAGCTATAATCACTTGGCCGTAATTGTCACTCAGATTCGCGATTGAGCAGTGGGGTGAGCGTAGAAGGTGGTGGCAGTGGCAGGCAGTGCACTTGTCACAACTCCGATGGTGAACCAGCCTTGGCAAATGCCTGAGGCAGCACATGGCACGATGCAGCACAGCACTTCACTTCACTTCACTTGGCCAACACGACACAATACGACAAGACACAACACGTTGCAGCAGCATCCGCTGGTCTGACTTGAGAGCCAGGTGCTGCATCATCCCTCCGAGACTCAAGAAGTCTTGATGACATCATTTCTCTGAGCACACTGCAAGCGCGATCCCTCCATGTCGCAGGAATCGCCGAAAGAGCCGCAATATACAATTGTGATGAACCAAAGTATCAGCCAAGCCAACTAACTCTACTATTCATCAGTGCCCTTATGTCTTGTTCGAACTACTTAGTGTCGACACTAGCATTCGAACTCCCCACAAACTACACATACGATATACACGACGAACAGAGGCGCCGCGATACATCACCACGGCAAGACAAGAGTCCACCGCGTCCGCTCGTAACAAGCCGATATGGAACGCGGCCGCGTTGATCGACGTATCATGTGCAACAGGTGTGCTCGACTTGCTGCAAGGGCAAACATATAAAGATGCTCTGGTCCGACTATCGAAAATGAACAACAACAACGACTTCTCTTTTCTCTCCTCTTTTCTCTTCCTATCTGCAGGCCAGATACCGCGATCATATCTCAAACCATCACAGTTCCTCCCCAATCACCCTCTGCCACTACAAGATGCGCTTCGACACCAACCTCGCAACCTTTACTATGCTCTTTGGCGCTGGCGCCAATGCAGCCCCTTTGAACAGGCGCGACGCAGAAGCGGTTGTCCACCCAATTTTCGGATCGCAGGACCGCTACAAAGACGCTTCAGAAATCGCGGATCCCAGACTTGGAATCTCCGGCAACCTTCGTCCGGCTGTGTGGGAGAAACGCGATGCCCAGCGTCTCCCGCCTGGCGGAGGTTCTTGGATAGGTATTACACCAGTGGTACCAAACTTTTTTTCTGATCGTACACGGAATGGTCCTCAGCTCGCTGCTGGTGGTCCGGAGAAGCGAAATCGAGATTCCTGGGCGCAACCCTATCCGCCATTCGCACCAGGGAGGACGTCAGCCGTTCGATCCTTTCCCGGGTGATGGTGGGTATACCGGCCCAATTCTATTGAATGGCAACGAGAAGCGCGACGCCGATGCGTCCCTAGTAGAGGCTCGTGGACTCACCAACCATCTCCCGCTTCCTGGCCCTATTCAATGGAATTTCAACGACAAGCGCGAAGCCATTGTGTATCATCCAGGCTTCTTGGATCTTCCGGGAAGCAAACCATGGAATGGCCCACAGCTCGCTGGTGGCCCGCAGAAGCGGAATCAAAGAGCCTGGATACAACCCTACCCCGGGTCCCTTCTAGGAGGGGCAGGTCGTGTCCCGGACGATGGCATTCTGCGACTAGCTGGCAACGAGAAGCGTCAAGCCGGAGCCCCTACGCAAGGCTTGTTTTCGCCACCCGTCCTACCACCTGTGACCAAGGGCACAAGGTATCCTATTTCGGAGAAGCGTCAAGCCATCACGAAAGGCTATATTTCGCCACCCGTTCTCCCACCTGTGACCGAGGGTCCGAGGCGTTCTATTTCGGAGAAGCGCCAGGAGGACATGGAAGCCGCTGTAGCTGCTGAACAGAAGGCGGCGGAGACGTTTCCGGGTTATCGAGCACGAGTTCCACCTCCGAGAAACGGCATTGAAATGGCAGCCTGTGGCATCTATATTGGCCGTTGCTAGAAGAGACGTTGAATTTGGTGCTGGTCATGGAAGTGAGTCTTCGTCCCCAAGGATGAGAGCCTCGAGTATGGAATACGTGCTAATCTTATAGATCAGACGCACGCATTACGACGTTGTGGAGACATAAGTACAAGAAGACGGGCCTCTGACTGCGGAAAGTGCGACGAAGTGACCGACCATCGCCTTGACGGCAATAGTGATTGATATGACACAAGCATACGTGGTATAGACTTGTCATGGACTGGGTGGCGTGTACCGATAGATAGATACATCATAGCCAAATGCACCTCGCTCATACAACGTGTATACCATACTATACATATACTCACTCATCATCTCGCCATGAAGGTATATACAGCGCCCAATACGATTCACACTCAGTTCCACTCAAGCTTCCACACTGCGCCCTCTCAAATCTCCATCACCACCTTTCGCAAACCTGAAAGCAACAGCAACGACGACACAGGCCATGAGAGCAAAACATAATGCAGAAGGTCCCCACTTATCATGATAGCTGACAGCTTTTCTCTGTTTGATACGATCCACGCGCCAAAGGAAAATGCCCATGCTGTAGAACAATGCAAGAATTGCGGTGGCAGTGAAAGCGATGGCGGCGGCGAGCGACACTCCGTCCCCAAAGTTGAGCAGGGTAGCAGCGATTGATCCGAGGATGATGGAGAATTCAAGCTGTGTCACGTTAGTCAGTATTGGTTATGGAGTTGAAGAAAGTCAGGGAGTATTGCTTACCCAAGCCAGGAACGTGCGCTCTGCAGCGAAGGATACCTTCGGTTCGACACGCACGGGCACATGGATCTTCTTGCCCTTGGGCGCCTTGAATCTCTTTTCTGATACTGCGGCGCCGCCTGGTATACCCAGTCGCCCTTCTCTGGCAGGAATTTGGGTAGGCTGAGGGAACGGTGTCGCACGCTTCAGCGCAAACAAGAGCTTGTCGCCAGCAAGACTCGCATAGCTCTTTGTGAGTCTCCATCGATATTGCCAGCCGCCTTTCTGTCTGGCTTCTTCTAATGCTTCCTCCTCATCATCAGAATCGTAAAGTGGGTAGTCATCGTCGATCGACACGAGAGGCTTATGCGCCATACGCTCCTCTTCATCGAGCACATTAGGATCCGCATCGCCATTGGAATATAAATGACGATCCTCTTCATGGCGCTCAAGTGCGTCTCGTGCAGCACGGAGTCGTTGCTGATTCTGGTCTTCTTCAGGGAATGTCCTGTCATCCTCTTCACCCTCAAGCTCATCGTCAGTGTCATCATCCATGGCTGCACTTGTGCTAACATCTGTACTCTGTCCAGGTCGCTCAATGCCAAACTTGTGGCTGACAGGCTTTCGAATGTCAACATCCATTTGTGGGAACCAGAAAGGCAAGAGGTTAATTCGTGTCGGGAAGAGCGTGGCACACCCGTGAATGAACTTGGAGAACTTCGGTACTGCCTCGACAAGGTGAGATGCAGTCAATTCGCGAATCCATTCCGGGGGCTCTTGCCCTGCTGCAGTCTGCAGTTTGACCTCCAGCACGCCATACGGGAAGCGCTCAACATCCTCTGCTGGTAGCTGGCTGAAAGGATAGTCGATTCCAATATCCATTCGTCGCCAGTGGTCGCCGGCACGTTTCTTGCCATCCAAATTGTCCTCGCGAACCATAGTCAGCTCGGTATCGAGCGATACACGCACACGGGCATCTCCTGGAAGCTGGAAGGCCGTTCGGTTGTAGAACGAGCGACAGACTGGAACTAGCTTGCGATCAATCACTCGATATTGGATCTCTTTCGCCAGCTGCTCGAGATCATTAATCTCCTTCTCGCTCTTCTTCCCTTCTTTTCGCATCTTCTCAAAGATCTGTCCTGTTGTCATGTCACCTCGCAAGTATGCATCCATGTTCTTCTCTTTCGTCGAAAATCGAGCTTTGACAGACTTCTCGCCAGTCCAATCTTCTCGATGTGTCTTTCTTTCGACGAAGATTGTGTCGACATCCATGCCGCCGTACCAACGCATACGGATAGCCTCGGCACCTTCGGTCTTCTTCAGTCGGCCTTCGTACAGCTCCCACGTTTCCGGGTTGTCGTAGTAGATCGAGGAAATGGCAGAATCCTTCTTCTCGAATTCCTTGCTTGGGTTGAAGACCAGAACGGGAAGATGTTTCAAGATAATGAGCTTGAGCTCGGTGATGTTGTCCGGATGCACCCAGTACTTCGTGGTCTGACGCACGAAGTTCTGCTGCTTCTCTCCTGCTGCCGAGTCACCCTGCACAGGCTGACCACGGGTTCGCACTTGGTCATACAGTCTCGAGAGATTGACCACTGTCCCATCGTAGTCGTCCTTGAAGAACGGCCGAGCATTGAGCCGGGCTGCGAAGACTGGCTTCAAGTGCCAATGTGTCGCCTTGTCATGCTTCTTGATGATCTTCTGGAAGCCCGTGTAGTTCAGCTGAGTGAACTTGGCCAGATCGTGGACATCGGCAATGATATCAGAGAGATCCTCCTCCAGCAGCAAGAATTCATCCTCCGAAGGTGCATTCTGCTTCGCGCGGTCGTCCCCATTTTTCGCAGCCTCTGCCCTCGCAATGACCTCGTTGACCTCTTTCTCGCTCGCCTTTATGCGCCGGATGATCTCCTGGCTCTTCACTTTCTGGAAGGTAAAGACCTTATCCAGCTCCTGCTCGAGCTGGTTGACGAACCGGCGCTCATCCTCCTCAGACCATGGCTTCTTCTTTTTCTGGTGACCCTGCTGGACGAGCGGCGTGTGTTCGAAGTCGGTGCGCAGGCTCTTCTTCAGGTCATCGTACTGGATGTAGTAGTAGTACCAATCCTTGATCAGCGAGCTCCGGAGCTGCTGGCCGAATCTGTTGGTGTTGGAGGCAGGTTAGCAGCAAGCTCGCCAAAACATGCCCCGCACGTGTTCGCGGCTAAGAGTATGGTGCATTGCAGACTGACCTCATGGCGGCGGCAAGATCTGTAGGGACGGTGGTATGCGGTGGAAGTCCTCAGGAACAGCTGCGAGACATTGAGAATGGAGCGAAGAGGTGCAGTCTGGGCCGCGCGAGGCTTGTTTTTCGCTGCTCTCTCCACTTTGATCGTTACCAAAAAGATTGACCACCAGCCTCGCTATGAAGCTCGTGCGCGCCCGTTTCTGGAAGCTTAATCGCAGCTGCCGCTGCATCCAATCAACGATGCGGATGCGACCACGAGATCTTGCGTAACACGAGCTTTGGGTGAAGGTAGTCGACGTCCTCTCAGTGGTTTACCTGCATCATATTCTCGCAGTCCACAGCCAGCACCGAAGGATACCCAGCAGAGACACCCGTAGTCTCCGGAGAAACGCTCCCAAACGTGTTCACAGGTCGAAACACGAAAGTTTGGCCGTTACCAAGGAACAGCTCGCCGGCAACTGGCGTGTGATCTTACGCGCATCATCATCCTTACGGCATCATGCTTGCAACTCCTTCGCTGGCATGTACATCGCGTCGGTACAAAAGTTACGATAAATACCATACGAGCACGTGGCGGGGCAGCTCTGGCATTCAGCCTACGGCATCGATGTTACTTGGCGATTGAGACTCTTTGTTGAGCGACGGACAGACATTGAATACGCGTAAAAGTGCTCTGATAACATGTACACAGTATTTCTATTCGAGCCTCACACAAGCTGCCCAATCATGTAGCGCTCCATTCTCAACTGCTGCGACGACGAAGTGCTGACTCAAGTCAGACATGCTGCACTTCAAAACTTCTGAACAAGCTCATGCACACAAGCAGCGTCCCCTCGTGCTAACAAGTGTCTCTCTATGCCTCTGCTGGCACATGCTCCTCCAAGATCTCAGCCAACTCCCTCGAGCTTCTCATGAGCCGCGCAAAAGCCTGCGCGTCGACGCAGACATTCTCTCTCATGATTTTCAAGGCTCGTGTGGCCACTTCTTTATACTCCTGTCGGCGCGGGTCCTTGACCAACTGCATCTTGCGGATCAGCTGGACGATCTGCTGGCATCGCTCACGCATGGTGACCAACACATCTTCTTCTCTGATCGCGGCAATCTTGTTCAGCTCAATGTTGAATCCAATGCGCAGAGGAACGCCATCGAGTGACAACTTGGTGAGTTGCGGCACTTGAGTAAGAGGCCAGAGCATGCTTCTCACGGGAAAGCGGCCGATAACCCGAGGCTGGTACGAGCACTCGAACTCGACGGATTTGAGTGTTCTGTTGCTGCCAAAGTACGAGGCCATAGTTAAGAGTGCTTGGCTCACTTCTATTGCAGAGTTCGTACGCTCCCCATCTGACGAGAAGCGGCCACTCGCGATCCCAGAGGAGAGATCAAGGACGATCTTCAACTTGCTGAAGCGCCCCAGCATACCCCTCCAATCTGGCTCCTTGTTTTCGAGCTTGGCTTTGGTCCCCTCGTAGTAGATCTCCAGCTTGAAGGTGCGAGAAGAGCGCCGAAGCGTGAGTGCACCACTGACTGTGTACAGGTTTTCGATCTCGACTAGGCCTGTGATATCACCGTACAGTATACCCACTGCCTCGCCCCATATCTGCTTGTTGGTTCTAAGTATAGCTGTAAAGGCGCCAGGTCCGTCATCGCCCAATCCCTCCGGCAGAGTCAAGAGCTCTGCGTAGACGTTGTTGCGCAGCTCTGGCGGCAGATCGAGGAACCTGAATGCGTCGGTGAATTGTGGCCCATTCTTGTCCATTTCGACTAGAGCACGAGCACAGGACGCCTTGGTTGCTATGGTGTCTGGTCGCGAGTCGCCGCGGCTCTTGACGACTGTTTGCAGGCCCTTTTTAGAGTAGCGGCGAATATAGTTGGTGACTGTAAGTGTCGGCAGGAAGGGCGCTGGGACTGAGGCCAGGGCTTTGGGTCCCGCGACTCGACGACGGACTTTGGCCATTTTTTTCTGTATGTATGTATGCGTGTAAGAGTCGCGATGTTGACTTGTGGCGGGTTTGATGAGCTGGTGGCAGTGCAGTGCTGCTGACAATAGTTGCGTGGTGCAGCTCTCCTTTAGTAATGAGCCTGACAGTGGTGTTGATGAAAGTTTGAAGTTGGGTCGAGGACAACAGCGAAAGGGATACTTGACGTGCAGGCTGTGTCACCTTTCATTCACCCTCATTCACTCTCTACAAGGTCGGGCTCGATTTCGCCGACATGTCCTTGGAACCCAGTTCGATGACTGAAAGTTATGGCGAGTATACTATCTCTGGGGTGTATAGAATCGGTACTGGAGTTGCAATTATTTCGTTCTGGTGCGTGTGGACTATCATGCTTACCGCAAGCCATTCTATCATGAATAGCGCGGTAATGGCGGACTTTCGAGCAGACCCTCTGCTGCAAATGCATGTGCTGTCTCATCGTGTGTGATGTCGCTAGGTCAACTCGTCTGGAGTCCTGCACCCTCTGCTCTTCTGCCCTCGACAAAGTCGACAGGTGCTGTGTAATGTTTCGTTCCATACGAGACGTAAAATATTACGGATAAGATCCCGACTCCAACCCAGACCAGAGGCGCCCAGTTTGCTGTCGATAAGTCGATTGGTAGGTTGGTTGGGAAGCAGGAGAAGACAATTATAAAGAAGGAATAGAAGAAGGCGAAAGCATTGATCGCCAATCCGTAGCGTCCGAGAGACCATCGAGCCGGTGGCAGTGGTTGGTTCGTAATGCGCTTCCAGAGCACGCAACCGATACTGATCATGTAGGTACTGAGCAGGCCCAGCAGCGAGAGCGACACGATGATGTTGAAGGCCAGTTCGGATCCGAGGACAATCAAGCTAAGCAGGACCACAATGAAGGAGGTCACATACACTGCGTTGAATGGTACGTTCCACTTGGGGTCCATCTTGCTCTGGTAGCTGGAGAAAGGCAGGCCTGGAAAATGTTAGCCTCAAAACTCATTGTCAGGTTTGCTGACATGGCTGCGGACCTTTGTCACGCGCAAACGCAAAGACCTCGCGTGCGCATGTAGCAAGAGCTGTGATGTTGCCCATGTAGATGAGCAGAAAGAGGATGACGTTCAGCGCAATTGACAATCCTTGGCTGCCTGTGTTGTTGAACAACAGCAGATATGGGATATTGGCTTCGAGCTGAAATCCAGTCAGTAAGCGGAACGAGACATTTGCAAAGGCGTCAGTCTAGCACTCACAACGCCGTCCAGAGGTCCCAGGCAGAACAGCATGGTAACAAGCATGCCAATACCGAGCACCACGTTGCCAACATAAGACCAGATCATAACCCGCGGGACAGTCAGAGAAGCGTTTTCCACTTCCTCGCTAATATGTACCACTGAATCGGATCCGAGATTGCAGTACATCACGTATACTTGAGAGATCAAGAAGGCTGTGCCCATGTTGTTCCATCCGGAGCTATCCTGAAAGTCGAGGAACACGTCGTAAGCGGAGTTCTTTGGGCAGAGCACCACGAGTGGTATCATGACAACGAGAAAACCGAAGAGGTGGCCGAAAAGGCAGACTGTCTCCAGTCCTGGTAAGAAAGGCGCGCCCCAAGTGTTAAAAACGATCGTGATGGCCGTGAAAGCGATCATGATGAGCGTGTACTGCCATCGCTCAAATGCGTATTCCGGGTTCGTGACGTTGATCATGGCTTCGATTTGTGTTGTCACCACAAAGGTACTTGAGGCAACGCTAGCCAGCCATCCGAGGGTACTCATCCAGCCAGATGCGTATGAGAGTACTCTTTGGTATTGTGGTGGTGCAAACTCGCTCCTACGAACAGGTCAGCATTCGTTGGAAACTGATGCCATGATAAGTGACTTACACCCAATGGTATTGACCTGAAGCAGAGAAAGGAAAAGTCAGTGCCTGTCGAATCACATCGTGCAAATCACTTACCACCAGCTGTGGGAGCCATGCCTGTCACACATTAGCTTTTTGCATCGAATGGATACGGGAGAAATTGCCACATACTCTCCATCTCTGCCAAGCTGACCACAATGCTGGCGTAACAGGTGACGGTCGTCAAGTAGCACCAGAAGAGCCCAGCGTAACCTCCATTTGTAAAGCCAACTGCAAGCGACACTAGGACAAATTCCCATGAGGCCTAGCAGAACATGTCAGATTTGTGACAAAGCACCTGCACGCCTCACAACTCACCATGTACACAGACACGAAACCCAGAGCGGAGAGAAAGCTGAAGTTTCTCTTAAATTCTTGCTTCTTGCCCAGCCGGTGCATGTCCTGGTCGTCTGAGATGGTATTGCCCCATCTCGAATCGGAGAGGTCATATTCGTCGTAGATGGGAGAGCCATGTTCGTCGTCGTCGCCGCTCTTGCTGCTGTTCTTTAGTTGTATGCTCTGCAAGGGTTCTCGCCGTAGCGACGAGCTTCGTCCCGCCATTGCGAGATTCTGCCGTAGTTCCCTAGATACACAAGTCGCTCAGGGTTTTTGTGGAAAGAAACGAAAGAACGAACCTGAGCAGATGATAGCTGGAGTCCATGAGAGACGACCCACATTGGACGACTAGTTCATGACTTTCGCCGAAACAACGCGCAAATGCCACGCCCGCGTGGCACACGAGCCGATCTGGCTTTGCCTGCGAAGGAGTTGGCCGCCGATGTTTGTCAGGCCAGATGAGAGCTAGATATGCGAGATGCCCCTTCGCTTGCTGTGGCACAGATTCCTGGTGCTGTGATTGGCCGGGCGGGGGTGGTTTTGCGGAAGGACATCCACTTCGAGGCACTGCCGATGTTGTGTGCCTCTCTCGAATAATATCGACAAGATGAAAGAAAGAAAGAGCGGTTCCACGCCTGCCCAGAAAATGCAAGATGGAGCTTCAGAAGTTTTGAAGATGGCAAGACCGCCGTTCATGTATGTCTACTGCCTCGCTGAGACAACGGGGCCGTGACGCATGACAGCATCTTCAAGTATCACATGCAGCTGACCAGATCGCACCTCGTTCATCGCTAAAGTCGTAGCTCATGCTCGACCTTTGAGAAACAAGTCACTCTTCTCCAGGCGATGATGTTGAAATACACTTACGCCCTCACGGAGCTAGACATTAGGCTTCTAGGAGGAAATGAGATGATGCACAGGGGTCTAAGGCCTTACTCTTGTCCTCCTTCTCATCAGCGTCGTCACCATCGGCCAGTCTATACTTCGCTGTACATGCATCGAGCGCTGGTAGCATGGATTGGTCTGATGTCGCGGTAGATGATGGCTTCATCCAGCAGTTTCGGGGCAAGAAAAGCACTGGTCAGCGTGCTGCGTACCGGATGATGCAAGAAGAACTGATGCTACAGCGAACACTCACCGAACCAGCGTACCTACTGCACGTCAAGCTCCGATACATCGATGATCCTCCAGTCGAGCGAACACTGCGCGTCCCAACAACAATCACATTTCATCAGCTGCACGGCATTCTGCAGTATGCATTCGGTTGGGCAGATTGTCGCTTGTACTCGTTCTCGCTCTTTGGGGAGCGGGACCCCAACGAGCGTTTCACGCCAGGCTACTACCGTCCGAAAGAGTCTTTGTATGAGGATCCAGAGGAGATGAATGACATGCGGGTTGAGGGCGAGCCAATGTGCAAGAGCAGTAAGACACGAAGGCTGAATCAGGTATTCGGTGGCAGTCGCATCTGGCCAGAACCTCCGGCGACAATAGAGTACGAATATGACATGGGAGACGGCTGGGAGCACGACATTACTTTTCTGGGCACAACAGATGATGAGGAGTTCTCTGACATGCAAACCGTCCATCCTGATCGGCCAGGACAAGAAGTCGTATGCCTCGAAGCGAAGGGCCACCCGGTCGCAGAAGACTGCGGAGGCGTTTACGGATGGGAACGCCTGAAGGTATGTGGCTACGGCATGTTCGTGCATTACTTGTTAACCTCATAATGAAGTCGTTCTCTACACCCGATGGTCCTGACGCAGCTCATCTCCGTCAATGGTATACGAATCAATGTGTGAATCGGCCGAACTATGAGAGATTTGCCAGTAGAGCAGAATACGAAAACTTTGATCCGCGCGTGGTGAATTTAGATTATATCAACGATTCCTTGAAAGCCTGGTGCTTCCATTGGCGGATCAGGACGGGTCTGCGATGAGCATGATGTATAAGACGTTCTGTAATATTCAGGTCGAAGCTGTTTGCAACCAAATATGAGCTCCAGTCGTTGCTCCTGCTGCACGCATCTGCACCCTGCATATGTACGTCATATCGATGGCACTTACATGTACTAAACAACATGAACATTTGAACTTGAACATTGAACATTGAGGAACACCCTAATAATTCCATGCTTCAAACATTGCAAAGCAGAAACAATCCCAATTCCACTGACAGCACCACCGTATGCGATACTTCTCAACAAGCTTCATCAGAATGTCGAAACGAGTATGTAGCATTTCACCAGCTAGCCATTGGGAACGAGCCATTGCTGACGATGCCTATAGATCTCCTTCAAAGTTGAAGGCACAGTCCAAGGCGTGAACTTCCGGTACACTTTGATAGCACTCAAGACGAATGACACACTGACAATCATTCAGCTCCTTCACAGCCGAAAAAGCCCAATCCCTCAGCGTGACAGGTTACGTCAAGAATGCAAATGATGGAACTGTAAGTCACGTCCATCTTTACTCCATCCATCTTCAGCTTCCGTGATGCTGTCCGTGATCCAAGAGCCCCGATTGACTCTTTTCCTCAGGTAGTCGGAGAAGCTCAAGGCTCATCCTCCAACCTCGACAAATTCGTCCAACACTTGAACATGGGTCCCCGCGCAGCAAAAGTCAGCAAAGTCGACCAGAAGGAAATCGACACGAAAGATGGAGAGAGTTCTTTCGAGCAGTGAGTTGTGTGTTCTCAACATCAAATGAGATGAGAACATTGAAATGGCTTGTAACGACTTTACGGCTGGTGGGGTTGACTGGAGAGTAGGGTCCGGCGATGATCAGAGAAGAGAACCGCTCACTCAAAGGAAGAAAGAATAGAAAATTCCCATAACCGCGGATAAATATGTTGGAAGGTGAAGATGATCTCCATTGGTACGAACTACTACCTGATCTCCCAAACTCGGATTTTACCCTGTTCATTGGCCACAGCAAGCACACTATGTGCGTCTGAGCCTTGGACTACGCCGCCATCTGCGAAGGCCACACCAGTAATTCGCCCGAGAGGTGTCTGGCTCGTTGGCCAGTTTCTGAACACTGTACAGCTTGGTAAATGTACAAGTCTCATGGCGTCTCGCTTCCATTTCGAGGCCATGGCAAGAATCTGGCCATCAGGCGAAAATGCCAAATGTGATGTCGGCGTGGTGAGGTGATCCAAAGCTCGTGTTGGCTTCGGCGTCGCAGGGATCTCTCGTACACTCTTCGGAGAGTCTCCCAGCCACACTCGTCGGTCGTATACGTTCACGATACCGGAACTGCTGCCAACAGCTATCCAGCGATCAGTTCCAATGAGCCCCTTAGACACCTCGTGGTGCCCGCCGAGCGCGAGTGTCGTCGTGCCCACAGCCCCTTCGTCTTGCCATCGCGCCACAACTCGTTGTTCGGACAGATTCCATTCGCTGACCTCGCCGTTCTTCCCTGCTATGCACAGTCCTCGGCTGTCTCGCCACCATGCGAAATCCGCTATCCCTCCTCGAGCTTCGATTCGCACCTGCGTCACCCATTGCAATGTTGTAGCATCTAGTAAATTAACGATGCCACCACCTTTCTTCGTTGAGCCCTGAAGTGCCATATACCGCCCATCTGGAGACAGCTTAAAATGCTCCATGCTCTTTTGCTCATGCTGCTGGCCGTAGACTCGCGTGATCTTCTCAACTTGACCAGTGTTGAGGTTCCAGACATGAAAGTACTTTCGGCGTGCGGACAGGAATATGCGAGAGTCGTGAGGATGGAAAGCGGTTGTGGTAAGCTGAGACCCTCGAACGTGCAGGCTGGTGAGAAGTGGGTTCGGTGATGGCGCGGGCGGCGAGTTCGCAAGATGGTGAAGGTAGAGAGTCGATGATGGGCCAGAGGAGAGTAACAGAGGTAACGTCGGGTGGAAAGACAATGAAGTGATGGCACTAGGCTGCACTCCAGGAATATCTTTCTGTCGCTGTATGTCGATGACTTCAGGTCGGATCTTGCGCTTCTTGCCAGCCCCTGGTCCTGCTTGTCGTACCAAGGACGCAGCGTCCTGTAGCAGTTGGTCCAAAGGTGCAGTGGAGGGTAGGTCTCCATCAATGTCCATATCGTTCTCAGAGACATCCTCGTCTGACCCAACATAGTCTGAGGTGCGTCGCTTCTTCTTCGCTGGCCTCTGCAGTGCAGTCTGTGCCCACTGTGGTGTTGGATTCAGCAATTCAAACTGCTTTCTCAATCTTCTGCTGTATTCTCTGCCAGTGACCACATCTTCAGCCTCAGTCTTCCTCAGCTTCCGCAGTCGTGGCACCGATGCCAGTGAGACCAAAGTCCGTTCATCGTCACTGTCGTCCCACGCTGCAGGCTGTGTCGAATGTAATGTCTCGTCGCGGTCGCTGTGTTCATCCTGTGCAGGAGCCCGTAACGAATCATCGCCTGTATCGGTGAAGAAGAGCTGGTGCAAGGTCAGTCAACGAGCTTCATAAGCCCCCAGATATGTCTGACCTACTTGAGCATCGTCCAGACCTTCTAGTCCCGTTGTCGCGTCGTATCCGGCGGAATCCTCGTCCTCTGCCTCTGGATCGAAGTCTCGTAGTCCATCTCGAAAGGCGGTGCTGTCGCCGAAAACCAATCGCTCGAGCTCTTCTTCCGTCTCATCTTTCTCAGGCTCGCCATCCACCACGATCTCGGCCTCAGATTCGTCGCTCATTTCCACATCTTCGCTCTCGTCATCGTCCTGCGCTGGCGGCGTCGGCTGCTGGATAAAATCGCGCGACTTGACTGCTTTGGCCTGCTTTGACTTCGCCATTGTATTAGCTGCAGTCGCCGTACTCAATGCAGCGCACGCGCGGAACAATTCTTTGATGCTTCCCAGAAACTTTCTAAGTGGCTGACTAAGCCGCCGGAACAGGGGTGCCCGTCTGTCAGTGGCGGCCGCAAGCAGCAGCAGCGTCAAACCCACGCGACGTGATCCAAGACATCGACAGAACCGACAACTTTTCGCTGCACTTCCCAATCTCCACCACATTGCAGCGCACACCATCCGCCACCGGTTATCACCGTCACACACAGCGCGCATTCACCGCGGACACACGCACAGCACCCAGCGGGCGCGCTTTTAAAAACACGGCCTTCGAGGCTCCGCCCTCATTCTTCTCCCGCCGGTCAACACAACACCCGTCACCATCCCTATCATGGCCTCCGCAGTGGTCGATGCTGGCAGCGACCATGCCCAGCAGCTCCAAAATGCGATTCAGCCGAAGCTCATGGAGAACGGCTGGGTCACCGATGAGAACGACATGACACTCGCCGAGTACGTGACAATGATGATTGTCAACGGCAGAGACGCACAAGGCGTGCAAGCAGAGCTGGGTACCGATCTGTTGGCAATTGGCGACGACAACCCCGAAGTCATCGACTTCACGAAGTGGCTCTTTGACCAAGTGCAGACAATCACGCAGCCTCAGCAGCAGCAAGCACAGCAGACCGAGAACAATGGCGCGCATCAGGAACAAGCGCAACAATCAACTTCCGGTGATGCTATGATGGAGGACTCAGCATCACCAGCGGAAGCACCGTATGTCAACTTTTCTCATTTCAACCAGTTCCACGGCAATCGCTACATGCGACAGCCGCGGCCTTGGGGTATACAGCAACCATATCAGCAACTAACCCAACACAGACCCACAGGTCCACGATCGATGCGCAACGGCTCTGGTCCTCAGAGAGGACGGGGCGGCCGCATGCTTAATCAGCTCAACCGCAACCTCGACCGATCGGAGCTTCCTGATAATCTTCGAAGAATAAAAGGTGCAGCTGGTGGCGTCGGGGGAGGTAGGATCAACTCACATTCCTCACGAGACGCAGCACCCCGAGGTCCGAAACACAGCATCGCACGCGGCGTCGGTCGAATGTTGAACGGCGGACGCGGTGGCCCACAAAACGGCATGGGCATGATGGGAGCAGCACCTGGCGTGGACTCACAACAGCAAATGCAGTTCATGCAAATGATGGAAATGCAAGCGAACATGTTCCAGCAGATGCTGCAAGCCATCCCGAATGGCGCCGGTGGTCCAAATGGTGGTCGAGGAGGCGCTCGCGGGAGAGGTACTCGTGGAGGTGCTCGGGGCGGCAGAGGCGGACAACAGCAAGCGCCGACACTACACGCAGTGGATGGCAAGATGCCAGACGGCGCACTACCCAGCGGACCTCACGCCGGCGGAGCTGATGGCATGGACGTGGACGGAGACGAAAATGGCGGCGGTAAATTCTCGAGTCCATGCCGATTCGATCTCTCATGCACGAACCCCGCCTGTGGATTTGCGCATCGCGGCCCAAGGACGACATTGGAGACCGTTCCCACCCTCGACATGACAGCTACGTGCTCTTATGCTGGCAAGTGCACAAACAAGAGTTGCACCGCTCGCCATCCCAGCCCGGCCAGCGCGAAGCCTGGCGCGATCCCGGTGCCGTGCAAATTCTATCCCAACTGCCAGAATGCACAATGTCCTTTCACACATCCGAACGTAAGGCCATGCAAAAACGGCGGCGATTGCACCACACCTGGTTGCACATTTGGCCACAGCACAATTGTGTGCCGGTATAACCCATGTCTCAACCAGAACTGCCCATACAAGCACGAAGCTGGCCAGAAGCGGGGAAAGTTCGAGGATAAAGTCTGGACACCCGGTGACAAGGCGGAGCGATTTGCAGACTTCAAGAAGGAAGATGGGCCTGAGGAGCTCATCCTTCCAGGTCAAACAAACGGCAACGGCGTGAAGGAAGAATTTGGCGTTAAGCAGGAAGGCGGAGGCGAGATGGAAGCGGACGTCGTCAGCTAGAAGCGTGCCGACAGTACCCGGCGAAGGTCGTTCTGAGAGCGAGATCCTATGCATGGAGGTTTGGGGAACAGAGCCGATACCAATGAGTGGTGATGCGAAGAGACGAAGGAATGTCTAGATGATTGCTGCGTTGAAAAGAAGCAGCTCTTTGTACATTATTGAGTACTATCGCCGATAGTCTAATGTTGACTGCGCAGTTTTTGGGCGCTGGAGAGGACATCAGTTGATTCGTTTCATTTTCCAATTACACGATCACTGGGAGCAACGCTGACAAAACAGACACGACACGACTGAGTTTCAGTCAATCAATGCTCGAAAGAATCTAGCCAGCCTTACAGCTTCCGTGTTGCAGCTCAAGCCGTCATATGACGTATCACGAACAGACGACACAAAATAAAGAGCTTCGAAGCAGCATCATGCGAACATTTTTAAGAAAGAAGACTATCAAGCAGGAAAGCAGAAACCATGGCTGCCCCAGAGACCAACATTGACTTGTAAATTCCAGCTACAAGCACATTATGCCGGTCAGATACTGACATTGAGAAACAGATATACTGCCGGCACTCCCAATGGCCAGAAGATCAGCATTACATTGGAAGAATTGGGGCTGAAGTACAATGTCCACAAGATTGAGATTGCGAAGAATCAGCAGAAAGAGGAGTGGTTTTTGAAGATTAATCGTAAGTCCTGTCTGCCAATTCTAGTTCGTGAAGTGGAAAGGATGGTGAGCAGTGGGTTGTCGATGGATCGAGGACATTCCCATGTTCAGTTTCTTGACTGTCGACGACAATATCAAAAACTACCTGAAAGACATGCTCAATGGCTTCAGTTCCGACAACTCTTACCCCAGCAACCAATCCATATCCTCTTTGCCTCTCTCCTTCTTCTTCCATCTCAAGCGAAACGACTAGCTGACCATCCTCTCCTCCACCAGCAAACGGCCGCATCCCCGCCCTAATCGACACCACAAACCCCTCCACCCCTCAAACCCTCTTCGAAGGCGCCTCAATCCAACTCTACCTAACCTCCACCTACGACCCCTCCCACACCCTCTCCTTCCCCGCAACCTCCCCTCACTACTACCAACTCCTCAACTGGCTAATCTGGATGCAATCCGGAATCGGCCCCATGCAAGGCCAAGCAAACCACTTCTACCGCTACGCCCCCACCAAAATCCCCTACGCCATAACCCGCTACCAAACCGAAACTAAACGCCTCTATCAAGTCCTCAATGATCGTTTAGCTGAGCAAGAGTCCAAAGGAGAGGGTTTGTGGATCGTAGGAGGGAAGTATACGATTGCGGATATTTGTTGTTTTAGTTGGGTGAATTGGGCCGAGTGGGCGGGGGTGGAGACGAAGACGTTTGAGGCGTTGCAGAGGTGGTTGGAGACGATTCAGAAGAGGGAGGCGGTGAAGAGGGGGTGTGATGTTCCGGATAAGTTTGAGATGAAGGAGGCGATGAAGACGAAGGAGGGGGAGGAGGAGTATGCGAAGCATCATAGTAATTGGGTGATGAAAGGGGTGGAGGAGGATCAGAAGAAGCATGCGTAGAGTTGATAGGCGGGGAAAAGGAAGACGGAATCTGAACATCTCGCTTTCATTGTATTTGGCCTCATTCTATCCATGATAATTTATACTTTTCTGTCGACCCAACCACTTGTTTCATACAAGACGCCGCTTCTGGCTAAATGTCCTGACAGTCGGAGGGAAGCGGCGCCAAACAGGGTGGCCGCATGGGAAAAGTTGGTTTCGCTGGCATTCATAGCAACACACGCGCTGGTCATGAAGATATCTAAGCATTGTACGTCGACGCGGAAACGTTACCTCCGCGGCCAGTCCAGTTCACGTGGATATCCTTGCCCTCTGGGTACTTCTCGCTGGCGTGCTCTGGCTTGATGCGGAAAGTGTGAGCACCGAAGTAGTCACGCTGAGCCTGGAGTAGGTTGGCTGGGAGGTCCTTTGTCCTGAAGCCATCGAAGAAGGAAAGAGCGGTGGAGAATGCTGGAGTTGGGATACCCCAGAGAGCACCCTTGGAGACGACGTCTCTCCAGCCCTCTTGTGCGTTGTGAATAGCCTTGTTGAAGAAGTCGTCGAAGAGCAAGTTCTCGAGGTCTGGGTTCGAGCGGTATGCCTTGGTGATGTCCTTCAAGAAGACAGAGCGGATAATGCAGCCACCACGCCACATGAGGGCGATCTCTGGCTTCTGGAGCTTCCAGCCGTATTCCTTGGCAGCCTGTAATACTGGGTCAGTTGAGATTCAGCTACTAACAGCAGGCTCGGACTTACGCTCTGCATGAGCATGAAGCCCTGTGCGTATGAAATGATCTTCGAGGCGTAAAGAGCTTGCTCGAGGTTCTTCAGGAATTGTGCCCGGTCACCAGTGAAGTTTGGTCTTGGGCCAGTGAGCTTCTCGCTGGCGCGAGTTCGCTCGCCCTTGAGCGAGGACAAGCATCGCGCGAACACAGCCTCACCAATGAGTGTCACTGGCTGACCCATGTCGAGGGCGTTAATGGCAGTCCACTTGCCAGTTCCCTTCTGTCCAGCAGCATCGAGGATCTTCTCGACAAGTGTTGTTCCATCATCGTCGTTGAAGTAGAGGATATCGCGGGTGATCTCGATGAGGAATGAGTCAAGGACGCCCTTGTTCCATTCTGCGAAGACGTCGGCCATCTCCTTGCCGCTCATGCCAAGACCACGCTTCATAATGTCGTAGGCCTGCATTTTGTCAGCACGTACAATCTCCAACTATGCTCTTCGTCATGCTCACCTCGCAAATCAGCTGCATGTCACCGTACTCAATACCGTTGTGCACCATCTTGACGTAGTGACCAGCACCCTCGTCACCGACCCATTGGCAGCAAGCCTCGCCGTCAGACTTGGCGGAGATGCTCTGGAGGACATCCTTGATATATGGCCAGGCCTCCTCGTTTCCACCAGGCATGATGGAAGGTCCGTAACGGGCACCCTCCTCACCACCAGAGACACCGGATCCAACAAAGCGAATGCCCTTGGATGCAAGGTACTTGGTTCGGCGGTTGGTGTCTGGGAAGTGGGAGTTACCACCATCGATAATGATGTCGCCCTCCTCAATGCCACTCTTCAACAGGTTCTCGATGAAGTCGTCGACTGGCTGGCCAGCCATGACGAGAAGCATCATGCGGCGTGGCTTCTTCAGCTTGGCCACGAATTCTTCCATGCTGTGTGCGCCCACAATGCTCTTGCCCTTGGCCTCATTGTCGAGGAAGCGATCAACCTTGGCGACGGTGCGGTTGAAGGCGACGACGGTGAAGCCGTGGTCGGCAGCGTTGAGGATCAGGTTCTGGCCCATGACCGCGAGGCCAATGAGACCGAAGTCGCCGCTGGAGAGTCACAGTCAGCCATGTCCGGATGAATTGGTTTGAGCTGCGGGAGATTGTGTATGCGAGCTGTAGAAGTGAAGGCAGCTCGAGCAGTCTGCGAGGGCAATGCGTGCGGAAATTGTGCCATTGGCATGCGAGAGCAGCTGCGGCGAAGGCTGATTACGCATGTTCCTTGCAGTGCTCGCAGAGCCGCAGTGAGCAATGTTCCGGGAGGATAAAATCTTTTGGTGAGGGGCAGGCGGGTGACATCAGGATGGAGCGGGCAGGTTTGGAGGGCAGACTCACACAGCTTCCACTTGTCCAGACATGTTCGCAGAGTTGGTGGGGTGTAGATGTTGGGAGATGGAGTCAACTCGCAGTTGCGAAGTGGTAGTTGTAGTAGCGGAAGAAAGCAAGCCAGAAGTTTTGGCTGTTGAGGGTGAGGATGTCATGAGCCCTGCGTGGTGGGGCGCGCCTTTGCTCTTTGCGCTGCACGGGACGTGTCGGAGACGATTAGCAGGCGCTGAGTAACATAAGCTGGAGCAGCGCAGCAAACACCTCCCGCCGGCGGATATGCGAAGGGAAGTGATGATGATCGGTCTATGCACTGTCTGGTGCACGCGTGGGTGTGGGAAATGCTGCTCTCGCTGCGACTCTGCCCTCGCTACTCTCACCCCTCCGCCGTTGCCGACGACGCCTTCCGCCCGCTGACGACTGACCGACTGACTGCTGCGCTCGGCGGCATTCAGGCCAGATACTCGGCTGTATACAAATCACCTCCCGATGACCTCAGTCCTGGTGTCAGCGCGACGTCTCTGACGATTGCGCGCTGTGGCAACCGCTCGCAGCGCCGCCGCCTGGACCACGCGCCTTTCATCACTCTTCTGCTGTACTTCGTCGACGGAGGTATTTTCCGCGGAATACAGCGATTGCTAAAGTCTCAACGTCCCCTCCAAACACCGGGCTCCGATGCCATCACTGTCCTGCTCGTGCAGCCCACGCGCAATTGCCGATGGTCCAAGTGCGCGCCCCATCTCGGCCGTCTATCTCCGTGCCAAACACGCATTCATCAGCAGAAGATAGTGCTTGCGCTCCAAGCCCATATAGTGACCGGAGAAGTGGGCACCCAAGCAATCTCCCGACAAATATAGCGATGCGCTGCACATTTCCCGTTGGGATCGCAACTGCCTTAGTTCATGACCCCCAAACTTGAGCAACGCAGCAACAGAAGCCTGCCAAGCGATATGTCATCTTGGGGCTTTGCTCGGAGCTAACTTGGAACAGACATTGACCTTACGCATTTCGGACAGTACTGCCTGCTTAGTCAATGACGTTGGCTAAGGTAAGACATCAGGCTCATTCAGGTCTTGACAGAAGCAAGTAGTGTTGTTACTGTATTGCCTTCACGAAGTTGAAGATGACATTGGCAGCATGAGACCCAATCGGCTTCCAACGCAACCTTGGATCCTTCTGAAGCATGGATACCGACGCCTATGGCAATGTAGACTTGCAAATCGCATCCACGGCATGCTCGGACCTCGTCGAGGCCTGTCTACGCATGAGCTGCGAGCCAACCTGCCATGATACGAGAAGCCAGCTTGCCACAGCAAAATCGGGAGTTTCATGCAGCTGTAGAAGCAAAGGACTCTGTGCTCTCTCCGGCAAGCGATGCCGGTTGGACCCCGGCCATTTTCCTGGCCATCATAGTCGGCGACATGCTTGTAGCCATTTTCGCACATTTCATCAAGCTGCTTGCCATCTGCGACGACAGTCAGAGCTCTCTCTTCCCTTCAGCAGCGGATTTTGGACGACGTTAACACTGACGCGCGCATGCAGTGAATACCAGGTACCCGGACACCTGCAGCTATGCTACAGCATGACGATCATGAGCAATCGTGATATAGCTTGATTGTGCAATTGACATGTGAACGAGTTACTGCATTGGTCAACTGCCTATCTCGCTTCTGTCATGGTGCGACACATTCTGCTGTGTACAGTCTGTCCTCAACGGAATGGATTTGGTTGTCATTTCGGACTCGGAGCCAAGACTTTGCGATCTTGCATCTGCAGATTTGAAGATGGCCTTCACAGAGACGAACGCGACTCTGCAAACCCCACAAGAGACCGTGGCCCGGCCAGCTACGTTAGTACCTTGCAGTGGGACGAATCGTTGCTTGTGACGAGCTAGTCCGCCTTGTTGGCACGCTTCATGCGATCAGTCATCTCTCCATCCCCGCGGATCTCCATATTACTTGCATGTTTGATCGGGCTTGCGTTACCTTGTGCAACAGCGCACAAACGATGGCGATGATGTTTCACTATTGCGGCCGCGGGCGCTTCTGGAAGTTCCAAACGAGGAGCTGCCCCTCCATTGGTATCACACACACTCCGAAGACGCTGACGGCTGCCGTTCCAGGGCAACAGAAGATTACCCAAATTGCTCAGCCTTGCCAAAATTCGCAAGCTCATTAGGCACGAAAATTGCACAAGGCTTTCCCAATCTACGCCTCACTTGGAGTGATTTGTTCAGATCCTTCGCTTCCACATGGTCGAGCATCGTGCTTGCCGCTGTTGCAGGACGGTGTCGTCTACGACTTCCGTCTGTCCGCTGAGATCCGAGCATAAAATGAAAGCAGACGTCTGCTCATCACGAGAAACGCAAGCAGCCCAGCTACCCCTACTTGCTGCATACCAAAGCTTACTACTTCCTGAGCTACTGCCAAAACAGGGATGGTATCAAACTTAAACCATAACACCTAAATCCAAGCGGGATCGCGACCATTCTTTCGAGAGCAGGAAGGATCGTGACCAACCTGACCTCCCTGAAGGACACGCGCGGCGTGAACGCACGAGCAACAACTGCGTCGATTATTGAGGGGCACAGCGTCCACGTGTGTCGATAGTGAAGGATCACGCGAAACGCGTCCAAGTTCAGCAAGCCACTTGACTAGACGACACCACTTCACCCGCCAGGGCAGCACCAAAGACTTCACTTGATCAAAGGGTCCCAGACAATCACGTTGCAGGCGCGAAACGCAGAAAGCACAACAGACGTCGTGCCGCCCGTCTCTGCTGTCCGTGCGAGAAACCTGATCAGTCAGCATTGTCGATCCCAAGACTCACCACACACTATGGAGAAGATCAAAGCCCTTCTACGCAAGTGCAACTGCTTCGCATCACGTCCTGCTGAAGAATGGGAAGACACCGCAATCCCTATTGATCCACGCTCCAAGATTCGATCACCTAGCCCATCGCCTTCACGCGACTCAGTCAAGCACAACACAAACAAAACAAGCATAGTGGTCGCTCACGGCGCATTCCACACATCATGGCACTATCAAACTTTCAGCGAAGCAGTGCAGAAGCACACCAAAATCGACGGAATTCTCGTTCCACAGCAATCGAGTTCAGGCCCTTCACCTCCAGATAACTGCTTCGATGCAGACGTTAAGCTTCTCCACAACACAATCGCCACCGAACTCCTCGAAGGCCGAGATGTCTTACTCGTCTGCCACAGCTACGGCGCAATTCCAGGCTGCGAAGCTTTGGCAGACTTACCTCTCGCCAAACCCGGCAAGACAGGAAAACTGCTCGGAATAGTCTTCGTATCCGCCTTCGTGACCGAAGCGGGTCAAAGCCTTGTAACATCAAAAATGGGCGGGAGAGCATCATGGGTCAAAATCGATGTAAGAACTTCCACCACCCACCTCCTTCATCAAACCTGAAATCCCCAACTGACATCTTTCTTCCTTCCCAGGGCCCCCTCAGCCACGTCCTCAACCCCATCCCAACCCTCTACAACACCTGTCCACCAAACCTAACCCCCTCCCTCGTCTCCCATATCGTCCCGCAAGCCTCCTCATCATTCATGACACCCACCAAACACGATTGCTGGAAGAGCTTCCCATGCACATATATCCGCTGCCTCAAAGACCAAGCCATGGCTCCAACAGAACAAGACTTTTACATCGATCGATTAAAGCGTTTTCGACCGGGTACAGAAGTCAGAGAAATCGAAGCAGATCATGTGCCTTTTGCGAGTGTACCGGATGAATTAGCGAGGATGATGGAGGAAGTTGTGGAGGAGTTGAGGGTTGAGAAGTAGGTGTTCGAGCTGAGGATTTGTGTTAATTGGAGGACTTGATTTGTGGCGTTCTTGCGTGTGCTATTGTTGTTTTTGCGCTAGGACCGGTATGGGAATCAGTATGAATAGCGATGGGCATGACTTTGAGCGTTTGGAAGCGGAGATTTATGCTGTTTTTGTGTTAGATGTTTTCCGGCAAATCGACAGGAGCAGTGCGCATTGTATCAATAGGTTGCGACTATCTTCTTCAGAAATTGGCACTACATTTCGTCAATAATATAGCCCAAGCGTGAGATGAAAAGACTTGTAGGCAAAGAGAAGGGAGCCCCAAATGTATGGCTTTGCAAAATTGCAATCCATTTCGTTCCTATCGAGCGCGTTGTTGATAGTGTCGCGCTCCTCGAGATGTAGTTGAAGTCATCTCCTGAACGCCTACGCTAATCTCAGATGCCATCTGCCTGCCCGTCGGTCTATGTTGAATGTCAAAACGTCCATCGCCTGAGCAGGGCTTGTGGGTATCATCGCTCTCCGTGAAACTTTTTGCTCTATTGTAACACATAAATCCCGCCATATGTTTTCCGCCAAAAACGCCGTCTCTGTCCGAGCTTCGAGTTGTTATCCTCGGGCCCGAATGTTATGCAAGCTGCGCCACGAGGGTGCAAACTTTATGTTCAGGTCGCAAATTCTGCAGCTGCTGCTGCTTAGAACTTGAGAGCCTTTGGCTTCTCCCAAGAGAAGTTCTGGTTGGTGAAGTGACCGTTCTTAGCCGTCTCGCGGTAGATTGGCTTGGCAAGGTCGAGCTCCTGGACAATGACACCGGGACGCATGTCGAAGTTGTTCCTAACGATCTCAACGAGCTCATCGGATGTCTTGGTGGAGGTACCGTAGGTCTCGACGAAGATGGACAGAGGCTCGGCAACACCAATTGCGTACGAAAATTGGACGAGGGCACGGCGAGCGAGGCCGGCCTTGACAATAGATTTGGCGACCCATCGGGCGAGGTAGGCAGCGGATCGGTCGACCTTGCTGTAATCCTTGCCAGAGAAAGCACCACCTCCGTGGGCACCCCAGCCGCCGTAGGTGTCGACAATGATTTTACGGCCGGTAAGACCGGCGTCACCCTGTGGACCACCGATGATGAAGAGTCCGGATGGTTGAATCTAAAATCAATTAGCTTTCGCTTCCAAAATTTGCAGCTGACGCCATAAATTCAATACTTACGTGGTAGACGGTCTTCTCGTCCAAAAGGTTTGCTGGGATAGCGACCTTGATCACCTTCTCGAGGATCTCCTTGCGGAGCTCCTCAGTGCTGATGGTCTCGGCGTGCTGGGCAGAGACGACGACAGTGTCGACACGCTTTGGAACGACAGCTCCGTTGTCGTGCTCGTACTCAACAGTGACTTGAGTCTTGGTGTCAGGCCTGAGCCATGGCAGCTCGCCGCTCTTGCGGGCCTCCTCCATGCGGGAGTTGAGCTTGTGTGCGAGGAGAATGGTCAATGGCAGCAGCTCAGGTGTCTCGTCGGTGGCATAACCGAACATGATACCCTGGTCACCAGCACCGAGCTTCTCGAGGACCTCCTCGTAGTGGAGACCTTGTGCGATATCGGGGCTCTGCTCTTCAATGGCAACGAGCACGTTGCAAGTCTTGTAGTCGAAACCCTTGGCGGAGTCATCGTAGCCAATGTCCTTGATGGCCTCGCGGATGACCTTTTGGTAGTCGAGGCGGGTCTTGGTGGTGATCTCGCCGAAGACCATGACCATACCGGTCTTGGTGGCAGTCTCGCAAGCGACCTTGGACGCGGGGTCCTCGGCCAAGCAGGCATCGAGCACGGCATCGGAGACTTGATCAGCGATCTTGTCTGGGTGACCACGGCCGACGGACTCGGATGTGAAGAGGAAGGTGCCCTTTCTGAGAACTTGTCAGCGCGGTTCGCAGCTTTCCGCTCAGTTTGTCTTGATGAGCTCTGCGAAGCCACTCCGGCACCGGTGCTGATATGTGATTGCAGGTTGAGGTGCAGCAGGTGCAGATATGCTGAGCAGAACTGAGCAGAATTTCTCTCGCGGGGACTTACGGGCCAGCGTGAGGCGCGGTTCCGTTGGTTGCCATTTCGACGACTGTGTATTGGGGTGTTTGTGAGGTGTAGGAATGTCAAGAGCAGACCAATGTCGAGGAAGAGAGGTTGGAGGGGAGGGCGAGGTGGAAGCAACAAATTGTCTTTGCAGCTGGCCTAATTGCCGTTCCTAGCGGGGATGCGTGGGGCAAGGGTTGAGCGAGGCACTTCCTGAAGTCGTGTTTCGCGCAAAGCAGTTGGACGTCGAGAACAATATGACCACGCGCGCACAAAGATGTCGGCCCACGGACGGCGCACCAAACTCACCGATCGCCTGCACCGAGCCTCGCACTCGCCGCGTCGACGCTGTGCGATGTGACTTGCGCCTCCTGCACTGGGCGGCCGGCGACCGAGCGGCCTCCTTCGCGGCCTCCTCCAAAATTCCACCACTTCTTTGCCCGTCGCTGGCGTGCTTGGGTGAAATGGTGTCATTCTCCAGCCTGCTCTCAACGAGAAGCTGCATTCTCGGCAATGGCTACGAGACCCTCTGCCCGCCAAACACGTGCTGTCGCGGACTCTGCTCTGTCGGCGAACAACCAGCAATTGCTGTTCCTGCAGGTGATACGGCTACCCCGTTCTGCCTGGTGAGACACGCACGCTGCGAAAGTGCCCGACATCGCGGACAGATATTTTCTCGTAGCTCGGGACATTCTGCCAGCAGCATCGCCTGGATACATTGAAGAACGCACACAGCCCATGCACTCCTCTAGAACGCTCCAATTTGTCTTTATACACCGAGCTGAGCGGGAATGCCTTGGACGGCTGTCACGGAGGAAGATAGACACTCGTTGCAAGCTGATTGGGGTTTCACATGCTGTTTTCGGCCATAGCACGCCCGACTCATCTCTGCAATCGAGAAATCCTCTACGAGGCAAATCAATCCCCAAGACATCTCCAACAGTGCCTCGTGGAGCTGCGGCAAGGTCAATACTTTTACCCAATCGTTCGTCACAAGTGCAATCTTGTATCCTTCGTGTGTGGTGAGCCGCCTGTACCCTTGTTATAGCTCCCCGCAATAGCCGCTTTCTTGAATGTGAAAGAGCTCGACTTCGCCTGCATACCACACATCGATCGCGTTTGCTTCATGCAGCTTCCCTAGGTCACTTATCTCCGCCATGGCCTCCATTCGGACATCTGCCAGGTCCTCTGGTAGCATACTATGCCGCGCATGCAAGCGTCCTGCAGCGACCCAGTCATTCGCAAATGCGCCAGCGTGGCGGGCATTGTCCACAGAGGGACAGCAAAAGGTATGCAACATGCCGAATCATCTTCACCTGCTGCTTCAGAGCCTAGAGGCAGATTCGAGTGGGAGATGTCCGGCCAGTCCTTCTCTCGCAGGCATACAGCGCCCTGCCAATCATCAAAAGTGACTAACAAATCGTATAGCTGCTGTCCGCGAATCTCGAAGAGGCTGATTCGACGGTGTTTGAGATTATTCGCAAAGAAAAGAGGCGGCAGAAGCACTTCATCAACCTTATCCCCTCAGAGAACTTCACGAGCCAGGCTGTGTTGGACGCGCTAGGAAGTGTTATGCAAAATAAGTATTCGGAGGGATACCCAGGAGCACGATACTATGGTGGAAACGAGTTCATCGACGAGGCAGAAATCCTGTGCCAAAACCGAGCTCTGGAAACATTCCGTTTGGAGAATGACAAATGGGGTGTGAATGTACAGCCTCTTTCTGGCTCGCCTGCCAACCTCTACGCCTATTCAGCGCTTCTCAATACCCACGATCGCATCATGGGTCTCGACCTTCCACACGGCGGTCACCTTTCTCACGGCTACCAAATACCCAACAAGAAGATCTCGATGATTTCCAAATACTTCGAGACCTTCCCCTACCGACTCGACGAAAGCACCGGCTTGATCGATTATGACAAGCTTGAAGAGCAGGCATTGCTGTACCGACCGAAGATCATCATTGCGGGCACGAGCGCGTACAGTAGATTGATCGACTACGACAGATTCAGAAAGATCGCGGACAAGGTGGGCGCATACTTGCTGGCAGATATGGCACACATTTCAGGGCTTGTCGCTGCAGGTGTAGTACCTTCGCCATTTGACTTCGCCGACATTGTTACCACCACAACGCACAAGAGTTTGAGAGGACCTCGAGGAGCGATGATCTTCTTCCGCAAGGGTGTGCGAAGTGTGGACAAGAAGGGTAAAGAGCTGCTGTACGACCTCGAGAACCCCATCAATGCTTCGGTGTTCCCAGGACATCAAGGTGGACCACACAACCATACTATCACGGCTCTCGCGGTCGCTCTGCATCAAGCACAGCAGCCAGAGTTTAAGGAGTATCAACAGCAGGTGCTCGAGAACGCCCAAGCTCTCGCGAGCCGCCTGGGCAGTGACAAGGAATCTGGTGGTCTGGGCTACAACATTGTCTCCGGTGGCACTGACAACCATTTGGTCCTGGTCGACCTGAAGGACAAGGCCATTGACGGAGCACGAGTGGAGCGTATCTTGGAGCTTGTTGGCTGCGCAGCAAACAAGAACACAGTTCCAGGCGACAAGAGCGCCCTCAAGCCCGGAGGTCTTCGCATGGGTACTCCAGCAATGACAACTCGCGGGTTCCAGGCTGCTGACTTTAAGCGGGTGGCGGATATCGTCCACCGAGCCGTGAACATCACAAAGAGTGTGGACGTCAAGGCAAAGGAAGCTGCGGAGAAGAGCGGGCGTAAGAACCCAGGCAGCGTCAACGCATTCAAGGAGTACGTGAAGGAGGGCGAAGAGGTCGTTGAGATCTTGGAGCTCAGGCGCGAGGTCGAAGACTGGGTCGGCACATTCTCTCTGCCATGGACAGAATCGTCTTGATCTGTTCGCGTCTCTACCTAGGGATTCACGCCGCAGACGACGAGCATCTGCGAAGATATGCATATCAGCACGAATGATGGGTTCGAGCACGGAGTTCTAGCGAGATGGTTCGTATTTATCGACCTCTGACGGTTATTGTTTTCTCCTTCCTGCCTTCACATTCACCCGCGCTTACCTGCAGAAACGCTAGCGGCAACGACCCGCTGCAGCAGCTCCCACCGTTTGCCTCATCGCCACAACGCGTGCCACACTGCAAGCTATTGGGCACACCGCCACTGTTGAACGGCGAAGGACGATGTCAATCATGTACTTGACGCCCGTTCCACTCACTTCATGGCCAACCAACACCGCGACCGCCAACGCAACAATGTCCTTCCCCCACCCAACACCGCAGATTCCGACCAGCACAATGCCGGCACCAGAATTACAGGTGTCAAGCGCTGATGCATCCCGGGGCTTTCGTCCTAAGGACGACTGGATGTTTGTGGCGGCGTGCGTGCTCCTCGTGTACTGTGCTGTCAGCACACTTCTCCTTTATTGCCTGTGCGGAGCGGGCTTTCTGGACGGCAGACTCAATGTACGTCTCGGGTACACCATCATCAGAGCGAAGATCATGGAAACTGACAGATCTATTAGCTCGACCCTTCTCCTCATATCCGTCGAAATCGACTTCGCCGGCGCATGGCTCAGAGATCTTCGCAACCTCAGCCCAGAGAAGCGATGCGGTACTGGACGGACGATGTGGAACGCGCCGGAAATACACAAGACAGGCGCTATTCTCGTCCGAGTGAGGCAATGCCTACGACACAGCACAATGAGTCGACGACCTCTGTGGTCACCATGCTCGGACATGGAGACGAGCCAGATGTCCAGGAGCTGCAACGCACGTTGGCTGCGAATGGCCTCCATCTTACTGAGCGACAAGTGCGTGGTCAGCGCCGAGCACTCGAGCGTATCGTCAGAAATCATTCTCTGTCAGCACCGAATGTTGATCCCAACTCGATGGACGGCGGTCGAGCACTCAGCCCTATAGGCTTTAGTCTCCCCGTCAGACGCGACGTCAGTGGAGACGAGATCTCGGTCGAGTACGCTAGGGAGCTGGAGAGGCATCGGGAGTATCGATACGCTAGGATACGGGCATATGAGGTGCAGCAGAACATGACACCCGAGCAGCGTCGACGCTTGCAGCAAACTGCTCAGATCGAAATCAACATGAGGAACATTGGTTTGATATGAGCTTTCAGGGGCGATCGCTTGAGGTTCGAAGCATGGCAGGACAGAAATGGTCGCTCTGTTCGAGGCTGGCATGAGAGCATAACTGTAGCAAGTGCTCGCTGCCCTGAAGCTCCGTTGGCGTTGGCGAATCGGTTGTCGGGTTGCGTCGAATGTTCGTCGACCACGGATCGAGAAGCATGCTTGCTGAGCACAAACCGAGCACGATGGCTCACGCACGCTGCGACACATTGAAATCACAACCACGATAAAATGCTATCATATTCCAGCCATCGAGCTCATGTTCTTCGCAGCTTGATGATCATTATGTTAACGAGCACGCGATCGATCAGCAAGACGGGTCGGAAGAGAAGCATCGACCTAAGACGCGAGGCGAGAGCGTTGACCATTACGCAAGTGCATTTAGTCTGGAGTTGCAGAAAGTGAAGGTAGTTGCATCTGAGAATGGTTGCCATGGCGCAGGTGTGCCCGGGTTCATGTTTCTTTCTTGACATCGCGAGTAATGCTGACAAGAAATCATCAATATCGCAGAACAACATCTCAGCAATCACTTGAACACCACGATGGCCAGTATGGACGAGCTGCTGCAGCAGTAGGAACAGGCGGCAGCCCATAATCCAGCGCGAGTCACTGCAGGACAATATGGGCAGCACCAACAGGTACAGCCTTTTCCACCTCCGCCTCAACGTGGACAGCAACAGCTACAGCATTTTCCACCTCAACCTCAACAGGGACAGTATCAAGCACAAGCCGTTGGAAGCCAACGTGAACAGGCCCAAGCACAAAGAATCTTAGAGCTCGAAACAGAACTCAACCAGATAAGGAGCATATGGTTCGAGCAAGCCAGACAAGACACACAGATCATGGCCGGACAAAGGGCACAGATACAGCATCTTGAGGCAGCAAAGCAAGGCTTGGAGACTGAGTGCAACGACCTTAAAGATGCCAATGACGGCAGAGTCATGCGCATCCTTGAACTCATTCTCGATCAGCACGACGACGTGATCAACCAGAACAACGAAATCATCCGAGCGGTCCAACAACCAGACAACTCAGATCCTGCACTTCAGCAGCGTCTCCAGGAACGCGACCAGACGATCTTACAACTGAGAGAACAAAACGCAAACAATGTCACCCTCATGCGGCAAAACAAGACGAGTATGCGTGTACATTACGAAGAGCACGCCCTGGCCATGGAAAAGTATCGCAGCGAAGTGTTGCATGAAGACGTCAGTCCTGAATTTCGACTGTCCCGCAAATTTGAAAATGTGGACAATTGGAATCAAACTTTCAAATTGAAAGATGCTTAGAAAGCGATTGTGGACAAACTTGTGCAAAAGGGGCAAAGACAAGAGAGGCTGACTGCGGAGAAGCAGGGGCAGATCGAGGACGTGCAGAGGCAATATGAGGAGAAGCAGAGACAAATTGATGAGATGCGGTGGCAGATGGAGGAGAGGGATGAGGAGATCATTAGGCTTGTGACGAAATGCGATAGGCTTGAGACGAGATGCGATACGCTTGAGCGTGGGGACACCGAAGAGAATGACTTATTCCCGACACTCGAGGACTATCTCGAAGAGAATGAGGTATTCCCGACACTCGAGGACTCTTCCGAAGGGCACATGTCAGATCCCGCATGAACAGTCGACGAGTTGCAGGCGAGGGTTGCGAAGTACTCAATCGCCGGGAAGGGAGATGTGAAGAAGAAGATGGAGTGAGAGCCTGAGCCTGCGCGCAATCATTCTCCGCGCAGAACATTCTTTGGTCGTGAAAGAGATGGTCAGGGGGTATTATTACTATCTTTGAATTGGTAGTCAGGTCGCTTCTCATCAATCTAGGCTCAGTCGATACTGCATTCAACAGATCTGTCTGTTTCACGCTTGTCGTCGGACGAACGCTGTAAGCGAGGTCAAAGTGAAGTTCAATGTGTAGCGAAGGGTTCAATATCGAGGCTGTAGCCAAGCCCGGTGGGTGTTACATAGGCTTCCCTTTCTGTTGAAGTCCGGAGTCCAGACGCTGATCGAATCGGGATGTGTAAGTTCATTAGAAGGAATCGCCTGAAACGATCGCGTCTCTTTTGGTCGCAGCCACGTGAAGATCCTCCGGACTCTATCCCGATAACTCGGGAGTCATGAGCGGTGGGAAAACTGTTTTGAATTCAGTCGTGGCGCTGGTTCAGTAGTTCTACGCCAAGCCACCATCGATACGGGGAATATTATTTTCTGCCACGCACACGCCATGTGTCGTTTTGAGCGATGATGCCATCTCACGTTTGGCCGATCGGGTCTTGACCGCTGACCTTCTAAGTTCTGCTCTTCTTTGGGCAAGTGTAGCTTCTTCCGTCAAGGTAAAGTCCAACACGCCGGGCAGCCACTTTGACATCAGTGGCGCGTGTAGGCGTTCTTTCAGGCAATGCACATTCGGAAGCATGATAGATGGGCATTCTACCGTCTTTGCCGGCCAGAGGTCGATTGCATCGCCAAGTTGATGAGCATGTTGTCGAAGCGAAGGATGTCCTCGCCTACACAAAAAGCCTCATACGATGGCTTGCAGCGATAGTTGATACCAAGCCGGGGAAACTCGTACTTCCATCGCTTCAGGCGTCTGTCGTATTTGTTCACAGTTGTTGGTAGCGAGGAGGGAACTATAGTTCTAGGGTCTTGATGAGGCGTTTCGAGGGTGCGGTTGCGGTTCAGCCTTCTTCGAGAACTTCTTCTCGCTTCGCAGTGGCTTTGCGGCGTAAGGCCACGAAGTAGGCTTCTTTGCTCTCTTTGCGAGTGGAATCGGGTTTGATGCGGTGGACTTTTTCGAAGAGTTTTTTGAGTCGAAGTTCCATGGCTTGGTCTTCGGATCCGGTGTAGAATTTGCAGATGAAGTTTCCGCCTGTTGCGAGGGTGTCGAAGCAGAATGTTAGGGCTGCCATGCAGAGGTCCTTTAGATGTCCAGTCAGTTGTGAAGGGCACTACGTTTGAGGGTCGAGGACTTTGTGCTCACCATACTGCCGCCGTGATCTCGAGCTGCGATACCGCTGGTGTTCATGAGCCTGAGATACGGATTAGACACGCTCCGAATCCATGAAGAGGTCACCAAAGGCCAGGGTTCTGACATGTCACTCAACACCACATTGACCACTCGTCCTTCCGTAAGATCCAGCTCCTTCTGGCTCATATCATCTTTTGGTATCTGTTTCAACTTCTTCTCTGCCAGCGCCGCATGTCTCTCCAGCTCCACTAGCCCTCGATTCCCTTCTTGTAGATCCTCCTCTGTGACTTCATCCTCAACAATTGTCCTGCTCCTGACCCGGCCTCGACCGGGGTCGCTGACGAATTTGCGTACTTCTTCGCGAATTTCAGCGCTGAGGAAGTTGCCTTGTAGCGCGTTTGCGCCCCGAGGAGGCTGCGCGGGTATGATGTCTATCCCGACGACTCTTCCTCCTGGGCTGGTCCTGTTGACAGCGACTTGACTCCAACTGCCTGGTGCGAAGCCCAGATCAACGACTGTATCTCCTTTGCGGAAGATCCTGTACTTCTCATTGATCTCCAGGAGCTTGAATGCTGCGCGGGACTTCAGGCCTGCGACTTTGGCTTCTCGCGCATATGCATCTCTTCCCTGGCGGCCTTTCCATCGCGTCGATGAGGAGCTTGATGCAAGGCGGCAGTGCACAAGTGGTATTCGTCCTTGTTGCTCAGCGCTGATCCCACCGCAGGCAGGGCGTTGTCCTGCAGTCGTTGTCCATCTCAGCAGGCCGGTTCTGCCGCATCTTGTTGCTCCCTTCCAGACGCTTGCATACAGCCCTCCGACTGCCCGCACAAGCATCACCAACCGACCTCTGGCCAACAGCGGGGGTTTGCTCACACGCAAAAGTGTCGACGCAAGCTCCAAGATTCGTTGGTTCGCATTCTCGCCGAGGCACGTCTGGGATCCAGGTCCGCGCCAAGCGATATTGGGGAGAGCGGATCTAAGACACCGCCAATAGGCAGCGGAGTTACATCAGTATATGCGCAACGGGCGGAAGCCACAGCGGAGGCAGTGACATCCCTCCACGATCGCACTTCCTGTTCCTCCTGCGACTTCACATCCTCATCACGTCGTCACAATCTGCTCATCTGGACGTAACTTTGGACCCATGTTCGCAGAGATAAAGACTTCGTGTCATCAAGATTGAATTCAGATTTCTTGTTGCCATCTCATGGCGTCTACGTAGCCAATCTCTACCGACAAGAACGCCAGCAGTCGACGAGTTTCCTCAACCTGCGCCGCCCCGCGACGTCTGCTGACTGCCTGAGTAAAGTGGTCCCTCGTGCTATAGAAGAAAGCGCTTGAACGCAGCAACGACACGACAATCACGCAAGCCGACTTGGCATCGACCAAAGTGTAGGGGTATCTGACCTGGAAGATCCTAAAAGTATGCAGACAAATATGTGCATGCGAAAAGGCAAACCGACTCGAATCTCGAATCCGAAGTCATCCTGACTGCTTCGCCACCTCGTTTATAACCTCAGAATGCAAAAACTATGATGCCGAATATATTTGGAACCTACACTGTAGGTATCGGGATCGCTCGTCACGGACAGGCCGCCAGAATAGAATTGACAAGTCGCCTCTGGACTTGTGCAAGGCCATTTGCGTTTGGGCACGCCCGATGTCAGCTCGACCCTGGTCGCGGTTCTGCTGGATGCGCTTCCCGGAAACGCGACAGATCCGTAGCGGCGACAGAGGGCGCCGCCGAAGGGCCCCTCGAGGGTTCGTCCTTTGCATACGATGCCTGACCCTGTGGCGGCTCGTCCCCGCCGCCTTGACTGCTGCCAATCTCTTCTTGCTGGCCAGAATCTCGTTTTGGTATCGACGGTGGTGGCTCGTCTCGCCGGTTGGAAGAACTTTCGGGCCTACTGTCGGTCTCGCGGCTCCACGACGCGTTACTTCGGGTGCGGGCATGTCCACGACCACCTTGCCGAGATCCGCTCGACGTGTTCGAGAAGGAAGGCGACGTATACTGTGGGCCGACTGGGGGTGGAGGATTGGGTTGGTGTTCGCCTGGGGCTTTTCGCTTTCGTGGTGACTCCTTGTAATCTTCGCGCAGACTGAATCCTGGGTGTGCTGAGCTCGGTTCGTTCTTATTTGCCGGGGTCTGTGGCTGCTGATTCGACTTTGCTTCTTGTGGAGGCACCCAGTGGTGAAAATAGATGGATGGCGACGATGTGGCCTGTTCCTGCTGGACCGTCTGGCTTTGTTGCAGAGGATGTGAGGTGACGGAGGGCGCAGGCGGTTGGTGAACGTACATCTCGTTCGTGGTAAGCTTAGGAAGTTGGGTATGGGTTGCTGATCGTGGGACAGACACATGCTGCTGTTGTTGCTGCTGTCTGGCTGGTGCAGGTGCAGGTTGATACGCGGGGAAGGTCGTCTGCAACGGACCTGGTGGTGGTTGTGGTTCATTCGTTGGTTGGCCAGTGAGGACCTGAGGTTGTTGACCTCCTGGGTAGTTTGCTGGAGCTGGTGGACCGATCAATCTCCCATCTCTTCGCATGTCTGGCGAAGCCTGTTGCAATTGCTGCTGCGAGACTTGCAGTTGGCCGGCATATTGTTGTAGCCAGTCCATGCTGATGTTGAATAGGTTCCCACCTCCTATGCCAGCATAGATCATCGGTACCATGGCAGGCGGCACACCAGCTCGTAATGACTCTCGCAACATTTCCGACTCAATTCTTCGTTGCTCAAGCCGAAGCGTTTCCTGCCTCGTCTTCTCCTCTTCCTGCTTTCGCTTGTCCTCCTCTGCCTTTGCGGCGAGCCAATTGCGCATCTGGTCTTCTTGACCTGCCCATTGCCTTGGAGGTTCCGGTATAGCGCCCAACTGAGAGCTCAGAGCGGTTGATGGTCCAGGTCTGGCTGGCTCGGGCAATGCCATTGCTGCAGGAGGGGGCAGACCTCGATGAGTATGATGAGGCGTCGACATCTTTTCGTCCAGGCCGACGCCAATCCGCGTAAAGCTCACCGGCGAGGGCGAATCTGTAACCCTGGCCTTGGGGGAGAAACGCGACTTAGCAATCGAGAATCTTGTGTTAAAATCATGAGTGTATTTGCTGCCGAACTCGGTCGTAATCGGCTGTGACAGAGTAAGTGACATGGAGGCGACGGGAGCTCATTCGAGCATTCGATCGAGGTGGTGGCTGCGATAAAGATGGTGGGCGAGGAAGTTTCCAAAAGGGTAATTAGAGGCAGAACGAGCACATACCTTTATCCACGTGTGTCGCTACCCAGGTGAGCCCAATGTGAGCAGATCGATGGCAGCTTAGCTCAGTCAGACCCTGCTGGCGAGTGTCGATCAACGGCTCGCAAAGTTGATTCGTTCGACCTGTCCAGCGGTTTGCGATAGGTGCATCCGAGCTAGTCTGCAGAGAGAGTGACGCGGAGATTCGAGGGAATGTAAGGCGGCGAGCGGCGATCGAATCAAGTGACTCGCATTCGACAGTCGTAAAGATGGTCAAGAAGAAAGGCGAGACGGCGCGCGGCGGGCTGGCCCCCCAGAGGTGAACACGAGCTGAGAAGAGTACCAGCCGGGTTCGTGCTGCAACTGATTGGGAAAGTCGTCCTTAGGGAAGTGCACGAATAAGTCGCAAGTATGCGAGCCGAGCCAACAACAGCTGACGTCCTGTCAATCGATGTGATCAGCTGAGTCGAGCAGATGGCGCGCGCCCACGCGGGTAGCAGTGAGTGCGGCAATGACGTTTCCAGTAAGAGAGAGGGAAATTCAGTTTGGCGGCACGTACGCCATTCGCAGTTGCAACTCGCATGCCCTGCAGCCAGCCCGAGCCAGAGCCTGTCGGTCCTTTTTGCTGCTTCTGCTGCTGGCAACGATCGATTGTGTGCGCTGGGCGATCCAGAAGGGCTGCGGCAGATATTGCAAAGCGGGCGGTTTGGTGCACATACGCCAGCAGCAACACCCTCACACCAGCCAGATGCGGGCCAGCGTGTACGCCAAACACGGCGAGATGGGACAAGCTTCGCTGCATCAATGTCGCTTTACCACTTCGTGAAACGGCTAGGCGCAATCCTGGTCGTCTCGGTCATCAGCTTCGCACTGCCGCGTCCGTTCTGGGTTGGTCTGCGCGCGTCCCAGCGTGCTGTGCAGCGCCTCCCGCCCGTGCCATCGTTTTCTGTCGGCGTTGCCAGCAAAACGAGGCGCATTTTGCTCACGCTCGCGCAAACTTGCCCGCCAGCCCCGCCGATCAGTGGCCAAGCCATGGCGCGAACCTGGGTTGAGCCGTGTGGCTTGAAGGCTCGAGCATGCTCACCACGAGTCTGCCCTCACCCCCAGTTTCTCATCCTCAGACACAGCACTCGACCGATCCGGGAACCTTGCGATGCGAGGAGGGGCCATGCCACTGCTGATTGATGAGACCCGCTCGCTCCTCCGCCAGACGCGCTGCTGACGCCTGGAGCGCGCGAGGTCCACCGCAATGCCGTTTCATGTTGACACAAATGGCAGGAGGCTGCAGCAGCAGTCGGCGACCGGCAACGCATCTCGTTCTGGCCGGGTTGTGGGCTCGCTGCACGGCACTGGGTGTCGTGATAACCGTTTCGAGTGCTCCAGCCACATCTGGTCAGCAGCAATGAGATTCCGGGTCGCTGTTGGTCGCTCTCCGCAATCTGAGCAGCCATTCACCGCCATCCCCCGTCCGTCTTGAAACACGGTGGCGCTGGAAAAGGTCCATCGAGCCGTTTCGTGCAGCTACACAAGAGTGGTGTTGCAGGCCAATCAGGTGGGAGAAGCAGCAGTATTCCAAGCGTGCGCACTCCGAAAGCGGTCCTGTCTCCGCGCTCGCCGAGCCAGAGGTGCAAAGTGGTGCTGGAGGGTCCGACGAGTCCACATAATTTCCTGCATCCATACAGACGACAAACACGACGAGGGGACGGAGTAGCAGTCTCGGTGCCGTAGCGGATGAAGGAAGCAGCAGACGTACTGCAGTCAGGCTGCAGGCTGCAGCTGCCTGATCTTCAAGCTTTCGCTTTGCTGGGGTCCAGCACATGGCGGACTCGTGTGCTGGAAGCGTCGATCGTGCTCAGACGAGGCAAGATCAACGACCGCGTTCAAGAATTGCCGATGTCACATTGAACATCACTACTCGACTCTTCTCACCACCCTCGCCTAATGTGCCGGCGACAGCGAAGAGGAACAATAGACGAACGCGATCCTGGGATTTGGCGGCATATGCACTCCAATTTCGAGGGCCGAGACCGACGACCATCCACTCCTATCTGTGCCGCACGTTGCATTTCATCCTACGAGGCTACGACGCGACAAGAACATCAGGCGATCCCCTACGGATTGGGCAGTTCCACTAGGTCGCGATCAGGTTTCCACACCTCACTACTTCCAACAACCAGAATCTCCCAAACCTTCTTGAGAAGCACAACATTGTGGTTGGCTGTGCGATCTCAGCCACATCAGATTTCCTGCAGGTGTGGCGACGTTCGAGAACAGTGAGGATAGGTTGGCACATATGCACTCAATCTCGCAAGGCGTGCGCCTAATCCTCTCCCCTACTGATGAGATGAGCCGCGCTGTCGCGCTGCTGCAGCATGAACAACATGGATTGTGCTCCTGCTACTACTGTACATTGCATCGTCCGATGGCGGCCTTCCTTTTGTTTCTCGTGGCTAACTGCGGTGTGCGCATCGCAGATTTGCTCCGGACTGGCACTCGACATGCACGTCGGGCATTTCGCCAGAGAGACGATCGGGTCCCCGCCTGTGAGAGCTGTATGTTCCGGGAGCCATTGATGAGCTGCACATTGCCCGTCCTGTCGTGGCTCCCCTCTCAGAAGGTTCTACCTTAACACTATGAGCAGTGAGACTGCAAAGAGCGGCGGGACATCTGCTTTCAGGCCTTCATATTTTCTGACCCGCAGCATACGCTACGCCAAGACTGATATTGAGCGAATCTGGAAATCCGCCACGAAAGTTGAACCAATCTTCCATGGCTCTTCGTGACTCTTACTGCTCGAGCGGTCAGTTCAGACCACGTCAGTGGTGCATTGCATCAATCATTCTCTGGTAGGTATGCGAGTGGCTTCCACGACCTGCTCAATGGGTCACTATGCGTTGCGCGGACTTCACCTGCGCATGTGACAGTGCATTGACACATAGCCTTGCTCTTGTCCGCTGACCGACAGAAGGCAGCCAAAACTGACTAGATAGGCACGAGACACGATGAAACATGCTGGTAAGTCCGATTGTTGACCTCACTGGTACTGTGCTGGGAAACAGAGCGAGAACAACAGTCGACAGATTTGGGAAACTCTCCGAAAACCACTATCGGCAGTGCACACTGGAGTGAGTGCCCCCCAGGTCAGCGCCATGCCCAAGTGTCGCGCCGTATACCTCTTTCGACAAACGCAAGACGTTCCCAGGATGGAATGAATCGGGTGATAAGCACAATTTTGGATGGTCTGAAACAATCCTCGCTGAGAACTCCGCCTTCTGAGCGACAAGATCCTTACTCTTGTTTGTGCGCAGGCGCGGCGCCGCGCGCACACACAAGTACAGAAGAAGCCCTAGGGTCGCTGTCGGTCAGGCCTGCTAACTCTGTTGATGGCCCTGGCATTCGATGCGCGTAAGACTCGGGACGGTCCACACAACAACAGCGGCAAGTCTGTCAGAAGAGCGGCCGTAAACACCATATCCCTCCTCACTGGTGTGCGCCCATTATGATGAGCTAACACGACAAGACCAACAATCTCAATCCTATCGTTGATGACCTGCGAGCGGCTGAGATCGTCCATACCAACCTTGACGAGGTCAACACAAGTCATTGAGAAGATTGACGAAGAGATCGTTGTGATAGGAAGCGTTGCCAGCAGTTCACGCCAACCTGATGCGGTCTACCACCTGTTCGAAGCAGCATTCTCCATGCGGAATTCCCGCCTTCGCTGCACCCACTCTGACACAAGGCTCAGACCTCTTAAAGCAGCCTTGTACATTCGACAACGTGTCGCCTTGTGACAATGAGTATCGATCAATGGTACCTCATCACCAGCTTCTGCGCGGCCGTAGAAACTCATTCCACGACGTGAAAGCACTTCTTCCCCGCGACTGCTGTGTAGTATAGAGGACTCCACAAGAAGCATAGCAACACCATTGTTCCATTGTCTTCAGTGGCCCTGTAGGTCTCCGCCGCTCTTCTCGTCATGGCAACTTAATTCCCTCATGCAATACAGTACGACCTCTTATACAACGCGATGTTTAGGCTCAGCTCTACCTAGCACGAGGACATCTTTCTTCGTCATGTGAAAAACGTATCTAGTTGTGCCACAGGCAGGCTACCGGCATTCTTGTACAGCTAGCGTTAACATAGCTCATGTCCAATTATCTCGGATCGTATACCATACGATACGCAAAACGTGAACAAACTCCACCAATTTGGAATCATTCACCTACGATGTCGCTGTCGTGTCCAAGAATCAAGAATTGCGTGCCTCCACGGAATGAAGTACATAGACTCGACACCAACGCAGCCGATCGAATCTTCCACGACCAATCTCCATACACCATCACGATATAGCTCCAGGTCCTCCACCGCGGGCGCTCCAAAGACAACCACAACAACAAAGACAACAAGATCGAGATGAGACACGCACAAGAAAGCGACAGATGTCTTGCTCCGACATCGAGGTCAGCAAGGCGGAATTTAATCAAAAATAAAAAGCAAGTGGCAATGCAAGTATACTGGGGATTCGAGATTTCGTCAAAAAGCAAGTGGCAATGCAAGTATACTGGAATTGGATCTGGATATGGCCTCCGCATAGTGAAGGAGGCAAATACTATGTATTCTACATTAGGTCTGATATCTACATCACTTTTACGCCGCGCACACGTCGATCGAGGGTATCTTCATAAAAAGAAAAAACCAGAACACAAAAGGGGGGAAAAGAAAAAGAGAGAGCCTGCCACCTCTCCACTGTCGGTCTTCGTCGCCTGTGTATTGTGCAATCGTCGTCGTTTCTCTCTTTCTCGTGCACCTGAAAACCTCGTGCACCATAAACCCCACCGACCCCCAATGCTTTTGTGTTTTGTGAACCCTTCTTGATAGCCCAAAAGAAATACTTGTAGTGGAAAAGTGCTAGGAGATCACTCCTTCCCAGCATAGCTCAAATCGTGGTGGTGGTACCCCCGGAAAAGCTGCAATCACATCCGGAGTGAGCTTCTGCTGTGACTGTTGATCAGAACTCCCTACGCCTTGATCGTGCTGCCTCTCTTCTTCCGCAGTTTGTACTCAATATGAGCAACTTTCATCAACATGTCTTCATCCTTGATCGGAACGAACGATGTGAGGACTTTCATTGCGTTCTCAAAGTCGCTGTCGATCAAGATTTCCCTCGTGGCATCGATCAGCGCCGCGCTCGTAGCGTGGAGCACGTCCAGATCAGCGCCGCCAAACGCGTTAGGGGCTCCTGTAGACACAGGAGCGTCGCCCAGGAGCATGAAGACGTCCCAGATTCGCAATTGCGCGGGAAAGGGCACAGACATGTTGAAGAGCGTGAGATACCAGCGGGTGCCGTAGGTCACAGAAGTAATGCCCAGGTCAGTAAGTTTGGCCGCCACATCTCCTCGTGACAGCCAGTCTTGCTCGAACTCGGCCAGTGCAGCCATTAGGCCGCTGAAGTTTTCGGTAAAAAAGGACTCCAGTCCCCGAAGCTGCCACAAGCGTACCATCATCACAAAAGCGTTCTCTTCGTCATAATAGCATAGCAGCGTGACTGCAATGCTAGCCATACCTTGCACATACCCGACTTCTGGGAAGTAGAGCGCCATGGCATGTAACACTCTGAAAAGCAGCCGTTGTCCGCCTCGATATCTCCGCCGAAACATGATATGTAGCTGCACAGTCCTGGGAACATCAACGTCGATCTGGACGTCATCTGCGCAACTCATCTCCTGCAGCTTGTGGAATTGTCCTATCAATTCTTCGTCTGTGGTTCGGTTGCCTCTGCGCTTTGCGGATTCGGAAAGGAAACTGTGCCATGCGGCGGCACGCCATCTATCGGGAATGCCTTTCCATGTTCTTTCGACCAGTTTGGGGTCAGTAGTGTCGAACTCGAAGTGCATTCCCCCGCCTTTGCCTTCGTTTCGTCGTACAACAGTTTTGGCCATTTTCTGCCACTTTTCACCACGTGCCCATTCACGCTGCTTCTGTGCTGATGCAGTTGCACCCGCATCTTCAGCTTCGGCGATATCAGCGAGTCCAGGCGGCAGTGAGAGCATATCTGAAGCTTCCGCGAGAACTCGCATGCTCCGGGATCGAAAGGGGTTCCTGCTGCTCTTGGACGATGTCGAGTACGTACTATGCACTGAACCTGGACCACCTCTGGTGCCAAAGTCTCTGGAGGGCGGTGGCAAGGACCGTGACGAGCGAGCACTACTCAAGCCTCGCTGAAGCCCCCGCTCTCTCGTCCTCCGTGACTGTGATTTGATCCTCAGAGATGTCGCTACGCGTTGCATGCCACCATCAGGGCCCGATTTGCTCGAACCGGAGGAGTCTCCTCGATTCAGGTGAATGAACCCATATCGATCCACGAGCGATCCATCTATGTTCTCCCAATCTTCAATGCCGCCAGCAAGTTCGTTAGAAGTCCTGGAGTATTTTGATATGTAGCTGAATCGATTGTCGGACAGTGGCCATTGATCGCTATCATTTCCCTGGTCGTATGATCTCGCCTTGTGCACCACGACTTCGGGCGTGGGTGTATCTCGGATCATGGTATCTGGAGTGTCCTTTCCCGACGTCGTGTAACTCATGGAGCTACTCATTGGCAGCCCCCAATGCGCGCCGCGTTCATCACCGTGTTCATACATGCTCCTGACCTTCATGGAGAAGGTCATCTCCTCTGCCGACAGCACTCTGCCGCCATGTATAGCAGCCTGAAGCATTTGTATGCTGGGTTTCCTGCGCCCGGCAACCAACCCTTTTCTTTTCTCTTTGACTGCTGTCGGCCCCTCGTTTGGCTGCGTCGGGGTCTCTGGAACAGGCCCGACTTCATCACTTTTCTGCGGTGTCTCCGAGTTGTTGTCTGCAGCCTCGATTTTCACTTGAGGTACATCTTGTGTGGTGCTTACGACTCCAACATTCGACAGGGGCATTTCGTGCAGACTTCCAGCGACTTCTGGTTTCTGAGGGGAGCTTGGTGTGAAACTGGGTTCGATGCTGTCGGTCTGAGGCGCTGACTCTGCGTCATCCGCGCTCTTCGCTGCTGGCTGGTCATCGGCCTTTGGATAGTCCTGTCCTTGAGCCCCAATGAGTTCCTGCATCTTCTTTCCCCCGAACATCAGACTGCCTCTCGTAGAGAATTCAACCTTGTTGCTCGCCAGATCCTCCAGACTGATCTCATCATTGGCACTGGCGGGGATCGCGGCGTCGAGGCCGTGGAAACTCGCCATTTTCCTGACCTTGGACAAAGGAGTGGTGGGCCGGGCTAGGGGAGGCTTTTGTGACGGGGCTTTCCGTCGTGCGCGGTAGGCGCTGAGAGAGTACCTGCTGCGCTCGGGTTGTTCATCGACGGTCTCATTCTGAACGACAACGACCGGGAGCGGTGGTGGTGCAGGCGGACTGGACGTGACTGAGCCCGGCGGACTGCGCTCGTGCTGGGTGCGCGGGGAGGTCACGACGGCATGCGCTGCGGGAGAAGGAGCGATTCCGCTGTCGCGCTTGAAGTCGGCGTCGAGGAAGGAGGGCGGCGGTGAGGAGAATTGGGCGGTGGGAGTCGTATCGTGTGGCAGACGCGGCGAGGCATTGGGGCTCGTTTGCGGGCGCTGTGCGCTACCGAACTCTCGAGGAGGTGCAGAGTGCGGGACGGTTGTGTGCCATGCGGGCTGCTCGTGTTGCGCGTCACCTTCCACCGCCGCACCTGCTGCTGCCATGGTGTCCAGACTCGCCGCTCCGCTGCCCGTGTCGCTGATGGAGCGCACCGCGCGCGGCGGGATGCCTGTCTTGAAGTGCTCATAGCGCATGCCCTTGAACCCCAGCTCGGCGCCATTCTCGTCGCGCGGCGGGCGCAGCGAGCGGGTCGACGACCGCGACCTCTGCTGGGGTGGGCGCTGCCGAGCAAGCGCGTCGTTCATCGCAATCTATGCGCAATGTCGGCTGCACCGGTCCCTGCTCGCGTCCATTCATCGACTGGCGCAGCCAACCGCGATACCACAAACACGCGTCCGTTGGGGGCTCGAAGGAGGAGGCAGCGCTCGTGTACGCGCGGAGCACCACTGCGCACTGCACACGGCGGGCGCTGGCTATAACACACGGCAGAGCACATGCAAGGAAAGGGGCATCTCAAACGCCAGCACACGGCATGGGTGTTGTCCGGCAGACGGCCAAGCGCGTCGCATGTCGAGACCGCTGTCCTGCTATACTCGCGCCTCTAATGCCCGCCGTCGTTGGGGGATGCCATGCCATGCAGCGCGCCATGCCCCGCGCCGTGCACCTGTGTCGTGCTGCGCATGGCCACTGACACGGCGCGCTCCCACTCCGCTGGGCGCGGCGAATGGTGGCCACTGGCCAGAAAAAGACAGGGCAATGCGCAACTGCGCGAGTGAAGTCGGCAGGGCCAGGACATCCCGCCTTCTGAGCCTCATTAAACTTGTCAATGGTGCAGCGGCACGTCGGCTTCCTGCTGCAAAACGAGTCAAATCCGCGGCGACTACTGCCCACGAATCGCTGCTCCAAGACGACAAGTTCAACGCCTGGAGCTGCATTTCTTGTGATGGATTGTGTTCAACCTGCCGTGGTACGACATGCTGACCTGCAGAACCTACGACCCCGACACGTTTCGAATCGTCGTGCGGCATATGCATGCACTCTTCACTGCACTGCCGTCTCACTTTCCGCTCGCTGCAACCTGACTCAATTCGACATACCGCACACGGGATCCTCTACTCCTCAAGGCTTCGGCAGCTATGGCCTCAGACTGCTTGCCGAGAACGATGTGACTACGAGTCTTGGGACTGCACTTCTTAGTTGTGCCCTCGCGGTTACAGAGGCAACCTGGTCAAACCACCGAACTGACACAATTGATGCAGGGCTAGCGGGCACTCAGGTCCGCCAGCAATGACCATATGTTCTGCTTCCCGAACAGAAACACATAAACTGCTCATTCTCGGCGCGGCATCTGCTCTAATACGACGACCGGCCCGGAGAGGTTGCTGCTGCCAGAACTCCCGTGGTCTAGATGGCACTTATGTGCCCGCCCGGTGCTTGTCACACACCAAAACGGTCTCGAGCTATTGCACACCGCCGATCGAGAGTTCAGTGAGTGTGCATGCATGGTGATAGCAACTCACCTGGGGACTTGTCGAATTTTTCTTGACCACCCACCATACTTTTTCCCGAGAGCGCTGCTTTGACATCAACAGCTGCGTGACATATAACTTACCGTGCCGTACAATTCGAGCACGGTGTAATGAGCAGAGATAAATCCGCAACAATACTGACTGGGTGCGATATGAGACCACGATTCGGGTCTCTCTGTGCTGGACCAAAGCCATCTGGCTCTTGCATGGTAAAGAGTGAAGTCGAACCTATCCAGAGCCAGCGAGGGCACTGCATAAGTGCCCACCGGTGCTGCAACGAGCAGACTTGAGGAGGTAAGTCAAAGAACGGTCAAATTGGCTAACAACGAAAGTGAGCACGGGGAAGGCAGATACCACGTACGCCTCCAGATCCAATCTAACAATCAACTTGTCGGCTGTTGACAAGAAAAGAGAACGCCTTCATTCAAGGCAAGTGATTCGTAACCAGTAGCCTACTCACCGAGGAAGACCGGCCACGCTCCTCGAGCAGCCTCAAGCAGTCGCGCTACATCGAACCAGCAAAACTCCTCCAGCAGGCTGCTTCGCGGATATTCCTCCCCATGCCCGTCGCCACTCTGCCCGAATATGATCGGCTTTGTCACTCGAGCATCTGTCACTGGCTCAGCAACATGATGAGAAGCAGATAAGGAATCCTGCAGTTGCGTCGCTACCGCGTGGCAAGCGAGGTGGTCCGACCAAAAAGTTGGAGAGCTCTTATCTTGCATGGCCTTCGCTACAATGCATCTCCTCGCAACCCAAGCAAATGGGCCCGATCTACCGATCGATCCTTACAGGACCACAATACATGCTTGACGATGTCTTGCTGTTTTGCTTGTCATGCGCATGCGCTCTTGTCTTGCTTGGTCTGGAGTGCATCAGGAACAAGACGGATTGCATGTCTAGCTGAAGCTTGGTTACGCGAAGTGGATCTGATATCAAGTCCACGACATCACGACAGCAAGAACATGACTACAGTAGGTGAAATGCACACCGAGAACCTTGAACTGCGAAAGTCTAGGTCTAATATAAACATGAAATACGTACGTCGCTATAAATGTCTGCTGGCTCACCCACATCCTACAGTGAATCATCAAACAGCTGACGAGGTGAAGCGCCGCTGACACTGTGATCAAACCATCTGACTGAGCGTGTGCTGTTCTGGTATCTCGAAAACTTTCAAAACTCTTTTCTAGCCAAAAGAGGTCCAAAGCCCTATACAAATTAAAACCAAAGTAAAAGAAACAATTAATGGCCACCGCTTTGCGTTTCACGCTTGGCCTTCTCCATCTCCTCATATGCAATACCATGTCGGTCACCACCGATGCCAGTATGTGCTGTTCCTTGTTGACTGCTGCCTTCGCTGCCGTTGGGGTCTTTGCCCTCGAGCATGTCGCTGTGGCCTTGGATTCCGTGGCGCTCGACTTGTGGGACATCGGCTTCGCCCTTGTTGACGTCGCCGTGGGCTGGTGTCCAGGCGAGGTAATCACGACGGACCTCGACGTAATCGTATGCGAACTCGCCGAGTTGGTCGTCATCCATACCGAGAAGCTCAGCTTCGTCGGAAGCACGGAGCTTCATGCCGGGGATGAAGTTGATGGCGTAAGCGATGATGGCGCTGACGACGAACGAGTATGCGGTGACGGCGGCGATGTAGGCGACTTGCTGGCCGAGTTGGAGCCAGTGGCGGTGGATCCAGCCACCTGGGAAGAGATCGGTGTTGACGCCGTCGAGGCCGATCACGTAGGTTGCGCCGAAGACGCCGTTGAAGAAGAGACCGACCATTCCGGCGACACCGTGCTCAGCGAACACATCCATGGAATCGTCGATGCGGATCCAGTACTTGATCTTTGTGGAGAAGTTGGCAACTACGCCAGTGGCGATACCGAGGACGACGGAAGCCCAGAGTGGGAGGAAACCAGATGCTGGAGTGGCAGCGACGAGTCCGGAAATGGTTCCAGAGCACCAGCCGACCATCGACCACTTGCGAGCAAGACGCCAATCGAGGACAACCCAAGTCATAGCAGCGAACATGGCAGTCAAGTTCGAGTTCCAGCAAGCGTAGACAGCGCGGAGGTTGGCACCGAAAGACGAACCTCCGTTGAATCCGAGCCAGCCAAACCAGAGGAAGACAGTTCCGAGTGTGATGAGCGAGACGTTGTGTGGACGGAAGTTGAGCATCATCTTCTCCTGACGTCTTCCCAAAACCATCGAGTAGGCGAGAGCAGACATACCGGAGACGATCTCGACAGGACCGCCACCCGCGTAGTCGAGCACACCCCACTTGAAAGCCCAACCATTCGCGTTCCATACCCAGTATGCCACGGGAGAGTAGACAATCGTCGCCCAGAAGAAAATAAACACCATCGCGGGCATCAATCTTCCACGCTCAGCCACAGCACCCATAATAATTGCCGCCGTGACAGCGCAGAATTGCATCTGGTAGAACGAATATAGCAAGTCGGGAATCAGAGGGCTTCCTTGCGAAGGTACTGCGAGTGTGTTCTTGAGGCCGAATTTGTGGAGGTCGCCGATGAAGGAGTTCGATGCTGTGCTGCTGAAGGCGAGGGTGTAGCCCCAGAAATACCATTGGAATGTGATGATGGAGTAGGAGCCTAGACAGGCGAAGATCATGCTCAATGCTGACTTTCTTCGTGCGAGGCCTGAGTAGAGGAAGCCGAGACCGGGAACCATGACCATGACCATGGCGGAGGCTACGATGATGTAGGATGTGTCGCCGGCTGCGAACCATTGGTTCAGATTTTCTACCGCTGTGAGGAGTTAGTTTGTGTCTTTGTGAGATCGAGTCTTCGAATTGCTCCTTCTCCATTGCGGCGAAGTCGAAACCCGAGGTTGTAATTTTACTCACAGCTGTCGCCTCCTGTGTTTTCGTTGGTGCCATTGAATTCGGCTGGAGCACCAATCCAGCTATAGCTGGGTGCGTACCCGCCAGACATGTTGTGTGTCGTTCGAGGTCGTCTCCAATGTGTGGTGTATGCAAGTGAGGTCGGATGCGGCGGTCGAAGCCCTGGTTGCTATGCGAGCCCGTTCAGGCACGTAAGCTGAGAATGCCGCTGATAAGATGCAACCCAAGTTCAGTCTCAATAAGAAACTGAGTGTCAAACCCAATTGCAGCAATACTGCAAAAGTGTTTCAAAGAAAGAGGTTGAGGGTGCGTGTGTGAAGTGAGGCTCAGGCCAGAAGAAGCTCTGGATCGGCTGGAAGGTCCAACGCTGGCTATATGATGGATGGGTGGAAAGGATACTTCCACCTGCCGAGCCACAGATCGTCGACTAACTCTCGCTTGTAGGGTCCTGCGCTGTGGCCAAGCTAGAGATAAGGGCGCCGAGAGGTGGTGACTGAAGAAAGGCTCCAAAGAAAGACTGATAAAGGCGCGTGGATTTGGCAGTGCCACACACCCCATGGGAGCGAGCTCTCAAGCTAAAATCTACGCTTCCTTGTCGCTGCGCTTCCACTCTCGCGCGGCAACCTGGGCCATTCTGTTGGGCCACCCTGTCTTCCGACGATGGGATCCACGCATGCACGTTCGCCTGAGCCTTAATTCTGCTGCGAACCCTGGAAACCTTTTGGGAGGCACGCCAAAATAGCCCCAGCGTGGTACAGCTGTGAGACCAGTGCTACCGCTCACACACCGCACCCCAATCGACATCCGTGCACTGTCAGCAGCGAGATTGGGAATTATGCTTCGTTTTTTTCCTGTTGACTATCTTCTCTCCCGTGCCCAGCGCGCGACGCGGTTGGCAGGCGTGGGAAATCAAGCATGCCGGACATGTTCTGCTGGGCGCCCCCAACCGAGGAAAGCATCAGCTCGTGTGCCCTCTTATCTTTTGACGTACACGATGACTGCACGTTTAAAGTCACAACGAGAAGTGAGGATAAAGGTCCTGCATAAGCGTCCGGCGTCAATTGGTTCGGAGGACAAGGTTCAGAACGGCCGCTATGCCACGGAGAGTAGACCTCGTTCCTTCAGTGCGACCCTGATTGGACGCAGATAGGAACTCGCATTAGCCTACGATCTGCTTCCAGCAGCTACCGAAGAGTTCAACACTGTTCGACAACCATTCGAGGTGCGATTTGGTTCTTATCAGCAGGCGTGGAACGAATACATATGCCAATTACGCCTCGAGTCTTGGGTGTGCTTTGCCTCGAGCCCTCGATCGCTTGTCATCGAGGGAGGAAATGCTCAGCTCGTCGTACTACTGGTGCTCGACTGCCGAAATGCGATCCTCATACCACTTTCTTACACTTGGCATTGGAAGACAAGCCAACCGCTCCGCACGCACTGCATCCTCCCCGCCCGGTGACCTGGAGAAGACCGGACGCTGCAGTCAAGGAAGCACGCATGCCATCATCGAAAAGGAACCATTTCCAGTAGCTTGACGTGAAAGCTTTACGGCAAGGTCGATTGATTGTCTGGATCTGGATCCTCCGATATGCTCCGACCGGCATCTGGTTGGCTTGGCATCTCGGTGTTGGGGAAAAGCCACTCTTCATCGCGCCTTTGCCGCGTGCGCCTTTTCCTTTGTTGATCGAGACCCTCGACGTCACTGCTTCCGCCAGTTCACGATTTGCGTCGCCGTCGTCGTTCTGCCCGCAGAGAGCGGTGTAGCGGATGTTGTTGAGCATCAACGTCACGCATTGCCAGCTGTGAAAGGATGTCCATAACGCGGGCGCGGGAATGATCTGCTGACGGGGATTCCCACCCGCGCAGATTGGCAAAAGGCACCACCACATCCGTGCCATCGTCCTTCCCCATGGATCATGCACGCTCCTTTGCTGCAGGAGTCGGGCTCACCGCAGCCAACACATCCTTTGACCACACAGACTTAACGCGATTGTAGCTGAAACTCCTTTGGGCGCAGAGGAGGACACCAACAATTGATCGACTGATACTATCCTGGGACTCTCTGCGACACCTCTGACACGTTTCAATGTCGTTCCAACATCGGCACTACGGCGCGTGTCCGTGTCTTGTCCGACCATGTGCGGAAAACTCTCTTATCCTCCGAAGTCACTGACAATTTGCGAACAGTCACTCACAGTATTGACGAGCCATAGCTGCAAGACGAACATCGTAACATTCCGGAGACAGCCAAGCCCTTCGAATATCGTGCACCTAGCTAGGGCTTCACATTGAAACGAAACAAACTTGCCGCCAGATTCCGAACCACAAGGTCTACAGAGACATTCCAACTGCTGTCACATGTGTAACGGCGTTGGCGTAACTTGGCCTTCTCTTGGACAAGACAAGCCCACGTGCGTGACACTTTGATAGTACACCATCAAAGACATCGCACAGTCCTCTGTTTTCGACATCCCAGCGCCTGGGCAGAAACCAGCATGGAAGAATGCGCAGCACGTCAGCACCAGAGTATAACCTTGTTTCCCCATTTCCGACGCATAGATCCGTACTGGACTGGGTACAATCCTGCCTGAGGAACAATCGGCTGATCTAAGTATGGACCGAAGCCCATGGATCTTCCATGCATACATTGCGCCTTCGACTCAGGAAACCTCCGGCGACATTTTTGATTAGAAGGTCGTCTGTGCATTGATATTCGCAAACTGCGATATGCTTGGTTCAGAAAGGAGCACGCGAGACAAGCAAGAAACTAAGCACGGCGAAGCAATAACGTGAAGTAGATTGATCCCAGATGGCTTTGTGGGGATATGGGTCTGGAGAAATAGATTGCAAAATTGTGGCAGACGCCCGGTGGAGAAACCGCAATTTATGCGTTGTCATCGATGGGGAAACCTAGGGACCACGTGGGTTGGTGTCGCCGTGGGCTTGGTGGCAGGCACATCGCATTGCTCGTGAGTTCAATTGAACTGTCGTCCTGAAAAGGTGAGTCCTGAACGGTGCTGTTGGCTGTGGCATTGGATACGCTGTAGAATATAAAATGCAAAGATCTCCGATCAACGATTAGCTCTATCAAAATTCTGCATGCGCTGTCATAAATGCCCAGTTCCCAAGTACGCCATGCCATGATCTATCTCTAAAAAAAAATGCATAAATACAATCGTAGATCTCTTTCTCACGTTTCAGATCACCCCAGGCACCAAAATCCTGCTGCAATAACCAGGACGAAGGAGCCAGCGAATCGGGCGATACGTGGCGCATCACCTTTGGGTATATTGCCGGTAGCAGCATCACCCAAATACCATGCTCCAATGTCGGTGAGCTCGCCTTTCTGCGTCAGCATGGCGCTGTTGGGGCCAACATTCGAGACCGAAGATCGGAACGCTCCGAAGTATGAGTAGTGTGTTATGTAGCTAGTTGTGGTCAGTTTGCAAGTCTTCAGATGTTCCCGGTTAACGACTTACTCTATTCTGTCAAAGAACGCAACAGACTGATTATAAAAGTCCTGCGTATCCTCCAGCTTCTGATCCGGAAACCCCCACTCTGTCACCCACATGGTCATATTTTGATATGTTGCATTCACCTGACCAACATGGCTCGCCAGTCCTTGGAAATCCCCATACCAGTGAATCGGGATAAAATCGGGCGTACATTTTCCATCACATGCTGTGAAGAAGTTCCGCAACCAGTTGAAACCCGTGGGGGCACCTGTCACACCTGGCGCACCCAACTTGACGCCCAAATCTTTCAGAGGCTCGATCTCCCGTATCCAAATCTCTGCTGCTGTTTCTGCGTCTAAGCATGATCCGCCGTATACGCCGTGACACCCGTCAGGCTCATTGAAGCCTAAGACCCAGGTTATGTTGCGGCCGCTGTCGATTTGGTTTTTGACTTGGGTGTAGAAGTTTTGGTTTTTGGATTGTGCTTCTCCCCAGAGCATGGGCACGAATTGGAGGGGTGTGTTATCGAGTGCTGGGTCGGGCGTTGCTGCCCAGTTGTAGTACCATGTTAAGTCGCCGGAGGTCCAGAAGTGGTTGTCGCTTGCTTCGCTCGTTTCGACGTGGGCGAGGCCGCGTTTGGCGGATGTGGAGACTGTTTGTGAGAGGACGTGTGGGAGGAGAGGGAGGGCAAGCAGCGCGGCGGAGCGCATAGTCGTTGGTATCATGAGGTTTGGGCTCTCAGCATCTGCGTCTGTAGCTCGAGATGATCAATGATGCCCCTCTGCCTGCTCCAATCCCAGCTCTTGCAGACTGCGTCCTCGCCTAGCTTTCAAGCGAGTCGCTTCGCACGCGAACAGAAACACCAACGAAACGAGATACGAAAAAGACAGGAGGATACTTGCGCTGAGAGGCTCGTAGGAGAGGAAGACATCTTTGGGAGAGCGACTCGTCGTCCGCGGACTGCACTTGTTCCAGAAAGGACGCGTCTTGGAAGCCTTGGGAGGGCGGCAGTCTTTCGACTAAGAAGAAGAGTTTGGCCAGATTGGGATGTGGATGAGAGAGGAGGCGCTTTTGAATTGGTCCAGATGGAGTCAAGCTGCCGCGGAAGTGCTGTTTTCGGCATCTCGGCCACGCCCGACAATATTTGGTGCAGCACCGGAGCGTGTGATTGAGACAATATTCGGACTCATCATTGAGCTTGTATGTAAGTGTCGAGACGCACTGCGATAATTGTTTCTGGAGTTGTCGTCCTTGCTCTGTGGCTACACGGCACGGCAGCAGAAGTCCCGAGTAGGTTTCAGCCCCTTCCGAACTCTATCCTGATCTTCCTCTCATCACGCAACTGCTTCCGTTTTTTCGTTCAGCTCTTTGCGGCGATCGCGGATCAATAATAGCCTGATGAAGCTCCGGCATACAGTGTAGTCGCGTCAACTACAGGTGAGGTGCCGTGAGTCCGAAAGTGTCAGGATATGCCAACAGACAAGGTGCTACTCCGCCATGTAGGCATCTGCCGAAACTAGTGTCTCTCGAGCTCAGCATCGAATACTCTACCTTTAATGGATAAACGGCACTCTCAAGACTCGATAGAGCTCGCACGTTGCCTTCTCTGGTCCTTCAAGATGCAGCAACATTGGCAGGACGAAGCATGCCAACAAACCAGCAACCGAAAGGGCGCATAATGAAGGATGTTGAAGGATCGACACTATATGGAACATATAGAGTTTGCTGTAGACCCCGCAAGTTGGTAATTGACTGCATTCTGATGTAAGCATCTCACTGGAAGAATCGGCTGGGCGAACAACGAGGAGATATATTTTCGCCTGCTGCACTGCCAAGGCATATCCAAGACGAAGACGCAGTCCATATTGGAGAACGGCACTCCCACTGGACGAAGATCTCAATTTCCGCTGGTCATCCTCGAAAAGACGATTTGAAAAGATGGCAGCTGCTTTGAAAGTGGTCATAGTCGGTGCAGGACTAGGCGGGCTTGCTGCAGCTATTGCTTGTCGACACGGAGGCTTGGAGGTCACTATCTTGGAACGGGCTGCCAAGATTGGCAACGTGTGTCCCATGCGCTCAGTGCAAGCACGTGCTGAAAATCCTAACAAATGTGATTAGGTCGGTGCTGGCATTCAGATACCTCCAAACAGTTCGAAGACTCTAAAACGGCTGGGCGTACTTTCGCAGATTGAAGAATCGTCGACTGCACTGGAGTCCATTGATGTCAGGCGATATGCCGATGGGTCGCTTCTTGTTCGTAAGCCTTTGGGAGAAACGTCGATCAGATTGTTTGGTGAGCAGTGGAGGTATGTAAATTCTACATTTGACCGCACGCAATACCAACATGCGCACAGGGTTATTCACCGGGAGGACTACCACGCCATCTTGCTGAATGAAGCCACGCGGCTAGGTGCTAAACTCCAGCTCGATGCTCAAGTTGAGAAGGTCAACGCCTCAGGAACTGAGTTGACCATGAAAGACGGCTCGACGCTGCGGGCTGATGTGGTCATTGGAGCTGATGGCGCGTCTGCTCCTACACCCATAGCCAGATGATCGAGTGCTAATCGCTTCACAGGGCTTTGGTCGTCCTTGCGTGAGAGCATCATGAACAAACCATCTCCGCCCACTGAATACGGGGATCTTGCATATCGTGCCACTTTCAGCCGCTCACAGCTCGAAGCGCTGAACGACCCTAGTATTGAAGAGATGTGTGCCAAGAAGCGCGCTGTTCTGTGGCTAGGTCCGGACAAGCACTGCATTTTCTACCCGATTCGTGCAGGTAGTGCCTTCAATCTGGTTCTACTGCGACCAGATGATCTTCCAACGGGTACAAGAACCGCTGAAGGAGATATTTCAGAGATGAGGGCGACGTTCGATGATTGGGATCCGACGTAAGTACCTTGACAATCGATCGAGCTTTGTGATGGCGCCTATGGGACTAATATTGACAACCCTAGGCTCAAGGCACTAATATCGTGCATTCCTTCCGTACTGAAGTGGAAGTTGATGCACCATGAGGAGCTGGAGACGTGGGTTCAGGTATGATCACGCATGATCATCTATTACCACTCAAAGCTGATTACTGTCCAGGGCAATGCAGTACTTCTGGGCGACGCATGCCATCCGACCCTACCATATCAAGCTCAAGGAGCCGCTATGGCTGTCGAAGATGGCGCCGTTCTTGGATACCTCCTCAGCGCATATCAGAGAGATTTGCAAGCTGAAGATGGAAAGCTTCACGCTGAACCGATAACGTCGGTACTCAAGCTCTACGAGAAAATGCGTAAGCGACGGACTACTCTGAATGTAGCAGGCGCAGACCAGAACAGGATTTTCTACCACATGCATGATGGACCAGAGCAGCAGGAACGTGATGCCGAAATGGCTGGTTTTGATTTCGATAAGGGGAGGTCCTCTCACGGTTGGCTGGACTCGGAATACAACAAGGACCTCCTGGGCTACGATGCTGTTGAGGATGCTGCTGCAGTTTACCGGCAATGGCGTACACCTACGGCTTCGCAGGAGGCTTCCTTCGGGAAGACTGTTCAAGTACGCTGAGCAGAGTCCGGCGTGTCCATCGCCGAAAGCTAAGACCAATCAGACGCCGATTGAAGGCGAAGACTGCGCTACCAAGACGGCGCGTTCTGTGAGACAACAGGAAGGTGTTTTGCATGTATCCGCTTTGGAGTAGACGGCTGCTCGGTTCACTAGGCGAGAACATAGCACTCTGAATGATAGTATCAGCTTAATTCTCAAATGGGCAGGTACAATTCGTTAAAATCTCAACCGGGCAAGCGAACAGTGTCTCAGTACTGCTTCCGGTTGCGACGTTTGAGGGCAATCGATTGGTTGGTTCATATGCGTGAAAGTGGAGTGCGATAGCGTAGCTATTGCGCAGGAACAAGGATCAAACCAAGAGGAACTTGAATCGAGCGATCTTGGCACGTCCTCCTCGCTTGGTCCGCAACAACATGCCTTGATAGAACTCCTAACCAGCGCAGCGAGGAGAGCCTGAGAGCTGAATGCGGGTAGCTGACGCATCTCTGGCTCCGATGCGGTGATTATGGCATCGAACGCCACCAACTCTGCGATGCCGGTCGCCGAGAATGGCAAAACGAAGGCGAGACCAAACCCGAGGCGGAGAGCATCAAAGATGAAGCAGGCCGATACGGCCCATGGACCTCTTCCAGTAAGGAAGGCTGCAGTGCCTATGAAACCTTCGTCGAAGTCATCCGCTTGTTCTGAGCCAGGAACGAACATATCAAAAGGGTCACGAGCAATGCCAGATATTTCGAAGCAAAGTGGACGTGGTGCCAATTCACATCCAAAGAGGTCAAATTCAAACTTGCAGATCGAGGCAGTAGGAAGTGCACATGCCACTGATAATGCAAAATCACAAAGCAATTCCGGTCCTCTGGCACTCGCAGCTCCAGCAGTAGTCACAGGAGGTCTGCTCGGCTGCGCTGCAGGAGCTGCCGTGATCCTGGGAGCCGGCATATGGAAAAACTTCGCAGGAGTCGACAATGCCATCCTCGCAGCAAGAACCGCAAAGCTCTGCGTCGACAATCTCATCGAAGAAATCATCACGAGCCTCAAAGCTGGTACCTACAATGCCCCAGAGGCTCTCGACATGCTGAGACGAACAACCCTCGCGTATGCAAGTTCGATTCCAGGTGGAGCTCCGCTTGTTGAACGCATTTTCAGAGAAGTGGAGATGGTACGCAGGCAACGTGGTCCAGAAGTTGATAAAGTGCTCGGAGAGGCATATCTTGAAATTGCGCAGGCGCAGAAGAAAGGTGCTAGTGCCGATGAATTGCAGAGTATGGTTTTGAAGCAGGCGATGAAGCTTTCTACTTTCGCCACGAAGGCTACGCAGGATGTGCTCGCGAGAAATCCAAAATGGAGACCTTATCGGGATGAGGCGAAGAAGGCTTTGAGAGGACCGCCTGAGAGCAAAGTACCTACAGTGAAGGTTAATATGGCGGTTCAGCAGAAGGGTTTGCAGGTCAAGTGACCATGCTGGGATTGCAATTGCTCAACCCAAGGCTTAATCAGATCATGAGAACGAACTGCGCGTGGATCAAATGCAACGCGGCATGGTGTTTTGCAGTAGAAGTATTATCCTCACACCTTGAAACCACCTGTTCTCTTCGAGAAGAACCCATTCGGATCCCTCTGCCTCTGGATCTGCTGCAGTCTCGCATACGACTCTGCTGGGTAGCTCTTCAAAGGATCCTGGTTGAACATCGCATCGTTCATAAACAGTGGTCGGTAGCCCCACCCCAGGTCTCCGCTCTGGTAGTTGGTCGGCCGAACATTGGCATACTTCGATCGACCATAATCTTGTGCTGCTTGCGTCAGATTCGTGATCGTAGCCGCAGCTTTCTGATCGGTGATGGGCAACAGCCAGGAGACATCGTACTCCAAGAATACCTTGTCCCCGTACCTCGGATCCAGGCCGATGAGGTTCACGCCACTAGGGTTGCTGACAGAGTTGCTCGCAAGCTGGTGTGGGATGGGTTGAAAAGCCATCGAAAATATGTAGTTATCGATCTCTAATAGTTGGGCTTTCTTGGCGCCATCAAAGAAGCTAGTGAAGGCAAAGTTGTATAGGTCGACTCCTTGTGCGCCCGGCAGATTTGGCAGAGTTCCTGTGCGGATGAGGTAGCGTTGTCCTTGGAGGGAGAAAAAGCTGTTGGAGTCGAGGAGCTCGGCGTAATCCCTGTTGGGTTTGGTCTGGTCGATCAGAGAAGGAATGGCGTTGAATTCGTCGAGAATTGTTCCTGGCTGAGGGCCGTCGTAGAACCTGAAAAGAGGGACAGAAGTTAGCATGTGTTCTGGGGTAGACTTCCGTTATTCAGTACAGCTTACATGAACACGACAAAGATGTCCACCAAGGTGTCGAGAGTCGAGCTGTAAGTGACAATCACGGCAGCTTTTGTGTCGTTGTAGTTGGAGTTGAGATTGTGCGTAGCTTTCAGAAGAGCATCCTTCTGCGACATGGAGAAGATCTTGTGGCCACCCCAAACCTTGCCGATAGGATCTGCGATTGATCAACTGTCAGCGTCTCACCCCAGCGATTTCAAGTGGTGATTGAAGTAGGATCCTTACATGTCTGCATGACGAACTCGGTCACGATGGCGAATTGTCCACCACCTCCTTTCATTGCGTAAAAGAGATCGCTATTCTGGTTCCTGTTCGCGCGGGTGAGCTCGCCTTGCGCTGTGACCACTTCGAATTCGACTACGTTATCTGCTGTCATTCCCTGGGTCTTGTGTTAGCAGTGCCATCAAGCACAAGGAATCCGTGAAGGCCTACGTATTGTGTCGAGAGAAACGACAGCCCCCCTCCCATAGTCAGGCCGGGTACTCCAACGACGCCCAGCCGACCAGATACAACGGCTCTGTTGGATGGCTGCAGGGCTTTTGCCACATCGATCCACCTATTGCCAGGTCCAACGTGGGCCAGATTGTTCGAATCGAGAGTTGTGGTCGCCATGAACTCGTGCGTTGCGATAAGTACACCATCCTTCGTGCTGGAGAATCCGACGTTGGGGTTGTGGCCGGCTCCTATCGGACGGTCAGGACCAATCGTCGCAAGGCTTGTGACCATAGATCACACCACGTACCTTTGATTGCCCAAGGTGCGGTATTGTATTTATTCAAAGTTTGAACGGCGAACTGGATGTCCTGTGCAGTTTTGGGAAAGAAGATACATGCTGGCTTGACGTCGGCGTTTGCGAGCGACCAGTAGCTCGTTCGGGCTTGAGTGTATGCAAGACCGAGAGGAAAATCGACACCGGTTGTCGCGACCTGGTCAGAGTATCTGTCGTCTAGAGTCTTACATGCTGCGAGAGCGTCTGCGTTGGGAGCAGCTAGACCAGTGGAGATGATTGAGCCTAGAGTCAGGACTGTGCGAAGCATAGAGGGCATTCTGTCGAGCCTCTGAGCTTTGAAGGGACTCGAGAATCACAGATGAGGTGTGTTGTGTTGAAGTATCTCTATGCAGGGATATAACAGGAGACAATGAATGCGAGGGGATCCTTATATGCCACCCTGACTTCCTCGCATGAGACCGACTTGGCCATTCATATGTCGCTTGGTTCGGTCCTGCTGCGGAGTGCATTGGAATCGCAGAACTAAGCAGCGCCACTGGAAAAGCTAATTGCTCCATCGCCGCCACACCAGTCATACGATGTCTTTGCGAAGCAATTGACACAGGGCTGTGCCGAGTATGGTGCGGTTCTAGGTCGACAGTAGCCACGAAGGACCATCAAGCTTTGCGAGATTCGGCTGTGGAGTGGATCATCAAATGTCCTGACAGTCGAAGATCGACGGGCGTTTCTCCAGGCTAGCTGCAAGTTACTCGCGGCCTACTCAAGCGAGGCATGCTTGAGCTCGTACACTAACATAGAATTGCGAAGTCTCATGGTAGCCCTGCGACTTACGGACTGCTTTCGGGGGCTGCCGGCTTGTGACTGGCTAGAAAGTAGCCCTGCTACTTTGAAACGCAACGAGGTTCATATGTCTCCTTTCTAAAAATCATCTCTCTTCATCGGGACCTGCAGTATTCCTCTTTACGGATCCTGCACAAAAGTTGCCGCAGCACTTTGGCTCGTTCCAGCAGTAGCAACGCCGGGACAACGCCGTACCGAGAGCCGTAGTCTGCACGGATCATATGTTCACAGTAAGTGACCCTGGCCATTTGGTCAAAGTGTCTCGTACAGACATATTCCAACAACTTCGCTTAGACCGAAGACTGGGTTTGATGCACGCAGACCTCGCTCGACACTGAACTTAGCTGAGCGTAGTTGGTGGCTCGGGCAACAATCTTGGTTACGCCTCGGTAAGTGGGGGTGCGAAGAGCGCCAGGCAAGAGCCGCGGACTTGATCTTTTCGTCCGTTGGGTTTGCGATCTGTCGAATGTGAGAGAAGCATCTCTTCAGCACGTGAGCGATATGTGTCGTGTGTCGTGCCTCGGTCAGGTACGAGGCGCAGAAGCTGAAGTCAAATTTGTCCTGCCAAGAATTCGCACGCTTCGTACCGCAGATGATCGGCAGCCTGCTTATTCTATCGTAGCAATTCGCAAGCGTCTACTTTCTTCAAAGACATTAGTGACCAAGGACTGTTTGAATAGATCGATTCTGACATCAAACTCGGAGGCTCAAATCATAGCTGCAATCTTTGTGCGGCACCATTTCAAGATATCTCACTCCAGCCACTTCTTATCGAGATTCTCCAGAAACTCAAGATCAACATCGACGAAACTTCTCCAAAAGTCCACTTCATGCCTCCAATTCGCAGTCTGCAGAGCAAAGACGGTTCCCAGCATCATCTTCTCCAACTCCTCCTGGGTATCGCCCATCACTAACACAATGTCTCTCCTCACTTTAACATTCTTTCCTAGCTGTGATCGCCATCGCTTCAGCTTCAGGTCCAGGGTGTGTTGAACGCTCCACTCTGAGCCCGCAACCTCCTTCGGATAGAACTTCCAAGCCCAGGCTCTCCCTCGGCAATCTTCAAATGCGAAATTCTCGCGCAAGTCGTATCCAACCACGTTCGTCCAAAACATAGGATGGCTGTATACGCGTAACAGAGCAAAGCGAGACCTGCCGAATTTGTTGCGTTCGTTGTGCTCTCTTGCTATTTTGATTAAGTCAACCGTTTTGAAGTCGATGATGTGACTGCGATCTTCTATTGTCTTGCCTCCGAACAGTGGGGACTTGCGATAGTCGATGAACATCGCCTGTTGACCAGTCATGGGGTCCTCGCGTGCGATGGCGCGTCCACCAGGAAGATTCACGTGGCAAGGAGTTATTATTCCGGATTTATACAATCGTGCGATGACTGGCCTTGTCACAGCATCCCATTCCCGCGGGGGTTTCTTGGTCTGGCCTTTTGTTTCCAACGGGATGTAGGCATCGTCGTTTTTGCAAGGAGGCCAGAAGTCCGTAGGGAGGAGCTCATCGCTGCGCCAATCCCGAAAATAAGGAAGTTGCATCGCCTTGTACTGGTTGTCGACTAGCTTAGTCCGGGTCGATAGCTTCTGTCGCCAATCCGCAATATTGGAGCCAAACTTTTGGCGATCGGCAGGGAAGAACAGCCCGACGAACGCGTAGGTTGCTTCAATGTCACGCAAGACTAGACGATGCTCACTTTCGTGAACGTTTAGCCACATCTGCGTTTGCGCCGCCTTGCCACGCATGTAGCCGCACTTGGAATTTACTCGTCTTGACTCTTCCTGCAGCTGCTGTAGCTCCGCGTAACGCTCCATGGCACCCGGTTCGATGTCAGCGGCATGAAATTGCGGCTTGAACGCCTGTGCATTGTTAGTTGAACAGAGCAGTAACGGCTATGGCTATTGCATCAGCATGTCGTTGGGATGAGTAACTTACCTTCGCCTTTTCACGCTCATTGAAGAAGTAGAACTGCTTCTCCACGTCCTCACTCTCAATATACCCGCCAAAGACGAAGGCTTTCAGCCTCTTCAACTCCCTCGGATCGGATTCCACGGCTTCCAAATCGGCATCACAGACTGAATACAGGCCCTCAGATTCAGAAGCTTCAGTGTCACTCCAGTCCGAACTGCCGCTGGCGTATTGCTCCAGTCCTGCCGCTTCAGCTAAGCATTCCTCCCAGCCTTCAGCTTCAGCACAGACTGCGCATTCGCAGTCGGGAGCAAAATCGTTCGGGCACTTATCTTCCTCATCTTGCCAATTGTGCTCACGCTCGCCAACTTTTTGCAGATGAACCCCGAATTCTTTAGCGCTCTTTGGTAACTTCTTTCCCACGGGTTCAGGTCGGGGGCCAATTTGATTTCCATTAAAAGCTGCGTTCTTGTGCCTTAAAGCCAGACTCTTTGGTTTCTTTGCTTGAGAAGACTTGTTCTTCGCCTCAAGGCGCGGACGACTGAATCGTTCGACGATGTCAGGGTCAGCATCGTCTGAGTCGTCGTCCGTGTCCATGCCATGAATGAAGCGGATCAAGTTCGGTCCCTGAGACTCCAGCTCACGACTAATTCTGTCAGCGTGATCGCCAATGGCAGTTATTTGCTGCCCTTGCAACTCTTCCGGGAATAGAACTTCGTCTTCAACTGCATCGATGTCGTTGTAGTATTTCTCGTAGATCTCTTGCGTAGTCATGTCGCGACTTTCGACTGGCTTGTCGTCATTGTCGAACTCAATGATCTGGTCGTGAGATCGTGCTCCGGGGTGTCGCATATCGTCAAGGATGGACATCTCACCAGGTCGGACGTCTCTACAGCGCATTGAATTGTGGTCGCGATGAAGTGTCTGTAAGATGGGCGCCGCGACTAGGTAGCCGTCAAGGGCTCTAGTCATACGATGCGCTTTGATGAGGCAGTCGTGAATCCTGCTCTCTAGTTTGGTCCAGTGCTCGCCCGGATCCAGGTCCCAGATCAGCAGGTCGTAGTGCTCATCAAAGCCAAATCGAAAATCGCTAAAGGCGTGTGTGTCGGAGAATCGTTCGAGCATTTCCTCGTTCACTTCGCCCGTGACCTTCCAGCGGCCGCCAGCGGTCTTGGTCCGCGCTAGCCATTGTTCCTCCTTCGGCGGCTGAATAAGGATGTGTCCAGTCTTAGCATCGCGAACAAGAATGCACAATTTAGAGGTGAATAGCATAAGATACTGGATGAAGCGCCGGCTGACGGGATCGTTGCGTTTGATGTGTGCGCATACCAAGTTCTTGCATTCGACGATCGAGGCGCCAGCGCGAGCTGGTGCGCTTCGTGGAGATGTCAGTTGATGAGCGTCGAAAAAAGTGAAACGCGGTATGAAGCCTAGCAACAAGAAGCGAGAGCGTCCCGTGTCGCCTGCCCATTGACCCCAGGCAGCATTTGGAAAATATCCAAAAAGTGCGAGAATATTGAGCTCGTAGAACTCGTTCCAGTTGCGACATAGATGAATGGCGCTCCCGAGTTTTGTGCCTTTCGCGATGATGGAAAAGTGTAGCCATCCTCGTCTGCTTACAGAACGCTCCGAAGGGTAGTTCCTGTAGACAGTATTAATAGTTGGAAGCCCCATAAGCCATTCGATGCTCACCATATGGTTCTCCCGCAAACTCTGATCCGGATCTTCTTGCTCTGAAAATCCCCCTTATCGTCGATGTCTCCAAAGTCTACACGAGTCGCACCCTCACTGTACACAGTCCGCTTTTTGCTCTGCTTCTCATGATTAGCTTTCCAGTAGTCCGGCATTGATCGTTTCTTGTTGCGCAACAGTCTGTACGGCTTAGGCGCAATGCTTCGATCGTATGCTTCTTGCTCATCTTCTCCGCCTTCGTCGGCCTCATCATCGCTGTCCTCTATCTCTCCCCGCGCGAAGTCGGCGCATGCATCGCGAAGTTCCTGGAGGCTTGGCTGCTCCAATCTCAGGCAAAGATCTCTGAGTTGCGTGGCATTGACCTCCGGGTCGAGGAAGAATTCCTGCAAACTGGACGCTCGCAACGCAGCAGGAAGTAACGCTGCTTGCCCTAAAATGAGTCTACACAACAGCAGTTGTTTAATCTCACCGATCTCTTCGATAAGTCTGTCGACTTCCTCCTGTGGCAGGCCAAGGATCTTGCCGTGCAGCTCCACTGGGTGTTCCATCGTTCCAGCCATGACTCCTCCTTTATCCCAACCCCCTCTCCAGTCGTAGGCCTCTCCACTGAGCAGGCGTGCCCTAATCTGCTCGGATGTCTCATTGACTTCAATCTTGAGGCTGTCATCGGAAGGCACATCATCAGCCGGAGCAGCCTGCACCTTCGCTTGCTTTTTGGCTCGTTTCTTCTGATTTCTGTTCATGACTTTGTTGGAAGACGATGTTCTATTCGAAGGGTTGTTGGAAACAGAATCAGGCCTGTCATCCTCTGTCGCCGAAGGCTGAGACTCAGCATGCCCTATGCTGATGCCACTAGAGGCTTGCGGAGCTATTTCTGAAGAAGTCTGGACGGCTGTCCCGAGGGAATCTTCGGAAGTGGTCAACCACAGCAAGCGACGCATGATATCGATGAACTTCTCTCTGTCCTCCTCGAGCTCGTCTTCGATAGGATCCCATTGTTCCTGCTCTTCGTCTTCACTCACACTCTGGCGCTCCTTGTATGCTTCGTTCAGGAATGCTTCTTGCCTTCGTTGGTTTTCTCTTTGCCGCTTCCTTGCCATGCGGGCTTGGGCGTCCTTGACATAGCGCCGGAACAGCGCAGATTCGCGCTTGATTTGCTTGCTCTCATTCTCACGAGCCTCTTCTTCCTCTTCTTGCTGCTGTCGTACGAACTTGAACCATTTTTTCTGTGCGTGAAGCACCTCTGCTGCTCTTTTCTCGAGCCGTTCCAAAGCGCGGAGTGTGGTGAAGCGTTCATTCGTAAGCTTGTCCACGTATGCTTTATGGCCATAGTCGAGGTCCAGGGGATAGAAATGCTGCTGATGAAGCTTGCGTGCCCGGATTACTCGATCCAAAAGAGCATATCTTTTGAACAGGTGGTCATGCACTTCATTGAGCGTGTTTTCATCTTCAATATCTGCAAAAGAGATGTTTCGTAAGGCTTGATCCGATAGTCTCTCGGACAGCCAGGCTGGCGGATTGCCATCTAGATGATCGAATCTCGCATTTCGCAGTTTGTATCCTCGATACGCCCGTATGCCTGCTTTGCGTGAAAGCGGCAAAATAAGCCATTGGCCGAAGTAGCTTCTGCCGAGCACTTCTGTTCATCTGATAGATTCAGCGCCTGACATGTTGCTGCCATTCTGGCGTGTTCGATTCAAGATATACTCTGTAGCAGGTCGCAGAAGCATGTGTTGTCGATGTTGTTGATCTCCTGAAGTCGACGCGCCTCGACGCGTCTGCAATGAAGTCATGGTTTCCAGCATCTTCTCCGCACAACGACCCTCGTCAGGAGCAGAATCCCAAACCTCGTGTGTGCAATACTGTACCAATATTACTGTACAAGCGCCAGGGCAGTGTGCCTCCCCGATACCTCAACCAGAGAGACCTGAGAATACCGTCAAACTTGTCAACATGACAACGTCTTCGGAGCTCGCGACGTGTGGCATGTTTGCAGCGAGTGGCGTCTCGCCAAGACAGAGCTCAAATTCCGACAAATGTTCTATCAGATTATGAATAAATCCTGCTCGAATTCAAGATGCGGTGCATGGCGTTCAACTGACGCGATACATGCTCGTTGGCTAACCTAATTGTTTCCAAATTCCTGCATGTCATGCTCAAGGTCCTTGCTCAGATCAGGTGTTCAAAGCTCTGCGTTACTGAGCCGCCGTTGTCGACACAAGTACAATCAATCAGCCTACCTCTGGACTCATTTTCCAAAGTGAACCAGATCTTGACCATGCATTTGACAGCTCTCCAGGTGAATTGTGCATTGTGCTCATCTGCATTGAAACCTCGATATAGCGTTTGCAATGGGATTCAGACCTTATTGTGCCGGCGGGAGCCATTCGCATCGCCTCGATGTTTGTGTCCGAACGTATTTGTATACAAACAGTCTTACCAGATTATTTCCTTTGTTGAACTGCTCCACATGAAAATGTGATGTTCTGCGCTCTTCTGGGCGCGCCGCTTAGAGCGCCCATTCACCCGAGCAATCGCTTGATTTAGTCAGACTGCTCTTCCCCCTTTTGTTTTGTCACCTCTTCCTCTCTGGCAACACGGCGACGTTGCCGAAACAGCAGCTCGAAGGACTTTCACTGATACACGGACAAGCACAGCATGCCTGGCATTTCTCTGGAGCTCGAGTTGTTCGGCGAGGAGTCACCCGACGAAGAGTCTCCCGATGAAAGCTCTCCAAAAGCTGCCCAAAACGGCCTGAAAGTCGCGAGTGATGAGCCTCAAACGGTCACGGAGGACGCCAAATTAGTGGCTATCACATCCAAAAAGAGGAAGCAAGAAGAGGAGTCCGACACATCCGATTCGAAAAGCTCTTCCAAAGATGAGCACGACGTGAGACCTCCGAAATGGGCTCCTTTCCAAGCCAGCGATGATCCCAACAAGATTCGACAGACCAATACCGGCAAGGATATTCCGACGAACGCTCAACTCATAAGGGCTTACATCACCGACACGATAGAGACCGAGTTCGATGACCACGCCCAGCTTCGAGCCTGGCTCAAGATCCAACACCCGCCTTCCAGTGGCAAGTTCGAAGACTTGGCGGTGAGAGTTGGGGAGTACATCAAGGCACATGGCCAAGAGATTGATCATTGGTATGGAACGGTGGAGACAGTCCAGATGAAGGCGCCGAAGCCTAAGAAGCAGCAGGCCCAGACCAAGGACGATATCCTGGCTGCGGCTCAGAAGGCTTTCGAGGAGGCGAACCGGCCAAGTGTATCAACTGAAGATACGAAGCCAGGGAAGTTCTCAGGTGATACAGCTCGCGAGGCAGCTACGGGGGACGCGAGGCGCAAGAAAGTCAAGCACGCTCATGTGTCGGGAGCTGGTCCAAGCGAGAGACCGCAATGATGGTTCTTCCGCACCACTTCAACGTCTTGGATGGGCAAATGCGCCGTGAGGGAAGACAGGACGGTTTGAGGCGACATTCGAAGGCCGAGAATGCCACGAAGGTGAACCGAGGGTACTGCATCGACCAGCGTGGCCAGACTGTTGCCAAAGGTGAAGTTGAAACGCCTGTGCAGCGGCAACAGCAGTATGATAGACTATGAATAATTCAGCAGATTTCGCGTCCAGTTCACTCGACCATTGCGATGTCTGTATGCCCTGATGTGCCAGCGTGCCAGTGCTATTCTGTCAACCCCACAACGTGGTCTTCAGTGATTCCTCCATAAAACATCGTCGCACGTTTTCCCGAGAATTGGACACACTTGCTGCATTGTTACAACTTGAGCGGCATCCGTCTGGTATGATCTAGTCATGCTTGCGCGAGCGGTATACGCCTTCCATTGCTGGCGTGACGCATGTTGGTCTTTTCGGTGATGGAAGGTGCAAGTGAGGTGGAGAGACGTGAGCGACTGGACGCGGGCAATGCCAAGACGCGTGTCATTGTCACCCGCCATCTCACGCAACGCGTCTTCCCGGCCTTGCTTGCTGCAAACACGCGCCGTTGGGCGCGCACCGCCAGCATGGCCGTTTCCACCGCGCCCATCGCCCCGCCGGGCATACACTCACCTCACCGAACGACCGCAAGGCGACCGATGGAGCCCAATGTCAAGAATATTGTCCTGGGCGAGCGGCACATCAGACCTGAATATCCGTCCTTCTACCCAGAAGATTTGGTTGGCGGCAAGAAGACCGAATGGCTCTATGTATGCCAGTGGTGCTTCAAGTACACCAACGAGCTGTTAAAGTTCAGTGCGCATTGTGTAGGTCATGGGCTGGAGCACTAGAAGCAGAAGGACAAGCTGATGACAGGAAGAAAGTGTGTCCCATGAAGGCTGAGCCACCGCATGGCGAAATTGTTTACAAGAAGGATAACTACTCGATACAGAAGCTCGATGGCGAGCAACACAAAGTATCTTTCAGTCGTCGCTGGCCGATGTGCTTTTGCTGACGAATTGCATAGCTCTACTCCCAGAATCTAGGCCTCTTTGCCAAGCTGTTTCTCGAGACCAAGTCGGTCTTCTTCGATGCTTCAACCTTTCTCTATTACACCTTGGTCCTGCACGATCCGTCGAGTAAGAGCAACCCGCAAGGACAAGTCATTGGCTTCTTCTCCAAAGAGAAGATGTCATGGGACAACAACAACCTCGCCTGCATCGTGGTCTTTCCTCCTTGGCAGAAGCGCGGGCTTGGTCAAGTCCTCATCGCAGCTTCCTATGTTCTGGGGCGAAGAGAAAATCGATTCGGAGGTCCCGAACGTCCCCTCTCCGCCGACGGCAGGAAAAGCTATGTCAAGTACTGGACAGGAGCAGTTGCGAGGGAGGTCTTGCTTGGAGGGCACGGTAAGAAGGTGCTGAGTGTGAAAGACCTGGCAGAAAAGACTTGGATCATGCCAGAAGACGTCGTGGTCGCGCTGAAAGAGATGGACGTCTATGAGAAGCGCAAGACAGCGAGCAGGAATATTGTGGTCTCAAAGAGCAAGGTCCGAGCATGGGTGGAGAAACACAAAGTGGGTCTAGAAGCTATCGTGGATGTCGATGCATTTGTGGAGGACAGCGAGAGCGAAGACGAAGAGATGAGTGACGATTGAGCATGGCTTCCAGCATGGACGAAGCTCATGCGGCTGGAAATGTCTACAGTCAATGTCCTAGGCCGCTTGACGTGAGTTGCCGCTACTTGACGATGAAAGCTCGTCCCTGCGGCAGACGCAGATGATGCATCATGCATGGTCGATCGAAATCCCAACTGGACAGAATATCGGGACTCAGGCCGCCGACAGCTCTTGCTCTCCGGACTTCTTCAATGTCAAATCTGCAACACACGCAGCACAGATCCGCCCTGGATGCTGCAGCTGAGCGCGATGACGACTCGGACATGTAGAGGAGTATTTCCTTCAGCAGTGGAGATGCGTCGCCGACTGTTGATGAGAGTTCTGAAGGGCAGATCACGGTTCGTGGCTCGTTGTTCCCATTCGCGAGAGAGTGGACACTCAAGATACAGGTCTTCCTTACGCCAAAAAACTCCCACACAATCTGGATGCCCTGGACTGGCGTCCTTCGATGAGGTTCATACAATAGTGCCTCTTTCAATCGGACCCTCGACAGTTGTGACGCCTACTATGCATCTATCAATACGTCAACAAAGTTTCATCTCCCAGAACGCTTGGTTGTTCTGAGAGTTAAACACCCATGACTTCAGTCGAATCAGCAAAGGAGACCTTCGCCACAACATCGATACGACGTTCAACTGCCGACTACGCTTTGCAAGCGACACCTCTAGGAGACGGGTCGTTGGCGGCTCTTGTGCTTTGTTCTGGTCTATACCTCGGTCTCAAAAGGTCCATCAAATATGAATACTTGCCGTGGGTTGGCCCCGCAGTCTTGAAGCAGATCCCCCGCAATCAAGATATGCCCTGTCTTCGTAATGTCAGCCGGCGGCTAGAGGCGAGGGGAGCAGAAGCAGGGTCTGAACATCTGCAACCGCAACAATATCACAAATCAACGTATCCGGCAGTTGTGAAAGGCGTGGAATCCACGGAGCCTGGGCTAGATAACCGAGTATTGAAGGCTTCTCTGGTCGAAATGCGGAAGGACTTACTGCTTTAGGCATCGGGACGACAATTAGCGCCGCCTCCGCGGTTACCAGTCTTCTGCCAAGATCACCTATTACTCTGTTCGACAACGAACATAGCGTACGGCCGGGCGCAGCAACCTGTGTATGAATACGACGAGGGACCTCGCACTCAGGCAAGGTAGGTCTTGCACGTCTCTCTGCTTCAGTGATTCTATTTAGCGTCCGCAAAACATCACCATGACTAGGACAATCGACTATCAAGCTATTAGCAAGCAAAAGAGGGAGCAACGCGCCAGCAGGATCCCCAAAGAATGGACGCTGCCTGCGCATGTGAAGCTCGGAAATAATGTTCTTGACGTCCCAGCAACTTGCGGTCTGCTCACCGCACGAGAGCTCGAGATCACTGGCGAGAACGACGCTGTGGACATCGTACAGAAGATACGGGCCCGAATATACACAACTGAAGAAGTCACGCGCGCGTTTTGCAAGCGCGCAGCCATCGCACAACAAGTGGTACGCATGAATTCGGTCTTTAGCGATGCTTGCTAACATCTTGCAGTCTAACTGCCTGACCGAGATTTTCTTCGATGATGCGATCGAACGGGCGAAAGAGCTAGACAGAGAACAAGATGCCAATCCTGATGCACCACTCCGGCCCCTTCATGGCTTGCCAATATCGTTGAAAGATAGCTTCCGCGTTCCTGGATACGATTCCACAGTGGGCATGATCTGCTGGGCGAATTTACCAGACACCACATACTCCGCGCTGCCTCAGCTTCTTGTGGATCTCGGTGCAGTACTGTACTGTAAGACGAACATTCCACAGACAATGATGACAGCAGACTCCGACAACAATGTCTTTGGCCGGACAGTGAACCCAGTGAGCGCGAAGCTCACCGCTGGCGGAAGCAGTGGAGGCGAGGGCGCGCTCATTGCTCTCCGCGGTAGTGTTCTCGGCATCGGAACCGATGTTGCTGGCAGCATAAGGATACCGAGCATATGCAACGGGATCTACGGCCTTCGCACGAGTGCTGGTGTTGTGGCATATGCCGGCCAGCGGTCACCTGTGCCGCCTGGCATGGCAGGAGTCGCCGCTGTAGCTGGTCCAATGGCGACATCGCTTCGGACATGCGAGTACTTTATGAAAGTCGTGATCGAAGCTGAGCCGTGGAAGTACGACCCCAGCTGCTTACATCTGCCATGGAACTCCTGCGAGCGCGTGAAGCCGTCGCGTGTCGGAGTTGTTCTCGATGATGGAGCGTTCACGCCATGGCCTCCGGTCCGCCGAACCATGCACGAGTCAATAGCTAAACTTGAGCGCGCAGGAGTAGAGATCGTACACTTGAGCTTGCCCGACGTCCAAGAGGCGATTACAGTGACGCACAGGATGTATGCACTCGATGGCTGCAAGTTCGTCCAAGCTCGATTGAAGGAGAGCGGCGAGCCTCAAGTCGAATCTGTGAAACGAGTCAATCTTGCAGGGATACCTTCCGCAACTCTTGAAGACTATTTCGAACTCAATGCTGCTCGAAGTCGCATCCAACGGACATATCAAAATCTGTGGCAAGCAAATAAGCTCGATGCTATTCTTATGCCAGGCGCCTCAACCACAGCGACTCCACATGATGAGTGGGGCCCGGTTAATTACACAGCCTTATGGAACTTCTTAGATTACCCGACGGTTATTCTTCCTACAGGGACAGTAACCTCTACAGATGCGGCGGATGGTCTGGACAACGCCAAGTACGGCGAGGCAGATCGGAGGAACTATCAGCTTTGTGAGTAACTTGCACAACACATTTTGAGGGCTGAGGACTAATGATTGCATAGATACTGGACCAGACGACTTTCAGAGTGCGGCACTAACCGTACAGCTTGTGGGCATGCAACAGGAGGACCAGCGATTGCTACAAGTCGCAACTATCGTCGATGAAATTCTGAGCCATAGACAGATCGCTGTGCAGAACGGCCATTGATACACACTCTTACTGAGCTATGCCTTTGCTTTAATTCTGATATCCTTCGCGGGTAGTCCTGGGAAGTTCGTCACTCTATACGCATCGATGATGATCTTTCGATCGTGCATCGACAGGACACCAATAGCCATGATCCCATTGAGCCAATTGTATGGCCCAGGACCTGCATCAAATTGCAGACGTGTGAACCATTCTACATCTGACTGTGTCATCTGGTCCGGTTCTCCTTTAGCAAAGAAGTCGTCCTCTCGCGGAGAAAATATGCCTTTAGAGCGGACATAGATAAAATGGCCATCATCGGTCTTCAACGTGTAGCGTGCATCAAGGCGCATGTACTGCATGTACGATCAGTCTGACACTCTCTCCCTGTAGGACTGACATCTCACCTCTGTGCCTGCAACTTGAGTGCCCCAATCGGCACCACTCATGTGTTGTATTGTCGCAGAGATACCGGGTCCCTTGACGCTGCCGCCTTCAATCGGCATGATCACCCTCCGATGAGAACCATCGAAAGGCGCTCCCACCGGGTGATTCTCAGCCGCCATGTCGCAGCTTAAACGATAAATAAAGTCCATATGGGGCACTTTCATCGAAATCGGCAGGGGCAGATAGTCATGACCTGGTGAATCCTGCATTTTGTGCTCGTCCGTCATGGTGTCTTGTTACGGCTGATCAGTGAGAGTTCGCGGGATTTCTGCTGAACGCCGAACACCCAGTTCTACGGTCAATTGTCCAGGAGTCAGCCTCGACACATTCACATGGAAGCCCAAACAGTCGTAGAAGGGAAAGTCAAACGTGTGTGTCGGCTGTATCCCGTAGTCGCCGACTTGTTGAAGTTCGTTGCGTGAGTGCGGAACGGGAAGGCTAACGGTCAACAGAGTTCGACGGACTGGGATTTGACTCTGAGGGCTTTGCCTTCGAACTTCCCACCCCGATCCACGAGATCTTGTACAAGCAAGAGCAACTCTTCGTGAGGAGACGTCGGTTGCAGCTGCTCGGACGGCCTGAGCACGATCTGCCGGACTTGACTCAGCGCAGTGACGAAGCGTAATGACCTTGGTTATTTAAATCGCCCAACCCCCGCCAATCTTGCACAGGGTCTGCACAACGCGAGGCCTTCGAGCGCTAAGTCGCGGCTTCCACGCAAGAAGGCATCCCGCATGTTGCTCACCAACACTCCATCGACGGCATGTTTGCTAGTTTTGCTTTGAGTCCTGATGGCTTGATGTACGCGGCACCCCCGCCACGCCTGGCGCGCTCGCACGACGGATGCCTGCCTTGTCCGTAGAGTTCCGTGGTCGAGAAGATTCTGTGCTGACCTCCTTTCGCTGACCGCGCCCGCAGGTAGACGCAAACGCAAGAAATGCGACAAAACGAAGCCGCGCTGCCTGCGATGCATGAACAGCACCAATCGCGATACCTGCGTATGGCCGCAAAAGAAGGACGATGATCGGCGGGATTCAGTCGAGCCTACGCCAGCTGGGTTGGTCGAGATATTCGATGATGAGAACCGGGACCACGTGGACCACACGGCTCCCTGCGCCGCCATTGAGAGCGCCAACGACTGGATCGTGAGGTTGCCAAGCATACAGAGGAATGATCTCGATGCGTTATCACCATGGCAGTTGCCAGAAGCAGTGCTTCGTGTGTCGCCGTAAGCCAGTGCCCGGAGCTCAGATGGACGGCAGTCAGCTGAACACTCACGCAGCGATCTCTCTGCAACCAAAGTTACGCAAATAACTCTCGCCCTTCAAAGAAAGATGCTATGTCACGAATCTGAATTCGATGGATCAATATTCATGCTTGGGCTGCCTGGCTCGAATGCACACCCGGGATACATTCATGCTTGGACGGCTTGCAGTATGGCAGCAGTAGCGCCACGGACTGCGCATTGGCAGCGACGAGCATTGATGCACCACAGCCAAGCCTGCGTTGAGCTGAGAAAAGGCATCCGTGACTCTGCAGACGACGACGCTTCTGGCGAGTGGATGCGTGCTACGGTGCTCATGCTCTATTTGTTCGAGGTATGTTACCATCCAAGGGGTAAGCATTCGGAAGATTAACTTGCGTGGTAGAAACAGAGGAGTCGTAAATTCGTGGAGGCCGGACAGAGCTACGATACCGCGGCGATTCATTTGAAGGCGACACATCGACTCTTCGACGAGCGCAAGGGTGTCTACCGGCTGAACACCATCCACGGCTGCATGCTATATGAGGCGTATATAGCGCGCACAGTCGACAATTACCTCTTCCAACCGGACAGCGCACTGCCTCTCGACTACATCACACGATCGATCGATTACCACGAGGAGAATCTCGGAAAACTGGGCATCCCGGTCGAATTAATGACTACTCCGTGGGTTGGACTTTGGGGCAGGAAGTTCACCGACCTCGTCTATCGACTCTCCTGGATCGCCCATCAGATACCACTCGACCAGACAAATACAGAACGTCTTCAGGCCATTGCAGCACAGCTGAGCAGCAGAGAACTCATAATAGGTGGATCCGCATTCGGCATAGATGAGGCGACTCTCAAGTATTACACAGACGCTCGGCTGGCTTACTGGCACGCTTGTTCGTTTTTCGCCGATGCAGTGCTTACCGAGGGATTACGGTTTCCAGTCACCGTATTTCAGCAACATCATGTCCGTGCTGGCCTGGAACTGATGAATGAGCTGACACTCAAAGACCATATCAATTCGCATCTGACATGGCCACTCGTTGTCCTTGGGTTTGGCGTGGAGGATGTCGATCAGCTGGAACTGCACAAGAGCATGATGTCACGCCTGGGCCCCTCTGCTGGCGAAGAAACAGTGGAAAAGGCAAATCAGATGGTGCAGGCCGTGTTCGAGACGAAGAAAGCTGCGCACGAAGCTGTGAGTGTCGCAGAGTGGATGCGGCTGATAGTATCATTTAATATGTACTCATGATACGAGATTCTAACTCTATTCGATCATGGTTACTCTCAACCCTTGTCAGTGCCTTCTTGTTTCCCAGCTTGGGCACTACCAGGAGCTTCCACTAGGCCCCAATCGCCGTGTGCGATTTGATCAGCTTTGTACTTGACCAATAAGCCCACCGCTATGGGTCCGAGTATTGTATTCAGCAAGATGGCCCAGATCGCAGTCAGAAATCCTGCTTGGGTGACATATGGTGTATTGTTGTAGCCGATTTCCACAATCAAAAGACCGATCTCTCCCCGAGCGACCATTGCCATACCCAGAAGCAGGCCTGGGTATATGCTTGGCTTCACTTTCGCTGCACGTCCAGCCTCCGCACCTTTTTCCACAGATGGCAACTCGGATTTGCCTTTGTTGTCCTTCGAGGTCGAGCATGATGCCCAGACCGGCAGCCAGATGCCTACTAGGAATTTCCCGAGCATCATGAGAAGGGTGTACAAGACTCCATGCCAGATGGCCTCTCCTGTCCAAAGATCTAAGAACGGGATTGCGAACCCAATACTTGCGAAGAACAATGGTTCCAGGATGTAGACTTGGAAGTCCAAACAGTAGTATTCAAAGGTGTGGATAAAGGTAGGACTCTTGTGCTTCTCCTTCTCTCCTTGCTCTCGGCTGAGAACCACGAACGGGCCGTCTGGATGCCTTGAAGGTAAATACGTCAGGAACGAGCCAGCGAGGAATGCACCGAACAGTATCGAGGTGCCAGCGTAGGCTGCAATCGAAATGAAAGCCGAAAGCACCAAGATCATGAACACGATGTTGAACAGATGATCAAACACGTGAAAATGCGGTTCCATGAACTTTCGAAACGCAGGCGCAAACACCCATTTTGACAAGACAGGTGTCAAAACCGCCATGAGAATGGATGCGAGTATAGGTCGTCCAATGAGCCAGCCAAGATTACCTGTACTGCCTCCGAGATCATGAATCACACTCGACATGACGAGTCCAGATACATCATCAAGCACAGCTGCGCTGACGAGAACTGCTCCAACACGTGTCTGACTCAAATCCACGCTCTGCGAAGCTCCCGAAATGACTGCAAATGTCGTTCCGAGACTGGTTGCAGACAATGCTGCGCCGATAATGAAGGTTTCCACAGCGCCATATCCGAAGCCGAGGAATAGCAGTAGATAGCTGAGGCCGATGGGGAGGATCACGCCTGTGGTGGCGCACACTGCGGAGAGGGATAAATTGGCGCGAAGGAGATCAAGTCGTGAGGTGAGGCCTCCTTCGAATATGATGAGGATCAGTCCGACGTAGCCGAGATAGATGAACGTTTCTTGCCAGATGTGCTGCAGAATATTCGCCAGAGGTTGGCCGTAGATGATTCCGACGGCAATGGGGCCGATGATTCCGGCTCGGATGATTTTCTTGGATATATAGCCAGCGATCCAGAGGAATGTGAAGAAAGATATTATGATGAGGATGTCGACGACTGTTGAAGAGCGGGCAATAGAGTTAGCAGGGATGTTTTTGGTTGCTATGGTGTGTGACAAGAGTAAATAAACTTACTGCCTGGCTCTTCGTATTGTAAGAAGCGGCCTCCGCCACCACTTTCCGCTCCGCTCTCTGCCATTTGATTATGCTGTGGGAATGGAGGATCACGGCCATCGAAATGGTAGAATGGCTCGATGAAAAATAGCCATTGGTATGTTGTGCCAAATGACGCACATCATTGTAAGTTGAAAGTTTCGTGCTATGCCGACCCCATATTTTGACGTCACGCTTGATTCTAATAGCATTGAATGAACTGTGGAATATTGGTACAGTCAGAACCACAGAGAAGCAACACTGTGCAAGAGTTGTCCTGATATTGCCGCAGCACGTGTCAAGTTCGAAAGCTCATGCTATCTGCAGGGATCCTGTTCACAAGGTCACGTCGTGAGTAAAAGAATCCGCCCAACGAACGACATACGCCAATCTTTCATCACCTTTGCACGATGCAGAAGCACGCTTGTGGCATATATCCCGGTGTTCTGCCCTCACTCCGGCGCTCTGGTCATGCGCATGATCATGTTGAATCGCAAGAGCAGACAAGCTAGAACTTCATCACGCTGTTCCCGGTTCGATCCTGCACATCGTCATTGCCCATTTGGAGGCCTTGAGAACTTGAATGGTGAAAAGGACAGCACTTTCAATCAAACACGCCGTGGCCGTTCTCGCATCCTTCTGCTTTCAAATCTAGGTTGCACGAAGTCGACTTTGGCACCACAGACAGCGGGTCGTTCGATCCTGCCGGGCTAATTTTGAGCACCGTCCCAGAACTTCTTGCGCGTGTCAAAATGGTCCAGGCAGCATTTGTGCAAGCCAAAAACGCCTATGCATGCTTATAGGCAGCACAAATTTCAGCACCTCCTCTGATTTTGCAGGACGTGTGGAGCATAGATTACAAACCAATGTCTCCTGAGGCACCACAATTCGGTGAGAAGTTTCTGCATCAGGCGATCATTGGGAGATGGAGAGTGGTACCGCTCTGAAGCCACGACAGGCAGAAGTATGATCAAGGCAGAAAGCAAACAGTGTCAGAGGTGAGGGAGGAAGTACTTATATCCAAGATTTTCACTTCGAAAGCACGCCATCCACGCCCAACCCTCATCACTTTCACGTGCAAACAACCAAGCTTCTCACCCAGATCCAGGTCTCCTTACCAAGCTTCAGCCGGAGGTAGCCATGTCTGCAAGCATAAGCACCTACGAACTCGCTGTCCCAATTCTAGTCCGAAACCTCGAACTCCTCAACACGATCATCGACAAAGCAATCAAAGATGCTGAAGACAAAGGCAAAGATCCGGAAGCATTCCTCGAAGCACATATTATCGATGACATGCTGGTACGTGCGGAGCTGAATGAGCAAACTATCTGATAACAACTTCTCCGGCACAGACTAATAGTTGTAGCCCCTCTCCTTCCAACTCCAAACCTGCAACCGCACCGCCCAAGGAATGCTCCCCCTCATAACCACCTCCGCCATCGAAGCCGACAAGGGCCACAAAGACAACATCGAAGAACCAAAAACTCTCGCCGAACACAAAACTCGAATCAATCATACAATCTCCCTTCTGCGATCCTTGAAGAAAGAAGACTTCGTCGAAGCTGTAAGTTCCCTCCCTTCCACCCTTCCCCCACATCCCCAATTCAACTTAAGCAGTCTCCTTTCTGACATCCTCCCAGTCCACCGAAACCCGCCTCCCCGTCCCACCTTCCTACCAAGCCTCTTTCCCCGGAGCATCAAAAGGCTATGTAAAATTCACAGCTTTATCGTATTTGCAGAAATATGTCGTTCCGACGTTTTTCTTTCATATGGTTACTGCTTATGATATTTTGAGGAAGGAAGGGGTGCCGGTTGGGAAGTTTGATTTTTTGGGAGCGGAGGATTTTGAGGCGTGGGAGATGTAGGAGCGATGGAACGAAGACAGGGGAGTTGCGGGGAGGGTTTTGGAGGACATTTGGGTGGAAGTTATGAGTGAGGCCGAGAATGGGATGAAGATATGATGCTTAGATGGCCGTTCACATTATGCAAAGTTTGGCAGATCTTCTACTCGTCGTTGCTTTCTGTTCGAAGGTTCGTCTCTCAAGCCTGATAGGATGCAGAAAACCGTCGTGATCATGGCATGATCTCTCAAAAACGTCAGTCAGTCCGAGGATGTTTCGTCCATCCCCTTGCCGACTGTGTGGAATACTTCGGCCAAAGAGCTGTACGAAAAGAGCAGCACATATACACCATGATGCTCAGATGTGAGGAGAGTGTCGTCCTCAAAGCGCAAAGTCCAGTCCAGACAGCCCCGCGAGATTTTCTCAAACCATGCTCGTTGGTACCGTGAACCCAGTCATCGTCCATGATTCCCAATCAGTCACTACCGTCATCGCCCGAATCACCAAAGTCTACCAGTCCTTTCGGCTTCCTCGTCGCAGGTTTCAACTCTTCTTCACTGACTTGCTCGCCACCACTACCCTCGTTGTCCTCACCGTCCTTGTCCTGACCCCATTTCTTTGCATATTCCTGCGTAGCTTCGAGCTCAGCAGCAAGTTCCCTCCTCTCTTTGATGTCTTTCGCCTTTTCATTACTGTACCGCCCAGTCATGCCGGCTTCTTCCAGCAGGCCTTTGAGGTGCTTGACCTTTGCTTTGGCAGTATCATAGGGTGCCAGTTCTTTGAACCACATTTTGCGAATTCCGCATTTCACGAGCCAGCCTTGGAGACGTTTAATTTCCTCTTCGTCTGGGCTGAGGCTTTCGTTGGCAGCCTTCTTGGATTTGGTGGCTTTTGTGGTAGTCTTCGACTTGGACTTTGGCTCGGCACTTGTCTTCTTTTGGCGTTTCCGCTTGGGCGGTTCGTCTATCAGCACCGACATGTCGCTTTCATCGTCTTCGGGTGCCGCAGCTTTACCGTTGGAATCCGGCTTGTTCTCGTCTGGCGGATCGGAAAGATCACTGCCATTACCCGCCTGCTCTTTCTTTGCCTCCACCTCCTTCTTGTCTTCCGTTGCGGGTGCAGGCTCTGGAGAATCGTGCTTGATGTCCACATCGGACGCCTCGCTGTCCTCGATGACCTTCTCGGCAGCCTTCTTGACTGGCTTGCGTTTTGCAGGCACCTTTTTCGTCTCCACCTCCTCCTCAGAATCATCATCGCTGACAGCCTTTGCACGTTTCTTCGGAGCTTTTTTCTTGGCCTGTGGTTTCTTCGCTGGAGTCGCATCGGAAAAGGCATCGTCTTCATCGCTGGGTGTCGCCTGAGCTTCTGACTCGTCGTCAATTAATTCATCCTCAGATTCTTGCTTGCGCGCCTTCTTCGTAGGCCGCTTCTTCTGCACAGGAGCTTCGTCCGACTTGCGCTTCCTCCCAGCTTTCGGGGCCGGCTTTGGTGCTGACTTCTTCGGCTTTTCTGGGGACGGCTCGTCGACAGCAAGCTCGACAATTTCTTTGCTTCGCGCCTTCCAGGTCGGATCGTGCTTGAAGAAGCCTGCTTCCAGTCCCAATTCTTGCTCGGCAGCTATCCGAGCTTTGTTCACTGTGAAGGCATCCTCCTTCATGCCAATGCGCGTGACTCGCTTCAAGCATGCTTCGATTTGGTCATCGGATGGCTGTGCAGCTGCCGTAGACAGCTCGGAGTCGGACATGATTGTGTTGTAGCAGTGTCAAGGTGCTGCGACTGCTGTTCGTCTCAGCACGACACGACGCGCGATGTTGATGTGCATGACTAGCGCGTCGTGGGGCAGCCACATCCGAGGAGCCGGAAGTCAAAGTGAGCCGCGCTGCAAACAAGCACAGGCGAAGGGAAGTTTGATGCGACAGCAACTGGAAGTATTCAAATTCGCTGCAGTGCATGCTGTTCACTCATACTGGCATACGCCTCGCTGCATCAGCGAATTCACATGCGCGACGCTCGGATCTCTCGCGTAATGGTCGACGGAGGCCTGGTTTCGTCTTCATGATTGTGGACTGACGTATCCGACACCCCTGCTGCAGAATCAGTTCCGACCTTGGAAAGTTCACGAAGTGTCAAGTCACCGCTGCAGTCACTCTTACACGATTGCTGCAAGTGAACGCTTGCTGCCAGCACGGGACAAACGCCTCGAACTTCACTTCAACTTCACGCCCTCGAACCCGCTTTCCGCACTCCCACCGGCCACCGCCCAAAACTCCGGCTCATCGACGGCAAGCGCGTTCTGCTGAAACCCACGCCGAAGCTTGATCACTCGAGCCACGTTCAGCTTCCATCACCAACCACATCCGATCTGCAGTTGCCAGTGATATCACTGAGGTCACCGGGCTCGTGCGCACCAACGGTCTTGTCCACCCAACGACACACCGCACCAACGCCTCCACGCTTGACCAACTTCGCCCATTTATCGTTTGTAGGACCAATTGAGCAGCCGCGCCTCAGCTCCTGCTTCTCCAACACTCGCGCCACCTCCAACTTCCGACATCTACTATAAGCATTAACGGAAACACTACTCAAAGCGACTGCAGCCCGCAGCTTCACTGTAAGTACAGCTTTTTTCGACTCGGACTTCGAGACCCGCATGGCACCATGGCCAAATTGCATCTAACAGGCAGGCGCCTGAGTCTGCAGAAGACTGCTTGTCTGAATGCAGCAAAAATTACACTAAAGAGCAATTACGGCGATCACTCCCAGAGCACACCTACCCTTTCGAGTCTTAATATTCGACATCAGCTAACAGATAATCCTTTAGCAGAGGCAGCATCTAGCAAAATGCCGAGTTTCGACGAAACTCCTTCGCCCAAGGGCAGGCTTCTTCTCGTCTCCAATCGTCTGCCCATCACGATCAAGCGTTCCGATGAGGGTCACTACGACTTCTCAATGTCTTCTGGTGGTCTGGTAGCTGGTCTGTCAGGTCTCTCAAAGAGCACCAAATTCCAGTGGTATGGCTGGCCCGGTGTCCAAGTGCCCGAAAACGAACTTGGCCATGTGAAGCAGCGACTCTTCGAAGAGTATAGCGCGGTGCCTATTTTCATGGATGACGAACTTTCCGATCGCCACTACAACGGATTTTCAAACAGCATCCTCTGGCCACTTTTCCATTACCACCCAGGTGAGATCACCTTCGACGAGTCTGCATGGGATGGCTACGTCGAAGCGAACCGCATTTTCGCCAAGGAGATTGCGAAGGATGTTCAGGATAATGACCTGGTCTGGGTTCACGACTACCATCTGATGCTGCTTCCCGCAATGCTTCGTGAGGAGATCAACAAGGAGGGACCAAACAAGAAAAAGAACGTCAAGTTCGGCTTCTTTCTCCACACCCCATTCCCATCCTCCGAGATCTACCGCATTTTGCCAGTGCGAAACGAGATTCTCCAAGGCGTTTTGCACTGCGATCTGATCGGCTTCCACACATACGACTACGCTAGGCACTTCTTGTCATCATGTGCACGCATCCTGGGATTGGCCACCACTCCAAACGGTGTCGAGTTCGGCGGAAAGCTGATCACTGTCGGCGCCTTCCCGATTGGTATCGACCCAGATAAGTTCGTACAAGGCCTACAGAAAGACAATGTCATTCGGCGGATAGAGACACTCAAGAAGAAGTTTGATGGTGTCAAGATCATCGTCGGAGTTGACCGCCTCGACTACATCAAGGGTGTCCCTCAGAAGTTGCATGCTCTCGAAGTCTTCCTGACGGAGCACCCGGAGTGGATCGGCAAGGTGGTACTCGTGCAGGTTGCCGTGCCATCAAGACAAGACGTCGAAGAGTACCAGAACCTTCGTGCGGTTGTCAACGAGCTTGTCGGTCGCATCAACGGCAAGTTTGGCACTATCGAGTTCATGCCGATCCACTTCATGCACAAGTCCGTCAGCTTCGACGAGCTCACTGCCCTCTACTCAATCAGCGACGTATGTCTGGTCAGCTCCACTCGTGACGGCATGAACCTGGTATCCTACGAGTACATCGCCTGTCAGCAACAACGCCACGGCTCATTGATTCTGTCGGAATTTACTGGCGCCGCACAGAGCCTCAATGGCGCCCTGGTCGTCAACCCATGGAACACCGAGGAGCTGGCCGACGCCATCCACGATGCCGTCACCATGGGCGATGAGCAGCGCACGATGAATTACCAGAAACTTGCCAAATACGTCAACAAGTACACCTCTGCCTGGTGGGGCGAGAGCTTCGTGACAGAACTCACTCGCATTTCTGAGCAGGCTGAGAAGAAGCTCCGGGTTCGCCGCACTAGTACTCTGGATCCTGCAGGAACGGCCAATGACCACGACCTCCCAGACGGCGCCAAGAAGGATGATTCTAGTCAGCCTGCGATTGCGGACTCGCCTGGTGAGAGCCAGACTGTGAACGCGACCGAGAAGGAGACTAAGTAAGAATCTTCCTCCCCCATCCCCATCTATCCCATCCAATTCTAGTGTGCTGGCCCTCCCCATTCTTGATTTTGCCGAGTGTCCTGTTGGCATAAAGATGACTGACCTGTGCCTCTTTTTCCTTCTGCATAGGGATGAGTATGAGGATGAAGACGACGAGGGTCTGGTGATGAGAGTCAAGCCGAAGAGTCCTCAGTAGACTGCCTTCGCGAATACGACTGGGATGATCTTGGTACGTCAATGATCGTGCGCGCTGCACGAGTTTTGGGCGGCATTAGCGAGTGAGAAAGGTTTTGGCGTTGATGGTAGACGGACATAGAGGCTTGCGAGGGCGAGAACTTTACAAACAGGCAGGAACCTGGCAGCAATACGTTCCTAGCTGAGGTGAAGCAGCACTGATAGATAATTCAGTCCAGCAAATGTACTTATGGTATGCATGATGACTTATGAGTAGTGGTGGAACTGGCGTCCTGTTTACAAGTATTTCTCTTTGAATTTCTTTCATCGTCATTCCAATTTTCCTGGTTCCAGGAAAAGTCTTCTATCTACCCTGTTGGTAACGTTGGCTGCAACGGTAATCCGACGCCCGCCTCTCCAATCGAGACCTAACAGCAGTCGGTATCCCTAACCTGCGCCCCCCTCCATTCGAGCTCGAAAGCCGAGAATGCACCCATCTCTTCCTCTTCCATGCTATATGCTTCGCCACCAACACCTTCTCGCCGCCTGGTTTCTATCATTGTTAAGTACAAAAGAGGGTATATGAAGATTCCCCATCCGCCCCGTAGCACGCCGAACAAACAAAAGGATAAAATATATGCTTCTTCGCCATGCAAGTTTCGTTCCTTCCTGTCTTTCTCTCAACATGCCAAGGCTGTCAAGAGCCAGGATCAAATATGCGGAGCAAGCCATCTCTCCTAAGCGTTGGGATCGCTCCATCTTAGGCTTCGTCTCGACGCCAAGGGGTGGCTGGCGACGAAAGCGGGCGTGGGAGGTGGTGGGAGAGATGCAGATGGCGGCATTGATGGTAGAGAGGGATGTGGAGGTCGAATATTCTCTTTGCCAGTCGTGACCACGACTCGGCTGAGTGAGAGGCTAGGAGAAGGAGCATCGAGCGCAGGCCGGATGATATCCCTCGTTCGCCTTGCAACGCCTCTCCCAGGAGATCCAGTAATCGCAGCATCAGTCCGATCTCTCATACTCCACTCCTCACGCAGATGGTAATACTCATCAGCATGCCTCTCCCGCAAAGATGGCGAATTCTATTGCGCCTGGCTGCCGGATGCTTCGCTCTCGCTCTTGCGTTGGCCAAAGACACCTCCGAGCTTCTCGGTCAGACCTTGTCCAACGCCGCCTCCACTGCTCAAAGGCGGAGAGTGCACGGAGTCACGGTTGTTCGTGGCAGGTGGTGCAGCACCTCCCTTGTTCATCCAGCCGAACCAGCTTCCACGATTGGCTTGCTTCTTCGCCGCATCTTCATCGGCAGCTTCCTGGACCAGCCGGAGAGGACGAGGCTTGGAGCCCATCATGATGGCACCACTGGGTTTATCCCTGTCGCCTGAGCTGGTAGTACTGCGCGGCGGTGACGATGGGTGTGATGAAGGGTTGGACCTTTCGTTGTTGATATTGAGCACATTGTCCTCGTCAATGCCAATATTGCCAGGGTTAGAGATGACGCTGTTGCGGTTGCTGGCATTGCTGCCCATCTTGCTGTCTCTCGCACCGTCCTTGTCACCATGATTTTCAGAAATGGTTGGGACTTGTGATCCTGATGATGGAGCTCGTCCGAAGAATGAGTTGCGGTTGATCGGAGATGTGAGACCTGGGCTCAGAGGACCCGAATTTGGTGAAGGTCCGCGATACATATTCGTCACCACACTTGCAGCAGGCCACTCGGAGTTGGCCCGGCGGTGTCCACTGGGTGCTCTGGTCGACCTAGCTCGTGCTATTGGTACACTTGGAGCTGTCGTAGGATCTTCATGCAAGGCCGGTCCCTTCGCTACAGGCTCGCTCAATTCAGATGGGGTGAGCGTTTGCGATAGTGGTCGCGGTCGAGGCTTAGCGGAGCCTCCCATTACGCTCTTCGCTCTTTGTAAAAGACTAGGCTGCTCGTTCTCGCCTCCTGGTGGTGGTGGCAGGTCTTTATCGGTGTTTGCTGCTCTTCGCCTCCGGGCGGCATCAGAGCCTCCCATGAGATCCGGCGTCTTATCGAGGATCGCTTCGAATTGATCATGTTGCAGCAGGCGGGAGATGATATTATTAATATACAACGTCAAAGCCTTGTTCGCGTCCTTGAGTCCGTTGATCTCGGCTTGCAGGCGTCGCGTGTCTCCTTCAATCTCGCTTTCGTCAGCGTGAGAGTCGAGCTCGTCTGCAAGAGTCGTGCCGCTTGTGCCTTCCGCGTGTCTGGAAGGTGGACGAGACTCGCTGTGTGTGGGTCCTCGCATGAAGTCGCCTTGCAGTGTCTTTTCACTGAGCAGGAGCTGGAAGGATTCGTTCTCTTCCATGAGACGAGCATTGTGCATCTTGACGTCGTACAGCTGCTTCTGGATCTCCTGCATGCGGCCACCGCCCATGTTCTCCACCTCGACGAGCTTGATTTGTGCTTCGGCGAGCTCAAGTCGTAAACCTTCAATGATCTTGTCTTTCTGATTGACCAGCTTGGAGTTCATTCGGGACATGGAGTCGCTTCGTGAGACGGAGGGAGGAGCGAATTGGCGATCAGATCCATCTGGGCCTGGCGAGCCATTTGCACTTCGCGCATTGCTCGAGTGCCTGGAGAGGACGGGCCTTCGATCGTCATCCAGCCCGGCACGCATTTCCCGCTGAGCAAGGGTCTCCTTCATACGCTGGAGGGCAGTCTGCATCTCCTCTTCCCGCTTCAGAGCCTCCTCCTTCTCCTTCATCGCGGCCTCCTTTTCACTTTCGTAAATCTGTTCAATCTCTCGTCGTGCTCGTAAGCTTTCCTTCTTCTCGTTCTCGAGGTCGTTGATACGCTCGGTGTGCTCGTGGACGGTCTCCTCCAGCATGCCTTGCTCCTTGTGAGCCTCGTCAAGTTTCACCTGAAGTACTGCAGCCTGCTTGTGTGACTCTTCGCAGGCGCGCTCGGCTTCTTGGAGTTTCTGTTGCAGGTCCTCCATTTTGGCGAGGAGTTCTGCTTTAGCATCTTCGTCGGCAGCGTTGTCGGTGGCTGATTTGCCTCTCACCGCTGCTCTCGCAGACATGGGAGCGCCGTTTCGTGTTGAACGCGTGCGATTGAGGGAGGCCGTTGCGCCCGCACCAGCCGCACTGTTGGTCGCGCCGGACGACATTTTGGAGGGCGAGTCTCGACCAGCGCTGGAGCCGGCTGTGGCAGCCGAATTGCTGGTGGCAGCGGCGGGGGTGCGGCGGGCAGCAGCGGGGATGGGTGGTTTCTTGGTGGTGGGCGTGCTGCTGGACATGGTTGGCGCACAGGCGGGCGTTGTTGGGGTTGGCGGCGTGAAAGCAGCAGCGGCGATGGATTGGCGGTCGGCGCGGGCGAACTAAGTTTTGATGATGACCTCGTCGGCCAGCTTAAGCATCCATCCAACTCTAAGAATAGGCGTCACGCAGATGGGCAGTGCTCGTTATTGCGGCACGTTGGCAATATGGACGTCTCCAACGGCGATCGGAGGAGCGGCGAGGGAGGGCAGCAAGTGGTAAATACAGCGTCGGGCAATCGATAAGCTGCTGAAAAGGAGACGAGACGACGGGCCATGCACTGGGAGAGATTGCGACCACCGCCCGTCGCGACTAAAGCGCCCTCTCCACACAAACACTCGCTCATCCTGGTCGACAGCACGTGCCGTTGCTGGAAGTGTTGCACATTGCCTCGACTGCTCCGCCAACTTCATTCCTCGACCCCTGCCAATGAGGTCCGTAGCCAGCGCATGCCGTCTCTTCGCAGTCCTGCATCTCTCATCACTCGGGAGTGTGTCAGAGATGCCGCAGGTGGAGCTGATCAAACTTGCGGGAGTGCCACGGGCAAGTCGACGCGATCTGACTCAGGCTACTTGAATCTTGGCGCATTCTCTGAACCGACGTCCAGCAGCTTGAGAGACACGAGAAACATTGACATTCACGCAGTCCAGCACTGCGCAGCACCCCGCCCGCCATGGACCTCCGCACATATGTCTCCGATCACTTGCTCAAGCTGGTCGGAGCGAGCGAGGACATGATAGTAGATTTTGTCGTTTCCGAGGCGAAACGCGCAAAGTCGCCCGCACAGCTGCTGGACAAGCTGTCGACCATGCTAGATTCGGGTGACGACGACTTGCGACGCTTTACCGACGGTCTGTATGCTCAGGTCGCAAAGCCATCCTCGAATGGGACTTCTGCGCAGAAACGAGAGAAACCCAAGGAAGTGAAGAAAAAGTATGCTTTGGTTGATATGGAGGTTGAAGAGGAAGCCCCGCCGCCCCCAAGGCCAGAGCGCAAGAGGGAGGATAATGGAGAGCGAAAATCAAGACATCGATCAGACAGGGAACGAAGGCGTTCGCGAAGCAGAGATCGGCACAGCAAGAAGCTGCGGCGGCGGGATGGAGATTTTGATGATCGATGGGGTGATGAGGAGGAAGAGGAAGAGGATTTTCCCTCGCCGCCTGCGAAGCGAACCCGATTCGACGACGGCTCAGCGTCACCTCGCGATCGAAGTCCTGCGAAAGCGGAGCCCGAGGAAGACGAGGAAGAGCGTGACCGCAGAGAGCGCAAAGAGTTTGAGGAGAGATTGAAGAAGAAGGAAAAGGATAGTACGAAGAAGTTGACAGAAGACCGGTCGTCGAAACGAGATGCAGCGGATGCGGAAAGACGAGCGCAGGCGGGGAAGCTGTCAGAGGCAGAAATGAAGGCGCTGAGGCTACGATCGCGACAAGATTACCTGAAGAAGCGTTCGACTCAGGAACTGGCTTTGCTGCGGAGACAGGTCGCTGATGAAGAAGAGGAAGAGCGTAACAATCCCAATTTGACCCAGGCAGAGAAGGATGAGTTCGCCCGGAACAGAGAAGCTTTGCGGCTGGCCGAGGAACGAGAGGGCATCGATGATCATATCGATGGCTATGCCATGCCGGACGACTATATCACGGAGAAAGGCAAACTCGACACGAAGCGCAAGGAGCAGGCTTTGTACAGCCGATATGTCGAACGTGACGACCAAGGCCGCGAAAAGTATGTGACCGAACACGAGGAATGGGAGCGGGAGCAGCTGGCCAAAACAAAAGCGCAAATTGTGGTCGCCGATCAACCGGAGGCTGGAGACTATGATTATGTGTTCGACGAAGAACAGCAACTTCGATGGGTGACAGATGCTGTGCTCAAGGGCGGCATGAGCAGTATGAAGTCGCCGCAAGAGCAGCTTCTTGCGCAACAAATGTTGGCAGCGGAGAGAAAGGCCAAGACTATGGAGGAGAAACGAAAGACCCTCCCTGTCTATCAGTACCGACAACAATTTCTGGATGCCGTGCGAGAGTACCAAATTCTGATCATTGTTGGAGAAACCGGTAGTGGCAAAACTACACAGCTCCCGCAGTATCTGTACGAAGATGGCTACTGCAAGAACGGCATGAAAGTGGGATGTACCCAACCGCGTCGTGTTGCAGCCATGAGTGTTGCAGCGCGTGTGGCAGAAGAGGTTGGCGTCAAGCTCGGAAACGAGGTCGGATATGCCATTCGTTTTGAAGACAACACATCAGACAAGACTGCACTCAAGTACATGACCGATGGTATGTTACTGCGAGAGTTTTTGACAGAGCCGGATCTTGGCGGGTACAGTGCTTTGATGATTGACGAGGCTCACGAGAGAACATTGCATACTGATATTCTCTTCGGCCTGGTGAAGGATATCGCAAGAGGCCGACCAGATCTCAAACTGCTGATCTCGTCGGCGACACTTGATGCGCAAAAGTTCAGCGAGTTCTTTGACGACGCCCCCATTCTCAACATTCCTGGACGTACCTATGATGTTGAGATGAATTACTCTTTGCAACCGGAAGCCAACTACCTTTCTGCGGCAATCACGACTGTCTTCCAGATTCATCTCTCGCAGCCTATGCCTGGCGATATTCTGGTTTTCTTGACTGGTCAGGATGAGATTGAGCAAGCTGAACAATCTCTGCAAGAAACAGCACGAAAGTTGGGGAAAGCAGCACCGGAACTGCTGATTTGTCCCATCTATGCCAATTTACCAACAGATCTCCAGCAAAAGATCTTCGACCCGACACCTCCGAAATGTCGCAAGGTCGTGCTTGCCACAAACATTGCCGAGACTTCTCTGACTATCGATGGTATCGTTTATGTTATCGATCCTGGCTACGTCAAAGAGAATCGGTATACTCCAGCAACGAATATGGAGTCGCTCGTGTCAGTCCCTATTTCTCGTGCGTCGGCAAACCAGCGTGCTGGCAGAGCAGGACGAAACCAGCCGGGCAAGTGCTTCCGATTGTACACAAAGTGGGCATATTACAACGACCTCCCCGAGTCGACCACTCCTGAAATCCAACGTACCAACCTCAATTCGATCGTGCTTCTGCTCAAGTCCCTCGGCATTAACGATCTGATTAACTTCGACTTCATGGACCCACCCTCACCCGACATGCTGATCCGCTCCCTCGAACAACTCTACGCTCTTGGTGCCCTTAACGACAAAGGCGAACTCACGAAAGTGGGTCGTCAAATGGCTGAATTCCCTACCGACCCCATGCTGGCTAAGGCAGTCCTGCAAGCCGATAAAGAAGGCTGTGTTGATGAAGTTCTCTCCATTATAGCCATGCTTGGTGAAGCCGCAGCACTCTTCTACCGACCCAAAGACAAGAAACTCCAAGCGGACGCCGCGCGTGCTCGTTTCACAGTTAAAGAAGGCGGCGACCACTTGACCTACCTCAACATCTGGAACCAATGGGTCGACGCCGACTTCAGCTACGTCTGGGCCAAAGAAAACTTCCTCCAGCAACGCAGCTTGACCCGCGCCCGCGACGTCCGCGACCAACTCGCCAAACTCTGCGACCGCGTCGAAGTCACAGTCTCCTCCTGCGGCAGCTCCAACCTCCAACCCATCCAACGCGCCATCACAGCCGGTTTCTTCCCGAATGCGGCGAGATTACAGCGTTCGGGCGATAGTTATCGAACTGTGAAGAATAACATGACGGTGCATATTCATCCTTCTTCGGTGTTGATGGATGTGAGGCCGAAGTGGGTTATCTTTTATGAGTTGGTTTTGACGAGTAAGGAGTTTATGAGGAGTGTTATGCCTTTGCAGCCGGAGTGGTTGATGGAGGTTGCGCCGCATTATTATAAGAATAAGGAGGTGGAGGGGTTGGGGGTTGATAGGAAGATGCCGAAGATTTAGATGGAGGGTCGTGATAGGTAGATGATGAATGAATGCTGGAAGCTGCCTTGTATGATCCACTTCTGTGTAACATTCTGGTGATTGATTGTCTTGGCGTGAGGATGGGGTCCGGAAAGTTTGGAGGATTGTTTTGCCGACGTTTTGACTTCCTTCTCTTCGAAACGCCACACCACTTCTGGTTCGTTATGTCTACAACAGCACGACTTTTCAGAAGAGCAAGACCTGGCTACGATATCAAGAGCTTCAGCCTGAGACTGGTGCGCAAGCACACGTCGCAATCATCGACGTCCTTCCGTCGCGTGCCAGGCCTGGGCGAGGAGACATCCTCGAGAGCCGCGCAAGTAAAACGTCCATTGGACAAGGCGGAAACATCGCGAAGACAGACTACAACATCAGAGCGCAAAGCACATCCTACCAACTTGGATCAGAGCGCTTGTTTCTACCAGCATGGCCAGAGATACGACTTCTTTGAGTACTATCTTCGGAGGGATTTCTCACGTAAGCCACTCAAGCCAACGCGATCGACTTCATCCTTTTCCTCCGAGCCAAAGACACTCCCTTTGGAATTCTCTCGAGATCCTCTGAAAATTCTTGGCAACCCTTCAGCCGACTCGAGTCTTGTAAGATTGTGTCTGCAGACATTTGTTGTGCGTGTACATCGAGAACAGGGGAACACACCAGAAGCACGGGAGTTATACAAATCGAACAAAGTTGGGGTAGGCTATATTCTCTCCAGTGGCTATGAGAAACAAATTTACTGAAGTGTATGGCTCACAGACACGAGCTCTTCTCTGGTTTCTACAGGATGATTTCGACAAGGTAGACATTCCTCTGGATCACAATTGGTCTCGGCTTCTGGCACATTGTCTGGTCGCTCAAGACGAGACTCATTCGACCATATGGCAATGGATCACAGTGGACCACACCCCCAAGTACGCAGCGGTCTGGGACTCGAAGGAACAAAATCGATGGAGGGGGAACCTGTTCCACATGGCCATGCATTCGATCATTTACTGGGCCAACGATACAAGCATAGGCTTAAATGACTGTCTGATGCTCTTCAGTCGCGCCTGGGAGGATACCATTACAACCGTTCGAAAAGCAGAGGCTGCTAATCAGTTGGCCTCGTGGCTTGGAAACTTCGACATCAGCAAAGTCGACGCGGCAGTACTTGAGAGATTTCTCCATTGTCTGAGGCCGTTGTTGCATGAGCAGTCTTTGTCCTACTCTTGGACTAGAGCAAAAATCTTGCTCAACCATCCGCGAGGGCCACAGCCCGACCCAGCATGGCAATTGCTCTCACATCTCGACCTCGATCGGGCCGATTTCTTCCAGACGAACGACAGCCCCTTCAATCAGTCGGTTATGCTGACCATTGTGCGCACTGCTCAAGCCTTGGACGGCATGGGCAGGTATTCCGATGCTCGACATGTTCTCGAAATCGGTCGACGTAGACTTCCCTCACATTTTGCCGGCCGCGGATTACCAGTTGATGGTTACAACAATCGAGCCGTTATGGAAGTGTTTCGCGGTCCTCAGACTCGCACAGATCGCAGTCAGACTCTTAGCGAATACGCAGATGCTCGACGCAAACGCAAGCTCCAGAACCTTCTACCTGAGTGAAGGATATACGAGCACGTTTGAGAGGAAAGACCACACCGATATTATTTTGTGCTCTGCAAAGACGTGAAGTATAAGCGCTCTTCCGCCTGATCTTCCTCAGGTCTCATTATGGTACTCATTGCGCGGTATCACTTCACATGCAATCGCAGTGCTAAAAGGCTTTCAATATGGGCTTAGTGCCGCACAAGATCATGGACTCCACGACAAAACCTCTGCCACGCACCCGGGACCGTCGTGTCAATGGGCAATATCGTTCACTACGATTCAAGGTGACGTCTCTCGGATGGCATTGCACCATGCGCCAATAAGCTTTGCCGGCGTTGCGAAGGAGAACGACAGCATCGAGCTTCGAGGCAATGCTCGATGATCGCCGCATGAACGTGCACCACGTTCTCCGGAGAATAACACAAGCTGCGACGCTCTCCTTTGTCTGGCGTTGTTGGGCTTTGGACATCGGCGAAACACATTGATCCAAGCGTAAGCGTACGTCTCTGGGAGTCCGTGGGGCATGAAATCACGCCTATGCTTCACTGAGCCGCCGTGCTGGTAAGACTGGATTGGGACTCAAACCGAATTCAACTCGTGTAGAATACTTCCAGACAACTGGTTGAAATGTGGTGATGCAAAGTAATTCGCTAATCACTTGAATGTCGTAATGTCAGAAGAGAGCTTTCAGCTTCAACTATACACATCGGGATGACCAGCTTCGTCTTTGCGTTGACAACGCATTCAACTTCAGCTGATTTGACTGCTGCCAATCGTCGCTGCTGCAGTCACTGCCCTCCTCTGGACTGTTGCCAGCTGCGAGATACCTGATCAGGGCCAAAATACTTGCTAAGGGGGAAGACATGCGTCCCAGCGCAGGCGAGTGGGAGTGTCGGATCATTCGACTACGCGCGGGCGGAAGTACCTCCATGCCGTCTCCTGGGTGGCTATGGGACCGCTAACGTCTCAAGCACGGGGAAGGTGCATGACAAGTTGCTTGCCATGTTCGACAGCGGCTAAATATTTCAGCAGAAATCTTGAGCGTTCTGGACAAGCTCCTCATCAGCCACCTTTACGCACGTGGCAGACCATAGGTAGGTATAACTTGTATCCCTGATGGCCGGCGCAGCTCACAGCGGCGCCGTCGTGCTTGCAGTAATTCGTCAGCCAGTAGCTCCAGGCTTTGATCCTCGGCAGCGCTTGCGCGATGACGACCAGGCGGGGATATATGAACAAGGCAACAAAATTTGTGAGCTCCAAAAGCTGAGCTCAGTGACGCCGCCCATCGACTGGCAATGTTCAACTTTCGTGGGTCGTAATATGTCTCTTTTCACCCGAGCTCTGCATAGAGACTCTGTGCCTGCAGCTGACATCGCATGCTCTGATGCTATGAAATGTCCGAGCCGTTGCGTATATGAAGATCTCACGCGTTTACAGCTGATTTTGATCTATAGTAGGGGCTCACGTCTGCACCAAACCATACCGCGACCCCGCCACGCCAAACGAGGCATGGCAGCTCTAAGAATGGTCTATATATTCGAACGGATGTCAGCGTTCCAAACACCAAGCAGGTTCTGCAAACCAGGACTATCCGCTCTTATAGATCGCGCATTGTTCAAAGAGCGTTGACCAATTTCTGCTTTCTCCATCGCACATTGCTTGGACCTGTTGCCCGGTCTTCTCTCCGCACATCGCAGCGACCAATCACAATTCCGCGAACCACGCCAAGCGCTCAGCCTTGTCAAATGGCCCTTGATCTGTCCCAGCTCGTGCTTGGTCTCCTTACGGTGCTCATCTCTCTGGTTCTGGTCATTCTCAAGTGGGACAAGCTTAAAGGTATGTACACCCCATAGTCTCAGCGTCAGCGTACCTTAACGAGTGCAGCTCTTCTATCGAGGGCCAGCAAAACCCAACCGGTTCTGCCTACGCACCACAACACTTTCGATACAACCTACATTCACCATGCCGGCGTACAATTGAATCAGTTCTTCTTTTCCTCGCCAGATGATGGCATGATAAGGTCGATCCGGCCCTCTGATAGGGCCCAGACCGATCCGCTTGCACGGCGAAGCTTAATTCGACGGTAGCCCAGGATTCACCTGTTTACGGACAACAAGCTATACCACGGCGAAGCCTTTCTTCGACTTAGTCGGCCTGGTTTGGGGTCTCAAAACAACGTTGATGCTCGGGGCTGGAAATCCTAACTTGTCATTTCAACGGAAAGAGCTCAGTGGTGCAGACGGGAGGTGCTTGATGCATGTTCAAAGCACACTGCGTGCTGTGTCGACAAAAATTATGGTAAGCGTGGCTCGGCGTGTCACGCGGAGCTTCGGTGCTGTAGCTGCACGCTGAACACAAGCGCATGTGTACGTCGATCAGAATATTAGTCCAGTGTGACCAAGGAATACCATTGACCTTTGCAGCAAGACTTCCATTTCTCATGCATATCCTCCATCTGTACACAGCAAGATCCGTTGTGAGGACACGATGCCGACGTTCTCGCGGGCAGCCAAAATTTTGTGTCCATCCACTCAATCTCAACACGTACGGAGTGCTGGAAATGCTGAAAAGCTCAAGAGTCAGACCTATCATCTACAGGAGCCCAAGCTAAGCCTCGTGGGACTTGGGCGCCACGCTCTCCGGATCTCGGAAAGAATCGGCAAATCGCCGCGCACCAACCCTAAGCATAAGCCGCGGGGACGTTGATGGATGCAGGCCATACCCATTTGCTGAGTGCTTCTCTATAAGATGTCTGCTTTGAGTATGAGATTCTGACTGCTTCATCTCTTTTCTTCGAACAACAATTGTATAATCGTATACCAACATTCACACAATTCATGCAAATCTTCGGATAATATTTTCGTATTTCGAATCTAGTATCGCCGCGGCAAGCAATCAGATCTACCCAAATGAATATTGGCGACTTGTTCCAATTGTTGTTTGGCCTGCTCACGGTTCTGATCTCCCTCGTACTGCTCGTTCTGAAATGGAGTAAGATTAAAGGCATGAACATCTAGGACGATACGTCCAAGTCATCGCTAACCACAATGCAGCACTGTTCCCCAGTCGTGATAGCCTTCGACCACTTCTTCCGATACACTACACCACAGCCAACACTACGTATATCTTCCATGTCGGCAACAACATCAACCAATGCTTCGCGGGCCAAGTACAATGGATCGGCACTTCGATAAGAAGATTCGAAGCAGCATTCTCCCAACCGTTGCAAATCGATAATGAGACAGATGGCCAAGACTTAGAGTTAGGCGACCAAAGACTTCGTTTTATAGAGGAGGAGCAAGAAGACAGCTGAACACTCGGGTCGTCGTTCGCTCGGTCAAAGAGCCAGGCGTCGAAGAGTTTGTCGATCTTCATCTGAAGCAGGCAGAAGAAATTGGGAGAAAAGCCCCGATCCCTTTGAACAGATCCATAGCAAATCAAGAACATTCCACGTTGCTATAAGATGAATGGTCCTATGCTCGGAGATGCTGCTAAGAACGAAGTGCAGTGCTGTCGGGGATAGCCGTGAGCCAAGTGAAGAAGTCCCAGCAGAGGATGAGAATGGAGTGCTGAACGTATCGTCCGCATACCGCTCGTGCTGCCAACAGAGCTCTGCTATGTGTAGAGTAATGGGCCGTGGAGCATGCTAGCCGAAGGAGTTTATGAGTCGCTGTTCAGCGGAGTGCGTGCTGTGCTCGCCGGTCAAGTTGGGCCTTTTCTCAAGGATGTGCAAAATAGCAGCTGAGTATGAGGACCGACTCGTCGTACGGGTGAGATGCGAAAGATGTTGATCGTTGCGTTACCGCGATCGCTTTTCTGGTCCGATCGAGGACTGACATCTTGAGCAGAACTCGCATCAATCATGTGGTAGATACCAGGAGCGGGCGAGTCTCAAAGCTGGAGCGCTCATGCTTGACGCACGCAGCAGAGCATTGGCATCGCCATGGAACAGCGATGCAATGGTATCCTGTGCACTCATAGCCGCGCCAATACTCAACCCTTGAGAGTACTCTGTCAATTGCAATGAGGTACATATGTACTGACAAATGCACGGACGTGCACTTTAAGGCGCACAACGACGCAGCAGAAGTTGGGCCATGCCCGTTCGGCAGCCATCTTTGGGAGCAGACGCGAAGGCGCAACGTAGCCCGCAGAGTCGCCCGCCCCTCACAAGACCAACTGCGTCGTGGCGGCGACGTTGGTCAATGCAGAATGCATGTGCAAGATTAGAACCCTGGAATTCGAGAAATGGCTCGCGTACCTGACGATTTCGCGAGATGAGAAGAAGAGCGATGTTCTTCGGCGCGTCATCTGAGGTAAGGTCTCGGCTCTGCAAGTGTGGCTGAGCCACACCCGCCATACGCCGGTCGCCGGTAGCGCACAGACGCTGTGGACGTGTGGGTGTCCACCTGCAGATTCATGCACGAGAGACGCAGCGCGCGGCCGATGACAGACCGACTTCCCACGACCACGCACAAAGCGCATCTTCACAGTATCGTAGCAAAATGGCGTATCAGAATGCAACGGCCAACCTCCTCCAGGTACAATCAGAATCCTGTGCTCGTCCGGTTTGAAGCACGCCAGAATTTTTGTAAGGGTAGGGAGGAGATCGTCTTGACCGGACCGACCATGCCAAGCACTCGTTGGAGGCTGAGGCGTGAAGTGAAAGTCTTCTGACGATCAGGAGCAGGTGATCAGGATGTTCTTCCTGTGCTGTCTGCCGGGGCTTGAAATGGGTTGATCGAGAGCCGCGTCCTCATGTCGCTTCCACACCAACAATCGTCGAATCGGCACTCCACAGCTCCAGTCGTCGACGCCTCCAAAAAACGCTAAGACTGGCCCGCGCGCCCGGCCGGCGGGCAGGCTGCACGCCCAACCCACGCTGTGACGCCATCGCGATGGACACATGCAATTCGTTAACGTTAGCCATTAAGACCTCTGCTTATAGCCATTATTCGAGACCCTAAGACCCTACATCGACACACGATGTTGACTTTTGTATCCTAGTAGATACGGACCGGTCTCTTTCAACAACAGCGTCTCTCTGCTCTCATTCGGCTCGTCTGTGAGTACGCTCCGCGCTTCGATAACGCTTGCCCTGCATGTTCGAGAGCCTCTGTCTCCTCCATCGACCTTGCAGCGCGACTTGCGCATACTGTGATGCCGGGCTGCATAACGCCATAAAATTAGTCCAAGGGGGTATATGTGACAGAGAGCGGGCTGAGAGTGAGAGAGGGCGAGAGAGACACCTGCGGGCCGACATGCAGATGCAGAGCGTGCCGGCATGTCCTGCGCCCACGCCCGGACACGACTCTGCTCCTGGGTCTGGCGGCCAAGTCGACATCGCCATTCTATATTAAATGTTCAACTCGAGCGCACAAACCCGGCTGCTTCAGCTTTCGTTCTTACAGTAAGCCTGGGTTCGGTTCTCTACAAAACAGATCGACCAGGATATCACATCGTCTATCTCAACTTGCCCGTCCTATCAGCTCTGTTGACGGCCTTCAACTGGTTGCAATCCCATTCTGCCATCATCTTGCACGCCGAACCACCTAAACTATCAAAAGCCAATGGATATCGGAGACTTTTTCCAACTGTTCTTCGGTCTGCTCACGGTGCTCATATCTCTCACCCTACTCATTCTGAAATGGAGCAAGATTAAAGGTACAGCTGCATGTGATGATTCGGCTTAGTCATTACTGACCCTTACCCACCTACAGCACTCTTTCCCAGCCGCGAACGCCTGCGACCAATGCTACCGACCCAATATACCTTCCCTGTCGCAACACACCCTATGCACGCCGATAATAGCATTAATCAGTTCTTCTTGTGGCAAGCAAGGTGGTTTGGCGCTTGGATGAGGAGATTTGAGGCGGACGTCAGGAGGCAGCTGGACACTGCCCAAGACACGGTCGGTCAAGACTTGGCGTTAGGAGATCAGAGACTTCGCCTTATGCCGGCGGAGGAAGAACAGAGGGATGAGGAAGAAGATTGAGATATGATGCTCGAAGTCTTCTGTTCCTGTTTAGCAGATCGTCGTGGCGGCAGGTGGGTGTTGCACTAACATTGTTTGACATCTCCTGCTGTCGCACGCTATCAGGCCGCGATCAGTCGTGCAGGAGAGCTGAACGTTGAAGTAGTTGTCATCGATGATGTCCGTCTGACCCAGGCAGACGAGATATAGTAAGCCAGTGCGTGCAGCAGATACATATAACAATTCTTTCTTGGAATCTGCGATGCAATTAATGTGTAAAGTCATCGTTCATTCACCCCAATACTGCCAAGATCAATGCAACCATGACGAGGAAATGCCCCATGGCCCCGCCAGATCCAAAAACAGTGGCAATGTTCTCAGTACTAGTCTCGTTATTCCATCCGGGTGGCGTTACAGACTGTCTTCCAGAAAGATCATTGAACATGCACTCCAACAACTGAGGTGGCTGGATAAACTCTCCGAGGCCATCTGTGCCGTTCACCAAGCAGTTTCCAAAAGTCCTCAATCGCACACCACGCCTCGTGCCATCACTAGAGGCCGCATCATCCGGGAACGCATCATCGTTCATCATGCACCACGTATGGCATTGTTGCAGGATCTCGATCTCGTTGCTAAAGCCATATAGCTCGCAGCAAGTTCTCATTCGTGGATGTCTGGAGAGACATTTAGTTTCTTGTAGAATTTCATTCTGACTGTGTGCTATTCACTGACCCTCTGGCCGCAAGGCAGTAACTGCCAAATGTGCTGGGCAGCCTAATGTCGGAGACAGAGCAGTTTTCTGGTCGTGGCCTGGAGGTGAAAGATTCGGTTGCGGCTTCCGTGGTGGAAGTCAATGCAGATGTTGTGCTTGTTGGAGAGTCCATAGCTCAAGCCCAGGTGTTCAGACTTCAGTGACAAAGTTGGTCAATTTCGTGCGACGCTGCGAAGAGAGGGATTTGCAAGTCTTCGCGATGCGATCAACGCTCTTGTTTTGCGAAGCGTCTTGTGAATAGTAGAAGCAAACACAGGAGGGACCTGCTGCAGAGGGAGTAGGACATCCGCCTATATGCAGCGATCGTCTCGGTGTAACGTCTCGCGCAATATATGCCAGCAAAGTGTAAGCGTCCCGAACTATACGACTAGGTAAGCCAAGCGCTGAAGAGTGTCGGATTCGACGCTTTTCTTGCTTGGCCCGATGCTCCATTGTTTGAACCTATGCGTGCAAGTGGCACACGCTCGAGTAAGATTTGAGGATGGTCAGTTAGTCCAGAGACTAGCGTGCTGGAGGATGCGATCAGCACAACACCCTACCATATCAAGCTGTACCTAAGCCCGCGGAACTTCGAAAACTGCCGTAGGCCGGGACTCAGCAACTGACCTGACACAACTTTGGAAATGCCAAGTAATGTTGTTTGTAGAAGCCATTAAGGTACATGAGGGGCATGGATGTTGATGAATGTGAGGGGATTCAACGTGAGAGCAGCTCAATTCCCGGAGAATGCTGTTGTGAAAGTTCGCCCTGGTCTTGATCCTCTCGTCTTGCCAGCCTGGACGTCGCGGGTTGTAATATGGCTGTCCCGATGCTATCCTGCCCCAACGCAGATCGCAACCAGGCAATGCTGAAAGTCCCAATCGCTCACGAAGGATAAATTCTTGGCCTGTAAGGGATTTTCTATCGTGGATTGCACCACTCGACGCACTCTACTTTGCTTCGGATCTCAAAGAGAATTTGTAAAGTTGACAGTGTATGCAGATGGAGGTAGAGTACGCGATGCGACATCTGTTCTGAGAGCCAGCTCGAACTCTGATCAACATCTGTCATCGTAAGCTTTGATATTTCGCGTTGCTCGTTGATCCTTGCAACGCTGTTTGACCGGGCCCGGTGCTTGCACTTCCGGCATGGCTCAATCGCTCAGAGGGGCTTTCCAGCTGATGTTGTTTGACGTTTGGATTCCCGCAGAATGCGTGTCGTCCTTGAATAGTCGGATCTTCGAACACGACTTGGGAGTAGTAGAAGTTTGGATTCAGTGCGATTCGTGATGGACAGCGGTTCTGTTAGTATTTTGCGACACCAGCCTGGTATCTTGTCGGTGCTTACAGCACGTTGGGAAAGGCTAGAATGCCGGCAAAAATTCCATTGCTATTATACCATCGAGGACAGCAACAAGAGTAGTACGATTTAGAGCCGCTCCGTACCAAACTTTTGAACACTGGCAGGCCGTTGACAGTGGTTGCCTTTTTTTTTTGCACGCGTCGGAGAATTGACACGTGGCGCAGCAGGACTGGCATCGACTCGTGGCCGCCCCAGCCCAGGAGCCTTACAAGATCGGTGCGCGGCTCAGGGCGTGCTTCTGCGCATAAACCGTGCTTCTGCGCATAAAACGTGCTGCACCACCCATGGAACGTCCAGCAGAGCGGTGCAGCGTGAAACCGTGTCCATGATGATAGATCTGAGGTGACGATGGCGGGAATGGGCATACGCCGGCGTGTGGTCGGCCTGTCGCGAGATCGCAGACCCTGCAACGGCAACGTGTCGCACGACGCTTGACGGGCCGTATCTTCGACCTCACCCCAGGTCAGATCGCATCTGCATGCATTGCAGTTGCATTTTCACACCTCACGCCAGCGCTGTTTTGCCGTGCCACTGCGGGCTGCTGCGTGACGCAGGTGGTTTGTGGAAAAGGCAACCGCTGTCGATCATCGGCGTTCTTGCAGCACGACACACGACAAGCGACACGCGCATGACCTCCCACGGGCCCGTCGGGACGAGCACTCGGCACGGTGCCAGTCCTGTCAGACTTTTCTGTAACTGCGCCTTCAACAAAATTGACGACCCGTCACGTCTTGACGGGGAGTGATGTCTGCGACGCTCGCCCTGTGTACCAAGTTGAGAGCCGGGCTTCAGCTCAAGCAAAGTGCAGGGCGTGGTGCTGGGGAGCAGAAGGTGAGCTCGGCGAATTTGGGAAAAGGGATTGTGAGAGATTGTCCTCGTTTCATCGTGCATAGGCAAGCACCCAGGGTAAGGCTGCTCGAAGCCACATAAGTATCAAAATGGTTTCTTTCCTGGCCTGATTCATCAAGCATTGGTGATCTTCAAAGGCATTCCCAAAATAGGTCCAGAACAGAGCACGAAGCACGTCAAGGACGGTCGAGAGCTGCCTTTGTCCAGGTCATCTGGTTTGACTCTTACCTCGTTCCGGACACGGATGTGTAGGGAGTAGGCGATAAGCACGAAGCAGCGCGATCCCGTGGCGCAGGAGGAGGCCCATTTGTCGTCATACACGGAGCGGCAATTCATCACGTGCACGACACCTTCCACCACACACCAACCAGCAGTCGCGCCAAGATCTGATCCGGAGACAGCATGAGATGAGCCGGGGGTCGGAAGTCCAACTCAAACTTTTGACTTCGATGCGGTACCCAGCAAACCGGCGCATCAAAGGCTTGTCTTGCTGCCAAAGCATCATGACTGGTCGCTCTCTCGGGGGCAACTCTTTGTCCAGCCAATGGACTGCGGCGCTGTTACAGTCCGTGTTCTGTACATTCTGTACCTGCAGTAGTGACTGCGCTGCCGAAAGGTCGTGCGCTTTTCCGCTCCTGGCAAAAACAGCACTGCCAGACGACGGGGAAGACGTGTCCGCGAAAGCAGAAGACCGACTTTTGTATAAGTTTTGGCCGCCCACCGCGTACGAGAAATTCTTCACGACCTACAAAATTGTTCAAACTCCAAACGCAACATCAAATCCGACGATTGTTTCACTACATGCTCGTGCATCACCTTGCGTGGCCCAATTGACCGATCTGCCTCACGCGTCTTACGCATCAGTCACAGTCACGCCGAGGAACGACCCTGCCACAATGACAATCAGCGATTTCTTCCAGCTCTTTGGGCTGTTGTTGGCCCTGCTCGCAACGCTCAATGGCATCATACTGCTCGCTCTGAAGTTCGATAAGATCAAAGGTACAGCCGTGACCCGTAGGTGATGATCCGTCTTAGTCATCGCTGACCACAGAGCACCCCAGCATTCTTCAACGGCCCTGGACGTCTCCCACCACCTCCTCCAACACAACACACCAACGCGACGTATATCTTTCATTTTCACGACAACATCAACCATTTCTTCGAGTGGCAAGCACAGTGGATAGGGAATTCTGTAAGACGACTTGACGCAGTTGTTGGGAGACAGCTGCAGGTCAATCATGGAACAAATGCTGAAGATGTGGAGCTGGGTGATCACAGACTTCGCCTTATGCCGGCGGAGGAGGAGGAGGAGGAGACCTGAGCATCATGTCTCCCAAAATTTGTACTTCTTCTCAGCGGAAGTTACGATTGCACGAATGATTTCTGTATATTTCTCTTCTTGATCAACGACACCAGGGCTCGATCACTCTTCAGAGAAGCAGTGATTATCTCTGTACTCTGATCATTTTCTTCCCGCTGCGGGCAGGGAAAAGTTATATAGGGACCAGGCCCTTACGGTACGGATAGACATAGATTCGGAAAGCAGTCATTGATTTCTGCCATACTACCAACGTGAACCGCGTATAGTATTGCTGAAAGGGATTTTTATCTCGTTGTTAAAATCGTGTTGATCCACCAGACATGATGCCGACTGGAGAAGGAGCTGAGCGAAACGCCAAGACAGCTCTGGCTCCACTCGACCAGTACTATTATTGGAGGCACTCAGGCCATCCAACCAATACCAAGGCCATCAAAGGTACACATCACGTGCTTTCGATCGAGCAGACACGGTGTGCTGCATGTGCGGTGCCGAGCCCGTCTTTTAGCGCCGAATTCTGCTTGACTCTGCAACATGACTATTTTGGCCGCCGCTGGGCTGAGCCTCGTGGCCTACTGTATTCTGTTTGCAGGACCTGAATTGTGTCGTGCTGACGTTGCTTGCTGAAGGCTTATCACTGCTGAGCTTTCGCATTCCACTTGACTCCGCAGCATCACTGTCTTGGCAGCCGCTGGGCTATGTGGCTGTATGTACGGGCTGTTCGCCGCGCGCACACCGTGTCGTACTGAGGCCTCTTACTGCTGAGCTTTAGACACAGCGTTCATTCTCTCCCTATAAGTAGAGAAACTAGCCACACAATGTTGGCTCTCAACAAGCCTTGTTCAGTCTGGATCGCAGTGAACATACCGACACTTGATCACCATAGAATCTTCCATCGTCGCGCTTAAGGAAGGTTGCACCTTACTCTCATCTCACAACGCAACAGATTCCATCTATACCGATGAAGCTTGGTGACTTCTTTCAACTCTTCTTTGGGCTCTTGACTGTCTTGCTATCTGTGTTCCTGTTGGTCGTCAAATGGGATAAGCTCAAAGGTACGCGGGCCATCTGTGATATCGAGAGGCCTGCCGGTGCATGTTCTGATTTGCAAGCAGGGCTGGTGAATCGACTCAAAGCGAATACGCCGTTGTTGCCGACACACGATCGAGGCTCAAACGCCACATACGTTTACCACGCCGGCACGAATATCAATCAGTTCTTTCTGTGGCATCCAGGATCTAGCCCGGCGCAGCCAGCAACAAGATTTGGTGCGACTGAGTGGACATCTTTACAAAATGGAGACTCTATAGGTCGCCATGTAATAACTTCGGGAGACAATCGCATCCGCCTAGAGGGGGCATAGATGTCGCGCGTAGCTCTTGCCGGAAGGTATCCGGAGAGCTTGCTGAAATACCAGGAAATCTATGAAATGGTTCGAAGCAGCTGTCTCATAACAGTTGCAAATCGATTATGAGATAATATGCTGGCAGCGCAGCCAGAATACTTTTTTGATTAGCAGCGAACAGTCCTCGCTTTGGTTTCAACGGGCAGCTTCTGGGCAGTTTTGTCCTCTCTGCGTGCATGACGGCAAACCCGCATCTCCTGTAGCCGCGCAAGTGGAACGCCATGTTTATCCAACGTCTACTGGGTCAAGAGATCCATGCCTGTTGAGCAAGTTCCGTTGGACATGGATGTGACAATTCAGTAGCCTCTCATGCATTGCTTGGAGATGATGTATGCCATGTCGGTTCGAGGTAGTATGGCTGACGAACACGAGAAACTCGAAGCTCTTCCAATTCATTGTTCTATTGGCATCTTCTTGGCCGTAGGGTTGTATTGCAGAGATGACAGCTTCAACCAGGGAAGCAGCCTCCAGACCATCGCTTGTGGACGTATGCCCCGCTTGATAAAGATGCCATTACTGTGGAGATAAGAGATCGTGCTGTACGAAGAATCCAGTATGCACTTTGATAAGTTGGTAGCGACATATTGCGGGCACTCCAATGTCGTCGTGCGGCACAGCAGTGCTGGACCAAAGGTGACGTAGCCGCCCGTGATAACGCTGCTGGTCTTGCTGGCAGCGAGGCTCGTTGCGAAGACTTTGTCGTGCTCGCTGCAGCCTTAGTCCGCTCATGAGCTCCGTATCACTTCCATGTGGTTGTGCAGAAAGTCCGAGTATGCGTGCAGTTCTTCCATGGCTTGAGGAGAGACAAGAAGAGTTGAAGTCAATTTCCACGTGATGGGCTGTGTAGACAGCAAGGTGATTGGTCTTCGGATGGCGGCAAGAGCAGCCAGCGTGAGCCAAGCATTTAAGCATGCTACATCCGCAGGTTCGTGCCGCACGGGCTCTAACTGTAACTTGGCACGTCTCTGTGTCTGTGTTGATTTGAGCATTCATCGCGCTAGATCCTTCGCCGGCTTCCCACTTCTCATCATGGCTGCAGCTTCCACTCCCAGATTTATCATCGTAGGATGTCGATTCCTGCCATAGTTGCATCAAGTCTGTGAAGTCAAAAACTGCTTTATGCTTGGCTTACCTCGTGCGTTATTACACATGAGCTCGCAGAGCGCTGTCCTGAGCTTCTCGTGACGTCGCACCCAAGCCTACAGGTAGGTGTCCTTCGGCAACATCTCCAGCTGATACCTGCTCTTTCCCACTGTTTCTCTCGTGAAAGACATCATAGGAAACGATCCACCATCCACTGTGACGCTCTTCCAAAAGGTCGTGCTTGACGGTGTATGCTAATATACCTCTCACCAATTTGGCATCGGACAGTTGAGACAGCACATCCACCAAGACCCATTCCCAAGCACCAGGTCCACGATCGGTTCAAGAATGTCGGCACCAACATTCAATTGCGCTATCTCCAGTGCTCGCACCCCAAGCACCAGTGGGAGCTATTGCCTTGCGGGCTCAGGGTCTGTGATCAAAGTTCATTAGATGATTGCCACTGGAACCTGACTTGTGTATAGGCACCCACGGATGAACGTTTGCTGTGAACGCTATGGATTCAGCAGCGAGATCCAAAGCCAAGGCCAGTGCCATACCTGGTGCGTGGTCAACGATAATGCATTCGGAGAGAACCAGTCGTCCGACAATGGCACACGACCCGGAGACCGCATGAGTATCTTCAATGAGTGCCTATGGAACGGCCCAGACGGAGCCGAAGATTTCATCCAGGGGCCTGCCTTGCTGGATTGCACATTCAATGATCTCACAGGGAGGGTAACAGCCAACTCCAGCGGGCAGAGTAACGAGACAGATACGAGCAACGCTCCTGCGCTCAATTTTGGCAGCAGTGTGGGGCAATTTTTGGTCGTCGCTGGGCTGATCTCCATGGGATTGATGTAGAGAGCTTAACATCATAGGGTCATGTTCCTGTATTTACTGTGCGCGTCTTGCGTGCCTGTGTATTCATGAGTCGAACGTTCGAGAGATCTCGGGCGGTGGGCTTCCCTATTTGTGGATGAACTTGAGCGCCAGTGTGTCCTGGTATGCGACCCAGTGTTACCCTACCATTGAGCATCAGAGCTATTCGGCCGTCTGCTGCCTTTTCTTGTCGTGCAGCCATTTGAGGTTACCTATAGAAGCTTCACGAGGAAGACGATGTTCCGCAACCCTTCAAAATAGTGCTGAAGAGTTCTGGTGCTGAGACTTGAACAGCCGCTCACGCTGATCGGCAGGTCTGCGCTCTTCGTCATGGCGTGTAGTGAAGGCTGAAGATCGTGTTTTTTTGAGACTGTCAGAAACTCGTAAGTCAGATCATCGGAAGTATTCGCTTGCTCAACCCGGAAGACGGGCGACCGCTGTGACAGAAGCCACGTGCGCCCAAGCCGAGCTTCCGGCGGCGTCCATGGATGAGATCGAAGTCGAAGGAACTTGCGTCAGGGTGCGGCAGGCGCCTGAAGAGGCACCTAAAAACCGGGAGTATATGCAGACCATGCTGTTATGAGGGTCTTTGTTCTGTCCCAACTTTCTAGGAGCTCTTCGAGGTTCTCTAGACGTGGCGCCTTTCTATAGGCTGGGTCAGCCTTGGACTTACGCGAGACTTAAGGAGATCGACAACTTCGACTAGGGAGATCCCGCGTACTTAGGTATAGTACTAATGTATATTGATGATCGAGATTCTCCGTAGTGGTTTGTGGTCACTTTCCTTAGGCCTCGCGGGGCATCTGGAGGGCCGTCCTCAGGTGTGCCAGAACCCCGAATTGAGACTCGTGGTATGTTGCCAAGCGCAGGATTAGGAGGCTATGGCTCGTGGCGTTTCTATGCAAGCAGAATCTCACCTGGACTCCGCTCCAATAGAACTGAATGCATCAATGTATCATAACTGAAGGCTGCCGGAGGAAGATTGAACAGTATTGCCATGAGCTTTTCGGGTGCCCAGAAGTTCATTGTATAGCGCTGACCGACATGCAAAGAATTGCCGTCAACGGAACGACCCTGCCTGCGCTGTTGCGAACAATGTTGTTATAGTCTTCGCAAAAGAATATCGCGTTCCAGTCCTGGAATACGGTATGCGGGCCCGGAGATCTGGCTGCCGGTTGTGCTCGACCGCTCGGGTCGCCGCCTATACGCTCAATGCGGCAGCCCGCAACACAATTTTCAAATCGCTAAAACGTTGACATCATACGTGCTGCAGCTGCGTGCCAGGTATAGCGCCCATGCGTAGGTACGTTGTGCACTTGTTAGCTATCTTCTCGCAACCACCGTGTGCTACAACGGAAGGTCTGCATACACTCTGAGGTCCAGACGCTTGTTGATCCTTCTTACAGCCTTGCATTGACGCTGATTCACACATTTCCCTCGCCGCAATTTGTGCCCGACAGGCCTGAACCACCGGGCCGAAGGTGGGAGCATGTGGCAACTCCAGTGATTGGCTTCGCATGAGATCTTTCCAGGCGCGGTCAACCTACGGGAACAGGGAGCTCCTACCTTGTGTGCTGTCACACTGTGAACCAATAGCGAAAACATATCTTGAAGGTGCCCTTTGATCTTGGCCCTTCGTGAGCAGATAAATCGTAGCACTTTGGCTGTTTCCGACCCCAGAAAGCACGACAATTCCTGAGACGCAAATGATCTGGAACCATTAGTGGAGCTATTCATTCGCCCAGGTGCCTCATGATTTGAAATTCGGGCCCGATTCAAAACCAAAGACAGCCTGTGACGCCCTCCTTCCTCCGTCAAGATTCCTCAGAATGAACCTCGGAGACTTTTTTCAGCTTTTCTTCGGCATTCTGACTGTGATAATATCCGTCTTCTTGATAGTCATCAAGTGGGAGAAGGTTTCGAAGTATGTATACGTCATTCGACACCGCATGATCGTTCATTTTAACAGGCAGCAGAACTCTTTCTCCGAGGTGATGCACCACGACCAGTGCTGCCAATACATGACAGAGCATCTCATGCCACGTACATCTATCATGCTGGTATGAACGTCAACCAATTCTTTCTGTGGCATCCAGATCCCGAGCCAGTCCGATCGGCGACAAGGTCCAATGTTACTGCATTGAGAAGCTTAGAAGGCAGGGACCCAATGACTTGTCACGGTACAGCTTTGGGAGAAAGTCAGATTGGCCTGGTGGAGGAAGAGTAGCGCTGCTAGAGCTGATAGGAAACGACCCAGAGTTTCCGCATCGGCATCCAAGGGTCCTTTTTGACTTGAACCAGGCAGGTCATGCGCAGAACTTACGGGATCGCCAGGTCGCCATGAATCACTCGGAGCGATGGTGATAACGAAGTCAATGTTGATCGAGATGGAGACGAGTAAGACGCAATCCGGAATGTCTCTACGTTTATCTTATCAGCGATTCATATGAATGTACATACCGGGTATGATGCGAGTAGCTTCAGGCTGTGCTAAGGAACTTTCCTTCTTCCTGTCTGGATCTCGGACACGTGATGTTTACGGTACATTCGACACTGTGCATCAGTGCTCGTAGAGCTCCGATGCTGGCGCGCTACCTGCCTCTTCGGCGCGTGCAGACCAGCGGTACCGATTCCATCAATGCAGCTCTGCCGGCAGTGATATACATGTCGGCCACGGTCGTGCACAGCGTGGGTTCTTGTCTGGCATCTCGAGCATTGATGTATGCATTGCCGACCATGATGGCATCAGTGTGACAGTCGGGCTGCAGATGAAGCTGCGATGGAGTTGCAAGAAGGAGAAGTAAGCGGCAAAGAGCTCTTCTGCTCGCTCGGCAGCGGGGATGGAGGACAAGGTTTGCGCTGTGTCGTGTGCTCCATTGCCTGTTTGGTCGAGAACGTGCCACCGCTCCATTGGCTGCCGCCAACATCATCGTCGGCCTCCAGTCCGGGTGCGCTGTCAGGGTGCGAATGGGAAGTGAAATGCTGCCATCGTGATCGAGAAACTATCGCTGTCGCAACAAACAAAACTCTTATCGCGTCTCGCGCTTGACAGGCGCGTCCGAAGGTTCTTGCCGAGCGCGGTGACGGCATTGGACACGCCACGGGCCAAGCGGCTCTGCCAAAGTTCAAAGGTGGATTCGAGCCGATCTGGGACGAGCGCGATCATCTATTTCTGCTGCCCGCTTGCCTTTCCTCTCCTCTCCATGTCTTCATAGCAGTCCATCGCCCTGCCAGACACCTCCGCCGCGCGACACGCTCGCCACACGACCGGCACAATGGCATCTCAGCAGCCACGCAACGGCATCTCTGCCATCGCAGGACCGGCTGCAATGGCGAAACCAGGATCGGCCGCAGAAGAAGCCAATGCCTCCTCGGGTGCTGGCGCTGCAACTGTGCCCAAGAAGAAGCGTCATCGGGCGGGCAAGAAGCACAGGAAGAACCGAAGGCAGAGTTTCATCGCCCCGTCCGAAGCTGCCACCGAAGACACCACCGACATGGGTGATCGGCCAAGTCTGCTCGATGCCTCTCATCAGGCGTCGCAGAAAGACAGTTTCTATCGTCTGCAGAAATCAGCGAGGAGGACGAGCGACACGAGCTTGGAGAGTGAGGCGCTGCTCGACCACCGCGAGCATGCACCGTTGAGTCGAAGGAGGGACACGATCAAGCAAGGCTTCTCGCGAGCCGTGCAGCCCTTCACGCGGCACCCGCACCGCTCTTCTGATGCCTCTGCGAAGCCCGCTACTTCTCGGTCACGGTTGGCACACGCCGAGGGAGTGGCCATTAGCGAAGACGAGGACGAGGATGGTGAAGGAAACAATGAACGATCGCCATTGCTGGGAGTAAACAGATCTCGTAAGCCGCATCTCTCTCGCAACAACAGCACACAAGTCGTTGGCAGCGCACCGAACGGAGCTCGAGCCCGTCATGGTTCTACACACTCGAAGGCTTCCTCGCGGAGATTACCTCCTGTGGAGATCTTGACTTCTGCTCGCAACAATATCGATGGCGAGCACGATGTCAACAACCCGCCCTCCGTTCCCGGATCGCCTACCATGGGAGGCATGGATGATGTGTATATGCATGCACTTGGCTCTAGCATGTCCGATCGAGGTAGGGATGCAGTCATTTCCATCGACGAGGACGAAGATCGTTTCGACAGCAGATCTCCGGAGAGCATGCGGCGACGAGCTACTCTCGCACAATTAGCTGAGCGTGATGTCTGCTTCCCGGGAGATGATGACGAACACGGCGATGGGTCACCTCAACCACACCATGAAAACTCTGTCAAGCCTAGGAGGCGACGAGGACGGAGATTTCCAGATCTGGAGGTACTCGAAGAGTGGAGTCGAGAAGAGAAGGAAGAGCGTACGCAACAAGTCGTGCTTCGTGCAAAGAAGATAGCCGAGCCGGTCATGGTTGGCGGTCGTCTTCGCCCAGCAAAGACAGTATGGCATCCTGAGGTCGATGAACGGCCTTTCAGATATACCTACTTCAACGACACTCTGGACGGCACGATTCATGCTAGGAACATCAGCGATCTGCAAGAAGATGGCGCTACGTTCCAAGATCTCTTCCTTCCAGATCCGATTGAGCTCAGTGACAGCAGCAGCGATGAGGACGAGGAAGAGAACGTGGTGGAACGTCCTTCACTGCAGAGGCATCATCGCGCTTCAAGTGATAGTGCCGTGAAGAATGTCGACGCATTTAGCCAACGTGGCGACAGCAGGGCGCCATCAGTGGCGCGAAATTCGACCATTGACAGTGTTGCTGCCAGCAAGAATGCCGCCGAGTCAGCGCCAGCTTCTGGCCACGCGACTCCCAGACCGCCGAAGAAGCGCTATGGGCCGCGCCCAACTTGGTGGCTGGATGTCCTCTCGCCGACTGAGAGCGAGATGAAGGTCTTGTCTCGCACTTTTGGAATCCACCAACTGACATCGGAAGACATTCTCATGGATGAGCCGCGTGAGAAGGTGGAGCTGTTCCCGTCCTATTACTTTGTGAATTACCGGACATTCGAACAGGACAAAGACAGCGAAGACTACATGGAACCGATCAACATGTACGTGATTGTTTTCCGAGACGGCGTACTCACCTTCCATCACTCGATGAGTCCACACCCGGCCAATGTTCGACGACGAATTCGACAATTGAACGACTATATGAACCCAACTGCGGACTGGATCTCGTACGCAATCATTGATGATGTTACGGACGTATACGCGCCCCTGGTCACCGAGATCGAGGAAGAGGTTGACGACATCGACGAGGCAATTCTATACATGCATAGAGAAGCAGATCCGGAGGCCGTTGAGGACAAGAAGGCGGCACTCATCGGAAAAGCGAAGGTACCAAAAGATGGCAGAAGGAACAGCGATGCCAGCAGCCAGAAAGGAGACGGAGAAGAGAAGATGAAAGGAGGCGACATGCTTCGACGTGTTGGAGGTTGCCGCAAGAAAGTCATGGGCCTTTACCGTTTGCTTGGAAACAAGGCCGATGTCATCAAAGGCTTTGCGAAGCGTTGCAACGAGCATTGGGAAGTCGCGCCTCGTTCGGAGATTGGTCTTTATCTTGGTGATATCCAGGATCATATTGTGACCATGACGCAGAACCTGTCGCATTATGAGAGGTATGTCCGCCCCATCACTATGGCTGTTGGCCACCTTTGCTGACACTATTTTATAGTCTCCTCTCCCGAGCGCATAGCAATTACGTCGCCCAAATCAACATCCGAATGAACGAACGCGCCGAGTCCAACGCCGACGTATTGGGCAAACTCACCGTCCTCGGAACGATCGTCCTTCCGATGAATATCATTACCGGAATGTGGGGTATGAACGTCTGGGTCCCTGGGCAGGAGTACGAGGGCGATTTGACATGGTTCTTCTGTATCACTGCTGGTTTGATCGCTTTTGGTTTGGTCTGTTATTTTGTTGCCCGGAAGGTGTATGGTATAGTCTGAGGTACAACAATTTCTGGCCGAACATGTGTGAAGGGTATGGATGAAGTGGGAGGCAAATGGACGGAGGTGCACTTTTCTACTTCTGCTGAGTTGGGACTGTATACAACAAGAACTTTTGGGATGAAAGCGAGGCGTTTCTTGGTTGGGAGTGGTACAGCAAGCAAGTATAGACAAATTCTTCTGAGGAGCAACGGGCCTGGGAGTTTTGGATGAATATAGAATACCATGAGAGAGATACAATTGCTTGGAAGAGACAGACTGAATGGTAGAACAGTCCTCAGAATACGTGTATTGCTTTATCGCATACGGTGTTGTCGTTGGGGTTGAAAGAAGAGTCTGACAATTGCATTGAGTACTCCGTTTGGTTTGCATACAATCATTATATTTGTCTTCTCATTCTCAGTGGCCTTTATCAATCAATCAAGCATCTCCATCTCCAACTTCCTCCCTTACAGTTCCTCGGAGATTTGCAAGAACACCAGCAATCCCCTCCCAAGGCAAAAATGTCTTCCTCCCCCTCTCAAGCCTCAACGCCCAAACCGACCTCGCCCTCGCCATGAGCGACCTCAGCGTCCTCTACAAACAACGAAACGAACTTCTCTCTGTCGCAAAAGCCGACAAGCAAACCTCCTACATCCTCTCCGTCATGCCAGAGATCAACTTTGCCGGCTGGGGAAACGCAGATACCTGGACAGAAGCCGAACAAAAAGCCAAAACAAAAGCTTTACAATATTCGATTGAACAGGCGAAATTGGAGATCGACATTCTGAAGGCTGTGGCAAGGTTGAGGGATGTGAGGAGTACAATGGAGAATTATTATAACAGTATGCAGCCGCCGGTGGAGATGCCGGATCAGGAGTTTGTGGAGGGCATCCAGGAGTTGTTGGGAAAAGCGGGCGGGTTTGGGGAGGAGGATAGGAGGGAGTTGTTGGATAAGGTTGTTGAGTCGGCGGAGCAGTTGGAGAGGGTGGCGAGGGAGAAGGGGTTCCCAGTTGGCGGTGGTGCCGCGGGGGGGGGGGGTTCATCGTCACCGAAGACATGCTTGACGCCGAGTCCGATCTCGATGTCGATTGAGTCAGGTCATCCCTATTGGCAGAAGACACTCCTTGCTATTACTTGGGTAAAGTTGTCAGCTTGGCTACTGAGACAATCGGACCGGCGCCAAATGGGAAACTTATAATCCCAGCAGACTACGCTTGCACTTGATAGTGGATGCTACTGCTTGTATCGATCACAAGATGGCGTGTTCTACGTGCGGCACAGAAGCGGTTGGTCGTCGAGCTCGACAGGAGGAAAGCCTCCAAGAAATCCTGTTGGTCCTAGCGTACTGCGGATCGGGTTAGTAGGCATAGTTTCGATAGTAATAGAGAGGCTATCTAGCTTAAATGTTCCGGCGCGCTCTGGAACATGCTTCAGACAATACCACGGGACACGTCTATACTTTCGTAGGAAGAAAATGATGGCCGCGCTTGCGGTCCGATGGCTTGAAGTGCGTACTCTGAGCATCGAGGCGTAGAAAACAGCTATGCAACACAATGAAGTTGGCATCGTTACGAGTCTGATAGCAGAAGGCCTGGAAATACATAAGGGTAGACGATGTTATTTCGAATTTCTATACTGAGCATACAACTTTTTCGTAACTCATCCCCCTGAGCTGCGGCGTCACGTTCCAGTCAGGAGACTAGACGCAAAAGCAGAGACCTCCCTCGCTCTTCAGAGAGAGTCATGCCGGCAGCGGTGTCCCTGGTCAAGGTGAAAGACTTTTTGTCTCTCCGTAGCCAACCTCGTGAGCTACATAGCCTCTTCCTCGCCAGAGAAAGGCACGAGTAGTTTAGTCAATCTCTCTTTCATGTTGAATGGCGCCAGACGAAGTGAGAATCTCTCTATATCCTCAGTGCCAAACTGATGCGTACCAGACCAGTCGTCGACCTGGTACACGTCCAATTCCTCGAGCTGCATGTCGTCTCGGATCGTCCGGAAGACAGCGGGCCACCAGTCATAGTCATGGATCGTGACTTCTTTCAAGATGAGCCGCTTGAGTGACTCGCGGTAATGCTCAAGAACTTTGATAAGCTCTGCTCCGCTGTTAAAGGACTCGGCTTCCAACTCTAGTGAGCGAAGTTGGGTTGCTCCAAGAGTCTTGTACAAGTGGGTGACCCCAGCGTAGCCAAAAGCCGCCACGGAGAGAGTTTGTAGATTAGAGACACCACGGAGCAGGCCATAGAGCTCATCGACTTGCGCGAAAGCGTCCGGATCGACATCGTGATGCATGACCACTTCAAGCATTTCCAGCTTACTCCAAACTTTTCTGAGACATCCGAGCTCGTCTGTAGACAGATCTTGTGGTTTGAATGATGGATCCACATCCACATCATCGAGTTTGATCACGAGTTTACGGAGCGCATAGTTGGATCGAAGTAGCGCAGTGGTCAAGTATTGAAAGTCGATAGCAGATTCGAGCGAGTGTGCCTTCACGACTGGAGCCGCACCAAGGGCGGACAGCTGTCGTAGTGCCTCTGCTAATCGACTCGGATCGTCCACACGATTGCCTTGGTTCTTGGCGCGCCAAAGTGAGAGCTTGCTCTGGATATCTTGCTTCTTGTCTGGGCGCCAGTGTCGTTGGCCGATGTCGAAGCTCAATGTGTGAATATGACGGGCAATCGTGGGTATCCGAGCGATGGCACACAGCTTGTCCATGGACTCTTCAGTTAGCTTGTGACGAGCAGTGCGGAAGAAACGTTTTGCGAACACATCGTTTGTGTCTGCTGCAAGCGACCGACAGACTCGACGTAGATTCAATACAGCCTCCTTGTCGCACTCCTCCGCAATAGCGATGTGTAGCTCCGCGGCAATGGAGCCTAGGAAATTGCGGATCTCCATCTCGGCAGCCGTAGCAGCAAGGGGTTCGTTGGAGACAATGGGCCCTGTTGTGTCGGGCGCCCTATCCTGTGGTGTTGCCATGTTGTTTGAGATTCGATGAAAAGTCGAAGCTCCGCGCAACTAATGGGAAAGCCAAGCTTTCGTGTCTGTCCCACTGCAGGTCGAGTGAATCAGTGGCGCATGTGAACGCGGCAGCCGGTCAGGCCGACACAACTTCTCTTCTCCTTCACCATTGCACACACCGGCATAATTCTCAACGTAGGAACAGGCTAGCGCCCACGTTGTCGTAGCCGTAGCCGCAATGGCCTTCGCCAACATTGCTCCTGGCAATCAGTCTGGGGCTGGCGACCCCCCACCTGGAACACCAGACGTACCGCAGGCCAACAACTACTTCGAAAATCTCGCCACGGAACTGCAAATTCAGATCGCAGGGTACGTCGAGGACAGAGACCTCAAGAGCATTCGCGCAGTCTGCTCCACCCTCGCTCGAAGCACCATTGACGTATTTGCCGATCGTTTCTTTGTTCGAGTCAGGCGCCATCGCTATGTGCCTACCGCATTGGAAGCTCTATTGAATATAAGCTCCCTTCCGATCTTTGCTTGTGGAATTGAAGCCATCGAGATGGAGACTCAACGTCTCGTATTGCACGGCAATCTAACTAGGGGTGTATGCCCAGAGTCCCCACTCCAGGCCGTGCAATCATATGCGTAGCCTCAACTTTCTCCCTACTCACTTCTATCGAAGTCTCACTTCATTGCTTGCAACATCGAAGTGGTCCGTTTATACGCAAGTGATACTAAGGGACAACGTGTGGAGCAAACTAGAAGATGTTCAATTGACAGATCATGAGTGGAAAATGCGAGTGACCGCTGAGAGAGGGTATAGGTGGCGTGAAAAGCAAGCAAGTAATCAATCTACATGGTAACTGAAGGTTGCGCAGCTTCCAGAAATCGTCAGATGAGTGCAGAAAAAATTGTTCAATTCGCGCATGTGCTCATGATATCTCTCAACCTTTCGCTCACTCGACTGCACCACCATCTGCTTAAAGCCGACGCCTCTTCCCTTGCTCACGTCTACCTCCATTGCCTGAACATCCACCCACTCAATCGCTCATCTGCGTCATCCACTCCAACACAAGTCAAACATGGTAACAGACACCACTGCCAGCATTGGCGGGAATGCAAGCGTGATGGCTCCAACCGACTTGGCTCCCAGCAATCAGTCCAGTGGTGGTGGTTGCCAGGCTGCTACGAATGACAAGAACAGATTGGAAAACCTTGCCCCCGAATTGCAAATCCGGATCGCCAGATATCTCGACGGTAGCGGTCTCAAAAGCATGCATGCAGTCTGCGACTCACTCTCCAATAACACGGTCGATTTATTCGCCGAACGCTTTTTCCAAAACCGACACCACCACTATGTGCCTTCGTCACTGAAAGCCCTGTTGGAGATGAGCTCCGAGCCAGTCTTTGCTTGTCGCATCGAAGTCATCGAAATCGAGACTCGGCGGCTCGACTCCCTCATGAGGTTCTATCCGGCAACATTCTTCTTGGACATGCAGCAGCAATTCTGCTCCATCCTGAAGAACCTCTCGAAGTATGGCGTGTGCAGACGAATCAGAGTGACGCCTGGTCCACGTTCCACACACCATAACGCCGCCATAAATGCAATTTGCAGGGCACTGATCGAGAGTAAGTATCCGCTCCAAGCCCTGAGCTGCACTTTCTGGGGTCCCCTATACTATCCACAGGGTACAAGCGGGCACAGCCAAGATGAATGCCCATTTGATCTTCCGGCGGACGAACTCAGTGGACTGCAACGACTCCTGTCCTCATTGACGTCCTTGGAGATCAGCATGCACCGTCACATGTACGAAGATAATAACAAGCTCTCCTGCCGCTGGCTTGCACAGGCATTAGCCTCATGCAATACCTTGCCGGAACTCATCATCAATGGAGAGGACAAGGAATGGAGCGATTGGATGTGGGATCATGTACGAGAGGTGCCCCTGCATACCTTGACAATCAAGGACATTTCGGGTAGAGGAGTTCAGCTCGTGGAATCGTTCGTCTCACACATCCGAGGGTCTTTGAGACACCTGAGGCTGAGCCGAGTCGCAGGAAGTGGGTATGCGCCACCTTGGGAAACTCTGCTGCCTCGTGTGGGACAGTATCTCACACTGGACTCCATCAAACTCGAGGAACTTGTCAACATTAAGGGATTACTCACAAGTAAGCCATACGGTTACGAGAGTTCCGGTGGGTCGGAACAGATTCGTGCCCATCTGCTTCAGATCGGAAACGGAGAGCATGACTGGGAGCCACGCGAAGACCAGGACTGAGGGACAAGCAGAGATGGTACAGGCCAGCTAGTTGTAAAGGGCAAAGCTCGAAGATCGCGATGATGAATATGTTTCGAATGGAGAGTCGTAACGCGGGGCATCTGAAGCAGATTGTTTTTCGGATAGGGACATTGCGAAGCGCAGCCCGGACGACTTGCATATGAGGGAAGTGCCATCGACCAATTTCGATACGAGCAATGGCCACCTGTCCTTGAAATATTTTGAGGTAGGTGGTGGGATTCTTTCACAAGATCATGCATCTTCGTCTGGAAGAAGATACTGGGTTTGCGTTGAATGCCGCTATGAGTCGAATGAGGAGCGATTCGCTTGGGTGGTGGAGTAGCCGAGTTCAGAAGATGTTTGCATCTTGAAGTCTTGATTTCATGGCCCCTTCCGAGCCACAGTGTCTCAGTATAGTGGCATCATGGAAATTTCCCGTGCAACTTTCACTTTCCACTCGCTCGTCAATGGCATCACAATGCATCTCGCGATGGCCTAGTGTCGTGCCATGCACACCCTCCAGCTCTGTATCTGCTCTTGCACTCTCAACACCATCCTCTCAAAGCCTCCCCAATCCTCCATCAACCCCTCTCCCTCCCTCCCCAGCAAGTCACTTCCCCTCAAACTTCTCACCCTGAATCGTAGCAACAACTTTTCTCTTCATCTTAGCCTCCCTAAACTCCAAATACCAAATTCCCTGCCACGTCCCCAAAGCCAACTTTCCCTCGCTAATCGGCACACTGATGCTCGCTCCTACCAATGCACTCTTCACGTGCGCTGGCATATCGTCCGGTCCCTCACAAGAATGTCTGTACAGTGTCCCTTTCTTATCCTCAGGTACGATGCGATCGAGCGCGTCTGACATATCGGCTCGGACGTCCTCATCCCAGTTCTCATTGAGTGACAGTGCGCATGAGGTATGCTGAATGAAAAGATGCACAAGTCCGACGCGGTAGTTTTTGATTTCGGGTACGGAGGAGAGGATGTCGTTCGTGATGAGGTAGGAGCCGCGGGACTTGGAGGGCAGCGTGAAGGTCTTTTGTGTCCACGACATCGTTGTGGTTGCGGAGGAACTTGTACTCGGTGTGCAAGATGCTGGTGGACAGCAGGCGCAGATGGGGAGCTTGGGCGTCGGTATTGACGAGAAGTCGGGAACCAGCCAGGAAAGCGGGTAGGTGAGTGGGATGAGGAGAACGTGGAAGATGTTGGGGAAGAAGGCGAGGATGAAGATGGACAGGAACAGACAGGTATTGCGCAGATTTGTGTCGAAGGGCATTGGAAGTGATGTTCTCCAGAGCTGACGTCACGGCGGGATAGTGAGGTCGACTTTGGTCTCGAGCGCTGGTATGGAGCGCCGTAACTTAGTCTGAACGTGTATCTCGGAGAAAGGGAGGTAGAGAACAAGCTCTTTTCATTCATAAACACTCATCATAATTTGCCGTAGCAGCATCTCGTGTGCCGCATGCCTAGGCCATGTGATTCGCAGCATCGCTGAAGCTGCTATTCCCAATCGTGCAGCTCCAGGTTCCTTTCCCAAACGTGGCCACATCATGCCGCTCTCCAATCGCTTCTGCAACGTGCCCAAGACTTGACGATAAGCTCCAGGCAACCGAGTTACGCGCGCAAGAACCTTCCTCTCCTCAGTCCTCCTTCTCCTCAGTGCGGATGAAGTAGAATGACTTTGGGTAGCGTGGATCCTCCTTCCAATACCCAGTCAGCTCCTTGGTTTCGCGGAACATGCTGCCACATCATTAGCTTTGTGCTCACTTCGAGAGCAGACGCAGAAGTCAAGGCATACCGCAAGGTGTTGGTCTTGTCGAGCTCGACGACCCAGCACATCTGGCTATCGTCCATCTTCGGCACGAACTCGCGCGGCTCGTAGACCTTCTCGGACTTGGCCATCTTCATGTTGTCCTCATCGACTTGGGCTTTGGTGCGACCGATCCAGGCGTTGGCCGTCGGACCTGGCTCTGCTGCCTTTGGCGCTTCACCGACTGGGATGTAGTAGTGGCCGCCTGGTGCGCCTGGCATTGGAGCGCCGGCCGGAGCTGGCATTGGGTATGGCTGGTAGTAGCCCTGTGGAGCGTTGTAGATTGGCACGGGGTGCGAATAGTACTGCTGTGCGCCTGGGTGAGCCATCTGCGGAGTTGGGTAGCCGTAGTAGATGGGCTGTGGGTAAGAGACGACGGGTGGTTGAGGGGACTTGGAGTCAGCGCGAGCTGGCGAGCGAGATTTCTCCTTGGGCATGAGGTACGAGTGAGAGTGGTAGCCGTTGTTGCCATCGAAACCTGGTGCGGGCTTGGCTGGCTGGGTGTAGTACTTCTTGTCGGACGGCCAATGCTCGTACTCGCTGTCGCCGGTGGCAGACATGGTGGATGCGCTTCGTTGATGACGGTGGATGAAGACGGGTTGAGGTGGAAGAGGAAGTTCGCGATTGACTTGATGTCGAGTGAAGAGGTGGATGGGTTGGTGCATGAAGGCGGAGGGGTTTAAGTGAGGGCGCCGGTGTGGCGAAAATGAGGAAACACCTACTGCTCTCGCGTGGGACGTGCGCAATTCGCGATCAATCGTTAGTTTTCGAGTGCGTCTTCTGCGGCGCGGCGGCGGCGACGTCTCCAACCAGACTGTCTCTGTGCATGGCCAGCACATTTTGGTTCTCGAGTTGGAAAGCAAAGAAAGCGACGTTTTGTTTACAGAGGAGGAAGCAGTGAGGCAAGCGCGAAGTGATGCCGCTCGGGTTCGAGTCCTTGCTTCAGCCAAGTGAAGGCGCGAGACCGCCACTGTATCCAGTTCTGGGTCCACTGGCGGAATGCAAGTCGGGGAGTTCAGCTGTAGTTGATGGGACTACAGACTTTTTGGTCAGCATCGAATAAAACCTCAGACAAGAACCGGGGTCGAATGGTGCAACAGCAAATTCCCTCCATAACGCGCGCCGGAGTCCACAACTTGTACCTTCGATACTCACGACTAGTATGCAAGAGAAGGCTGACACGATCTGTACTGACGCTGTCTCCACCGTCTCTCCTGGGCGGACGGCTCAATGCATGTTTTTCGACGACATCTTCTCCGCTCTGCAGAATTGCTTCAGTCGACATAGCGCATTACGGCTGTGTGCTCCCTCCATTCTTGATCCTCAGAGCTCATGTTAAGAAGCGGGAGCATTTGCTTGCACATTTGCGGAGACTTTTAAGAAGAAACATAGTGACAGCTAGTGAAGGGGAAAGCGCAGCGGATATTGGTCAAAGCCGTTCGTTGGAACAGCACGCCATTATCTCATGTCGGGGACGCCGCTCTACGAGTCTACCAGGTAGCATGAACAACAAATTATGTCTCGTGTGCGGAGCAGCAGCAGATCTCTTTGAGACATCGACAGCTGAATTGCTTCACTGATCAGATGCTACAACCTGCATCACCCTAGCATGCTCGAGTACTATATATTGCTCTCGGGCGAGAAAGTAGAACGCATTGATGCTATTATCTGCGCCGTTGACCGCCTTTGCTATTAACTCAGCTCCACCATGACTGCAAGACCACATTTCGCCAGCAAGACCCTAGAGCGTGCAAGCAAGCGTCGAAGTTCTCAGTGATGGTGTGCTCCTAACTGCCCTTATTCTTCGCATAGCCATTCCCACTCATCATCGTGTCCATTAGGACCTTTCTTCCCACGACACTAGTCGAACACCCCCTCTTGGTCACTCCACTCAGCATCATCGTCACCCTCGTGGTTCCTAAGGTCGGAGACGTTACCATCTCTGAAGCTATCGGCCTCAATGTATCCGAGCTCATGTCCCTTCTGAGCCAGCTCATTCAATTGTACCGAGACATCTTCGTTGGTACCCGCATACCGAAAGCACAAGGACCCATGCTCATCGCCGAACATATAATCTACTTCGTCGTTATATCGAGTCAAATCGTCGGCCTTGAAGGAGGTCAGATCTAGCGCGCTGTCTAGGTGCTTCATCACACTGGACCAGCCAGCTTCTGCTTCGCTAAGGAGTGTGACGCCAGATAATGTCAATTCCGATAGCGTAGCCCGATATTTGGAGAGAAACCGTAGCAGATCGATCTCTGATGTGTCAACGCTGACTAGGCTCAACTTGCGCAGCGGCGAAGCAGGAAAGATTCGTCGCACAGTGCGAAGCTTTGTGCGAATGAAATGAACAGCCCCGTTCAGTGTGAGAGTCTCCAGACGCGTGGCACTCATCAAGACTCGACGGAGCCGCAAGTTGTGTAAATTCTTGGGGTATGTGCTGTGTTCATGCAGTGCGATCTCCAAATGAGTCAAATTTGACCAAAGTGCGCATAGTCTGTCCATCTCTTGTCCACATAGAGGCGCCAGCGGACTCGACCCAACCAGTGCGAAGCGCCAGGAGCAGAGACTCAGCGAATCGATAACGTGGCATGAGGCTGCCAATGCACTACTGACAACTTCAAATCCACGCCCATCGTCTTCGGCGCCAACGCAAATTTTTCTGGCTGCATTCGCCGTGGAGAAAGCAGAAAAGCACTGCGTGAGCGTAGCAAATGCTTCTGTACACATAGGAGGTACATCGCAATCTAGTGTGGCAAAATCGCACGGTACGGTGATTGAGATGCGCTTTATATGTTTGCAAAACTCTTGTGTGGCGCTGATAGCCTGGAGACGATCAAGTGAATGGTCAGGTACCATTGGGCCCGTCATGCAACCGATATCAGAAAAGAAGCGCTTGGCAAACACATCGGTGGTATCTTTCGAGAGGCTGCGACAAACCAAACGCAGCGCACGTAACGCTCCGTTGTCGCAGTGTTCAGCGATGCCAATATGAAACTCGGCAGCGAGGGAACCGAGCGGTGTGGACGATGGAGTCGCGGCAGCACTTTCTGCATGATTGTCGGCCGGAAGCATGAGCTCTGGAGCTCTGGAGCTCTCGGTGTTGTCTTGCATCGTTCCGGATGCACTGTTTGCGCCATTCGTCGCGGCGACGATCTTCTCAGTGTTGTCGTCGATGGCACCGGTCTCAGTCTCGAGAGTGCGCTTTCTTGGGTTGTTGTCCGACATGTTGCTGATGCGCGTCACCCACCTTGATGTTTGGTTGGCGTGCAAGAAGGATTTGCAGCTGTGCGAGCAGAAAGTTTTGGTGTTGCGAACCGCTGTTTGCGAGAGTGGGCTTTCTTTGCTGCACTAGCGCCGTTTAACTGCAGCAGTATCAGAAGGCAGGCGCGCATCAGTACATTTCACACTTCACTCCGATGGCAGTCATCCGTTGCGAGCAGCAACTCGATCAGATTTATTGTGCAGTGTCACGGCTCTGCAGCAATACCCGTTATGCTAAGTGTCTGAATGACAGTGACTGCATATCGGATCACACTCGCATTGACTGCATGCAAGTGAAGCCGTCGTCTAGGATGTAGTCTGTGCCAACAATCCAGCAGAATGGACTCGTGATTACTGCAACAGGATCAGTGGGCCTGTGTCCGGCACAGCTGTGGTCAAAGTGCGAAGCGTGCCACATCATTTAAGAGAATGGTCAAAGGTAAGTGAGACATGGACATCTCAAGCTATCATTTACAGTACCTCAGTCTCGAGACTGTGCTCTCTATCTCTGCCCGTATGGCTCTCCAGTCACAGTTTGGTACGGCGTGGTAGCGCCTGTCCTCGCACTTCCTGCATTCAGATCTCCCGCTGGAATCTGTGCAGCGTCATTGATCGGCTCGAGCGGGTATGAAGTATGAGGCAAGCTCTGAAGGTGCTTGCGGTGGTGCTCGTGTGCCTGCATGACCGGTCAGTAAGGCCCGCATGTCGGCTTCAGGTCGTACTCACAAATGGCAGGCCACAGTATGTGCACATGCAGATTTGTGGTTTGTCCACATTGATGAAGATTCTTGGGTGTCCCAATGGTCCACCGCCTCCGTCGCAGGATACAACACGCTCCTTGGTCCATCTCACAGGCTGCTTGTGGATGAGGTCAATGGCAGCAAGTGGCCGAGGCTGGGCAGAATCTGTCAGCTCACGTCTCCGGACAGCGCGTTATTCCACTAATGTATTCCAAGAATGCTCCCGGGGGTATCCTCACCTGATCCTCCATAATAGTCTGCTCAAATCGTGGCCCAACCATGGCCTCCGCTCGCGGCTTCTGGCTCCTGCTCCAAATGCCCGCCCTGTTCGGCGCCTGCATCACGCGCTTCTTCTCTCCTTCCTCAACTTGCTCGACCAGGGCTTCATCCTGCGCTCCATGGGCGACAGTCGGCAGAGCGTTGGTGCTCGAGACGGGCGAGTGCCGCTGGGGTTGCTGCGGGCTGTTCGTGGGGATCGTGTTGTCGGTGGCGAAGGAGCTGTAGGAGCGGGCGGCGAGCATACGCCGACTCGCGGCTGGCACCAGCCTCTGTGCGCTTCGTTGGAGCATGGCGGGCTGTAGTGGAGAGCTGGACAGGAAGGAGATGGTGCTCGATGTTCGTGAGGTCGAAGTGTCTACCAGGCATTGACCAATGAGAGAAGCGCAGAATCAGCGTCCGTGCAGGGTCGTCACTTCCATCTCGCGAGGCCGACCAGCAACAACAACATCATACATATTACGACGGGAATACTACGCAAAGGCCGATGCGATGACATGAGCCTCGCCTACCTGACAACTCAGTCCAGTCGTATCGTGCTGTCGAGCATACCCCCTCACACAGAGATCGCTGCCGTTTATGGCCACCGCACCCTGATTCCTTCCGCGTCAGTCTCCCGCCGCGTGCCACCGCCGACATCAAGGCCAAGTATATCACCATTCTCCCACATCCTGCTCCATCTCATATCTTTCATTCAACGTGACCTGTACTCACCGCAGCTCCGCCACCATGTCCACTGCCTCCAGCGAAGATACCTGGATGGCCTCCAGCTCCGATGTCATGCGCAACGCCATGCAGAGTCGGCGTCTGGCACCACAGGTCCCTCATCTCATTCCCATCCTGGACGAACTGCCAGAAGGTGCTGTCGTGTGCGAAGTAGGCTGCGGTCCAGGTGGCATTACTCTCGACATTGCCCAACGCTATCCTCGTCTTAGGGTGCTTGGCATGGACATTGATGCCAAGTCTATCAAGGTCGGTAGATGTGCAACGAACTTCTCCATGTATATCGAAAGCTGAACATTTTACCCAGCTGGCGCAGGACGCGGCAAACCAAGCGGGCGTTCAGAACCTACATTACTCTGTAGGCGACGCACTCAAGCTGTCCGAACTTGCTGCTCAACCCAATTTCGAAGCTATCAAAGGGGGCTGCCATCTGGTCTACAGTCATGCGGTCAGCTCCTTTCCTCATTCATGCTCTCCGTCACAATGTGCTAATGCTTCACGCCTTAGGCAATCATGCACACTCCTGACGCTCTCACTTCAATCAAACAAATGAAACAAGCTACGATACCTGGAGGAACCATCTCGCTGACAGAAGGAGACTCTGGCCTCTTCTACGCATACCCAGAGGTACCCGGCATGCAAAAGCTCCTCGAAGTCTTTCCTCGTATCGGTGCAGCAAAAGGTGCAGATACACTGCTTGGTAGAAAGCTCATATCGCACGGTCTTGCTGCTGGCTACGCACGCGATGACATTACGCGTCATAAGATGTCGGAATCAACAGTTTCTTCGCCCATGGAACGTGCGGGACTTGCTAAAGGATTCGACCAGATATTTGCAGATGTTGGGAGCAAGCCAGAAATGATGAAGGCAGCGAACGTCACTTCGGATGACATTGCATTCATTCGAAAGGGCTTGGAGGAGTGGTCGAAATGCGAGGATGGCATTTGTTCGTTCATTGCCATGACAGTGGTTTGTGTTGACAAGGGTGGAAAGAAGGATAATTGAAACAGGACAAAATGGGAAACGCTGACCCACAAGCCATATCTTTCGAATTTGCAGATGTGGCAATCTCATGTCCATCAGGCTTACTGAGGCAAGCATGACTTCGCAGGAAAGACAATGTTGAGCTCCATGAACTGGCATGCAGTGAAAACAGGAGCGTTTGTACCCTACGCCGCAGCACCGGCACCCTCCAGCAACCTCTGAAGCTTCGTATCATCCAAAATCTCACCCTCCACTAACCTCCCCGTCTCCTTGACCTCATCTCCAACATTCTCATATCTGACCAACGTAGGAACATTATGCACATTCCACACAGTGCGGAAGACATTAGTCTGTACCCTCCACCTACACACAAAATCACCTAAATCAGTACACCATACCAAAGACAATGAAAATTCCTTCCTCCAGGAATTTCTAGTTTGATTCTTTGGGAGAGAGAAAAACTTACTCCGGCCTCTGCCCAACCTCAACAAAAGCGACAGTCGGCTTCTTCGATCCTGTGAAAGTCGCTTCGAGAGTCGGAACACTTGCTACAACGTCGGGACACCAGGGTTTTTGCGTGTTTGGATCTTTTGATGCGAGGTAGGCGATGAAGAAAGCTGGCGAGTTGGCCGGGATTGAGAGAGAGGAGGCCGAAGAAGGAAGAGAGAAAGATTCTGGAGTGAGGATTGGCATGATTTCTTGGGGTGTTGTGTGGTCTTGGGGTTGGCGGGTGTTGTATAGATGTCAGATAGAGATAGTATGAAAGGCAAAGTATTTGTTCTGATCTTGTGAAATAGTAAAATATGTTCAAGGCGTGATCACGGTGAGTAATGAGTGAATTACTGCGGAATATCAATTTTCCGAGACATTTTGCTATCTCTAATTTGTTGTAGAATCCCTCTTCCATAGCAGCAGAATTCTTATTCCTTTCAGCTGTCCATTCTCTAGACTTGTGGGGATACAAGACAGCGAGCATGTCCTACTCGGTTGCTCTGGACTCTGGAGTTTCAGTGCCATCATTAGAGAAGCTTTGCCAACACCACCAATCTTGAATAGGTAGCCAAGCCGTCATACCAAGGTTCAAGGCGACCGCATTGAGTGCCTGCAGTTGCCGGCTGCCGTTATGGTATCCCAGCGGAGATCCTCCACTGTTATATTTATGTACAATTGATGAGAATGGAAGCTGCAATGTTCGTATTTGGGTTAGATTTCAGGGAGCTCTCCGAAACTTCGATCTTCGATGCTTCGTCTATTCGTGGCTGTACGAAGCAATCCGAGGACGAACAACTTTCGCAGGCGATCAATTTTAAGGTGCGTGCTTCGCGATTTGCTCTGCATATGCCGCGGCACTTTGCGAAAAAGCATACTGTGATGAGTGAGCGCTCATCATGAAGTGAAGTCCTTCGCCACCAGAGTCTAATCAGACTAATCAGAGGTGGGTGTGTAGGGCAGCATGCCGAGACTTTTCCCACAACCAACCACGACGGCATGTGTTATAGCGCCGGGGAGACGGCAATGCAGACTGTGAAGAAGTCCGGACGTCGACGTGCGTCGCTAGGTCATGCAGGCTTGCATGCTATCGTACTTTGATCGCGAATCGTCTTCGTAGGTTAACCGGGTTTTGCGTGGCCTCCGAGTTCTGGAGCGTCTTCCGGCCAGCGCCGCCTATGAATGTGATCAATTTCAGCTGTCACCTCTGTACAAGCTGTACGCTTGATGGGCCATGACTCGCGATATGAATGTATTCCATGCTTGCATGCGTCTTGCTGGCTGCAAACACCGACATTCATCAAGATCGCCGGTGGAAATGCTCCTTCTGGTCGTTGTGTCACACGTAGCACAGCCTGTCAAAAGAAGTCGCATTGATGGCGTCCCGGCGGGATCCCGACTGACAGCCATCATGTCGGTGGCTTTCAAGCGATGGACGTCCACTCGTGCCGGCCAAATCGCATTGCGCCATGGCTCCGACACCGAATTAGAACTGTCCAAAATGAGAGCGTGTGTCATCTTGTGCCAAGGGCAGGGAGCGAAAATGGAATTTTCCTGTCGTCTCAGTCATGAGGGTCAGAGAACACCTCTTGCTGAGACAGGCGCGGCCAAGGTGCAGATAGGCATACGCCAGTCTCCCACTTCGCCCATCACCACCGCGAGTCGTGCGTAGATTGCCGAGTAATTGCCGCGACAGACATGCCGGCACTTGCGCGTGCTGCAGATGCACTCGAGTGTGGCCAAACCGTTGGCACAGGTGCGAGAGGGTGTGAGCGGACAACGTGGTTGAGCATCGTCGTGCATTGAAGAAACAATTTTATGCAGGGTGGTGGACACCCGGCTGCCGCCTCGAGCACTCGCTGAGTCAAGGCAAACCGCCCACGCCAGGCCCGTCGCCGCCCTGTGGGCTGAGGGTGGCGGGCGGCACCGCGTGATGCATCGCAAAAGCGCAGCAGCGCTGCACAAGTGACGAGTGGGCAGTCGCGGTGTTGGTGATCAGTACATGGGACGAGGTGTAGAGCTGGCAGCATAACCCATGCCATCGCTTGGGCGCCGCGCTCCCGCCCCGCAGGCTGGCGAAGCCTGTTTTTGAGCTTGCGCGTGTGAGTCGCTTCTGCGCGATGATTGCGGCCAGGGTCTCGAGCACGTCGCTGATCACCACCAACCCACCGTCGCAGCAGCGGCCGTTGGTTGCGCGCCTCGCAAAAGGAACATGCCTGGCCCACCTTTGACGAGTTGCTCTTCTTCCACCCTCTTCGGCTCGAGAGGCGAGCACCCATTCCCCAGGCATGCAGCACCTGACGCGGCACAACGACCAGTCCCGACAACCCGTCTCCTCCGCCGCCCATGATCCACTCCACCACCACCACCAGGATGCCGATGCCTCTGCGGCCGCCAGCAGCACCAAACGCCAGAAGAGCCGCCATCGTGCCTCGATAGCATGCGCGACCTGCCGCGAGCGTCGCATCCGCTGCGTCGTGCCGCCCGGCGACAGCGAGTGCATCCAGTGCAAACGATCCGCCACCGAGTGTGTCATCAAGAACGACGATGAACGGCGAAAGCCCATCTCCCGCGCCTACATGAGCGCCCTCACCGAGCGCGTGTCCATGCTGGAGTCGATGCTCAAGGAGAAGGGCACGCATGTGCCACCTGCCCACTATCCCGCCAAGACCACCAAAGGCAGCCTGCATGCCGAGGATGACGACTCTCCTGTGCGACTGGCAGATACGCAGCTGCGCGTGCCTCCCAAGATGGAGCAGATAAGTCCGCCGAGTTTCCAAGATGTCCCTGCTACGAATGCCGATCATCGCGGTGACAAGACCAACCACATTGGAACTCCGATCGACGACAAGAACCAAGGACTCGTCACTCGACTCCTATCCACTCGCGGCCATCTCTCCTTTGATCAGCTCAGCGGGCGACTTCGCTTTTATGGGGGAACCGTCAATTGTCATGTCTATTCCGAGCTCGGCGACGTTGAGGACGGCGCTGGCCAGAACGCGAGTGCGGAGCAGGCTCAACGAGCTGCAAATTGCATTCGCGCTCTCTCGATTCAAACCCAGGAATACCTCATGGAGCTGTTCTGGCAGCACTATAATTCCGTTTTGCATGTCGTGCACCAGGAGGCCTTCACTGAGGACTATCGCAATGGCAGAACGCAATATTACTCGGGCTTTCTCCACGTTTGTATCTTGGCCATGGGATTCAGGTTTTCAGACAAGACCCGGCCGGACATGCAGCTCTTAGCACTTCCGAATCGAGAGAGCGTGCTACATCGGGAGGCGAAACATATGCTCGACCTGGAGCTGCAAAGTCCGGGAGGCATCCCTTCCATTGCGGCACTCCTTATCCTCGGTGATTCGGAAGTTGGGGTAGGTCGTGACAATGCTGGCTGGATGTACGCTGGAATGGCAATGCGCCTTTGCTACGATTTGGGCCTGCAGCTGGACAGTCGGAATACGGGACTATCGCAAAGAGAATTGGATGTACGAAGAATCACTCTCTGGGCATGTGTGATCTACGATCGGTACTGGTCTCTGTTTCTGGGAAGGCCTCTCACTATGAAGAGTAGCGACCTTGAAGTGTACTGTCTAACCAATCAATTCGAGAGGCTGGGTACGTGCATGCCGGCCGGCGCGGGACAGAGCATGCACACCAAAATTTACGAAGCTCTAATTGAACTTATGGAGATCGCTGGCAAGATAGTGGAAGAGGCCGAGTTTCGGACTAATCATGATACGGATCACACTCCGGACCAGTCGGCATATTTCAAGATGGCAGCTTTGGACCGTGAAATCCGCAACTGGGCCACTCGTCTATCACCAGAGCTGCGATACACCGAGGAGAATAAGAAGAATGCACCCCTCTCCTTCTATCTATTGCATCAGCAATATCATGCGGTACTGATACTGCTGCATAGACCCTTTGCACGATACGATGATGCAGGCATCACAGAGTCTGAGGAAGGCAACGCTCTGGACAGCCATTTCTCGCAGGCAAGTCGAGCAATATGCACCAAGTCTGCTGTGGCGATGGCGAAACTTTTCTGGCAGCACAGACAACGGTTCGACGGCAAGACGATCTTCTGTATAGGAATGCAGCACGCTGGGACTGCGGCAATAGCCTTGATCGCTGCCCTCGCCTACATGCCAGACGCAGCGGAGCGCAACAACAATCTGCAGTATCTCGAAGTGCTTCACGCTGCGTTACTGGACATGACACATGCCTACTCGCCTGCCGAAAGAATGGCAGCAGTTCTGAATGCAGTCATGATCGAACTCCGAGGAGGTCCGATCTCTCCTGTTGATTCATCCATGCCAACGCGCCGAGGTGATGGAGACCTGGACGCTGACAGAGGTCAATCCAAGCGTAGGCAAGTCAACCGCAACAACGACACAACAGCTATGCCACCACCACCCGTCAACCACAGTGGCAGTCGAAGATCAAGCGTGACGACTTCAGACAACAGCTACCATCCAATGCCGCAACAGATGCCTCAAGCCGAATATGCACCGCTTCCACAGCAAAATGCCATGTGGAATGGCAATTATCCGCATGATCCTTCCCATATGGCGACGACGATGATGGCGGCACATAACATACCTTTGTCACCATCTCCCAATACGCGGCAAGCCTGGACCCATGCGCCAGTCCACCCACAGCACTATCCACAATATACCAACGTCGCCGGTGTGCCCGGCGTAATGAATGGCGACCTGGCGCATCTGGAGTTCATGAACGGACTGCCACCTGAGGAGAGCTGGTCAGGATGGCATACTCCTGGGAATATGACAGGTGGGGCACCGCATGTGAATAATATGCCGCCTCCTGGTTGAGACATTGCAACATGGTACAAGACGCTATGGATGATAGCGTCACGAAGAGGCGGTACCTGTGACGGTATCTGTATATGTTTGCAAAGGGATTCTCATGTACTTTGCCTGTTGCTTGCTTCCTTCTTAGCGCGGCGCTGGTGGAGGTGGTCTCGAAATTTTATGATGTAGGAACAAGTTGACAAGGGAATATGGGCCATGTATTTTCGACAGAGATGTAGCAGTTCCAATTGTACAGATCCATATCACTTACTCAAAAAGAGGGGTATCACGCATCTCTATTTACATTCGGTCTCAATCTGTGGCGCCGGTCAGGAGGTAAGCTTGCATAAGTCTAGTAGTGGTCGCTGTGAAGCTGGGCTCTCGATCAACTGTTGCTATGGGATCGGCGCTGACCAGCACATTGAACATTTGATCGGCGGCAGAGATGAGTCTAGAAAGTGCTGCTGGTTTGCTACCTCGCAAACGACACATGGCAATTGAAGACAGTTATGTATGTCATTCGACTGGTCTGATGGTGTCTGATCTGACAACGTGCGTGCCTGGGTGGTCATTTGACCCATCGAGATTTTTGCTCTCCGTCTTCCATTTCCATCCCCTCGCAGGTGCATCTACTGAAATGATGAGATTGTGGTACTGCGAAACAGCTCCAACACATAGCGCCGCTGCCCCAACGCCTATCCCAACTTGTTGTCAAATGACCCCATGAACAAGAGATCCCAGCCTGTGAACTCAGACATCGTAGAACCACTGCTTGCGCTTCTCGTAAAGACCCCTTCTAGTCTTAGAACGTTCTGGCATATGAGCACGAGCGAGGTCCAACAAGAATTTTGGGTGCTCGAGCACTTGTGTACCCAACCATTTAGAACCCCCTCGGTGAGTCCAGATGTGTACCAGAAGCTGACGAGCAGGACTGTCAGTTTCTGTGCCGTTGTAGACCGTACTGATGCACTCTGGAATATAGTAGGGGGAGCGTCGGGTTCGCGCATCTTCTCGATTCAATTCCTGGAGGGTTCGCGCATCTCGATCCAGGAATTGAATCCATGCCTCCATGGCGGCATTTGCGAATGGATGATCTTGGACTTTGTGTCCAAAGACGTGGACGATTGCCCAGAATTTGCTTGTTGTGGCCCATGTACGCACGATTCCGTGGGTGTCGCCTCCGATCGTGCCGTCGTAGAGCCATTGTATGTATACGGCCACCACGTCCGGATGGTCGTGAGGCAGCGCTATCTTGCGTTCCTGGCCTTCTTGCCACTGCGTGTTCAGAGCAGCTTCGAAGAATTTCTGTGGATCTGTAATTAGTTCGTGTGGTGGTTCGGGATGATCACTCAACGCACAGAATGCTTTCGCAAAAGATCCTCGTGCACCTGAAATTCATCGAAATCCTCATCTTGTCCTGCGGTGATGGTGATGATGGCGCTGGTGAACCTGTGTCAAAATTAGCAGATGTGTATAGGAGCACATGTCGTATAATCGCTGCCACATACCTACGCTTCTTCGAGGTCCCTCGGTCATTCGCCATTTTCTGAACCTGCGTGCCAATGTCAAGGCAAAGACGTGAAGCAAATGGAAATCTGCACGCGGCGGTGCGTCGCGAGCGCGGACGAATCAAGCAGTAATTGACGCGCGATTGCAGGTGGACCAGCGCCGGCGCGCGTTTGCAGCCTCAAGTGAAGCCAGGTTCCCCCCGTCCACTTTCACTTCGCTTGGCAATACAAGAGAAATGAGAGTTCTGACAGCACTGGTCGTATGATATTCTCATCTCGACCCTAATTCTATTGCAGCTCGAGGCTGTGCGCTGAAGCCAAGCAGGCAACGTATTGGGACGCTGTTAAACTGTGAAGCTTCATGCGGACAGAGCATGAAATTTGTCGTTATTTGCAAAGGATGAACGCTCTGGCGCTCTGGTTTTACGATGCTCTTTTGCAGTGTCTGAGACTGTTGATCGCCTCGCATGCTTCATCTTACGATACTTTCGAATTTTTGAACAAGACTCTGGCTTATCGTCGTTTGGAATTGTGGCCGAACCAGATTTGAAATTTCCCCACATTGCAGCCTGTCTCGAGGTTTAGGGATGCAGTGTCTTCTCACACTTGCTCGCGTGCTTCGTCGCTCGGTGACTGTCATGCAGCCTCGAAGTTGAAGGATGAGTAGCTTACTGTATGTGCTGTCCACGTCGCTCAGACCTCATAAAGCCATCTCTCACGTCTCTCCTCTAGGGTTGGCTGAACCAAATCCACAGGCGCGCTGGCATGAGCAACGTCAAGCAAGAACTCAGGGCACTCAAACAAGTCTTCGCCCTGCGAGATTTTCTCGCGCCATTTCCACTGCGGGTAGCCTGCCCAGATGTCCGCAAGAAACTGGCGGGCAGGACTGCCAGAAGTTGTGTGCTGATAGATTGCGAGGACGCACGCCAGGCCTGGGAATATTTTTGTCTCTCCAGCCGGCTGCGACTCGAGTGTTGTCGCCCATGCCTCCATAACGGCATTTAGAAACACACGATTTTGGGTCTTGTCGCCGAAGATGTAGAGCTTTGTCAGGAAACTGTTGGAAATCCTATTGTTTTCCTTTCGCATCGCTGCGGGAATCGCAGCTTCGATGGTGCTACCGTAGAGCCACTGCACATACACATCGACCACATCCGAATGGTCCTCGGGCAGCGTAATCTTCCGTTCTTGAGCTTCTTTCCACTGATTGTTCAGGGCAGCATCGAAGAAACGCTAGATTGGATTAGTTCGATGCGGTGATGTTTCAGCAGTGGACAACGCACAGAATGCTCGCGCAACAAGTCCTCGTGCACATAGAACGTTACTTCCTCATCTTCCCCTACAAGGATGGTCACGAAGGGACTGGTGTACCTGGATGAACGTCAGCATACTTTGTCAGGGGCAAATCGCGTACATGATGGCCGGACCACATACCTGCGCTTCTTCGAGACCTGTTGGTCATCCGACATCTTGTACTGGCAGAGTGTCAATTCTGTTGCTTTGGTGTTATATGTTGTATGTTGTATGTTGATTGTTGATGTTGATGTTGAAGCGTCGGTGCCCGAAGAGGTCAATTGGCCTGCTCGTGTAAACCAGTGCACCTTTCGCATGTGAAAGCTACTTGGATAACAACTCACTGAGGTATCAGCTGCCATTCTCCGAAGCATGTGAAGGAGTATGATACGCAGATATCAATCGCCCCGCCGCACCAAGTGAAGCGACGCTCGTGCATCAACCCTCACCTAACAGACACAAAGAAAACGTCAGACAGAACTGACCAGACCTCAAGACATTCCATTTCAGCGACAGAATCAATCATCGAAGCTGTGCCATACATATAAAATATCTTCTTTCTCTTCCTCCGCAGAACTTTTTTGCCAGCCAGCTCCTATCGCAAACTCTTTCAGCTCGCGTTCCGACAGCTTGCGAAGTGTCAGGAGCCTTTCCACTCAGTAGTATATGTACAATCCAAACGCTCACCCACATGCGAACAATTCCAAAGAAGCGCCAAAACACCATGCATTGAAACACACAGATTTACTCAGAGACGGATGAGAAGAAGATCAGCGTCCCGATCGCTCTTTCGTCCTTTGTCTCCTCTCCTTCTCCTTCTTCTCGTCGTACACCAAGAACTCATGGAGAGCGCTTCCTCCAGGCACCATGGGGAGTACAGGAACCTTCTGGTCGACCTTGACCTCGAGGAATGCTGGACCTTCGCCAGAGCCGTAGCACAACCACTCGAGATCCTCTTGCAAAGTGGCGAGCTTCGTCGTCCTTCGCGCTGGCACGTACATGGCCTCTGCAAGCTTGACGAAGTCTGGATTACGTTGATGGGTATGCGCAAATCTGTCGTTGTAGAACAGGGACTGCCATTGTGTAACCATGCCTTGCTCCTCGTTGTTCAGAACAATGACCTTCACGCCGATGCCGAATTCCGAAGCGGTTCCAAGCTCAGTCTGAGTCATGAGGAAAGATGCGTCTCCATCAATGTCGACGACGAGCTTCTCTGGTGCGGCAACCTTAGCGCCAATAGCAGCTGGCAAACCGTAGCCCATAGTTCCGAGGCCACCAGAGGTAATCATGGATCGAGGTTGTCGCCATCTGTAGTGCTGCGCAGTCCACATCTGGTGCTGGCCAACACCGGTAGCAATGAGGGTTTCGTGCTTCTTAGGTGCGGTGAGGTCGGAGAGTGCTGAGATGACAGTCTGAGGCTTGATAGCGCCGTCTGGTCCACTCTCTTTCTCGTAGGCCCAAGGGAAGCGCTCCTTCCAAGCGTCAATCTGATCAAACCATTCCTTGCGCGACTCGGCCGACTTCTCGTGGACGTGAGGGAGGAGGAGGGCGAGGTTGGCAGTGACGTCTCCCTCAACAGCCTCAGTAGCCTGCACGACCTTGTTAATGTTCTTCGGCATGATATCGAAATGGACAATGCCACCACGACCCTCCTCTGCCGCTTTTCGGGCTTGAGGAGCGAAACGTGGAACGTGTCCAGTGATACGATCATCGAAACGGGCACCAAGAGCAATGACGAGGTCCGCCTCCTGCATCGCCATGTTTGCGAATGCGGATCCGTGCATTCCGAGCATGTGCAGAGACTTGGGGTCAAGCTCATCGTATGCGCCAAGGCCCTGCAAAGTGGTGGTCACTGGGATCTGAACCTTATCCGAGAGCTCCTTGAGGAGCTTCGGTCCATCCGGATGACCGAGAACACCTTGACCGGCGTAGATGACTGGCTTCTTCGCGATATTGATCAGATCCGCAGTCCGTCTGATGCTGCCATCCAGCTGCTTCAAGGAAAGCTCGCGGGCTGCGATGGTGGCTGCAGATGGGTGGGTTGGCAGAGTGGACATCATTGGGATGGGGCGGTTCAAGGTCCCACCAGTCACGTCCTTGGGGAGATCAACGAGAACTGGTCCGGGACGGCCAGAAGTAGCAATTTCGAAGGCCTCGTTGATTCTTCGTGGCAGCTCAGCAATGTTCTTAACCATGACGTTCCACTTTGTGCATGCTCTTGAGATTCCAACAGTATCTGCTTCCTGGAAAGCGTCTGAGCCAATTGCGGAAGTTGGCACCTGTCCACAGAATACAACCATGGGAGTACCGTCCATGAGGGCGTCCTGCATAGGAGTCACGGTGTTCGTCGCGCCAGGGCCAGAAGTCACCAAAACAACACCTGGCTTGCCGGAAGCCCGGGCGTAGCCCTCTGCCATGTGGCCCGCACCTTGCTCATGCCTGGGCAGAATGAAGTCGAAATGTGAGCTGTTGTAGATAGCGTCGAAAACGGGGAGAATGGCACCTCCGGGATATCCAACTGGAGTTGTGTTAGCCTGCTCGCGTGACTCACGGCGTTCTGCCAGTGGAGTCTGGCACATCGCCTGGAGCACTGCACTTACAGATGTGCTTCACGCCGTGTCTGAGCATCATCTCGTGAAAGATCTCGCCTCCCTTCATGCCCACGAAGCTATGGTCCATCTCGGGCTGGCGGAAGGGCTGCAGAGGCTGTGGCTCTCGCGATTTTGGCTCATCGCGGTTGAATGCTGGGCTGGGAACAGCTCTCTGCTGATTTTGTGCGGGCTGTGCAGCTGCTTGCGCATTGCTCTTTGCGGTTGCGGAGACATTGCGTCTCGCGTTCTCCTTCACGGTCTGTGGCGTGTGTCTTCGGTACGGCGAGATGGCGGCGGCGGTGGGTGTGGAAGAGAAATGCCGGGTCTGGCGAGCGATCTTGGCCGCGGAGGCCGCTCGTGAAGACAACATGGTGACGGCGGTCATGCAACGGTCCAATGGTCGTGACTGAGCAGAATATGAAGGGCGCCGGGAGGAGTGTGAGTCGGTGGAGGTATGAATCAGAAACAAGTCAACAGTCACAATGCGGACGCTGGCCTCGGCGAGAGTCAATTTTGGAGAAGCTGGAGATGCGCATCTTCAGCTCCGCTGATTGGTCAATGCGGTGAATAGAGGTCCACTTGGGCCGAGATCGCAGGAGTGGCTAAGTGGCGAACTTGCATGTCTCTGCACGACAACCACACGCGCCGCCTCGCCTAGAACACCGCAATGGAGTCGCCCAGATCGTCGCCGTCTGGCAGTGTGCGTCGACACACACGAAATATCTCCCATCCCACTCCACAGCGGGCCACGAGAGGGCCATTGGAGCCTGCTACAGACGAGTGAGCATGTGAGACACAGCACTTGACAGCACATGCATCGCTGAATACCGGTGCAGCCCGCTAGCAGACGCGTCTACAGGCCCGCCTGGAGGTAAAATTGTGTCTCCTACACCCTCTGCTGAAGACAACAAGCCGAGCACACCGCAAATCGCCGAGCCCGTTGTCAATCAGAATGTCCGAGCAAATGTCGACCTCCGCTTTCTGCAAGACCGACAGATATACCACTCAGTGACCACAGAAGACGTGCCAAGCGCTTTCCTGAACTCAAGCCATCGACCGCCAGTGGATACTTCCTTACCACAACTCATTCAAGATGGCCATTTCAGACGTGCAGCAGAGTTTGCCTTGCGCTCACTGCTGCAAAGTCCGCCAACAGCCGCCTCACAAATCTTTCACTTGCTATACACTCGTCTAGCCTGCCTCATTCTAGTCTCGCGACCAGATATTGCGGCTGCGGAGGCCATACCTTTGTTTGAGCTTACTTCACGGAGCGCGCCAGGCTCCCAGCAGATCGTAGATTTGATTCCGTGGGACCTTCGTCTGCTGCTGGTCCGGCTGCAAACCATTGGTGCTGTCGATGGTGGCCGTAGAGGTATCATGGCATTGTATGCCCTGGCCAGCGAAGTCCGCGCGAACATTCGTTTGGCGCAGAAGGATGAGGATGATTCGGCAATAGCGCTCTGGAACAGTAGACTACGCGACCTCGGACTACGTGTCTGCGATGCACTCGTGGAGATGGGGGAATTGGAGAGCGCTATTCGACATCTCGGCACCTTGCCGGACGTGGAAGCAGATGAGCTGTCATTCAGAAAAGCAATCTTGCGCACCAGAGTAGGCGATGTCGCAGCCGCACAACGTTGTGCATCTGTGATTCAGGACGACATGAAGCGGCGAGAAATCGAAGCTTTGCTCAAAGTCGCTGACGGCGACCACGATGGTGCGGTTGCAAGCTGGCAAGCACTCCTCGAGGACTTCCCTGGCCGCGAACATTGCGCGCTCAATGCCGCAGTGTCGCTTTTGTACATTGGCCAAATTGCCTCTGCACGGATCATGCTGGAAAGGTTAACCCGGGAGGTACCGGCATTTTCGACCATCTTGTTCAACTTGAGTACCGTCTACGAGCTTTGCACCGAACGTGCACCGGAGAAGAAGGCTGCGCTCATCCAGCAAGCTGCGACGCATCAGCCAAATCCCGCAAGTGGTGGTTGGGAACGTGCAACGTTTGAATTCAAGATGTAGAGACCGCCGTCAAAGGCTACTCTCTGTGCTGCTTGATGCCCAACATGCATGTGTGTCTGCATGCAGTCATGCTTCGCGCACAGTAGGATGCTCCGATGCCAATGCGTGCATCAAACTCAAAGACTTCGCATGCGAATGGAGTGAACTCTCATACCACTTGCTCAGTCGATACTTGTGTGATGATCTATCACTGGCGTGACCAGCGCTGGCGATATATAATCGCTGCCGTTCTGATTGCCAGACTCCTGGGAAACAAGCATCGACGACAAGAAGACCAGAGAATTGTGTTGGTAATGCCCCAACGAATGCAGGTACGGCCAGGTCTGAATCGCGCTATCCTTGTCGGTGACCAATGGGAAGGACAATCAGAGTTCCAACCCATACCCTGCACGACTCCTGAACAGGTTCACGCAGCATCGGAAGCTGCTTCAATGCTGGTTCATACACCTTTTCTGCCGGATCAAACAATCTCCTAACCTTCCATTGAGTTTGCAAAAGGGCGGGGGGAAAGTCAACAAATATGAGTCTGCATGCGGCCAGCTGCATACTTCGGGGTTGTCGTCCGACTTCTGTTGTCGGATGCTATGCTTTTCCAGCGCGCAGCATCGCCGAGGCACATCAACGTCAGTCACGATCGTTGAGAGGACTTGCAACGTAAGATGGCGCCTACGGCGACGACACAGACTCAGGATCCTCCACCAGCTGGCAAAACCGACGTGGATCAGAGTACAACCTCACCAATTAGTTCGCCATCATGTCAGCTTGCCGAATCAGTCCTCGCCACAAGCTATGCCACCCAACAAGGACCAATGTCGCCAGAGGCGATATTGCGACTACTTCGCAACCAAGTCTGCAATGACAACCAATGCGAACCTCCCGAGGGTATAGATTCGAGTGCTGTGGTTGTTGCCAGAGATGACAAGTCTCTGTACAAGAAGTGCGAGATATCCGTGGGACTGGCAAACGGGCTGGAAGGCTATGTGTTTCGTCAGACAGAACCAATTGGCGAGCTTCAGAATGAATGCTCCACCAGCATCGACAACATGATTGACGAGATTGGAGGACTGGCCAAAGCGTGTTGGTGGGTTGGGTAAGTGCTATCTGCTATTGACCATATGCAAGCAGGACTAACATATACTCAAGGTCTCATAAGAACCAAGTCTACCAAGCTGGATTTCGCAGTCTGAACCCTAGTGGCAACTCCTCTCTCCACATGCAACAACACATCCCAATTACTGGAACGCTTGCAGACGCTTCGCCACCTGGCCAGGTAGAGGTCGAGCACAAAGGCAGCACGCCAAAGCAAGTAATACCAATTGTCGTGGGAGTAGCAGTTGGCGTGCTTTGCATCATCATTGGTCTGGTCATATTTCTCATTTGGAAGCGTAACAAGCGCGAGCGGCAACGATGGCGAGCTGCGCTTGAGAGGCGGGCCAGGAGAAAGGCCAGGAAACACGTGCCCGGACATGATCACACAGCAAGCGCTCACAGTACCACTCTTTTGGGCAGTCTCACGAGCGGTAACAAAAGCTGGAATATTCTCGGAACGGCTCACAATCAGACTGCAGCCTTACCGCCTGAAGGCACTCAATCGACCACTGGGACACAAGAAACACAAGAGAAAGAGAAAATTCCTGTCACCGATGAGACTGTCGCAGCAGGTCTGCACGACGAGGCCATCGCCAGGAAGTTGCAAAGGAAATATGATGCAGCGCATGAGCGAAATATTCAAGCTGCTTCCGGTGGCACTGGCCGAGATGAACGAGTGCAAAGCCCGCAACCGCCCATCTACGATGCCGTTAACGCCGGGAATGCCATGGATATGGTTCAGGGTCCAGTTGCCAACAGGATTTCGCATTTCGCTCCAGCGCTAGGTCCTGATAGATACCGATTCTCCAATGTGACTCGGGAAGATGAACCGCCTCTGCCTACCTCCCGGGCAGCGGAAGGTGTGGAAAATGATGCGGCAGATGGGCGCGATTCCGATGAGCATATAATTCCACCTGTTGAGCCACGAGAGCCGCGAAGAGTCCGAAGCCCCCCAGTCTGGCGTGGTACGGGCGAGGACCGCCACCACTACGTCTTCCCACCACAGCGCCCTCTTCCACAACGCCCTCTTCCAGAACGACCTCTTCCCGAGAGACCTTCTCACTCACCCGTAGGATGGCGGGACACAATGGACACGCTTGAAGGATATGACATGGGCGGCTCTTCTTCTCCAGAAAAGCTTTTACCGAGCAGACCAGAAGTCAGAAGCCCTCGAGGCTGGAAAGCTGCAGATGATGAGTGAGGAATACTCCATCTCCGAATGCTTTGGCCAGTTTCGCTGACGACAATTGTCTTTCCTCAGCTCCCTTGCGGCCGTTCTTCATCAAGATGCCTCTGCGGCTGCTGACCGGGGCAAATCGCCCGAGCCCCAGAGGCCGGAATCCCGGGTGCGGACGGCAACGAGCGAGGAGTTGGCATTGGGTCTACTGTATGCGGGTATGAATACACCGAGACCGAGAGCAAGAGGCGCGTCGCAGTGAAGGGAATTGAGATTGTAATACCCTGTAGTGTATATATGTCGAGAAGACTGGCTGTTCGTATGATCGAGATAAATTCAGACGCTTTCTAATCCTACGAATGCACTGTATGGAGCCGATGTTCACGTCAGTTGCACGCTATCGAGCGGATCAATGCCGAGTCAGCAGAGCAAGAAAGAGGAACAAGTCTAGTCGCAGAGTCTGTTCCAGTGCCGGCATGATGTCGGTTTGGGAGTCAAGTGCCGGAGAAGGGTCCGCTGGAATTTCCGCGGCATCGCGTCTCACCGCGTCTCGACTTCCACTTACTCGAGGTACACCATCAGCAACGAGCCACATTCATCATATTACGGTGCTCCGCGTGTCGTACAACACACTCAATCAATTTCCGATAAGCTGATAACAGCGCACGGTTCGAGGATGGCGCAAAGAAGCAACATCACGCAAGCACGCGTCCGCATATCGATGTCGTCACTCATGAATCAGACGTGCCGTTGGTCGTGCAGAACGTCTCCTCTCTGCGCCCTTCCTCCTTCACTACTACCTGCTTCTATTCTAGATCCCGCTCAAGCTCCTCTTACTTCGCAGACGCTTTGAGCTTGTCCCGTCAACTACTACCAATCCAGCAAGAACGACCTGCAACAACAATGTTTCTCTTACGTACCTCCCGCACCGCTACTGCTGCACGCGTCGCACCAATCTCCCGAGCTGCTGCTCCCTTCACCACTTCCTCCTTCCGCCTCGCCTCTGGCGACTACGGCTCAGGTGCACACAAGCACGGCAAAGAGCTAGAGAAGGAGAGCCACGACAAGGAACACCCAGGTCCTCCTCCACCATCGACTGGCGGCAAGAGCAAGTCCAGCGAATCTTCACAGCCGTCGAGCAGCAGCAGCAGCGGACAATCGCAAAGCAACGACGGCGCCGCCGCTCAGCCAAAGATCTTGAACGATGCGCGACCTGCAGAGGGCGAAGAGTCCGAGGAGGTAAGAAAGCACAACGAGGAATTCCGCAAGCGTGCAGACCGCCAGCAAGATGGCAAAAAGGACGATAAGGTGGACAAGGAGTTTTGGAAGGTTAGTATTGATTCCGGTGCGGCTGACGAATTGTTATTTCGCAGAAATAAAGTCGTTCTTCTATTACACAAGTGTTATAAATCTAACTGCTGCAAAGGGTCAGGGTGGTGTGGACAGAGAGCCATAGATGGCACGAGGCAAGGGTGAGTTTTGCTGGAAGAGAGGAGAGTTGGGTTTCCGACTGACGAATGAGCAGATATGCGCATTAGTGGGTGCGATTTTTTTCTTCGGCGCTCTGAGAAGCAACGTTTCCTCATATTGGCGATTGAAGCCATTCGACATCGACAGCAGCATGGATTGTACAGTAACACCAGAATGTAAGAGGGTTGTATACCCGGAATGACGATCGGATTTCACCAACGCCCATGGGTCTCGCTGTTTCGCTTGCTGATATCAATACAATTCATGGTAAGTCAATTAGTCTCACGATCGCGGTGAAGTGTTCTTACAGTATCGACATGGACGTCGGGCCTTCAGATGACACAACTCACCCGCTTCCGGTCGCACGTGGCGCAAATTTCCAATCCAGGCATTTGTCGGTTGCGGCTGAGCCTGGCGACAGAATAAGAATCGATTTGGGGCATTCTTCAGTGGCCGCTGGACTATCGACATAGAGATCTGGTCTCGACTGAACGACGACATTCTTGCTCAAGCTGTGGAGAATGGGACACCTATAGGAGTGAGGGACAACAAGGCTGACGAAGTCATCTTCGTGAAGACATCTGGCTGGACACTAGGGTGCAGCTGGAGAAGAAACTTTTCACGTGGAAAAGAGACGTGTATGGAAATATGGTCGCTACTTTCCTTGTTGCTGGCGGAATCATTCTCCCTTCCACCGGATTCGAGCACGAGTGAGCGCAAATCGGACGGAGCGTCGAACGTGGACATACCAAGCTTCAGAACATATGTGGTCTCGGTCTCAGTCTCCGTTTACTGGGACTGTCCGAACCTCACGAGGTTCCTATCTGCCATTCACGGGTCCCTAAACGAAGTGCTTCCGGCCCTTCGGGAAGTGTACAGCCATCTTGGCACGCTGCAGCTGTGGGAGAGACTCTCCACGACACATACGTTTTGTCAAATCCATTATCTTCGCCGTCACTCGAAGAAGAGACATCGTGCCTCCCATCTTGAGGACAGCTGCTACCCCCACGATGTGACAGTCACTCAAATCACCTACACTGATCCCCGCGCTGGCTCGCCTATGCGACGTTTCCTGGTCCATACTGCAGCATTCCTCGGCGCTCAGGATCGATGCCGAGACTCATCCCGACTTCACCCTCGAAGTATCCAGGAATCTATTGGGCACTGAACTGCCACATTCAAGCCAAGCGGTGTACGAAATGAAGAGAATGGTACAAGACCAGTGTCTAGAGCATTCAGTTGCACATGCTAGGATTGACCATCTGTGTCACACGTGGGCAATGCATCCCGCGCGAAGCTCAGTCATCCATCTCGGACATTTCTGTTCTATGGTGACGGGATCATGTGCTGCCTCGCCCTCCGCACAAACCCGCTCAGTCGAGATTCCGAGGAATCGCGGAACAATCTGGGTAGAATGTCGACATTTCATCGTAACGATAGCTTCCCAGCAGCACAGCCTTCCTCGGAAATAAAACAGATGCGGGACCAGAAAAAGCTCTTGGCGTAAGCTGTCCTTACACCCTCGAATGCCACTTACTGTAGTTGCTTGAGACGAGCGCAACAGTTAGACAAGCTCGCGGCGCAGGGCTGCCGCCTTTTAGCTTGTCGTTTGCTTCGCTTCGTGGGGTGAAGCTATGCAGGTCTCGTTTGGTCCCATTAGCGTGAGGGTGTTGCGGGTATGGGGCGTTGGAGTCAGTATCTATTTAGCATGATGGTACCTTGCTATACAGTAGCGCTATTTGGTGCTTGGTTGCCTGTCAGCTGCCGATTGCCAAGAAATGAAGTTCAAGGATGTTTCCTAGGGGAACATCCTTGAAATGGGAGAGATGACCGAGCCGATGATGACAGTGAAGAGTGCCTGAGGCGACTACTCGGGCAGGATGAAGGGGTTAGGGGAGTTAGGGCATAGACAAAGAATACTGAACGACCGTTGCAGAATCGATATGTGAAGGTCGTTCATGTGATGTTACCAAAGAACGCTCTAGCTACATAATTCCAAGCTGATCTTCAAACAACCAACACGAGCTATCAAGTACGCGATGAGGGGTACCTACAGTCGTATAGTAGTCGATGGTCGAATTGCCAAAAGAGGTCTCAATGAGAATCCATCGTCATCATTGCAGTAGTGATTCTCACTAATCGACCACTGACTGAACAGCAAAATGTCACTACAACCGCCATTGCCGCTCCTTCCACATTGGATAGCTATCGACTTCAACCAGGTTGGCATTGTCTCGTCCTCCGTCACATTAGCTGCAGAAGACGTTCTTTACCAAAATCAGCAACGAAGCCGACCAAACACCTCCACACTTTCCCTTATCGTAGAGTGATATGCACCCCACGAGTGTTGGCATCCACCAGTGTCTTGGAACCAACAACTCCCACACTTTGTGATCCCCGAAGTAGTGTCACGCCGTCTCGCTGCAATGAATGCAACACAGCACCAACACATACCACATCATCCAAGAGAATTGTGTGATTTCAAATCCTTGCCGGCGATATTTCCTCGCGCTTGGTATGATTGAGAAGGGCTAGAACCCCGGAACTCTGGTCGCGAAGAGAAAAACGCGCGTAGTCCTGCCCGCTTCTTTCCCAGCTCACGTTTGCTCGCCAGCCAAGACCGCCGAGGCCACACCGCTGAGTTGGTGCATCTTGGCATTGGCAGCGGGCGGAGCGGGTCCAACAAGACACCACGCACGCACGCATGCCTGCATGCGCAAGCCACGCGACACCCAGTCCGTCCCCTCCGTCAAACTTGTACCCTGTGTGTGATTGGAGATTGAGTCCCCGATGACAAGAACGCTGTGCTTTTGCGCGTACCAAAGGATTGCTGTCTTCTCTCTCGCCTGTCATCGAGATTCTGGTGCTGTGCTTGCATGCCATGCATCCTGCACGTTGCGGTCCTCGGTCGCGTGTTTGAATGGACCAGTCCAGACATTTTCTCGTATCCTGTGCTCTCCTCATGATCGAGAGAGAGAAGGATTCTTGGTTTTCGCCACGTCCCCAAGGATTACGCCAAGATTCGGATGAATCATTTCGGTTTGATGAGGATTCGCTGCCTTGGGTTGGTGATCGATGCATTTTTGGGTCTGATCCTGTGATCCCACGAGATGCAGATCGCCGCTTGTGTTCTGAGGCTGTGTTCTTGGGGTTCTCTCAGACATTTTTGAAGATGTCGGAACTGATGCTGAAGCGCTTTGAGATGCGTTTGATGCCTCGCGAGACGTTGATGAGGGAGTTGGTGCGCCTTGGTTTCCCGTCAGAACTGCTGCCAGCTGCTTGTTCAGCTTTGGAGATGGCTGCGGAGTATGTTGGGTAGTTCTTCGTCGCGGAAGGCAGGATCTCGTGTGGTTCTGAGAAGAGATACATGTGGATTCGGTCGTTCATGTCTCTTGCTCGTGTCGCTCGATCCAGCTCGATACTGCAATTGCTCGACTCGCGTGACAGCGGGCTCATGGTTCCAGTAAATGTTGCGCCGCTGCCTCTGCGGCTGTAGCGATTGAAGCCCATTTCAGAGATTGTGGGTGATGAGGCGACGGAGCTCGCAGAAGACACGCTGCCAAACAGTCGATGTGTCGAGTGACTGTGCTGGGACCCGTCACAGAAGGGGCACGAGTCCTGTCGACGTTCCCAGCCCTCGAGTCGTAGTCGTTCCGGGCAATTCTGAAGATTGTTTGCTGGACTGCAAGGTCGGATGAGTTCGTACCATCTGTGCGCACACGTTTGCGTAGTGACGTTCAGCCCAGCGATGCACATGCCAGGCGATTACGGTGGAGGCCGTCGAAATGGACCAAGCGTTGGAGTTTGTTGCTGGTGGACAAGTAAATGTGGAGTGCAGATGGTTGTCGCGTGTCAGGCCGGAATGGCAGCCCCAGATATTATAGTGGAGGATGGTCAAGAATCCGGCTATGAAAATTAGGCTTCGCAAGGATGACGCCGAATGTCTTGTGTGTGGAAGCTTGCAGGATAGCAGAGGTAGGGGTCTTAGATCGGTTTGATATTGACTTCGCTATGTCTGACGATCCCGTGCTTATCGCGCGTGGTAGCTTTGTGTCTGAGTCGTTTAATGCATGCCTCACGAACTTGTTCGCAAGCGAACTCAATGCGTAACTCGGCTGCGCGTTGACGAAAGGCTAGAGAAGTCGCCAAGGGGAGTGATGCGCAACGAAATCAAGCAGCGCTTTACGAGCTCGATGCGTGCGACCGAAGATCGTGTTTCGTGGCGTGAGGGCTGAAAGAGCGAGATCCGTCAGTGTGGTAAAGGGTGGTAGAACGACAATAAATGAGCCCGCCGCGCTCCCTTTCTTACCCATCCTGCTCTCGCTAGACGTTGCGACCCAAGAAAATCCATCATCCTGCCCGTAGAGCCGTTATCAGCCACGTCGCACATGGGTGGCACTTGACGCGGTCCAATCGTCCTTTAGCAGCATTATCGTCTGGAGACGAACGTTTTGCGCCTGGTCCTTCACGCACCCTCAGATCCGTCAGCAATCCTATACAGCCCCGAACGATGCCGGAAAATCATATGGGAGCGCACACTTGCAGCTGACATTCCTTGGTTCCCGCCAGCCGCCCTAGTTAGCGCCATGGCATGCGATGCACGCCCAAAGGCCCGGGTCCCTAGCGGCATGGCAGTGAAGCGGCGGGCTGGTTAGGCCATCTTGTGACAGATCTGCACAACTGGTTGCACGTGGCCCGTCGAGGACGAATGTAGATGTGTGAGGCGTGAGTGGGAGCTGCACGAACCTGACACAGCAGGATAGCCTTACGACGCCACCAGCCGCACAACAAAGACGTGGCCAGCGCGCGTTGTTTCGTCGACTAATGCAGCGAGGAACATCGCGCTGTCCAGATCCCCATGTCCACGCGGTATGCAAGATTTATAGTCGAAGAGCCGAACCGAGGGCCCCGAAGTTGTTGCCGTAGCAAGGAGCGCGAACAAGCCGCAGATCAGCATCCTAAAGTTGCACGGAGCCCGGGAACTCTTCTCGCAAGCCGCGCGCCTGGTTCGGATTGGGCAGCAGTCTCGGCCGGGGAGCAGGAAGATATCAACTAGCAGCAGCCGTATCATCTCGCCATCTGTAACCAACATCTTGATCACAGTACTCGTTCACACCGCGATTACTTGGGTGGCTTGATTCCAGCGTGTGGTGTGGGCACGTGGGTACGATTGCACGACGTGCGATGGCAGCGGCAGCGGTGCGAAGAGCGGAGACATGGGCCAGGAGTCTAGGCTTTTCCCAATCGCACATCAACGCTCGTGGCTGAGGGCGGTCAGCAGCAGCGCGTTCGTACGTAGAAGATCCACTGGCGGCGCGGATCCAAACGACATCTAGTCTAGTTGTCCTTGAATGCGCACGAACAGAAGAACACCACTCTGTTGAACGGTGAGCATTATTTTCAGCATTTCGTCTTTCGCGGACGAGTGCAAGGTGAAGTCAACGAAACTTTCCCCGTGGCCCAGTAGATGACGAAGGAGGGCGAAATGTTCCAGGATGACGACGGGAATACCAGCCAGGGTGGGAGGGACGAGTGAGCCAATACGACATCAGAGCCGCGATAGAGAACGCAGGATGTTCGATCTGTATGACAATGAACAGCCCTCACTGTTTCAGCGCCCTTGGTCAGTCGTCATACTCCTGGTACAGAGCGTAGCAAAGCTGATCAATCATGCCACAACCGTTTCCTTTCCAGTCGGAGGAGAGAGATGTTCCTGTGCCGTTCACCGGGGTTTTGAATTCATCGCCAAGTCTCACCATGCGTTGACAGGTGGAAAACGGCGCTTTTGAGCACGCGACTAAGAGAAGGCTCTCCACGCTTGTGGTTGGAGGACCTGAATCTTGAGTTCTTCTCGAGCACACCAAGAGAAGATCGTTTGAGCATATGGAGGAGGATTGAGCCGGGAAGGTGGAGGGCAGACCCGTCAATTCCGCCGCACTTTCTCCTCCGGTGTCCGCGATGTGGAGGAGGGGCAGTCGCAAGTGCGGGCATTGACGACTGACCTGACGTGCTGAAATACTGTACCGCGACACGCTTTTCGCGCCCGCAATCTTGGTTTCTCTTCCCTTCGCGCGCCTTTTGGAAATTTGGAAGACTGGCTGGTACATGTTGAGATTGGCTGATCTTACACGAAAGTCTGGTTTAAGGCATATAAGAGGAACTCGCTGGATATCATAAACATGGAGGTCCCTACAGCAAAAACAGTGCCTGAGACGAAGAGTTTGGCAGAGATTTATCCAGAAGATGCACTGAAGAAGCAGACGACAAGATGGAATGCGTTGCTCAAGCAGTTCCGCGAGATATACAACAAAAGCCCGGATTTCGTGTCGAGAAGTCCGGGCAGAGTCAACATCATTGGAGAGGTATATTCTCACCACGCAAGCTTATTCCTCCATGAGAGTGGTACTGACAAGAACCCAGCACATTGACTATTCGTTATACGAGGTCTTGCCAATGGCAGTCACAGAGGACGTCTTGCTCGCAGTTTCTATCCACAAGAAGGAATCCGGACCCAGCACGATACGACTCAACAATGTACACTCCCACAAATTCGAGGCGCGAGAATTCGATATTCCCGATACTGGAGACGTACACATCGATTCAACAACACTAGAATGGACGAACTACTTCAAGTCAGGCTTAGTTGGCGCAACAAAATTGCTTCGCAAGAAATCAAAAGAGTTCAAGTGCAGTGTGGGCATGGACATACTTGCAGATGGCACAGTACCATCTGGAGGCGGCTTGTCAAGCAGTGCGGCATTTGTGTGCGCCAGTGCTTTGGCAGTGATGAAGGCCAACGGGGTGGAACAGGTTGACAAGAAAGAGCTGGTCGAGCTGGCGATTGTCTCGGAGAGAGCAGTGGGTGTGAACTCAGGAGGCATGGACCAGTCTGCCTCTGTGTTTCCTCTGCAGGGCTCCGCTCTCTATGTGTCTTTCGTGCCCGGACTTTCAGCGACGAACGTCAAGTTCCCAGAGCTGAAGTCACCACTCACATTCGTCATTGCTCAGTCATTCGTGGCGGCGGACAAACACACTACAGGCCCAGTGTGCTACAATCTGCGAGTGGTTGAGGTTACACTTGCAGCTCTGGTGTTATCCAAGATTTTCCGGTTGTCAAACCTGCCTTCGGATTCTGGCCCACTAGGCGTTAGTCTGCGAGGCTTCCATGACACATATTTCCAAGAGAAGGAAGGCATCAAGGACAACCACCAAATATCAAAGGAGGACTTCCGCCAACAGCTCCAAGACCTCATCCACAAAGTCGACCAATACTTGCCACAAGAGGAGGGCTACACACGAGAACAGCTCTCCGATATCCTAGGCATCAGCATTCCAGACTTGGAGCAAAGATACATGTCCAAATTCCCAATCCGCGCAGAGAAGTTCAAGCTCAGGCAAAGAGCATTGCACGTCTTCAGCGAAGCGAGTCGCGTACTGGCATTCATGGATCTCTTGACCTCACCTGCGCCTCAAACGGACGCTGAGAATGCAGAGCTCTTGAAGTCCCTCGGCGAGCTCATGAACGAGACACAAGATTCATGTCGAGACATCTACGAAAATTCGTGTCCCGAACTCGATGAGCTCTGCACACTTGCCAAGTCGGCTGGGTCATATGGTAGTCGATTGACCGGTGCTGGTTGGGGTGGTTGTACTGTGCATCTTGTCCCTGCTGATAAGGTTGAAGCTGTCAAGCAGAAGTGGATTAACGAGTACTACAAGAAGAAGTTCCCGGAGATTACTGAGGAGAAGTTGAGTGAGGCGATTGTTGTGAGTAAGCCTGGGAATGGCAGTGCTGTGTTCCAGGTCGATGGAAGGGAAGAGGTATGAGGGATTTGATCGATTTGTTGTACAGAGATGGCCCATCTTGCATATCTTGGAGTTCAAATGCATAGCGAGAGAAAGTCTTAGTGTAGATGCACACGTGCTGTCGTGGCATCTAGGCAGAAGAAGCTGATTTAGGCATGATATGTTCATCGTATTGTCGAGGCCACGCCTCATCTGGATGCTGAATATCTTCGCGGGCGCCGAGGTCGAGCGATGCTGTACGTCCTCACTCAACGCTGCGAGCTCTCTGGCGTGGCACACAACAGCTGTGCTGTTGCTCCACCTACCACTCGATGGTATCCTCATGTTGCCAGAACTCCCCCGTCTTGCCGCCAATGTCGTGCAAAGCCAGCAAAACTGGCGTTTGTGCTCCCTCATCAACCGTCTTCCGACCTCCACCTCTTGTCATATCCGTCTTGACATATCCCGGACAACAAGCATTAACAAGTACATCCCGACCCTTCTTCTTCTCTTCCGCAGCAATCACCTTCGTGAAAGCAATCTCGCCCGCTTTCGACACAGCATACGCAGCAGAAGGGAACCCATCCTCTTTCTCTCGCCCCTCATCAACCGATTTCTGGAATCGTTGCATCAGAGCCGTAACATCTGGAACACCCGATTTACTCGCATCCAAAAACGCCTGTCGCACTTCATCCGAATATTTATTCAATTTCCCTGCCATACTGCACACATTCACCAATCTCCCTCCCTCTCTAATCAACGGCAAGAAATCCTGCGTAGCGTCTAGCGAACCGTAGTAATTCGTCTGCAGCGTCTCTTTCACCACATTCCCATCGAAGCCCTGCAAAGCAATGCCTGCGTTGTTGATGACCATGTCGATGCCTTCGGGATGTTCTTTGTGCAGGTAATCGCGGAAGTCTTGGACGCTTTTGGTTTGGCTGATGTCGAGAGGGTGGTAGGAGATGGTTGTTTGTCCGCCATCTTGGGCGAGAACTTTGGCGTTTTTGAGTTGAGGGTCGTTTTGGAGTTCTTTTACTGCGGCGGCGCCGCGTTCTGCTGAGCGGGCTGTTAGGTAGATTAGGAAGGGGCCTGAGCGGAGGGGTGATTTGGGGTATTGGAGGGCGAGTTGTCGGACTGTGTTGAGTTAGTGTCTCTTTAGCAGGTATGGATCGGAGGGACGAGGACGCATACCAATTGCCATGCCAATGCCCTTGTTGGCGCCTGTCACAGCGGCCACGCGTGAGGAGACTGCCATGTTGAAGATGTGTGATGTTCTGAAATCATCTTGAGCGATGATATTGACGATGATTGATTCACGCGTCGTTCAAAAGATGTCAACGTCAGAGACACGCGATGATCGACTGGCCCCTGCCCATTGATGAGATAGATGTCTTGGCAGATTGGGACCTGCCGCCTGCACGATGACGAGGGGTGCGTACCACCACGCCAATTCCCTGCTATTCCGCCAAACAGACCTGCTTAAGCTACTCGCATTGGCTGGCCCAGCTGTAGCGGCGACCCTACTGTGCTATCATCGACTCTGATATTCCTTTTCTTCCCTCTAGAATCCGCACTTGGATGTCTGAAGACGCTGCCGGCGACAAGCTGGGACCGCTCGAGAACAACAGTGTCAGCTCAGTTGCTCAGCCATTCAAGAAGCGGTCCACCTTTCCACGATCTATCAGCGAGCTGGTGACCAACCAGCTAGTTCCAGGCAATATGGCCAAGAGTCAGGCGCTCAATACCAATATGGGCGTCGACTTCATTATCAGCTACCGCTTCGAGCCTTCAGGTGCGATGAGCATGCTTGAGCGATGTTGGTAGCCTCAACTAACAGACATTTAGAAAAAGCCAAAGCTGCCGCAGGTTTTGAGAAGCTATGCGAGAAGCTCTCTGCGGTTGGCTTGGCCACTGAGGCCCGCAATGGAGATAAGAACTCCGTCTTGTTATTTGTGCAAGTTGCCAGTGAAGACCACATGTTTGCAGAAGTCTATCGAAGCAGAGTCAAGGACTGGATCCATGGCGTGCAAACTGGCGAGCCCCCGCAAGACGTGCGAGCATCTCTGGAACAGAACCCGTTGGCCGAAGCTGAACGTCAGCGCATCGTGTACCAAATGATCACAAATCCAGAAGATGAAGGCGGCGCCGGGATCAGGGTGAAGTCGACTGAATGGGAGAATGTCGAGAGCATATTTGCTCTGCACGATCATACTTTCAACAAGCACTGGCTCAAAAAGTGGGCAACTCAGTGGGCCATTTCTTCCGAGGACCTGGACGACATTCGCAACCGCTTTGGCGAGAAGGTCGCCTTCTACTTCGCCTTCGAGCAAACCTACTTCAACTTCCTCCTTTTTCCCACAGGATTCGGCGTCTTCGCATACTTCTTCTTGGGCTCGTTCAGCGCCTTCTATGCCATCGTCCTGTGCCTCTGGTCGATTGTCTTCGTGGAGTGGTGGCGACACCAGGAGCAAGATCTCTCAATAAGATGGGGAGTTCGCGGAGTGAGCAGTATTGAGAGCAAGCGCCACGAGTTTCAGCCTTCGAAAGAGGTCGAGGATCCTGCTACAGGAGAGCTCGTGAAGATCTTCCCATGGGACGAGCGACTGAAACGTCAAGCATTGCAGCTGCCGTTCGCCATTCTCGCAGTATTGGTCCTCGGTAGTCTCATCATCCTTTGCTTTGCGATTGAGATCTTTATCGGCGAGATCTATGACGGTCCAGGAAAATCCATCTTGACCTTCACGCCAACAGTTATTCTGACGACCTGCTTGCCTCTGCTTACTGGGGCACTCACCAATGCTGCAAAGAGACTGAACGACTTCGAGAATTACGAGACTGACACTGCCAATGGCCGGGCGCTTACTGCGAAGCTTTTTATTCTGGACTTCATCACTTCGTACATGGGTATCATCCTCACGGCTTTCGTGTACGTGCCATTCGGTAGCGTGCTCGTTCCTTACTTGGATGTGTTCAGTAGGATGTTTGCAACCGAAGCTGCACGAGTGAAGACTACGAAAGGCGGACATTATACAATCAACCCCGATCGTCTTCGCAAGCAAACAATCTACTTTGCTGTGACCGCTTCGATCGTCAACTTCGCCATGGAGGTGGTTGTGCCATACGTCAAGCGACAAGGTGGTCTCAAATTCAAGGAGATCAAAGCGAACCGCACTGGCACTGGTCTCGAGCAGTCTGACGCAGTTGCCGATGCGCCGCAGGAAGAGAAGGAATTCTTGGACCGCGTACGCAGCGAGGCCGAATTGCCCACATACGATGTCTATACCGATCTGCGAGAGATGATTATCCAATTTGGATACCTGTCACTGTTCTCAGTCGTCTGGCCACTTGTCCCTGCTAGTTACTTGGTCAACAACTGGTTCGAGCTGCGCGCAGATGCTGTCAAGATTTGTGTCGAGATGCAACGACCTACACCGTGGCGCGCTGACACCATTGGACCATGGCTCGACGCTTTGAGCTTCTTGACCTGGCTCGGCAGTATCACGATGGCTGCTTTGACGTACATGTTCTCCAACGACGGTGTCGGTCCGGATGGCAGACCACACGATATCAAAGGCTGGGGTTTGTTGCTTTCCATCTTCTTCAGCGAGCACCTGTACCTGTTTGTGCAAGCTTTGGTCCGGAGTGCAATCCAGAAGATAGACTCTCCTGGTCGCCAAAAGATGCGACGAGATCGTTACTTGACACGACAACAGCTCGTTCAGGATAGCCTGGCCAAGTTGCCAAAAGTCCCGAATATCAGCGACAACGACACGCCAATCACCCGAGAGTCTCTTGAAGAAGATGCCCGCAGGGCGAGCCTCAAGGCCGCGACGCCAATCGAGAGGTTCTGGTCGCGACAGCGTGGCTGGCGCGAGTCGGCGAAGATGGGCAAGGTGTTCATCGAGAAGTACCAGGACGAAGCTGCAGCTGCAGATCAAAAGAAGGAGCTCTGAGTCGATTCTACGAACGCACTGACGCTTGGAAAACAGGACACGCAACCTGGGAACTGTACTGAGACATGGACAGCGAGGCGTTCCGGGTGACTTCGACCTCACATATGCGCTTTTTTTGATTTACACCACCTACAAAATCTCTCGCCCGAGGCAGATATTTCTCTCAATGCTTCGTTACTGGTGCCCTGATGAAAGTTCAGCTATTCTCTTGCATGTGGTCGGAGTATGCTTAAGACGCCTGGGCGCCACAACTTGTAGCGTCGCGGGGAACAAGTGAGCGTTCGCACTCTCCTGCTAGTTCCATATCGCATGCCACGTGCGACTCGTATGTCGATATCTTTATCTCAGCAGACTAACACTGATGTGCACTCCTCCATCGCGGTACCTGACGATCTATGCTTCACAATCTTTGGTCCGATCAACTTTTCTCGAACAGAGACTCACAAACAGTGATATACCAGGTTCTTCCTTGAATGCAAGTATGTGGTGGCCCAGCGCCATGCATACCCAAAGAGGAATGATGTCTCGACAGACTTCCTAACCTTAGCCAAGAATGCCAAAGACCAGAAGAAGTCATGCAGGTGCATCACGACACCTAGCTTTAAGCGTGTGGTATATTGCTGATCACTCCAGCCTCGGCTCGTGGGAGTTTGAAGACGAAGCAACCCTAGCCTGACTGCGCAGAGTCTCCTAGGTACTGGGCGAATCAGATTGAGCGAAGACGGCTAGTCGAACTGCACTCCACGAGCTATCGAAGTCTCGTTGCACTTTAGCTGGTTCTTTCGATGTTGATCAGACGGGAAAGAGAAGACAGGAAGGTGGACTGATACGGCATCAACCGTGAGACTAGATGGATGTCCTCCTAGTGCCTTCGATATGGCCGCGGAAGCACCAAAGAGTGAAGATGTTATTTGTCTCGTGAGTGAGATATATAAGACGGCTCCTTCAACGCTGTCGAAGAGCTATCGATCCTTCACCAGCATCAACATCAACAAGCACATCTTCTTCAAACAAATTACCTACACATATCAATCATCAGATCAACAAAGCGCAACCACACAGCAAAAATGCAGTTGACCCTCACCATCCTCGCCCTCGCCGCCTCCGTGCTGGCCCAACAAGAGCTCGGCGGTGGCCTCGACGGAAACGCTGGTCCATTCTCTGGCACCGCAGGAGGAGCCATCAATGGCCCAACAGGTTTTGTGCAAGGCTGCATTGGAGGTGGAGCAGGTCCAGATGCTGGCCGAACAGAATGCTTCCCTGTTGAGACTGCACCTGCGGCGACTTCGGTGCGTTTTTCACAGACATGTTGCGAATTCCGGTTGTGGAGTATTTGTGGCAGTCACTGACATTCTGTCAATTGTAGACCCGAACTCAACCAGGTGGCAAGGCTGCGGGTACGGCTGGTCCTGCTTCGGGTTTCTTGGATTCTGAGGGACTTTGTGCTGGGGCGGCGTACTCGACTAATGGGTTTACGTTTTGCTTGCAGCCAACTGGATCTTCGTAGAAGAGTCTTCAAGAAGGGGGAAAGGGGTGATTTTGTGCTTTGGAGCGTAGCATTATGATTCAATGAAAGGATGTGAAAACTTGTTCTATGCTCTTGACACGCTTTCTCTGGTCCTTGGAGTAGTTCTTTGCTTTCCTATGCTTTTAAGCATGGCGGCCATGGGCAGCAGAACGCCCGCATGGCACTAGACCAGGTTGCTTCGAGCCGGTCGAAGACCCAACCTTTCCGTCCAGAGCGGCCTATGCGGCGCTTGGTATGCGGAGTCGTCCTGCGGCTCTGTTGCTTCGTCGATGCACCAGCTCACTCATCTCCCCAGGGCCATCTAATAACCATCGTCAATCCAGCCTCTCCTGAATCTTAGCCAACTTCGTTCATCCATCTGCCCCTTCTCAAAGCAGGTCCATCATCCCCGAGCATGCCATCTTGTCGCCCACAAAAGTAACGCCGTAGAGCTCCCCAATGCCGCCCAAGATGGCCACGTGCTCAAATCGGATCGAAAACTCCATGGTACCGTGAGCCCACACCTCGTCGCCCTTGGCCTTGTAAGCATGGGTCTTTGTTTCGCCCAGGGCAACACCACTGTTGTGACCGTATGCGGGAGAGCTCTATCGAGAAGATGATAAGTTAGCTAGTCTGTAATAAGAGGTGACATGTGCAGCCTGAGCTTACCTTTCCAACAGCCTTCTTCACCGGCGCCAGACGCAGCTGCACTTCCTTCTCCAAGTGGTAGATCTGCTCGAGGTTCAGATCCTTGAACTCGACCAAGACCCGCACAATGCTCGAGTCCGGTCGAACAAATGGCGCGAAGTAGACCTGGCCGGACGCAGACTTGGCAACAGCATACTCGTCATATTCGGCAAAGATGTGCTTGTTGCGGTACTCTTGGAAGGTCTGAGAAGAAGCACTCGAGTCCTCGGGAGTTTCGATCAGAGTCAAGGTGCCATTCGTGCGGCGGGACACAAGCATCTTCTTCCCCTGGATGATGGGGCTCCAGCGAGCTGCCTCTCCATGAGACTGGAGGGAATTGGTGCTCTTGACATTGTGTACTTTGACGACCTTCGTCGACGCGGCGGTTGGGACCTGTGCAATCTGCTGGTAAGATCCTGGGGGCTGTCGAACGACATTGGCGTGGAAAGCACGAGCTGCTGCGCGGACAACGCCCATGGAGCGCGACATGATGTGTATGTGTGTTTGGTGATTTTGATCTTGTGTTGGTGATCGAAGAAAGCCGAGCAGTAGTCGTGTGGTGGTGTGAGTTGAAGAAAGACAGAGCAAGCTTATATGCAGGAGGCGCACCCAAGAAGTGAATGAGTTCGTTTGTCAGCTGCAGCACTACGGCTTCACTTTTCACATGTTACACCGTGGCTTCTCGATAGAGCATTGTTGGCTGTGAAGCACGTTGTGGCGATGCTCCAGATGTCGATGCCATAAATGTCTCACTTTGTCTGAACACGATATCCTTTCGGTAATCAAGATCGTAGTCAATGGGTGCCATAAAGCCATAGGCCATCAGTACATTTTGGTATCAGATGGCGCGCGTTGTGGAAGCGATCGTGATCGAAATTTTTTAGTTTGCTCATTCGATATGCCCGACTGTCATCCTGTGGACCTCGATGGGCTCCTCGATTGTCACTATAAAACAAGTGCCACGTTCCTCAGTTCGATTGTTGCTTGTCTCGACTGCTGGGTGCAGTAAATACCGCATCGAGATGAATGGCGATTGGCTTTTCTCGAGATGTCTTCTGACGCTGGAAAGCGACCACAGAAATAATACAGTTCTTTCATTGAAAACGAACAGCTACTCCGAAAGAGCTCTCAGCGCTGCGCCTCGCCATGCATAGAATGCAATCCACTGCAAACAACGAATCCTCTCGCTCCGAACGCCATGCTAGACGACAGAGACAATCAAGCCAATATACAACACAAGATACGAGAGTCGCGCTTTCAAGCGCACGCTAGCCTCCTCAATGCATCATCATCTTCTTTTTCTTGTTTTCCAGCTGATCTATTGCGCGTTGCAAGATTCGTGCAGCCTTCTGAACCTGATCCTGCGCAAGCTTCCAATCACCTACGTCTAAAGCATCTCTGACAGCCGGGAAGTAGGCCTCATCATATCCGCTCCAGGCCTGTGGGCCGAAGACTACGTGCTTGAATTGCTCCCGACCTGGCACGCCATGTTGGTCTTCGTCTTTGGAGGACCTGGGGATATCAAGCAAATCTGTCTCGAATTTCGACAGCGCATCGTTGTACTCCAGCCTTCGCATAGCATAGTTCGTGCTTTCCAGTCCGCCCGTTCCAAGAACATTTGTCGTCCAGATATCCTCAAATTTGTGGAACTCATCCGCAACTTCTTTGAGATGCTGCGCAGCTTGCTTGAGAGGAGTGATATCGAGTTGAGTGCCATCTCGCTTGGCTCCCAACTTCTTGCTTTGGGAAGCCGCGTACTGCTGTAGGTTATCAAGATACGGCCCACCCAGCGCATCAGCATAGCTCTTCAAGTCAAAGGGAACGATTGGCCGATCAGCCACTTCCAAAATGAGCAATGCCCAGATCTGAGCGAGTGTTCGATGCCAGCCGAATTCAGGATCGCCGAACTTCTTCATCCAGTCAAATGTCTCATAGCATGAGTGATATGGGTAGCCGTAGGTTGCGCCTTCGAAACCAAAGTCGATGGAAGACGTGCCAGCCATGTCCTGGAAAGCAACATAATCGCTTCCCGCCCCAAGACCTTCGAGCTTCGACTGTCTGTCGTCCCAAATCTGCCGTATCGTGGCTTGGCCATCTGGCGTGCCAACTCGATCTAGCACATGAAGAAGACTCCTTTGCCAGACGGGAGATCCTGCAGCTCGAAAGACTGGATCTGGGCCGTAAACTCCAACATCGACATTCAAGTATGCCACAGCGTTGTCTCGAAGTGCGTCAATATTGTCTTCCACGTACTCGGTACTGCCAACCAGATTGTACTCCTCAGCATCCCAGCTGACGAACTCGATGGTACGCAAAGGCCGCCATCCCAGCTTTCGCAGAGCGCCGAAGATTCGCACCATCTCCATCAGAACCGCGCTTCCACTGCCAGGATCCACAGAGCCGAAGCACCAGCTGTCGCGATGGTTGCCAACGATAATCTTTTTCTCCGGCTGTTCTAGACCTTCAATCGTGCCGTGTAGGTTCCAGATCTGCTGTTTGTCATTCTCATCGTTGTGATTTTTGAGATTCACGACAGGGGCCTCGGCAGACGCAGATGCCGCAGCTCCAGAAAACCACTCCTTGACGAAGCCCTGATCTCCTCCTACCCATTCCTTCGGCACTCGGACACCATGTCCAGATAAAGATTCGATCAAGACTCTGGCATCCCGCCATGCCAGAGGTAATGACGGTATGTTGACCAGTCCTGGATTCTTCTCATGACTGTGCTGTTTGGCGTCCAATGTGCTTGCAAATCCAGGTGTGAGAGGATCGCCCGCAACCCAGCTCATCAAGCTGACACCTCCCCTCTGCAGGCTGTCCTCTGGTCTCCAAGGTCCATCTGGCCAGACCGGTCCTCTCGCTGACCCATCGTCTGCAGGATCTGAGTAGATCAAAGCTCCGACGCATCCAGCCTCTTCCGCAGCCTTGACCTTCAGCGCCCGATCTCCTTGCGTGCTGTAATACCGCATAAGCGCGATACTGCCGTTCAGCAAAACGCCCTGATCTCGAAGCCACGCAAAATCCTCTCTGTTGCCTCCATTCGCGTATACCAGATGTCCTTGTGCCAGGCCATTCTTGCTATGGCCATGCCACGCCCACGTCTGTTGCTTGATCGGATCTGCTCTTTCTTCTTCCAATTTGGCCTTCCACCTTTTCCCCTTGGGCTCCACTATTTCCACGCTCCTACCATCCTGCGTTGGATAGTTGAGATAGACATAGTAGCTCTTGAGACTCAGGTCGTCCAGATACCCCTCTTCCCTCCACTTCTCCTTCATCCACTCCGCCATGTAAAGATCTCCTTCTGTTCCCGCTACGTGATCGTAGCCTGTGATGTGGTACAAGTATTCCTCTATTCGTCCAGCGTCCACATTGTCCTGCACATATGCGCGTACGGATTCTGGATCGAATCGAGTGCCCAGATATCGTCCGCCATTGGGGAAGATGTCTAGTATGAAGAGAACGTAGATTAAAATTGCAATAGACATGAGTCCACATAGCCGTGCTGCTGTTGCTGCGCCCATGCGATATTGATCGGGAATCGAAGGAAGTGGTCGGTAGAGCCAGGCCATTCGTTGGGGAGGCTCAGCTGGGGTGTCATTTTCGTTGCTGTTGTCGCGGTCCTCGTCCGGCGGTGATTGTACAGGGGTATATAATGATCGAAAGGAAGGTAATCGAATGGAAGAGAGTGTTGCGCCCAAGTTGGACAGGTGTTGTGTGAATTTGTTTCGTAATCGAGCGCGATGGTACAAGCCAGCTCTCCGGGAGTCTGGATCTGGTGTCGAAGGGTCGAGATAGTCAAGCTCTTCCACTCGCCGCCGCTCATCGTCGTCGTCGCCGTTCACTTCGGGTAGTCGAAGGTCGCTGTCCTCGCTCGATCGTGGCGACTCTGCCGTAGGGGGTCGATATGTACTCGTTCGGCCATCCTGACCCAGTAGTCCTTCTCGCTCTGCTTCGCGAATGTTTTGTGATGAACTGGGGCGGTTGATGGCGTCTTCGTAAGAGGGAATGGGCACGTGTGCGTAGCGGGCGTATTTGTCGTCGTCGTCCTCCATGGCTCACGAGATCAACGGCGCTCAGGGCCGGTCGACTGCGGTGGGTGTTTGGCTGTCTGGCGCTACCTCGTTGTTCCCATTGCGCCCAGTATTCCAGCGCATTCAAGCCCTGTCGTTTGCTTCATGCAATTGTGCAGATGCGCCTCCAAACTCCTTGCCAATCCTCCGATGAACACGAGTCGTCAGCCTTCCGTCTCGGCGGCCTTGAGAGTGAACCGAGCATGCCGAGATCCGGCTGCCACTAAACGAGCACTTTCCTTATCTGACGCAGTTCAACTCGTCTTCCACCTGCACAAAGAATGCTATGAATCTATGATACAACACATGGACCTGCGGCAGATGGTCGCTCTCAGCCGCAGACCGCCGACTCCCAGTCCTAGGAGATGTCAAGCGATGCGAACATCAGCAGTGGACAGCAGCATTGGACACGATCTGCCAGAGCAGGTTCAACTCAAACACTGCATGCTGATGATAGGGATGATCTCCCACTAACCAGAGTCACCTGCTAGCAACAATTAACGAGATACTGAGATGGTACGGCATTTCCTCACTCACCACTCCTGGAGTATGGCGGCCTCGCCTGATGAGGCGTTTGGCCTTGCATATAGTGGCGTTCACAGCCTCCCCTCGAACCTGCGCCTTTCTGCCTGCATATATTCTGCACCGCATCTTCGCATTGATATTCATAGCTGATATTGAATGACCATTATTCGGGACACAGTACTGTGCAGCTGAGCAGGAACTGATATGCGGCTCATCAACACAACAAGCCTACAATTCCGCGACTTCCTAGGTTCTGAAATACCCAAATACGCAATCCTCTCACACGTCTGGTCGGACAGTGAAGTTTCGTACGAGGATTTTACTGCTGGTCGCAAACAGGACGGGTATGGCTACCAGAAGATCACCAAATTATGCGAGTTTGCCCGAGAGACTTATGAATTGGATTGGGCATGGGTCGACACCTGCTGCATCGACAAGCGCTCATCCGCCGAGCTGTCCGAAGCGATAAACTCGATGTTTGCATGGTATTCGAACGCTGCTGTATGCTTAGTCTTCCTTCCGGATGTGCACGAGCTGCCTGAGCACGACCCAAACAATGTGGTGCAGCTAAAAGATTACTACAAGCCATCACCGACTCGAAATTCCTCTTTCGAGGATGTCAGAGACACATTCATGCGCTTAAAAGTCCACACTGACGAAGCCTCGTTCGTAAGATCCGGAGAGCTCGTACCATTCGCCGTTGAGGAGTTCCTTGCCAGCAGATGGTTCACTCGAGGCTGGACATTGCAAGAGCTTATTGCGCCCTACGCCATCGACTTCTACAACGAATCTTTCCAAAGAATAGGCGATTGCAATAAGAGCACTTCTGTTAATCCGCAGTCGCGCGAGATCGAAGCCTTATCTCTACACTTCTTAGTGCAAGAAGCAACACGTATCTCGCTCGAGAACCTATGGGTCGGCCGGCGTGCTCTCCCATGCACAGCGCAGCGCATGAGCTGGGCTGCCAAAAGAACTACGACGCGACCTGAAGATATGGCATATTGCCTGCTCGGTCTTTTCGGCGTAAACATGCCTCTGCTCTACGGCGAAGGCGGCGAAAGGGCTTTCGAGAGACTACAACTAGAAATACTCGGTCGAGGCATAGATCAATCCCTCTTTGCGTGGAAGCCAGACGCCAGCCAGTACTATCGTCAAGAAAGCTTCTTGCTGCGGCAGCACGGGTTCTCTCTTCTCGCTTCCAGCCCTGCTGCATTCGTGAGTTGCACCGAAGCAGTATTAGAGAATGAGCAGAACACCCGCGGCACTCACATTCTTTCTCAATCAGTCTTTACGCGTACACAGAGAGGTCTTGAAACCAAAGTCGTTTTGCCGCAAGGTTTCTCACCGCGCCCAGGACCTACTTTCTGGCTCCTGTACCCCCTACGCTGCAAACTCAGCGCGACAAGCCTGTCATCGTACCTTGCCATCTACGTCGGAGTTCGCTATGAAGTCAGCAAGGTCGATTATGCGGATGGAGCATTACAAGCTCGTGGCGCCGTCCTGTTACAATGCGATATTCGAGAAGAACGAAAGATCATTCAATATGTGCTTCGGGATCCGGAATTCAACGTCGATTCTCTGGTTGCGATGGCACGATCTGACCAGAGCCTGAAAGATGTTCTTTCTCCTTACCATAAGACTTGGAACTCTCTGCGTAATTTGATGGATTTGGAGCGACCAAAATTCAAATTGTATTTTCCGCCCGATGCTGAAATGGGAGAATATTTACCGAATACATGACCAAGAAGAGTAGAGCTGGAATTGTTGAGTTTGTGTCATGAGCTGACGAATGGGGAGGAACGCCAGCAGCTTCCAGGGACGATCTCAATTGGAACGATCAATTGTTGCACCCATTGACAATGTCTGCTTGCATCTGGACTCTGGCAGTTCTCATTTACACATCCCGTGTGGTAGGGACTCTAGGGAACGTTCACGGCAACGAATGGCTCGTCCCAGTCGGCTTACTGAGAAGCCTAATCGGCCGATGTGTCAAGATCAGTGGCTACTTGTACCTAGCAGTAAGTACAGGTTCAAATGCTGATAAATGAAAGACGGAAGTCTGTATCATCCTCGTTCCGCGTTGTGGTTTTTTTTATTTGTACAGGAGGTGGGAAATCGTCTCTGGCGTCTATGCTGTACATTTCTGGGCTGAGCAAGGGTTCAACTCTCTTCCCGAAACTTGACGGTCGCTTGCCCGACGACATAGCAGAACGTATCTTCGAGAGCGCGGGCATTTGATGGCGTCCTGCTCATCATATCATGTGTCGCTCCGGCCCTCCGCCGAAGATATAGTGTACAATGGGCGAAACAGCTACTCTTATTTCTTCGCAGCCGCTGCTTGACCAGAGCTCGCTTGCGCCTTTGCCTTCTGGAAAGCTTGCGATGCAGCACTCGCCACGCCCTTGCCATTACCATTCCCAGTCGCAGGTGTTCCAGGCGGTCTCGGCGTCTTATGAGTTCCCTCAGCATTCGCTTTGCTCGAAGTGCCTGCTGGACCGACTTCTTTCCACGGGAATCTCAACTCATCGTCCTTCCTCATGAAATGCTTTCTCCTCTTTTTTGTCACAGCATGCTCCACCATCACCTCTCTTGCCATCTCGGCCATGAATTTGCGAATGAAACGTGGATCCCAGAGTTCGGAGGCGATGCCGAGGTCTTTGCAGCAGCGCATTAGAGCGTTGGATTTGCAGCCTTCGGTCGCTGTGGGAATTCCATCGGGGTCGAAGTACTGTTGTTCGCCTCGGGCGATGGAGACGAGACTGTAATGCCATGTCAGTATCGAACAATAATTCGGGTGCCGCGCCTGCCCTACCGCCCTCCACAAACGAGTCCGTATTCTCTCGTCACCACCTTGGCTGTGACAATGGTCTCTCCTCGTGGTGCTAGTCCCCATCCTCCAGGCCCGAACGCTCTATTCAACTTCCTCCTGTACTTGATCTCGGGCAGATAGACGATGCCATCTGGCTTGATTTCGATGTCATCAAAGTCTATTGGCTCTTGCAGAATCGCGGCCTGCTCTGGAGTGAAAGGTGTAGACGACAGGCCATGGAACGAGCGCGTCCAATCGACCTGCTTCTCATTCTCGTTCAGCACTGGCGGAGGATCGTCCAGTCCGTCTGTCAGTGACCGTGCTGGCTCGGACTCGTCGCTCGGGGAGAGCTCGTGCTGCACTTTCGCAACATTGGCACCAGCATTCGCGGGAATCTTGGGCGCTGGCGCCACGGGCTCTTGATGGCGCTTAGGGGTGGTGGACAGACATCGCGTTCGCTGTGCGACTCTGCATATGCGAGGTGCAGTGAGCGATGGCGTTGATAGTGCGGAGGCGAATCTCGCACTCGCGCGGTGTGTTGTAGACATTATCGGAGGGAGCTGTGAGGATGGCCTGGGATGCTCCGAAACATTGAAGTCACAGCACGCGGCTCATTCCCGCGGCCACGTGTGAGCACATTGCGAACGCGACGGCAGGTCACATTTTCGACTGCTCAGCTACATTCAATCGCTCTCCATCTCGTAGTATCAAAGCAGGAGTACTGCAGAAACAACGCCGTCGTGCAGAGTCGAATTCATCACTTCTACAGTACACTGAGTCGGCTTATCTACTCGGATCCGACTGGGCGGTCAGTCCCAAGCAGTCGGCAGCGATGTACTCTCACGCATCCTTCTGATCGGTCCTGCCCTCGTTGCCCTGCCTCTTCCAGCACTGCTTGAAGGCTTCCATCTGATTACCGAGGGTCAGTATGGCTTTTGATATGTCCGGACCGCAGTTCGGGTCGAATGGCCAGGAAAGCAAGGTAGCTGCCGAGCCCGGGCATTCGGACTCACCTCTCCTTTGCACGCTCTCCAATCCTTCTTCTCACGGAAACAGTCGTTCAGCGTCGCATTCTCGTCTGCCCACTGTCAGCGAGGCACTAGATCAGCTCACGCGGGCACCGTCCGTATACCTGAGCAACCAGTACTGAAGATTCTCTTGTCCCTGCACCTCCGAGTCAATTGTGCACCTTCGGACTTGGCTGAACAACATCATACCACTCATCGGGCTCCTCAGCGTTATCGGCCTGCCCTTCGGCGGTTTGTTGCTTCTCCGTGTTTGACATTCCGAGCGTTTACTCCGACGGACGTTCGATGACGAAGCAGAAGCACCAGTTCCAATTTCGCAAAGAGTGAAAGACAACACCAACCTCACACGTGATCATCAGGTCCTTGCCACTACCACCAACATGGCCTCGAAAAGGATCAATGTCTTGATCTACTCTGGGCCTAGCACATCGCTACCGTCAATACGGCACGCAACGTGGACCCTACGTCGTTTGCTCGGACCCAACTATGCTGTGCACACACTGTCAGCGGAGCAACTGCTCAAAGAGCCTTGGCCGTCGACATGTGCGCTCCTTGTTATCCCCGGAGGTGCGGACATGGGCTACTGTCGCAGCCTCAATGGAGCTGGTAACCGACGCATCAAGACCTATGTCCAAGGTGGTGGCAAGTACATAGGACTTTGCGCTGGAGGCTACTACGGCAGCGCCAAATGCGAGTTTGAACTTGGACGAAAAGGCTGGGAGGTGGATGGCGCTCGTGAGCTTGCCTTCTTTCCCGGCATCTGCAGAGGTCTGGCCTTTCCGGGCTTCGTATATGGCAGCGAGAAAGGTGCCAGGTCGGTGAAGGTGGCCACCGCACACGGCACATTCAACTCATACTACAACGGTGGTGGCGTGTTCGTTGATGCCGATAGGCTCGCGGACAGAGGTGTAGAAGTGCTTGCAGTATATGACGAGGAACTGGCAGTGGACAGCGGCGCAGTCAAAGCTGCCGCAGTCTACTGCAGAGTTGGAGAAGGAGCTGCTGTACTCACAGGGCCGCATCCTGAGTATGCATCCATGTCTGTATTGTGATCGAACCTAATGCTGACAGACGAGTACAGATTCGCCGGCATCAACCTCAATCGAAATGAACCAACGAATCCCGACTATGGCAAAATCGTCGACGCGCTTCTTGCCACTGACTACCAACGAACAGAATTTCTCAAGACCTGCTTGAGCAAACTTGGGCTCGAAGTGAGCCAAGAAGCACAACCGGTACCGTCTCTCTCTCCTATCCACCTCACCTCCATGTACCCCGCCGAGATCGACGACCTCATCGTCTCATGGGTGAAGACTGGCCTGGTCACAAGTGAAGAAGGCCAAGGTATCTTAAGAGGCGAGAATGACACATTCCGTTTTCCATACAATGTGATCTTTGGTACCGAAAAGCCGCCTGTCCTGCCAGAAGAGCCTTTCGATCCAGTGAAAGATGCAATCAGAACAAACGGCGCTTCGCACACAAGCAATGATGTTGGTGCCCAGACTGACGGAGCTGCGGACAGGATTCCCGACTATAACGCCGTTGAGAAGATCCTCGTTGCGCATTCGCGTGGCTATCCTCACATCAAGACTACACCGCACTTCCGGCATCTGGAGTTCTACGAATGGCTGCTCAAGTACCGACAGAAGGATGGCAGTGGCATCATGGGCGACTTTGGCCGAGTGCTGCTCTACGGAGAGGTGGTCACATCTACACAGACACTTCTCGAGAAGAATGTCACCATGCTCTCGCAACTCCCCATCGGCACAACAGCTGTTGCAACAACACAAGTCTCTGGCCGAGGTAGAGGTTCGAACGTCTGGGTATCTCCTCCAGGCAGCATGATGTTCAGCACTTCTTTCAAGCATCCTTTCTCGCTCTCAACATCTGCACCGGTGGTCTTCGTACAATACATCGCAGCAATGGCCATCGTCGCAGGAATTCAGGGCTACGACCGAGGCTACGATAGACTACCCATCAAACTCAAATGGCCCAACGACATCTATGCTTTGGCACCAAACACAACCAAATCTCCAAGCGATCCCACAGCATATGTCAAAATCGGCGGTATCCTCGTCAACTCCTCCTATTCCGGAGGCGACTACACCTTAATCGTCGGCATCGGCCTCAACCTCTCCAACGCCGCACCTACAACTTCCATCAACGACCTCGCACGCAAAGCCGGTCTACAACCCCTCAGCTACGAACGTCTTCTCGGATCTGTCCTCACGAATTTCGAATCCTTATATGCTCGATTCTGTCAATTAGGTTTCAACCAGAATTTTGAGAAGTTGTACTACGAGCAATGGTTACATAGTGGACAAATCGTGACGTTGGAGACTGAAGGTGGCGCGAGAGCGAGGATTAAAGGTATTACGAGTGATTGGGGATTGTTGGTTGCGGAGGAGTTGGGAGAGAATGATCGAAGAACGGGGAGGATGTTTGAGTTGCAGAGTGATAGTAATAGTTTTGATTTCTTTCGGGGGTTGTTGAAGAAGAAGGTCTGATCGGGGAGATGAAGACTTGGATCTGTATATTGGAGCCATGGATGATGAGATATGACATGACCGTTGTGTTCTGAGCTGTGTCTGGACGGGGTATGTATAGTGTCAAGAACAGCATATGCAAGCTCCGAAGGTACGATCTGAATACTACATGTGTTTTGACGAGGTGCTTGATGTAATGTCACTTTCATTGCGCGTAACACAGATATCTGTGACGAGTAGTACTAGAAGGGCAGGGCTCTCCTTTCCTGATGTGTTCCTTCTGTTGTCAGCCAGATGGCGGACGGAGGCAGCTGCCTTCCGACTCCCATACGCAGTCCTTGGCATGATCATCTTAAAGGTACATATTTCACAGTCAAACATTTTCGGGTATTCCCGTCACTCCTGTCGGAGTGATTCGGTCCAAATCAATTTGGCCGGGTGGTACGTTTGATCGCATCAATTGCCATTCAACTCTTGCTAATCATGAGTAGGCCTAATGGTAAGGGTATGTCAAAGTTCCAACAGCTCACTGCAGACGAGCGTGAATTGACAATGTCTGCAGCGTTGCTTTCCGGTCTGTGGAACTGGCAAAGATTGTGGGTTCGAGTCCCATCTCGGGTTTGTCCTCTCCAGGTCCTCCAATGCGCGACCAAAACTGATTCCAATCGTAGTCGCTGTTGAATAAGCTTCCCTTTTTCTTCTTTTTTTTTTTTTTGCCTACACGATGAACTTTTGCTCCACTGAAGTATGCTTGGGCCGAAGTGAACAAGTGATGGTACTCACTGGTCTTGCGTCTTGCTCCGCTCTTTTCGATGCTGCAAAGAAAGATCGTAATCGTGAGAAGAGAATCGGAAATTGTGCAATATCAACGACTTAAAAATTTGGCGGCGATATGATGAAACTGCAGCAGGAGACGTTGAGCAGGGTGCGAATTCTAGCAAGAGTTCTGCGCTCACGGTGACAGCATCCTTAGAATGGAATGCTGCTTGACAGACGCTGTGATTGGAATCATCTACACGGATTTTCGAATGAAACCGTGAACTCGAGGAGCAACCTCCGCCGAACTGGTATGTAACACAAAGTAATTATGCGGAACCTTCTCAACAGCTCATCGGCGAATCAACGACTATGAAACGAATCAACAATTCCATCTGTTTCATGAGGGTAACGACTACACTCTTTCGAGACACGTTCTGATCTTTTTGGAGAGTAGACGTTAATATGCCATCCCATCGGGCTTTCGTCTTTCCGCAAAGCGAAGCTGGACGCTACACAAAGTACTCAAGCTCCAACACAGCCTTGCGACAGCCATAGCATGCCCTACCGCACAGTGGCGACCATGCCGTCGCCACGCCGATAATATGCCTACAATACTCGTACGAAAGACCACCACCACCACCAAGCCACCACCCATCCACGGCCCGGAACGACCAGGCAACGACCTCCCGAACCAGTTTGCAGTTTCACAGCAACGTCTTCCCCAGCTCAACAGTCAATGCAGGGCAATCAAATACTTCCACGGTACAGTGAGAATGCAACGCATCAACCACAGTCCTGCTGCCTCGTCTGGTCCCTGAAAATTGATTGCGAGTAAAAACCGAAAGGTTCGGGATATTGTGATAGAGACATGCGCGACATGGTGGCCAATAGGCGCTGGAGAAAAATAGAAACAGCGAGGTTTGTATCTTGACTTACCACTGTACGATCGTTGTCTCGCTATGCGAAGGCAGAAACAGAAACAGAAACAATGGTTCTTTGCGGGAGGAGTTCGATGTCTCCGAGACATTTTATTGTGGCTGCGGCCTTCTCGTGACTTGCTACCTCGACTTTAGCTCTCGTGCTGCTTTGCGCGGTGTATTACGTTGGTTTGTTATTTATTAGGCCGCAGCGCGTGATGTGAAGGAGCCAGGCGGCAGAGTCGTGTGTAGGATGCCATACATAGCAGCCTTCGGGAGAGTTTTCGGACTGTTGGCAGTTGAGTGGTATACGTAGCTTGGGTTCCTTCGTGGGATGATGACCGGCCAGGTGATCATCAGAGAGCGAGTGGGAATAGCAGTGCGAGCAGATCCGGAGTGCGAGGGTCCTGGGCGTAGGATCTGGTCTGCTGGTGGTGTGAGTGGTGGCAGTTTCTCTCTCACATGCAGCAGCGCATCACAAACGCCGCAGACATTCAATCAGGCGCTGCTACCTGCTAGTTACTGGTTTCTCGCTCGCCTCATCTCTTCCGCAGCGCTCGTTGCTCTACAGTAATGTGCTAGTGAATGCAAGACAGGAGGTTGCCGAAAGGGTCGCCACGTGTCACAGCCAATCTCGCGCGCCGATATGCGGGATTCGTTTGGGTGGGCTGGTGGCAGGTGGCCGAGTCACAGCTGCGGCAACGGTTAACGAACACATCACAGTCGCGGCATTTTCTGTGATGGAGGGGAGGGGTCGAGTGGGCGCGCGTGGATGGATGGATGGATGGCAAAGGCCGTGCGGATAGCGGCGGCGAGGAGGAGTCTGAGTCTGTCATCAGATCAGGCGTGCGCGATGAGTGTACTCCACGGAGGTACACGGCTATATTTGGCGTAGTAGATCGGATGCGTAACCAACACGAGCTTAGAACACGCAGACCGCAGGCCCGACAGGCCGAAGGTGAGCGCGGCGGTCGTTTTGGAGTGGTGTGGAAATGGAAACGGGACCGGTACGTGAGCTGTCACTGTTGGACTGGGTAGATATCCGGAACGAGTCACACACAGCACGGTGAGACCAGGAGGCAGGTGAGTGAGTGCGGTGAGAGGCAGGCCGACTTCCAGGCATCATGGCATGGCGAACGTCCAGGCAAAGCAAAGCAAAATGGTGAGCTCATGCGGGCAAAACAATGGGACGACAGAGGTACCCGCACGTTGCGCCGCGTTCCGGCAGCAGGCTGTGGCCGGACCAGACCAGCGCTGGCACTGCACTCTGGCTGCCACGGCTGTGCGAGGCGGGCGGCGATGATGACGGGGCCACCGCACAAGCAAAAAAGCGATGCGCGCGCGGATCACAGGAGGTGTGTTGAGAGTTGGTGTGTCATGACGAGATGGACAGGGCTGCTTGGCATACGGAGCGCGCAAAGGCTGTGTGCAGAAATGGCAGAGCGAAAGTGGTCGGCGGAGAAGGGCCAGGCGAGGCAGCGCGCGCTCAGCCAACCGGGCTCGACGAACGCGAGAGCCGCGTGCTGGGAGAGAGCTGCGCGAGCGTGCAGGGCCGGGTTTGGCGAGACGGCGAGACGACTGCGAGCCGGTCTGACACGATGCGCCAGGCAGAGTTTTCCTGTCGCCGTGTTGTGACGCTGGCCGCAGTGAATGAATGCGTGTCCGCGGCCGCCTTGCACCCACCGCTCGACCCTCATCTCAGCAGGCGAACTGTTCGTTGAGCACAGGGCTGCCGCATCGGCCGCGCGAGAGATTGTCATCATTATTGCCCGCCCAGCACGGTGGAGCATCGAAGTCATTACGAGGCCAATTCCCAATATCGAGACCACCACTTCTGGCACTTCTGGCACAGCAGGGGCCGCCGCCGCTTCTGATTCGCCCGCCAGCCGAAAGTCATCGCGCAACCTTGGGAAAGGTCATCCCAATCTCCTCGCTCGTCTCTGTCGTTGTCGCTGGATCCCTTTCGGCCTTCACTCCCATCTCCCCATCTCCCTCTTGTCCCTTCCGCACCGCACCACGCTGCCGGCAACAGTGTGCGCGTGAAAGAGTCGAAGCCACCGCGCTTTTGGACCTGCTGCACTTTTGGAGCGTTTTTGGCCGCTTGCACTCTCCGTTTCGCGCTGCGACTCCGCCACGTCAAAGCCTTCCTTCGCAAACGCCGAGCCATCCTACGACCAGCGAGAACGACAAACGCGCACTACCACCGCCGCCGTCCATCTCGCCGCCTGACTGTGCCTGCCGCAGCGCGGTCAGTCCCAGAACGGCCTCGAAGTCGCCCGCGTACCTGCCGTCACCGACTTCCGCGTTTGGTCTCACTGCGCGCCATCACCTACGCACTCTTTCACCACCACCACAACAACACCACCAGGGCAGAACTATTCACTTAGCTTCGTCCCTCACTGCACGCAGCACTTCATACCACTTGCCGCGAGCATCGCTCGTCACCGCCACCTCGACTTCCGCACGACCGATCTGCAAACGAAACAACTGCTGGAAGTTGCGACCCTGAGACACGACCTGCGAAACACCGAGCACTCACTCGCAGCCTCGACAGATTCCATCAAGACATTTGTTGATTGCTGAAATTGCATGGTACGAGGCCAGTAAACTTGCACCGCTCGAGCAGGTGCCTGGTCTTTGTCGGTGCGCTTGAAGAGAGACCGGTGCGTCACGGATTCCTTCAGCGTGGTGGAGTTATCGGCTGACATACATACAGGTTGCAATCACGCACCGCGTCTCCGCTTCCGCCTCTGCAACTGCAATCATGCCAGGCTACTATCAGCGGCCCATGGCCGGTCAACAGCCACTGACACCGCCCGACTCTGATTCCGGCTATGGATACAGCCACATGCACGACGGTCAAGACCTGTATTCACAAGCACAGAGCCAGTGTCGGCAGGACAGTACGTACGACTACCAGCCACAGAGTTACATGCAGCCAGCAGTCGCCCCAGCGCCACCGACATATCAGTACCAACCGCCGAGCTACCAGAACTCCACAAGTCTGCCGCCCATCTCGAACTTCTACGATCCCGTGGCCGCGCCGATTCTACCACCCTTGAGGATTCACGATCGTCTGTCCTTCACCGACGACTATCATCAGCGACTCCAGCAAGAAGAGCAGTCCCAGCGCGCGCGCGAGCAGCAACGACAAGCAGCCAAGGACGAAAAGGCCACCGGCGGAGTGTCAGCGCATCTCGATTACGAGATGGACAGTATGACGGATTTTGTGACACAGGCTGTGACCTCCATGTATGCCTACCACCAATCCCCCATCAGCTTGGCTGATATTGACATGACTCGAAGCTTTCAACTTCGGCAGCCCATCTCACCACAGTTTCGCAAGTGGGTGCACCAGGTGCTCTCGGCGACACGTCTGCCCGCAGCTACGATTCTTCTCAGCTTGTACTACCTCAACGACCGCATGATCAGATTTGCAAAGACCATCGTCCCCGGCGACAACGAAATCTACCGACTTCTCGCGGTTGCACTCATTCTCGGCAGCAAGTTTCTGGATGACAACACCTTCATCAACCGATCTTGGTCCGATGTGACTGCTATCAAGGTTACCGAACTCAACAAGCTGGAAGCCTACTGGCTCGAGTTGTTGGGATGGCATTTGCACATTGACCCATCCGTTGGAAGCGTCAATGGCAACAGCTTCAAGTCGTGGTCTCAGGCATGGGAGTCACACAAGGCTAAAATGATTGCCAAGCAGATGCCTGCACGCCTGTCACCGCTTGACACGAACCTGCATCGCCATGCTCACACCAGCGCGAGCCACGATCGGTACTCCCCGTACCCATCGCCTTACACCACTGCCTCGACTCGGTCATTTGAGCAGCCTCAGCCACTGTCTGCGACCCTGTCCGCGCGCTCCTCGCAGTTCTCGACACCGTACAGCTCAGTTGACCCGTGGGCATCCAGCACACGAAAGGTTGATGAGTACTACAAGTCAACTTCCCGGTATGATACCTATGCTGCTGAGGTCGAAGAAGCGAACCGTCGTGCTGCGTCCGAGGAACGTGCTCGCTACCAGTACGCTTCGAACGCGCACCAGTCCTACTATCAGACGCCACCATACAGCTCTGGTTGGGATACTGGCTCATGGAATAATCACCGCTATGACTGCGGCTGTCAGACCTGTGTCTACCAGCAACACTATCGGAATTATCCAATGAGCTCGACGTACGCGCCGCAGCCAGTCATGGGCTGATGTTGCGGCGAATTGTCGTAACATGGATACGATATATCCAAAACCATCGCGCAAATATGCGCTTCCTTCTGGAGCCTTTCTTGCAGCGTTCTCGCCCTCATCAAAAGTTCGACTCCACCGAATCCGACCACTTCGAAAGATCATGCCGCGTTCTTCCTGCATAAAGTTTTAGTACTCTGGGCTCTGTTTCAACGATACGATTTATGCGACGACCATCACCGTTGGCTTGGCTGGTTGGTCGCAGTTCACATTCACGCATTATCGCATGCATGCATGGTGCTTTACGTCTGGGAACCGACCGCCTCAACACCTTCGCACCAAGGTCACCATACATCATGTCTACTCGCCCCCGGCATTGCGAGTAGACTCTTGCTTTCGTTCTTCGGCGGTCGATGTTTTTTCCCTCACGGATTGTTTTTTTCTGTTACGTAGCATGGGCATCGGATTTGGGGGGAGGAAAGACAATTCATGGGGTCCTCATTGTCACTATTATTCGAACCACAGCACGGCGTTTTACAAAAAGGGGAACTGGGATTAAAAGGGTCTGGGGAATTCGACATGGGGGAAAGTTTTACCGCGAGCGAAGATGCGTTGTTTTGCTGCTTTTATTATGACGTCCTGAATGCACATGGGGATCTGGGAAGAGGAGATTGAGAAACAAAACAAAACAGCGAATGCATCTCGAGGACCGCGATGGATAGAAGGAGGGATCCGCATCGCTGCTTTGTTGTCTTCTCTTTGCTGTTATCCCACACGCAGAGAAGTGCGTTGTCTCTTTTGCATTTCCATTGCGCTGCTGCTAGAAGATACCACTTTTTTCGTTTTCGCATCAGGGACATGGAGATACAATTTTATTCACGATCGCTTTTTGAGAATTTTTGAAGAGTTTTGGGCAAACGATTTTGAAAGTTGAGAACCATTTGGAGAGAGGACGAAGAGAGAGAGAGGAGATACCCCACCACGCGAAACCATTGACAACAACAACAATAAAATTTTGGCAAGGATAGAGGAAAAAATATTATTGGGCTTTTCTTGACTTTCGAAACTGATTTTTGAATTGCAAAAAGGAAGTTGGACTGACTGGCCTTTCTGATATACATATCTCTTTGAATGGAATATGTTTTGGACTGGGAGCCATTTGGTTCGCCTTTGGTTGCATCTTGGACGACTATTTCTATTTCCATTTCTTGTGGGATGTGTCCATTTCGTTCTCCGGGTGGGTGGCCTTCGTGGGGCCGAGGTTTGTGGTGGGTGTTGGTGTGACATGAGGTGAGGTGAGGTGAGATGTGCTGCGGGTGGGTATGTGGTTTGCTTTTGTGGATGTGAAGTGAAGTCGCCAACGCGTGGAAGTGAAGAGAAGAGGAGTGGGAAGGAAGGCTGCCAGTTGATGTGGGCGAGTAAAATTTGGTTAGCAGTTCTTGCTTTCCTGTTTGGGTGAACCGTTGCCTGCGAGAGGTCTTGACTTCACTTCATTTACGCGAATGCGAAGGCAGAGGCGATGACTTGGCATTGGGTTCTTTGCTGGAGTGTGTGAGGCAGGTCGTGTGGATTTCCTATTGGCAAATACGTTTGCGATGTAGAGTTGTTCAGAACACTCCAATGCTCGAGGCCATCCTGTGAAAGATCGGATGAGGAGCGCTCGGTATGTCTGAAGTCCATTGCCAAGAAAGATCTCTTCCGCAAACGATCTCTTTACTGGCGAGACATTTCGAAAGATGTCTCTTCAAGCAATGGAAGACATGTGCTCACCTCCCGCAGACACAGCTTTTCCTCGAATCACCCTCACTTGGTCTCTGCCTTGACGCAGTCTCCTGCACAGCCTGGGCAGAGAATGAGCAGTGATGGCCAGAAGGCATTGGACTTGGCGATCCTGGTGCGACCATCGAAACAGCTTCGAAAGGATCATCTTGAGATCATGCCGTTGGGATCTGACCTCAAAGGCATCGTCTCGCTCATGACCTCACAATTCGTAGCAGATCTGCGCAGTCTGTACAAGTGCAGGTGCATAGCCGTTTACCAGAAGTCTGGACTCTTCACTTCTCCGCCGCCCAAAATCCTCAATAAACAGCTGCTTTTTGGGCGTTCAACACAACTCTTCGTGCATTTCCCTTTCTGGACTGTGGCAGGTCATCTGCTCGCAAGTAGTATACATTGCGGCCGCGGCTCAAAGTGACGAGTTCAAATCGTCCAATGGCGTGATGGTTAGCACTTGTTCTAGTTCGAAATGCAGCGGTTCTCCCGGTGGCTGCACCCTGCACATGCAAGGCCAGTCTTCAGGGCGGCGTTATTGGCAGCTTGGTATAGCCAGGTCTCTGGGCCGTGTCGCGTGGGTGCAAGGCTTAGTGAACTTGTAGGCTTCTGTCTGCAAGAGCACGCGACCATTATCTTCGCGGTGTCAGTTGAGCGACAATGATTCATGTTGTCATTTTCGAGGTTTCAAAGTCGTGTGGTGTCGATTGCGGAACCCGCAAATCGAAGCTGCCTTTCAACCGCGGCTCTTTCTCATTTCCTCGTTCTTGCCACCAACATCCTTCGCTACACCTCGCCCACGCCATCACGGATTGATGATAGACCAGGTCTGAGAGCCTCACTAACACCCGCCGCATGGCCCACAATCACATGGCATTAGCGCTGGCGCGAATCATATCAGCAAGCGATGGAGACGGCGGCGCAAAGTGCGGTTGCATTGAACACAACCGCAGCCCACGAAATCCTGCGAACACTGCTCTTGACCAATTGCCTACATTCATTTCAGCTGAATGCCACGGAAGCCATGCGAACGAAGCTCGCGATTAAAGTTCTTATCAACTTGCTTGCGGTCACTCCGATGCCACCTAAGAGAGCTTCTTATGCATGCCGAGCATTCCAGGTGGGGTTGCGAAAAGACGAATGCCGTAGACACGTTTGGCAATTCAACACGAGGACACAAATGCCTCTCTGAATAAGGTGCTCTATAGCAGTTACTAATGAAGATAGGCTATCTAACAAGACCCATATAGGCGCAGGTTTCATCACGTACAAGTATCCCCACAGCCGATTCTTCTCCAGCGCAGCTCCTCCACCTCATGTTAGCCTCCTTGGCGCGTTCAGCCCAGTCTGCCATCTCGAGGGTCCGGGCCAAGGCGTCGAGGCCAGGGTATACGCCACTGGAGATGTCTTGCACATCGCAAGCTCGCTAGTCTAGCTTCTTTGCGAAGCTGGCCGGTTGCAGCGCCGTCTTATCAACGCATACGCGGTTGAACATGATGTAGTTAAAGACGTAGAGGTCGCCAGACCACTGTCGATCAGTTTGTGAGAGTCTTTTTAAACGAGCAAGCATCTCTTCTGCTTACGCATGGTACGCTAGGACCGCTGGTTCTTGATATTGCACCATGTCTACTTTCAAGAACCTCGCTCAGAGGTCGCCCTTCAAGCGAACTGATACGGGCGGCGTCGAGAAGTCTGACATCAAGGATGTCACTGGCGTTACAGAACTTCCGACTTACGACAATGGCGACGCCGAACGTCGCGGTTCAGTCGCTTCGTACAATATCAGCGGTGTTCACGATGACACGCACCGAAAGCTCAAGCCTCGACACATCCAGCTGATTGGTATCGGTGGCACAATTGGTACTGCGCTTTATGTCCAGATTGGCAGAGGTCTGCTCAATGGTGGGCCTGCCAGTCTGTTCATTGCCTTCACTTTCTGGTGAGAAAGATATCAACAGCATATATTTCAAAAGGAAAGCGTACTCACGGTTGATCAGGTGCTCCGTCGTCCTTGCTGTCACTCTCTGTCTGGCCGAAATGGTGACCTATCTCCCGATCTCCTCGCCCTTCATTCGTTTCGCTGGTCGCTACGTGGATGAGGCCTTTGGGTTCGCTGCTGGCTGGAACTTCTTCGTCTTCGAGGCAATCCTGGTACCTTTCGAAATCACAGCATGCGATGTGATCATTCACTACTGGTCGACAGCTCTTCCGACATGGGCATTGGTTTTGATCATCATCATCTTGTACGGACTGATCAATCTGGTCAACGTAAAATGGTACGGCGAAGTCGAATTCTGGGCTGCCCTTGGCAAAGTGCTCCTGATCATCGGTCTGATCATTTTCACCTTTATCGTCATGCTGGGAGGCAACCCACTTGGCGACAGGTTTGGTTTCCGCTACTGGAACAATCCTGGCTCGTTCAAGCCACTCTACACTGAGATCGTGGGTCAATCGAATTTGGCATATTTCCTCGGTTTTTTGCAATGCCTCATCCAGGCGTCTTTCGTCATTGCTGGGCCAGACTATGTGTCGATGTCTGCTGGAGAGGCCGAGAATCCACGAAAGGTTATGCCAAAGGCTTATAATGCTGTCTTCTACCGCTTGACCACCTTCTTCTGCCTGGGAGCACTTTGCGTCGGTATTCTGGTACCTTACGACGATGAAGAACTTTCCGCTGCCTTTTCAAGCGGTCTTCCTGGTGCTGCGGCTTCGCCTTACGTCGTGGCTATGAATCGCTTGAGAATCGGAGTACTGCCACACATCGTCAACGCGCTTGTCTTGGCCTCTGCCTTCTCAGCCGGTAACTCCTACATGTATTGCGCCTCGCGTAGTCTCTTCGGTCTGGCTCTCGAAGGCAAGGCACCAAAGCTCTTCACCAGGACCAATCGCGTGGGTGTGCCTTACAACTGCGTCATTGCAGTCCTCCTGGTTTGTCTGCTGGCTTTCTTGTCTGTCAGCTCCGGCTCCGCCAAGGTTCTGGGTTGGTTCGTCAGCTTGATCACCGCCTCGCAACTGATCAACTTTGCAATCATGTGCTTCACGTTCTTGATGTGGTACCGAGCACTCAAGGCGCAAGGCATCGATCGCAACAGTCTGCCATACAAATCTATCGGTCAACCATACGTCGCCATTTACGGTCTCGCCTGGACTGCAGTTATGTCGATTGTCGGTGGCTACACAGTGTTCCTGCCAGGCTACTGGGATGCGTCTACCTTCGTTTTCAGTTACTTCATGGTCTTCCTCACTCCCGTGCTATACGTGTTCTGGAAGGTCATCAAGAGAACCAAGTGGTACAAGCCTGAAGAGGTTGATCTCAAGGGCGAAGTTGCAGAGATTGAGGAGGTAAGTCTGGTCCCTAACTTCAATCTCCTTTGCACATGATGCTGATCTGTCTTCTAGTACACCCGCAATTTCGTGCAGCAGCCATACAAGAACATTGGCGACAAGTGGTTCAATAAGATGTTCGGCGGATAGAAATCGCTGCCGTTGAAGCAACGATGTAACGAAGTGGGAAAACCTAACGTCTTTACGAACGATACCCAGTCATACAAAGCAATGAAAAACGAATGAAGCAATTTCTGATTCTCCTCTTTCTTGACGTGAAGTCCAAGCACAAGGCTGAGTGGCGTACCGCAAGGCTGTAGCAATTGCACGTGGAGAACAGCAATGACCTGAGCTCTGGCATTTCCCGTGGGGCACACCTAAAGCTAGCTGCCTGCAAATGTCTGACTCATGATTGGCTCCATGCCAATTTCCCATCTCTCGCTGAAACCTCGCAGTCCCAAACACCAACGTCCGTTCTTGACTCTGCTTCTGCATTACACTTATGCAATGGCCGAGTTACGCAATTCCAGCACTTCTGTACACGATCCAGTACTAGATATAAAAATTGAAGACCTTCCACCTGGAGTGAGATACGTTGCAACGGGCGCCATATTTCGCGAAGATATATCATCAGCAACAACAATTTCTGTTCATCAAACCGCAGTACCAGTACCAGCCCCACAACTCCTCACCGTCAAACGCGCAGCCGACGAAAAAGCCTTCCCAGACCACTGGGAACTACCCGGCGGGAAAGTCGATCCCGGAGAAACCATCCGTGAAGGCCTCGTACGTGAGATCTTCGAAGAGACCGGTCTCCATGTAGTCGAAGTCGTTGGCAAACTTGCTGAAACGCCTTGGACGAGTCAGAGGGGCCAATCCTGGCTGCAGTATTCTTATGTCGTAAGAGTGCAGCAGCCGGCGGAGGTACGATTGGATCCTAACGAGCATGCGGAATGGCGGTGGAGTTTTGAGGAGGAGCTTGAGGAGTTACTTCGACTGCCGAATCAGAAGAGGTTGATGGCTGAGGCGTTTAAGTTTGAGAATGAGCGCTTGAGGCGTAGGTTGGATCGGTTATGATGATCATTTGGTTTGGGAAGCTGAGTGGGATCAACATTCGTGCAACAGTGAACGTGGTTCATGATTCTGGTTCAGCTTCTGCGTTTTGTCTTGCGAGGTCGAGTAGCATTTCCAGGACGCTCTGGGTGTGTGCGGAGAATGGGAAATGTTCCTCTCCTTCCAGGCAGACCACGTTGGAAGGTTGTATACTCCAGTTGTCGCTTGTAACGGCACGCCCTTTTTCTCGTGGTTCTTGCATGTAGTACTCGAATGGTTGGTAGTGTTTGAAGTTGTCGTCTTCATCTTTCGTCTAAAGGAATCAATTTTGTTAGCATTTCAAGCATTACTTGTGTGATTGCTCGTCTCGGAAGTTGTTGAGACTGCGCCAGGCAAAGACATACCTTACTGAGGCCGCCGTTAAACCAAAGTGGCAAGCCTTCGCGATCAAAGTGCAAGAGTTGTGCGGAACAGATTGCCTCTGATGACCTTTTGGTGGCCACAGTCGTGTTGAGTGTGCCCATAGTTCCAACGACGCTGTCATGGAACGAGTATCCCAAGTCGCCAGCCAGCTCCCAACTGAGCCAGAAGGTCTCCTTGTCGCCGTAGACCATCTCGTAGACACCCTTCTTGCCCAAATCCTTGTTGCCATCTCGGTCTGGGCCATTCATTCTTGTGGTCAGAAGCAGAGAAACGAAGTGCTTCCATTTGTCGATTACTAGCACTCCAGAGTCCTGCTGATGTCCGCTTTCGCCTGTCCACATTCGACTCTTCTTGACATGGTCTGATATGGGGCTCGGCAGAATTGACTTGAGCCAGCCTCGCTTTTTCTCTGGATTCAGATTTCTGTCCTTGAAAAAGAGTGCTCCCGTGCTCGTGTATTGCTCGTCGTCGAACATCGTTTCGGGGTTGACAAGGAAAAGTGCGTCGGCGTCGATGAAAAGGACTTCGCGGAAGGAAGACATGAGAATGGCGAAGGGCTTCATTGCCCACCCTGTGCTTCGTTAGCAAGATGCGGAAATCAGCTGAACCTATTCTGCACCATACCTTTCAGAGCCCAACCCTCGTCATTCACCATCTGGCTCAAGTCTCTTGTCAAGACTCCTGGCAAGGCTTCTAAAGCATCTCTGTAATCTTCGCTCAAGTCCTCGTCTCCAAGATAGAGGATCTCAATCGGCAATTCGCATCCAAGTTTCCGGAACGAGGGAATACTTGTCAAGAGGTAAGGAGCCTGTCCATCGCCTGCAGTGAGGACTATGCCTTTGCCTCCACTGTAGAAGCTCGCATGTAGCGACATGTGGTCAGCATAAAATGCCATTGTCCACGGGAACAGACGCGCAGCAAGTTTGTTGATGTAGGCCCGGAATCTGTCGTAGCTGTGAACTGCTTCAGCGAAGTTCTCAGACGGAAGCTTTGCTGCTCGCAGTTGTGGAATGATGTCTCTCTGAGACAGCGTAGGCCCATCGATCACAAAGTGAAGTGCTTCCCATGCTGCCAGAGCTTCTCTGAACGCCCTTGTTCTGAAAGCTAGATCTCGGAGGAGTGCTTCTCCAGTTGCTGTGAGAGGCGACAAGATCCCTTTTGTGCGAACTTCGTCTGGATATAAAGATTTGAGCTTCAGAACCGCTTCCTCGATGTTAATATTTGGTCTCTTTGGGACGATGGGAGTTTGGTGGGAGGGAGCATGTTTCATGATGGCTGGCTTTTCAGGCTCCCGAATATCTTCAGCTGGTGGCTCATAGTGTGTATCCTGCGGCGAGTACTCTGGAACATCTGGTGCCTCTCGAACTTGCTGTTTCCTGATGCCGTTTTTGAGAGGAGAAGGAGCGGCCTCAACGGCGGAGGGAAAGAATAGCAAACCCAGGATAGACAAAAGAAGCGTGCCAGCGATAACACGGCACATGATGACCCGCCTCTTGTGTCGGGACCAGTATGGGAGCTGGATCATCACGGTGAAAAGACGGGCTCGCGCGCGGCGTGAAGGCGAAGGACAAGAAAAAAAGGAAGCTGCTACTCACCAGGCACTAAGAAAGGCTACATTGCTCTTCAGTACCAGGAGACTCGTGAGAGTAGGGCGCACGCTGCAAGGCTGAACCAAAGGACCCTCTCCAGACCGTGCGAGACCATTGGAGGCGTTTTGTGGCTTGCTGCACGCCAGAAGTTTATATGCCAATCCGAAACCGACGAGACCCCTGCAAACCGTGCACACTTCTGGCCGTCGAAGCGACCGCACGCTTCCGGTTCTGTGGCTGCACCATCGATGTGCTTTCCGGATCATCATGAGATGAGCGACTTGGCGAACCATCGAAAGCAGCGTTGGAATTAGCCTGCACGTGCTGATTTATCGCTCTCTCAAAGAGGGAAGAGGACGAGACACCCACCAGTCGGAGTGGAAGTCCTGCTCACGCACTCTCCTTTTGCGGAACGCTGGCCTCCCGGAGCTGATGCCTTTCTCTACAGCATCGGTGACGTTACCTGGGCAGTGTACGCGCCGCCGACTCGATCTTCACATGCTGGCAAAGATCAGGAAAGTTCTTGCGCTGACAGCAGCCTAACCTCAAGTCAGTTCTGCTAGCAAATCCAGACGACGACCTGAATCGTGTACTCTGTCCGAATCCAGTGTTCCAGAAGGACCAGCACAATATCTCGTCGACTTTGCTTCTTAGTCGTCACCATCATGGAAGCAACGCGAAGTGGAAGAACTGTCATCATCAACACGAATAGAAATCTTGATCTTCCCAAACGTGCCGCTGCTCATTATAACAATACTCAGGAGGCACGCTAGTGGCTGCACACTATCCCTCTTTTGTCGACGCTTCTATACTAAAGGATTCACATTTTGCTACCTTCAGAGCTCACAACGCGCAGCATGGGCAACAATGATGAGACCTCCATGTCTTTTGCGTCCATCCATGTATCGACCGTTCTACACAAGTGCAACATGGCCTGGATGCATGTCATCTGGCGTGAAAGTGGTCCGCAATCACGATGGAACAGACATTCCCGCGGCGATTCTGCCATTCCTATTGTAGTTCGTCATGCAAGCCACTCACTGCGTAGTCCCAACTCTGATTATACTAATGCTGAGTCCTAGTACGCCTGCACCGATCGCGGTTTCCATAACACGGCTGTCCGAGTTCAAATATACTCGGTCGCTCCGAGACCACTTTGACAGCCTTCTTGCACACTCCTTTGCGCGACTACACACACCGCAACCATGGTCCACTTGACAGCATCACTCGTTTTCCTCCTCGGCGCCCTCCAATCTGTGAGCGGCAGTGCAATCGCTGATCCTAACTACGGCAACAAGGGTGGTGTCTGCAAGTCGTCTCAGTACTCTAAGTATGCTGAGCTGGCCTACTATGAGCCAGCGAAGCAATACTGCAAGAAGCAATACCCTGCAACGGTCACCGTAACTGCCAAAGGCTATGGTCATCGCCAACCAAGGACTGCACTCCCAGAGCCGGGTTACGAGAAACCGGCTGGGTACCCGGCGAAGCCAACCAAATGTAACAAGGGCCGCAGGGAATGCCTCTTGTCTTCTGTCAAGAATGGACCAAAGACTGCTGCGAAGACTGTGTGCTCTTGCTACGTGCCACAGAAGACTGTGACAAAGACTGTGTACCCACCGAAATACTATACAAAGACGACGACGAAGTGCACTACTCCGTATGTTACTCACCGGCATGCACAGCTTAAGTGATTATAGACTGACCAATTTCCATCAGAAGCACTACAAAATCGACAACTAGGAGCACTACTAAGTCCACAACTACCAAATCGGAGACTACCACTACTGAGACAACTGTAAGTATCGCCTGATTCGACTTTGGGATCGGACTGGCAACGACACTTTGGACCCAGGCTAATGATTTGCAGACCTCGACCACTACGCCAGTGACCGTATGAGTAATGGACACTAGACAGCTAGATGGATGCTAATGTTTCCAGACGTCGAGCACAACGATATCGGATACCACGAGCACTACCTCAGACAGCACGACTACCAGCGATAGCACGACTACCAACGGAAGCACGACTAGCGACAGCACGACTAGCACTCAAACTTCAACGAGTACTTCTGAAAGCACGACTAGCAGCACAACTAGCAGCGATACTACAACTTCGACAACTACTTCGGACAGCACGACAACAACATCCGTGAGACACGACGAATACTATCTAACTCCATATTTTGATACTGATTGTTCTAGACTACGTCTACCACCGATACTACAACAACTACCTCGGACAGCACAACAACAACATCCGTGAGATCTGATTGATACTATCTGACCCCATGTTTTGATACTGATTGTTCTAGACCACGACTACAACTGAACCTACTACTACAGTAAGAGATGATTGAATTCGCTGACTGCATGAAGCAACACTAAGCATGTTAGACAACGACTACAACTCCACCTACTACCACAACAACCTCCACAACGACTACTGTAAGTTTTAGCAGCGATCGTCTTCATGGAAAGAGCATGCTGACTAACTGATTAGACCACTTCCACCACTACTGTAAGCTCTCCCCCACTGCCCACGTAGCACAGCACATGCTTCTCGTCCTCTCATCTATAAATGCCTCGGGGAATTCGATCACTCCCGGAAAGTCCGGCCTCGCTCTCGTGAACCCAGCTAACGATCCCATCGACCACCACCCAACCCCCCATCGGGACTTGCGGAGCTCGCGGACAATTCGCCGCCCCAACCAAACTCCGCACCAGAAACGAAGGTTCTGTGCAAGCTTGCCAGAACTGGTGCATTGAAGTTCCAGATTGCGAGAACGTTCTCGTGCTTCCCAGAGATGATCTCGACGCATTTGGACCCAACGAATGTACTCAAGTTGCTGGGGAAGTCCAGAGAGTTGGTCCTGGTTCGCACCGTGTCTTCGCACGGCAGTGCTAGACTGTCTGGACAACCCAAGTCTTTGTGGGATCAACTGGTGACGGCAGGGACGGAGGAGGAGAAGTTGGATTTTGACTTCGAGTATATAGCTGTAACCTGGAAATTATTTGCAACATACGACACTGGATATGCTTCAAATACTCACACAAAATTATACTAAAAGTACACATGCATATACTCTTCTTCTCTGTAGACCACGGTAAGCTGAAACCACACCGACCCAACTCCAACTTTCAACAGGATTCACACACCTTCTGCTCTACCTCTTTGACGAGAGAGCACAATCCCTCCCACTTCCCTCATGCTAAAAAACTTCTCCTCTGCTCTCTTGTTGTTCGAACCCCAGCTAACCTGCCCACAGACCCGCCCCCCAATCATAACAACCTGCGGCCAAGCCGGGGCCTGGAGTGCTCCCACCACCATTGCCGTCACGAACAAACTCGGCGACGAATCATGCAAACTCGAATGCGATGGAACGGATGGCTGTGAAGGCGTCATGGTGAAGAACTTGGTGGAACCGCCGCTGCCTAACATCGTTGTACCCGTGCAATGTACTTTGTACAGAGGCGAGGTTACAGAGCAGGGATTGGACATCCAACGCATTTATGGAGAAGTTTGTTGGGCTCCGAAGGTTTGAGGGGTTGCGTGATGTGAGGGGAGGTGGATCAGAGGATTGGAATTGGGGAGGGAGGAGGGGATGGGGATTGTGATTTTTCGATTCCAATTCTCGGGAATACAGATTTTACGATTGTTCCCGTGGGGGGTTTGTCACACGCGGGTTTGTGGTATATAGCTTTGCGGCAAACACACTAATAAGAACTGAGAAACAGTTGTGAGAACAGACAGAACACCTTCGATTCACTACGTAGCTGGTGCTGTGCGCAGCCGGACCGCTCGTGCGGCTTCTATACATGATTGCCGGCCTATTTCTACGAATGCCAAAAACGTCTCCAGGTGAGCATTCACGACCGGTAAATTTCTTACTGCGAATTCCCATGAGTCGCACTGTCGCTGCCTAGTAGCAAGATATGCAGCTTGGGACCTGCGCCACATCTAGCCAACCCTTTCTCAACAAGCATTTCCCCGATATTCAGATTTCAAACTCAATCTCCCTCTTACCTCATACCTTCCTCTTGCCCTTCCGCAACCTCTTCCTCGTCGCCTTCACCTCGCTCCACCGCTCCTCAACAGTTCCAATGACGCGAATTACAACTTCGCCATTTGCGACGATGGCTTTCTGTGCCAAGTGCACTACGACACCGATCGTAAAGCCAGCGGCACGATTATAGGTCATCGACCACGTGCTCCTCGGGCGCTGGAGAATGAGTCGCCTACTCGGCGGGTTCGTAATAAAGACCTTTTGTAGAGACAATACGGACGCAAGAATTTGAAGTTGAGCAGCTGTAGCGTTCCAGGTTGGTATTCCAGGATATGTGGGCGTGAGAAAGTGGTCGAGGGACGGATGGATGTTCCTTAGGGCGTATAGCCTCGGAATATCACCATTTGGATCTCGCCATGGATATGGAAATACTGGAGGTCGAGAAAGCTGGTATGCTGTCGCAAAATCGGAGCTGACGATGTTCCATTCCGCGTCATCGTGCCGTGTCTGACTTATAGCGAGCCATTCCCTTGGAGTTGATGCGGCTAGAAAGCGACGTTCGTGGAGAGCTGAAGAAGAAGTTATCACATTATGCCATGTCTTGCAGATCCGGAGGAACCGAGCGAGATCTGTGGTTGTGAGGTTCGCCAGAATAAGTTCGAGCAGTTCGACAGTGCTTGTCACGCGTGACGCTGCAGACAGGGGAGTTGTGGAATCCATGTTAGATGTCAACTGTGGAGGTGCGCGCCGTCGCAGTGATAAAGAGAATCAGAATTGCGCTAGAGTTTAAGGCCACCCATTACCATGATCATGGTTTGTGACTCACGTGACTCAACCAGATACAGTCCGCATGTCGCTTGCTCGTAAGTCTGCCCAGTTAGTCCTCACGCGCGAACCGATACCCACCAATATCAGCGTCTATGGCTTCCCCATCGGTATCGGTGTCCGTGGCAACGCAAGAAAGAAGCATGCTTGGCGACTAATTCATATTCTGCTTGGAGCCGACATGATTCGATCGCACAACAAGATAGCCTTGATGAAATGGACCTCATATCTTTGCTGTGAAAGAGTAGCATTGCAATGAAGGAGTACCATGATCTGATCTTGAAAATGCCCCGATAACACTCATTGGCGATAGTCACTAGAACAGTCAGAATATTTCGTCATATGAATCTCACCATCCTCGAGTCTCATCGCGATGATTGGTCCCTGGATAGTGCAGTGAACGATGGATATGACTTTGAATGTTACGGCAAACGCCATAGTAGCGTCGATGCTGTCTGCTCAAGTGCAGCTTAGCCGGAGCCATCCAGGAACGGATCCAAGACAGCTAGGCGACCGCATCAACTGCGCTCAAGCATCAATCCTCGGAACTAGACTGCTTTGCAACAGCTGGTAGTGCAGCGCGGACCGGAATGCTAAACGCTTTGTTAGCGATAGCATAACATGGCTGACGAGCTATACTGCCGCATACGTCTCATTCCGCACTCGCCAATGCGAATCGAACCGCTGTCGAGCTGGCTTGGAGTGACACGTCGGGTGCTTGTAATTTCTTCTCGACTGTAAGAATATCGCGTGGCTGATGAAACAATAGTCTCATTCCAGCCATGTGGCTCAATTGTGATGCAGTATAGGCGCCATTGTAGAGCACGGCCGACATGTGGACGTTAGAGACGTCCTTTGGCGAGACTCTACCCCAGATAGATGGCGTAGCAAATTTCATAGCGTTCGGCTCAATTGGCGCCTTGTCTACGGTGACCGAATAGCTCGTTCTCGTGGGCGAGGGATGCCCGATGGCTGTTTGTCCGTCGGTCGTGGCTGATAAGCATTGCGCGTCTTCCGAGCTCAACAGACCAACGAGTGATGCTTGCCACCCGCAGAGGATGACCACCTGGTGGCAGTAGTCGCAATTGATGTTGGCAATCAGCCGCGGAGCAAGTCGAGCCTCTCCCCTTCGATGTTGAATCTTGACGGACTTGGCAGCCTAGATGGAAGACGGACATATCGATGAGCTACGCTCCCCGTTTGTCGCGCGCGCTGTGTGCTGAGTGAGTTGAGGACGGGCGTGGTGTCGACACGACCGATTGGCAGGAGGATGATGGTGAGACACGCGCGAAGCTGAAGCACGCCAAGCCTGGACAGCCGACCAATCATGCTTCAGAAGGCTCCTTCGCGCTCAAAATATCACACTCCACACTTCCATGGCTGAAGCGCTTCTGTCCTTACACAACAGCAGACACCGGACGACGAGAACCTCTGGTGCAGCGACCACGACAATCGAGCGTGTCTCCGCGTGGCTCGCTACCACGTATCGCCGTCGCCGCGGAAGGCGCCCAAACCATTGCCTCGCCGAGAAGGTGATGATCCGCGTGCATAGCAAAGGGGACGATGCACCAGGTCCGACTACTGAAGCAGGCTCGAAACCAACGTCTTCAGGAGGAGCATCAGCAAACAGATCGCATACCCAGTCTAGACTGGGAGCAGCCTTCGCCACCGCTTCAAGAGCTGCAGTCCTGACAAAGTGCAACTTGAAACAGGAGATCGGGCGCAGAGTCTGTTCCTGCAGTAGCCAAAAACATCCATCTGGGTGAGCCCAGCGCCACTTTTGCGTCCCGAGCAGTCGGCTGGCCGTGATGCAGCCGCTTGTGCGAGCATGACACGCAGCACGTTCCTCGCGGCTGCAGCCTCCAAGGCGTCAAACATGGCGCTGAATCTGCCACACACGCGGATGCGAGCTTGATGGTGCTCCACGTGAGGCGTCCCAGACTAGGAAGAATGCCTTGGTCGGTAGGAGCCCATGTTTGAGCAGCATACAAAGGGAAGTTGTTCCAGCCCTCATACACCCTTCAGACTTCTCAGTATTCCGCTTCTCGTTCTTTGCACTGTTCAACTTTTCCTTCAGAGCTGGCTCACTCGTTACGCCGCTCTAGATTCTATTTCATAGATACTATTTGACCAAGCATCGGCATTCGCAACGCTTTGCTTCAAAAATGCATTTCCATTCTGCGGCATTTCTTGCTGCCAGCCTCTCAGTTCACCAAGTTATTGCCACAGGTGGCAAGTACGGAGGTGGATGGGGCGAGCGTGCTTACTTTTCGACGCCTGATACTACAGACAACAAGTGCTCGACCAACCAGACCAACGGGTACGACTGGAAAGATCTCTCCACGGGCTCCTTCAACAACTATGGCAGCAACAAATTCTCTGGGTGGACTTGTGCGAACTCATTCGGGAAGCGCGACAGCTTGACGAAGAGGACCTTTCAAAGCAAGTGCATAACTGGAAAACTAGACGATGAACCAGCTGTCGATTGTGATGGCGATGACAAGATGTCCATCAAGACTTTTCAAGTCTCGTCAGACCAAGATGACGATGTGGAACTTGAATGCCATTACACCATGCCTGACAACTCGGTGTGCAAAGAAGTTCATACCTGCGCTTCAAGTGGATCCACTATCAAGAACACCCAATGTGGTGGAGCCAAGAAGGTGACCTTCAAACCGTACGGCAACAGCAAGGGCAAGGGCTGCAACATTGGCGTTCACAGCATCGAATTCGACTGTGAGACTGCGTCTGTGCCGCCAAGCTATTCTACGACGGCACCTGCCAGCAGCAACACCCAGCCTCCTTCCTACGGCACTACCAGCGCAGAGTCCTCTGCTGTGTCTACGTCAATTCCAAGTTACGGCTCTTTGAGCTCGGAAACGCCACCTCAACACTCGACTTCTGAAAGCGCGTCTTCCTATCCAAGCTCTAGCACCCAAGGAGTACCTGGCTACCCTACGACCAGCAGTGTCGAGACTTCGCCTGTGGAGCCCTCTTCTCCAGTGTATTCCAACCCGCCTAGCTATGGCAATTCGTCGACCGTGAAGGTGCCTGGACATGGTTCAAGCTCAACTCAAACGACAGGATCACCTGTGGAAACGCCTCCCACCTATCCGCAGCCAGAATCGCCAGACGTTCTGCCAAAGTGCATCAACAGCTGGCTGCACTTGACTACCTGCAGTGGTAACACCGACTACGAATGCTTCTGCAAGAACAGCGACTTTGTCGGCAAGGTCTACAGCTGTGTCAGCGCTTGGTCTGACAGCGATGATGACACCAACTCTGGTGCTGGTTACTTCATGGGTCTCTGCGCAAAGTATGTTCCGGAGAATCCTGCAATCATCACAGGCTGCCCTTCGACCATCACCCCCGCGACAGGATACCACACTCCGACTTCTACTCCAGACTCCCCAGTCTCTGAACAGCCACCTCCATCCTCAGGCAAGACTGTCACACATTACAGCACCATCGTAGCAACAATCACAAGCTGTGGTCCAGACGTCAAAGACTGCCCAGCAGCCTCAACACACCTCCAGACGTCCACTCAACCCGTGGCTACATCAGTCGAGACCAGTCCTGAGACAACAGGAGACAGTAAACCACCACCAGCAGTCCCTTGCACAACAATCACCTACTCCTCCGAACTCGTCATCCCAGCAACCTACTCCACCGGCGAATCTCAAGGCGCTACAATCCCTTCCAGCAGCTGCACTACCCAATACGTCACAACTGTAACCGTGCCCCAAGTCCAGATCACAACCTACACAGTCACCGAAAGCGGCAGCACCCACGACGTACCAGGTCTAGGCTACGAGACTCCACCTCCTGCTCCTTCTTCTACAGCTGCTTCCCCTGTAGGATCCACCTCCGTACCTCAACCTCCTGCTTCATATCCCATTACTACTGCTTCCGGCCCAGCGCCGAGCGTGCCTGTGTATGGCGGTGGTAGTATTGGAACGACATATATCCCAACTCAACCAACTGGACATATTCCTCAACCATATACTGGTGGTGCGGGACAGAAGATTGCGAGCGGAACTTTCCTTTTGAGTATTGTTTTGGTTGCTTTTGCGAGAGTTTTGTTTTGATGATTCAAATGTGAGCAACGAGGGGAATGCGTTTCATGTACATGTAGGAAATGAAGAGCTGGATTCTTTTCCTGGATTTACGGGTGATGGGAAATGGGAAATGGAAATGGCGTGTAATGAGACAATGAATGTCGATGAAGATAACAGAATCATCGACAGGAAAAGGCATCGGCGGGAACCGAAAGACATGCGGCGTTATTACTTGTTCGTAGAGATGGCAAGATGATGTAGATGGATAATGAATGGCATATGTGGAATGATATTCGTTCGCGCGACGCAATGACAATGACATGCACAGTAGCCGATCTCGTGGCATTAATCATTATCTCATCGCCATCTTGCCGCCGCCAACGAAGCCAAACAAGACAATCCGATCGTGAGAATAAACAATTCATCTTCTATGCAATAGCGCTAATATCGCCAGACCCCAGAAATTCCAAAGATTCATCGACTATTGAGAATCACCACCACCACCACCACCACCACCACCACCACCAGCAGCAGGAACAACAAAAGCACTAATTTGAATACAACTTCCAACACCACTTTCAAAATCCTCCCCATCGCCAAGGAAGTACGTATTGGTCAACCCGCATGATAAAGGATTAACAACAAACGACGGCATCGGCTCCGGCTCCCCATCATCAGGCTCGGGAATAATTTGACGTTTGCGCCTTCTGCGTTCTGGAAGTTGAGGCACCTCTCCCGGACTACCCCCGCAAGAAATCTCGCATGTGTTGTCATCGTTTCCGTTATCAAGCATCTCACAGAACACAGCACTAGAACCCTCAGGGAAAGTTGTACCATCTGAATCAAAACCCGCAAAGCCGAGTTGTTGAGGGTTATTGCCTTGGGTATTACTGATGAAAGCTTGCAATGTTTGGCCCTCGGAGAATAGATTGCCATTGTCGTTGAGGGAGAATGTGGTGGGGCCGAGTTCGGCTGGAGAGATGAATTCGATAGGGCTGACGGTTTCGCCGCTGCCTACGACGGCTCGGAGACCTTGTACAGCGCCAATATTGTCGGCGTTGGGAGGCGTGGCTTGTACAGGGTTGCCTAATACGATGTTGAAGGCTCCTGTTGGGAGAACAGGGCGGCCGGAGGTTACTGTGGTGCTCTCGGTCTTGGTGGTTTTGATTTCCTGTGAACTTGGATTAGCGGAGGTGCTGTTTTCACGATCGGGTACGACTGACAGTCTCAGTGGTGGTCGTGGGCGGAGCAGTGGTGATGGTTTTCTCGGTGACGGTGGGAGTCTCCGTGACAGTGCTCTTGTTAACCTGTTCCAAGATCAGTAAAAGTCGATTGGATTCCGGTGAACACATCTTACAGTAATGGTCGATGTGACTTTCTTGGTCGTTGTAAAAGTGCTGAACACAGTCGTTGGGCTTGGCTTCACATCAACACACTTGCAAGCCGAGCTGATGGCTTTCTTGCCCTTGTAGTCACTGAAGCATTTTGGCTTGGGCACACTATATGAAGGAGGATAGCTGCGACGGCGAAGTTCCGGAAGTAACGAAGGTGCAGAGCATGTGGGCTTAACCGTCACCGTGGATGTTGTGTCGGTCTCAATGACAGTTTTTCGCGTCCTAGAGCATCAATGTGAGTAATACTAGCGCCAATGGGAGCGTGTCAAGACTTACACTGTGGATGTCGAGGTCTCGGTCACCTTGATGGTTGTTGGGGCAGCAGTGATGGTTTTCGTGCCCTTCGTCCTGGTAGTAGAGTATGAACTCGTCCTATCGGCGTTTAGTCAGTCGCGCTCGAGAAGCGATTTTAGGTTTCTTGTTGCGTCTGGTGTGCTGACGGTCGCGCCTGAGAATACGTACACTGTCCGCCCCTTGTATATAGTGGTTGTTGTCTTTGGCACCTTCATGTAAGAACTGCAATAAGACGAGGCGCTTTTCTTGCATTCTTTGCCAGGGCAGCCATAAGTACCGGCATCGGCAACAGTGCTGAGCCCGACCAGGAGGGCGAGAGAGGAGAAGAGACGCATGATGGTGGCGGTCCTGAGGCAAGGACTGGAAGTAGTATAGGGCGTAAAAGCCCAAATCCGTGAGGCGTCACGCACAAGTTGGTATGAGTGTCGGGTGAAGAAATGTTACGGACGACGTTGCCACCACGCGTGTCTATGTATGTGGCTGCATTCTATCGTTTGTTGGCGTGAGATGGGGCCTAGAAGGCGCCTGGTTCGAGCTCAGCATCACGCAGTCTCGTTTCGGTAAAAGCTTCGCGACTGCAGCGTGTACTGCTGGGCCAAGGCCGTAAAAGACCTGAGGCGTGCATGGTGTGCGTTAGAGCCGCGTCTAGACATCAGATCAGTAGAGGTGGTTCGCGGTGCCGAGCCGAGAACGGTTTGGCGCTGAGCTCAATCTGGATAGAACGCTTTGGATTAGGCTTCGAGCGGACAAGACCTATTTCCCTCTCATCAGACTCAGTGGCTTGGCAACCAAAGGTCGTGGTTGAAGTCCTGACTTGCCTCATCGCTTAGCAAAGGCTGCAGAACATCTTCGTGTCAAGTCTTCGACAGATCTTGTCATTTGCACTCTGTTCTCTTACTGTCAGAGACCTCGGACGGAATAAGGGCTGCGTCGTGCGTATTTGGTGGCGTCTTTTCGCCCGCAGCAAGCTATGCAGCAGTAACACATGAGGACTGTCAGTCGCGGAATACAACTATGAACATTTCGCACTTTGCCTCAGTTCAGTGCCCGTCGAGAAGTCTGCTGGCTCATCGTGGAGGTGATGCGCTCGAAGTGTCCAGCAGGCCCGTGCGCTTTGTGCTACGGCAACTGCTCCAATTTCCAAGTAAACATAGGCATTCAGCCGGGTGCTCATGCGGTGAGACCTGTTTCGAACAAGTGCAAGAAGTTTGCCAGTTTACGAGGACTAATCCGCCGCAGTGCGCCTGCAAGATGCCTCGCCAGTAACACCAGAGGATCTTCCTCTCTGTTGGCAACAGGTGGGAGATGCCTTCATGAACAATTCGAGACTTGGTCCTTTTATCGGAGCCCGGTCGCCGTTCCTCCAGGCGATGTGGCACGGTAGAGGTTGTTCGGGTGCTTGCGTGGAGCGGTGCAATGTCAATGTGAGGTTGAGGGAGAGGAAAGCGACGACTGGAATCAGACGTGGTTCACTGCAGGGTTTCGGCCGGTTCAGTCCGCGCTTCGTCCCGCCTCCCGCTAGAACCCTAATTCTGAAGTTCTCTCCGCTTTGTTCTGTTCTGGCACCCATCTTCCACGCTGCCGTGATGGGAATGCATACCAGAGACACGTGTATGCAAAAACATCGTGCGAAGATCAGTCGAGAACTTTAGCAACTGATTCATGCGGGAACTCCGGAGAAAAGACAGCGATCAAGCCACGCGATGTGCAGCCCCATTCGAGTCTACATCTTCCAAAAGATGAGAACTATAGACACTGGACGGTGAGCATTCGTTGTTGATCAAGCAAAGACTCAAGATCTTGAGCCTCAGGCTTGTTCATGGTCGCAGGTGAGGCCGACACCACATGGAATCGCAATCTAGCAAACAAACCGTACAGCAGTATCTGTACGACATGTCATCATGATCAACAAGGCGCTGTTGTGCCGCCAGGCGGAGGCCGCGTGAGTCGCTGCATGCTCGGCCTCGCACTGCAGTTCAAGCTGCTGGGGGAACGAAAATTGGCAGTGTCCTCTCCTGTTCCCAGACTCGCGACGAAGCGCACCTGTCTCCCGAAACTCTAGCATCAGTACGTTCTACTGACCATGCTTTTACCACCATTGATTGCGTTGCTCGTATGTATCGTTCCAGAGACAAAAAGTCAAGTCGCCAATTCTTGGGTCAATCCTCCAGCCTATGCAATACAGCAAGACTGGAGTGCAAATCGTCTGTGGGTCGTCGGAGAGGTGCAGACCATTCAATGGACCACAGTCTTCAGCAACTACAGAATTGAAATGTGGCAGCATGATGTTAACATTAGCTCAAACGCGAACAACAAAGTCTTGGGAACAATCTACAGTTAGTCTCTCACATGACCTGCTGCTGTTGCTGTACTGATAAATCTGTAAAGCTTCTCCTAGCGGCGTCGACTCGTCTAACGCTGGGTCGTTCAACTACACAGTCGACAACGATCTTGACTTTCAACCAAATTCGCCGATTCTGTTCACATGGATGTTCGACCTGAATGGCGACGGGAACTTCTCATCATACGCTGTCAACTTAACGCAGGCTAGCAGCAGTACGATTGCAAGCTCAACGGCGACTTTTTCGACGTCGTTTCCGACAACCTCATCGTCCGCCATGTCAGCTTCCAGTTCGAACCAAAACGACAGTTCTTCCGGCACAACACTTGCTTTAAGAGTCGGTATGGGCGTGGGGCTCGGTCTAGGCATACCTCTCCTTCTCATTATCGGTGGTATCATCGGCTGGAAGATCAGACACCGACGCTCGACCTCGTCACCGCGCGAATCGCAAGAGAACGCGAATCCGTCGAAGGCACAGGCACCTCCCAGCTACCCTGACATCACTGGCGGACACGAAATACAGGCACAAAAAGTCTCCCAAGAGCAGTCCAATGACGAGGGCGAGAATTTGGCAAGTCGACAACCAGTACTCGCGATGAATTCGCACCGGCCGTCGGAACTTGAGAGCTAGCCCATTGCATAGTCCTTGGCAAAGTTCAAGAAGCGATGAACACGCCGTGTAGAAATAGTGGGAAATGAGGATGGACCTCACGCGCTGGCACAAAGAGGGTGAAGAATGTCGTGTATAATATCTGTGGTGCGCTACGATGCTGGGCGGCAACAGTGTTTGTCGTCGAGTAAGGCGACTAGCAAGAGTTGACAGAGCAGCGACCCGAGCCCACGGCGCATACCAAAGCGAAGTCGTGGTCTACAAGAAACGCAAGAAGTAAGAACATGAGTCGGAAAACAGTCATGCAGTAAAGCATACGTCCCGTCTATCGCAAGATGTATATTTCGCAAACTAGGCATTCACGTCCGTATACGATATAGTATCAGATACAAATACTGTTCCGTATTGCCGCCTTTGCATGTTCGGAGCGCCCCTATTCGCGTTCTGTCCTTTGTCGGGATTGATTTGGAGATTTTGCCTGCCTTTCCGAACTACCCATATCTTTTCAGACAAGCCAGGTACTGATCATTAGCGTACAGTCGCAGCGAATGGAGTATACGAAATCAATATACGCTTGGTGTCTCGCTCCTTTCGTGTTTTTTTCTCTCGTGGCTTTGATTAGTACTGCTTTGTGGGTGACAGGGCGGCATTGGGATCCAGCATCGGCTTGCACGAATGGCAGCCAGATACCCATATTCCGCCTAGATGTGATGAATCGGTGCGCCTGTGTTGGACGGCTGCAAGGAGTTGATATCAGGAACAATGGCGGGCGTGCTCCATGGCTATTTCTGCACGAGATGGCCCCGATTCATGAGCGAGCTTCCAAGTTCCCAGAGCTTCACTTCGCATACTTGTCGCTATGATAGCTGCAAAGCTTGTTGTATTACGTAGAAGCATGTACGGCGAAGTTTCCAAGTCTCACCACGTCCCCTCGTGTTCCCGTGGAGAATTGCAGGAAGGTTTGGAGGCTTGCAGAGGTGAGGTCTGGCTGGCCTTGGCAGGGAACGGTTCATAGCCAGGCGAGAAGAGGCGCTCTCGTGGCTCGTGGCATGCCTTCGTCCAACTGCCATTTTGGTAGCATAGTGGCGTGATACAGCGACGTCCGAGTCGTGATCATGTTTTCGTCTTCTCTCCGCATGCTCATGTGAGAGTGTGCACGTGCAGATTTGCCACCTACCGTCAACGGATTTGGTGCAGACTGCTGCTCAAACTCGTTCCGTAAGGCGGTGGATGTCGGAAAGCTAGCACCGTGTGCACATGCAACGAAGTTGAGTCTCAGTGGAAATAATGTCGGACGGAGTCATTCGTCCGAAGCATTCTTGCCTCCAAAGTGAGTCCCTGTTAAGAATGTCTAGCACGTGACAGCGCGTGCTGGCTCGTGCACATCTACAGCTTGAGCTGTGCAACTCCCATGGCATCTGTAAATCATAACTCTTAGACACTAAGTTGTTCACCGACTCACTGACAATGCCATGAGCGCTGTCTGAGTACAAGTCGCTCCAATGCCGCACTACACCATCCCCGTCAGCTCCTCCAACGGCCGCAACTCGCCCAAACCTCCGCCGAGCACCGTCTACACAGTCTCCGAGCCTCCCTATCATGGTCAGCTCAAGACTACCACCGATGCCTACCGCTCGTCTTCTCCCGACACCGCCATCGTCATTGACAATGGCTCGTCAGCCATACGCGCTGGCTGGCAATCAGATGCCGATCCTCGTCTGGTCTTCCCTCCGCTCATGGCGCGCTACACCGATCGCAAACTGAATCGCAAGCTGAATTTCATCGGTTCAGAGATATACTTTGACGGAACTGCGAGAGGACAGGCCAAGAACATCTACGAGCCGGGGAGCAACATCATTAACAATTGGGATGTTCAAGAGGGCGTTCTGGATTACATCTTTCTCAAATTGGGCTTGGGAGAAGCAAACAAGAGCGTGATCGACAGGCCGATTGTTATGACGGAGCCGCTGGCGAATCCGCAGTACACGAGGAAAGTGATGAGTGAGATTCTGTTTGAGCTGTATGGCGCGCCTTCTGTCGCATACGGCGTAGACAGCCTGTTTAGCTATCACTACAATGGAGGCAACACAGGGCTGGTGGTCTCGAGTGCCAACATGAGCACGCATCTAATCCCAGTCGTGGACAAGCAACCAATGATCAGCGCGGCGACTCGGTTAGACTGGGGTAGAGCGCAATGTGCTGGGTTCTTGGAGAGGTTGTTGCGCATCAAGTATCCCGGGCTGTTGACAACGGGAAAGGTAAATGAGACTCAAATCGAGGACTTGGTAAAGCAACACTGCTATGTCAGCCGGGACTACGATGGAGAAATGCAGCAAATGCTAGATTGGACAGGTCTCGAGGATCGAGATCATGTTGTACAGCTTCCATTCCAGGAGAAAGAAGTCGTGCAAAAGACAGAAGAAGAGATCGCTCGGGCCGAGGAGAAAAGACGTGAAGGAGGGCGGAGACTGCAAGAACAAGCTGCGAAAATGCGCTTGGAGAAGCTAATTCGCAAAGAAGAAGAAGTGGAGTACTACAAGCAGGTACAGCAGCAGATTCAGGATGCTACGACGAAGAAGGAAATTCGAGCCATCTTGGACGACGAGGAGTTCAAGGACGAGAACCAGCTGAACAAGAAGATCATTGAGATGGAGAAGAGTATACGAAAGCAGAGGAATAAAGATGTCGGGGACCTGGAAGAAGAAGTTGTCGAAGAGCCCACATACCCGCTCCTGGACATCCCCGACGCGGAGCTGGACGAGGAAGGCATCAAGGCGAAGAGACAGCAGAAGCTCCTCAAAGCGAACCACGATGCACGTGCGAGAGCAAAGGCTGAGAAGGAAGCGGAAAAAGCACGCCAGGTTGAGCTGCAAAGACAGGATGACCTGCGACGCGAGGCAGACCTCGACGGATGGGTAGAGGAGCGCCGCGCCGCACGTCTAGCTGTCATCCAGAGAATCAAGGAGCGCGAGCGATTAAAGGCCGAGCTTGGCAATCGCAAGTCTCAAGCCGCCCAATTACGAATGAAGCAGATTGCCAATCTGGCCTCAGATCAGCCTACCAAGAAGCGGCGGCGAGGTGGCAATGATGATGACGGATTCGGCGCTGACGACGATGACTGGATGGTATATCGAGAAATCCAGGCCGGCAAGGAAGACGACGAGGAAGATGAAGAAGAGGATTACCAGGGACAGCTGAAGGCCATTGAGGCGCAATTACTCGAGCACGACCCCGACTTCACGATTGAGAGCACCCTGGAGCAACAAAAGGACTGGACTAAGAGCTTAGTGCACGCTTTCACACGAGGACCCTATCCATTCGATACGGAAAGTGCCAGGGAAAGCAGCCAATTCCACCTCAACGTCGAACGGATCCGTGTACCGGAGGTCATCTTCCAACCCAGCATCGCGGGCGTCGATCAAGCCGGTATCGTAGAGATTGCAGAAGATATCCTAATGCAACGTCTCTCTTCACATGCCGCGCGCGACGACATCTTGAAAGACGTCTTCCTCACAGGAGGCTATACTTTCTTCCAAGGCTTTGAACAACGGCTTCGAGATGAGCTGCGCGCTGTACTGCCGGCGGAAGTGCAGCTCAACGTCCGCAAAGCGAAGAACCCTTCACTTGACGCCTGGAAAGGTGCCGCGAAGTGGGCAAGCTCGAGCGAAAGTCGGACCAGCTTCGTCTCCAAGGAGGAATGGGCGGAGAAGGGTGGGGACTATCTGCGAGAGCACAATCTGGGTAATGTTTTCACGTAAGCTGGCCAGGTGGACAAGACGAGGAATGTGTATTATTACTCTGATGATTATAGCGATGGCGTTCGGGTGGGATCGAGAAGAGTGGCATAGATGCCGATCAATATGGGCAGAGAGGTATACTTCTTAGAGGGCATGGAAAGACCTTGGATGCGAGCCTAGACGAGAGTACGTTCACGCTCGTCGCGGGTCGAGCTTAGTATAGAAAAGCATGATACTGAATGACTTCTGCAATCAAGCTGCCCATATGAATGTCAATCGAGACCTGCTTACGAGCTCGCAGTGAGAAGCAGACCCATCTTGACATGGCACAGTCCATGCGCGAGAACGAGGATCATGGAGCAGCGTTGCTCTCGACGATCGGTCGCACTCTTCTTCAAGCGCGTCTCCGCAGCCACTGCTCTGAGCCAGCCATCGTATCGGCAGAAAGCTCTCCTCGCCACCATACCTAATCCCATTCACAACATCCCCTTCCCCCTCTGCTCCTTCCTCTCCTCCCAAACCGTCTTCCCACTACAACTACAAACGGTCTTATCATTATCCCAGACCCCCGCCGACCTCGCAATAACCCCCACCAAAGTATTCTCATCCTCCTTCTCCTCCTTCCCAAACTCCGTCCGACTAACAACCATACTCCTCCCAATCAACTCCCAAATCCGAACCGGCCGATCCACAAAACTACTCCCCAATCCATTCTTCCCCACCTCAATCGTCCCAAACACGCCCTTCACATCTCTCCCTTTCCTCATCTCCTCTTTCGCTTTAAACCAATCCCATACACCCCCAACACTCCTCGGTCCTTGAGAAATATCCCCCGTTTCTCGAACAGAGACATTATATTTTCCTTCTGCGACGCCTTTCAATGTCATATCCGCCAAAACCAGCGCCTCCCTTCCCTCAGCATCCTTCCCCTCTTTATCCTTCGGCACAACTTCTACCATCCTCACTAACCCCCTAACCTGCTCATGCAATGCAACACTCTCAGCGTGTGTTTCGAGAATACAAACCGCCGCACTTTCGGCTTTCCCGCTTCCTCGGAGAATTGCATCGCGGCCTGTAGCTTCGATTGCGGAGACGATGGCTGAGGGTGCGGCGTTGCCTGTTATGCTGACGATTTGATCTTTGAGGGATGCGGAGATGTTTTGGATTCCGGGGACGTTTTGTTGAAGGGCTGTGGTGATGTCGGAGATGCAGGAGTCGCAGGATAGTGGGACGGCGAAGGTTGTTTCGAAGGTGGGGAGGGTTGAGGAGTGGTGGTTCCCATTTGGAGCTTGGGTTGATGAGGTGGTCATGGTGGGTGGTGCGCGAGAGTGGTGATCGCGTGCGAGAGTGTGCGAGGATTGACTGCACTCAAGAAAAGTCGTCTGTTGTGTTTCGAGATGGAGACATTGGAGGGGTCGGAGCAGTGAGGTCAGATCGACTGGAAATCAATTGCCCCACCTTCCCAGGCGATACTCTCGCGCCATGTCGAAGCATAACGCACCAGATATCGGCAAACACTCATCTTCTCTTGCATGGTTAATAGTAGGATGAGACGAGACGTGAAGTGTGTTAGTAGAAAGAGCAGCCACGTCGTGCATGCAGATCTTGAGCAGATTTATGCAGGAACGATGACTGACGAGGGACTTTGATGGACACCATAATATAAGAGCAACCACTTTTCATACGCTATCTGGATATCATAACTTCGTGACAATTTTTCCCGCCTATCTCATGCAACCGGCGCCAAATCGCTCTTCGCAATACTGATACATCGTGGCCAATGACATCATTAAAAGGTCGCCGTTCTGTCGATGCCTCCACTCAAATGCCGATGACTATGCCTTTGAGAGCACAGCCATCGCGGTGTGATCGCGGGCTCTAAGAAGAACGTGGGCAGCTGGCACAAGCACACTTGCCTGGCTCGCAAGCGCACTTCTCGTCAGCGCCACCGCAGTTGCACTTGGTCTTCTCAGTGCCTGGAACCTTCTCGAGCTCAGCCTCCTCTGCTGAGACGGCAGGCTTGCTGTCGTCTGGGTTCTTGCTGCAGCTGGAGCAAGCACACTCGCCCGGCTTGCAGGAGCACTTGCCAGCGACACTACCGCAGTTGCAAGCGGTGCGACCCTCCTTGCCCTCGACTGGGTGGTTTGGTGCCTTGCCAGCCTTGAGAGATGCAAGGTGCTTGGCCTCGTTGTGGACATCGAGCACCTGCTTGCTGCCTTGCTCGTAGAAGGCGCGGACCTTCTGGCCGGTCGGAGTTCCGAGAGCCTTCTCGAAGTACGAGTTGAGACCTCTCCAGCCCTCGTTGGCCTTGGCGGTGATGCCGTACTGGTTGTCGGTAGCCTGAGCCTTCTCCGTCACCTTGTACTTGGAGTCGAAGTTCGTGAGGGCAGAGGTGAAACGCTGGGAGATACCGTGTTGCTGATCGAGAGCGAGAGCCTTCTGGATGACCTGATCGCTCAGGTTGTAGCCATGTGCCAACATTTCTGCTGCGACACGAGCACGAGGCTTGTCCTCTTGTGCAATGTCATCTTCTGAAGCACCTGCTGTCTTTCCACCGGCAGCCTGGTCAAGCGACTTGCCAGGGGTGACGTGCACCTGCGATGGGCCGAGCTGTGTGTTGTCGAGGAGCAGGGCTGTCTTTGCTGCCGTCTCTTTCTCGAAGGTGACTGTGGCGGACTGCGATGACGATGCCTCGTTGGACTCTGGGGTCACGGAGATGGATTGGATCTTGCCGCTGGGTTGGAAGTCAGTGGTCGTGTTCCCAGTACCGTGGGAGATGGTTGCGAAACTTACCAAAAGCTGAAGAAGTCGCGGACCTCCTTCTCGCTGGTCTGACCGCTGATACCCTGGACGTGGACGGTGTTCGACATGTTGGGTGGTTGTGGAGTTTGTTGTTGTGGAAGTGGAAGATGGATTTCGAGTTTGGAGAGGATGTATTGTTGAGAGTGTGTGGAAGGTGGAGTTGTGTGGAAGAAGGAGCGTTATATGCTGCTCCCAGACACGAGGCCTTTTTGCGCGGTCAATGTTGGCAACGCACAAACAGCGCAACTCTATTGAGCAGGCACCACGTCATGGGTGGAGGGAGGGGCAAATCACCCGGTCCAGCCACATGGACGACTGCGCCACGTCGTCTTCTTCGCTCTTCACGCTCCATCTACACAATTCCATCGCCCACGCGAGAACGACGAGTCGTACTTCTCGCTCACACTTAGGCAACGGCTTTCTGCACACTTTCACATGCCATGAACATGTCGCCGAGAGCAGCGTCAGAGCATGCGCCACCATCTCCAAATTTATGATTGGGCGGGTATCAGGGCTACCATGTCTATCAGACCACAAGCGGAGCGCCGGAGAGAGACCTGATGCGTTGTCCAAAGCAGTGCATAAATTCCAGAATGCGAGCTATGTGTTCGAGCGCTATGCAAAATTCAAGAGGGTATCGATCGCAATGAAGCCACAAAACCTGCTGCCTCCTACCAGCACACGTTGCCACCTGGCCATCTTTGACACTCGACCTGCGAATATGCGTTGCAGGCCGCATTTCGGTCAACACACATGTTGCGATTTGTTTCACCCCTTAGGCAAGGAGCAGCGTCACCACCTTGAGCTTCGCTGGCCGCGGTGTCTTATAATGCTCAAGAATTCCTGACGCCAGCGGAAGCACGATCGAGTCCATCAGCGGATACGAATCGCAGCAGTTCCCATTGTCGCAGATGCGCACGACCGGTTCGCACAGGTGAGTGATCACATTCAAGACCTAGAAAGTTGCAAAGTCGTTGGCACTTCGCCCGCAGCCTGGGTCGCATAGCCCAGCTCATGCCGTCGCCCAGTGTCTTCCAGTTCACCTATTTCCTGACCAGTGTCGTGCTTCACCTCAGTAGCCGCCTGCCCATGATACGCATCAACATATGTCCCTTGAAGCTCTGGCTTCTCTTGCGAAAGAAGTCGTCTGCTCGGATCTGATCCATCGAGTTCGGCCTTTGCATAAGTTACAGCGCTGCCCTGGTTCTTGACATCCGACAATTCAGCAGCATGGCGATCGTCTCCATATCCTGCATCTGGCAATATTGCTCCCGAGTCATAGCCCGTTTGCTGCAGCGCCTCTCGTCTTCGTTTTCTTCGTCTGAGACAGAAGAGGATCCCAGCCACAAGTCCCAGCAGCACCACGACCGGTACGGCCACTCCGACTGCAATCTTCGTGGTATTGCCACTTCCTCCGCCTCCCCCCTCAAGGGGCGCGTCATGCACCAACAGCACCGCAGGCGTCGTATACGCCACGACCGTTGTCCCGGTCCTTGTCGTCGTCCCAGTAGTCGGATCGGGCGTGCCATTTGTGTGGTTGAAACTCCGACTCTCTGACCTACAGGCCTGCAACCTCGTCGAAGTCTCCACGCGCGAATAACATTGCACCAGACCGCCCATCGTCCAAGCGCGGGGACAACAAAGGACTTGTGTACCCGGAACACCAACGAGCGCCAGAGGTTTCTGCCCATCATCCCATATTCCCATACTCGTCGGCGCAGGACCTGTGAGCGTCGTCGCGGCTTGCCAGCCTGCGGGACAGGAATATCCTGGCGAGTAATAGAACTTCTGCTCGCCTGGGAGCCAGTTGTTGTTCCCGCTCGCAATAGCGGCGGGGTTTGGTCCTGTGTATGAAGGATAGCATTCTGAACGGGGAAGATCTGCCGTTCTAGTCCAGTCGCAGTGTTGACCCCATGCTCCACGGGCTTGAATGAAGAGATTGGTGGAGACCGGTGTGTTGCAACTTGCGGGTGGGGTGAAGACTGTGGTGAGAGGACCTAAATTGCTCCAGGTTGCGGTGTAGGAGACGGTGGATTGCGGAAGAGCGCGATAAGTGAACACGGCTGTGTACGCGCTCAGTGTACTTGAGGCCATTGTTATGATGGCATGAGGGAGATGGAGATCGGTTCGCGCTCACCTGCGCGTGATTTGGGTGCGCGAGGTCGAGAGATATTAATTGCGATCAGAGAAGACATCTCGTCGCGAAGGAGCCTCCCCAAGATAGATGGCGATGCAGCCATGCTGGGCTTCGAGCAAGAGGGGCTGTGTCCGAGCCGTTGGCATGAGGGCTTGTTCGTCCAATCGTAGGACGCACTGGGGGAAGGCGGAGCTTCGAGGCGTTCTTGGAAAAAGTGAAATGTTGATCGCCAATAATGTGGCTTGAGAAGGATCACAACTCGCGAATGCGAGCGATGATTTCAGGATGTTGCCGTGTGTTCACGCACAGGCGTGGACGCTGCACTCGCACAGTATATGCTACCGCACTGCTTCACGGCAGACCATTCGGCCACGGCTTATCCCTCGAACCAGCAGCCCAATTGTCGTGCAAACCATCCTCATATCGAATCTTGGTTTCGCTCAAATCAACACCATCTTGCGGCTGGTAAACCGTGGCCAGATTTACAGAGAAGAAATCATGGCGTTGGCCTTCCCATTCATAATACCCTTCCTGCCAGACATGAGTGCCGCAGTCTCTGCAGAAGTACTTTGCGCCTGTCTTGACGTTGGGCGCATAGCTTCCCAGAGAGGGATCTTCTTTGGAGTCTGGACTGATCAGATGGAAATCGTCTGACAGGTTCTTGAGACCATGTCCAGTAAGTCCCAGTTTCCTGCAAGACGGCTGAGCATAGGTTTGTCCTTTGGCAGTGGTCCTACTTACTGGCAGAACGTGCAATTGCAGCGATTCGCGCTCAGAGGAAGGGAAGTGGCATCGAAGGTGTATTTGATGAAGCCGCAGTGGCAGCTGCCTTTGATGCTCTTCTTTTCCGGAGGGGTTGCGTCGTCCTGCTTTTGCTGCTTTGAGCTCTGCTCAATGTCTTCCTCGGCGGCGCGCTTCTTGCTATCGCCCTCGCTTGCCATAATTACAGATCTGATTACGATCAAGTGAACGTGAAATATGCTGTGTACATCGCATGAGGACGATGCCGTGAGTACTTATGCTTCTCTTGCAGCGGCGAAACAGCTCCGCCAGCTTCAGCTTCTAGGCAGCTATGCCAATGGCTCGCTGTTACCCGCGCCACATCTCCTCACTTTTGAGACTATCGCTGAGGAGTTGTCCTACAAGTTAGGCGCGTTCGGACGCGTCAATCTGCTTGTGATGAGGCAGCTGCCAGACGCGCCCGAACGCGCGCGAGGGAGTACGCGGTCCTGAAATTTGGGGGATTCTGGTCTGTCAACGGCCACAGGTGTCCTTCTGCTGAAGACGCGACGCTGAATCTCGTGCTGTGTCGCTGCCAGATCGAGTGATATAGTTACGTTGCGAGACGAGACTGCCGAAGACACTGGTGACCGCAAAGACCAGGAGCAGTCTTGGCGATCTTCCTTTGGAGCCTCCACTTCGTCGCATCCATCACCACTCTTCAACCTACCTCCTCCATCGAACGACGCAATGGATTAGTGCTATCGCTGACATCACAGTATCTCAAATACGTCTTCCACGTGGAAGTCAAGAACACAACCTCTCATCAAATAGGGCTGCAGAACGACCACCACAATGTTCGCCTTGTCCGTCCCAGCTACCTGAACTGCTGAATCTTCCAGAAGAAAGGCCGTCATTGTCTTCCCCTCTGCGGGCGACCCGCCCCGTGGAATGCGCACGCGAGGGTCTCTGCAAGCAGATACTCGACAAAGCCCAATTGTTCGGCACGATCCACACATTCCTCGCTACCAACTGCAAGCATTTGGAACAGATCTGTGGACTTCCCTAAAGCATGGTCGAGTTTCGTCGTGTCGAGCAAAGGATCGGCTGTAGCCGACCGCACTCTTTGGCGGCCTGTCCGTCAAGCTCTAGATCCTTGACGCACTCACCACGAGCGACAATGAGGTCGGCAACGATATACCTTGGTAAGTCTAATTCTCTTGGTGTTGATATGTCGATTGAATGCTTTCCTTCATCTGTGTCGTGCCTACCTTTCGCTGGACCTACTGAAATTCCAATCGAGAGCATCGCATTCTAGCTGGAACACTACTACCAAGATGTCAGTCAACGCTGGAAAACAGCTGCATTGGACGCAGCGTATCGCGTTGGTCAGACACAACCTTCACGCCGCAAGTCGAAGTGGAGATTTCGGCTTCTTCAAAGCACTCCAAGCTGCGGGCATGCTGGAAGGCACGAACCATTTCGCGAGCCTTGCTGCTACGCTCGGAGATGAAGCAGACACTGTCATGGCCGCGATGGACAACCTGAATGGCGGCATGGCATTCATCCACCAAGATGCGTTCCGAAATGTCTACAACAACATCAAGGATAGCATGAGAGACGAATCCACCAAGGCAGCAGACAAGTCAAAACTTTATGTCGACATAACTATGCAGAAGAACATGGCTGCCATGGCAATCGAGAAGCTGTGCAACTCTGCCATCGCACTCATCAACCAGCAACCTGCAGCGCAGGCTCAAGATCAAGCCGCAAATGTATTCGTCACTGGAGCCACTCTCATTGCAGATTGTATTGAAGTCGTCATCAAGCAGTTGGACACCATTGACCAGAAGATGGACGACTTCATTCGTCTTGAAGAAAGCTGGAACATCGTTAAGGCCTCCGTTGTTTCTGCGAACGCTGGACTGAAGGGTGTCTACTACATGCTTGATGCACCAGAGCCGCAAGAAACCGCACGTTCGCCTAGCATAGCCAGCGCCGGCAGCTCTGTCTTCCGTCGGCTTTCGACTGCTTTCCAAGGATCACATTCTCCAGCTCCGGGTACTCGAGCATCGAGCATCGCCAGTGCAGGTGCCGCACCATCGTCTACGTACCGCACGCCGGCATATGTGCGGAATAGTATCAGTGCCGGCTGTCCTACCAGTATGCCATCGAACGCAGATGCTGCAGCCTTCAACCTCAACTCCTTCAACAGCAACGGCACCTCCTTCAACAGCAACGCTTTTGATAGGAATATCTTCAAAGCACACAAATTAAGCACCATTCCGCCGACACCACACTCGGAGGAACTTGATCCCTTCGACACCGATGACATGGAAGATGTGCCGCCTATGCCTGAAATACCCGTCGCACTCCAGCCTAACACAGGAAGCGTCGCCGTTTCTTGACTCGTTGATAAGGCCAGCAAAGAGCGGGATAAGGCACGGGGAGATGAGACTATGGCAAAACTGGATGAATACATTGAGATGAACGAACTGTATATACAGATCCTCTGTACATAATATAATTCCCTGTAAATACATTAATGACTGAACAAAAATGCGCAAGTAGTTTGCTGCTCCAGTTCACTCGCACCTTCTTCTTACGTAATACGTTCGACAACCTTAAACTTGCGACTTTCAACTTCCACCTCCACTTCCTTTCCAGCACAACACAACACAACTTCGCTTGTTCTTTACATCACGCCAGGACTCGCAATAATGCCTCCGCACATCTCAATCCGCGACTTCATCCGCTTCCCCGCAACTGCGGAACCCAAAGAGCCCACTTCCACTCTCGTCCTCACTTCAAGCGGGAACCGTTTCGTCGACATTCGGATCCTAAAGGAAGGACCTGGACCACTTCCTCAAGTTGCAAAAGATGCAGGTAAACCGTCAACCTCAAACCCAAAACCCACTTCAAACAAATTTCAGCTCTTGCTAATCTTTTCCGAACAGCCCTCTTCCCTCTCTCCCACCTCGACTGGGCTTTCGCAGGTACATCCTCTTCAAACAAGAATATCAACGGAGAAGTCGAATCTGTTTGGACCCACTGGATTGATTCTCGAACTCTACAGCCAGAGACTGTGAATGATTCCGGAGTCATGGATTCTCAAGCTGATGGGAGGACGTTGGAGAGAGGTGTTATGCCCGATCCGGAAACGGGAAAATCAGTAAGATATGAGGAGATGTGGCGAGATATTGAAGCTTCTGTATGCGGAGAGAAGAATGTTGGTAGTGGAGTGAAATGTGTGGTGCTGCAAATGGATTGTGAGACGGGTGGAGAGGAGAAAGATCGAGCGAGAGGGATGGTGATAAGATTGGGGCAGTTTTGTCAGGGGGTTGTGAGGGTTGGGGAGGCTTTTGCGTTGGAGAGGTGGGGGTGGAAGGAGGGAGAGGAGAAAGTTGGAGGTGGGTGGAAGAGGGATGGGAGGATGGGGGATTTGTTTTTGCCTTGTGGGGTTGCTATGGAGCATTTTGAGAGGCTGAAACTGGGTGGGAAGGTAACGTATGAGGGGTTTGAGTGGTCGGTTGTGGAGTTGGAGGAGAGACTATGATGAGACAGGAGGGAGTGTGGAGGTTGAAGTTTGTTTGGATTTGAGCTACGCTATGGGGATATCATAGTAAAAGACAAGCAAACGCTATGGAAATAATGCAGATTGTTAAAGAAGGCATGGCATGTTCCGAGCCGCCAGTGGAAACTCCTCCTGTGCTGGTCTCGCTTGGTGCCTCACTGGTTGCTGCGCTGGCCTGCGATACTGTAGAGCTGCTGCGCGTGGCAGTAGAAGCCACGACCCCGTCTCCGCTCATCTCGTTCTGCTCCTGCATCACAGAAGAGACGGCCAGTCGTGGGAGACCATCGCTCATCACTGCGCTAATCTCATGCGATTCCACTGTCGCTGCCTCTCCTATATGAATCGTGATCGTCGTCTGCGCGTTGAAGAGCACCTCATGATCGGCAGCGGGACTTGCTGTAAGCGTCATGGAATTCAATGTCAAAATAGCATTGGCCTCGTGCATTACAGCTGCAGGTGTCTGCGCCGGGGGCGCCTGAGCTGGGTCAGTCGCGGCCGGCTGTCCAGCATGCGCATTGTCATCCGGTGTGGGATTTGCTTGAGGTGCTGCATGCACTGTGAAAGCAGTTTCAGCATTCTGGAAAACACGCTCTCCTCCGGGTGCAGCGCTGGGTGTCAGCGTCCACGAATCGACTGTGACAGCTTTGACAGATTCTCCTGAAGCTGGTACTTGAATGGTGATCGTTGTCTTCGCATCTTGGAAGACAACGCCGGTAGCGAGAGGATTCGCAGGTTGCTGCGTGAGCGTCATTGAACCGATTGCGAGTATTGGGGCTGGAGGCTGTTTCTCGTGTGGTCCAGAGTTCTGGCCAGCATTCATGTCACCTTGGATCGGAGCATGAGATGGTTGCGGCACCTCACCATTCTGGTTGCCTTGATTCCCTGACCCAACGTTGTTCGAGCCATTCGATGGTCGATTGGGGCTGCCTGCAGGGTGATTCTCACCTTGCTGCGGTCGCGCTGATGAGCTGCCTTCGTTTTGCTGCGGAGGTGCTGCTGAGCTATCGTCGTCATCATCGCCGGTGCTGGGCCGCGAGATGACATCCGGCACCGCGCTTGGGGTTTCGCTGAGCTGCGTACCCACTGAATGCGCAGGAGTCGCAGGCGTTGGAACTGGGTTATACTTCTGAGTAGTTGTTGCAGTAGGAGTCGCTGGCCGGCCAACAGGAAGAGTGGGTTTTGCCGCTGCGGTGTGCTGGATGAGAGCCACAGGAGGATCCCAGATTCCGAATTGTAGCCAGCCCGCATTAGTACCGTAAAGTTCGTGCAACTCCTTGGTAAATCTTTCTTCCTCAATAATGTATGGCTCGTAGTCGTTTAGAATTGTCCAGCTTTGGACCTCTGTTCCCCGCACCGCAGCCGTTTTCATGAAGTACTGCAACCACTTTTGAGGACCATTGAAGTATGCCGCGGCTGGGACATTCTGATAGCAGTGCTCGCCCTCCTGGACATATTGCGTCGTGTAAGTGCCATTTCCGGAATCGCACAACCAGTTCAGATGGCTATAGTCGAAGGGATATCGAGGCGCTCCTCCGTCAGGAGAGCGACGAATGCTTGATAGATGCTCCGGCTGCATAGTACGAATTGTTTTCGCAATGTGTGGTCCACACCCATCTGCACGGCCTACATTTGTGTACACCATAGCGATCATAGGAGATGTGATGGTGACACCATCTGTAACCATCGTGTTCGGCCCGTCTCCTGTACGTGTTCCGGGAATTGTCTCGGCTGTTCGCATGACACCGGCCTCATTCGGCTTGTAGCAGAGTAGGCTGTCGTCGGTGGGATCTTTGACCTGAACAGGCCAGTACAGTAATTGCGCGTGTTCGGCCATGACCTCGTTCGTGAAGTTTCCTGTGGTACACCAAGTGAAGTTAGCTTCAGGCCCTCATATTAATCTGAAGCAGAAGTTCATACCCCAACCCTCCACCACTGGTGGCTGACAAGACTTCTTCCCCGAGGGAATGGCGCTTCCGGATGTAGCGCACGGCGGCTCGTACAAAGTCTGGTTGGCGTATAGGACTTTCAGCTTTGCCGTCTCGTACCAGTCATGTAATTGTGTACACTCCTCTGCGCCAATAGTGCAAGGAGCAGGCGTCGGATAAGAACCAGAGACATGCGTTTCTGTCACGGTGTAGACCTCTCGTGTTACGGTGCTCCACGTTAGATATTGCCCTGAACCAACAACCCTAGGATTGCCGTCGCATAGTGTTGTTACGCTGGCAGCAGCTACACCGCCGCCAATACTGGCCAAAGAAGTGGGCCATTTCAATGTCCATATGGTCTCCGAGAATTCAGTGTGGTAGCCTGACCCTTGACATTAGTTGTGACACGTACACCAATCATCGTACAATGCCTACTCGTTTCTGCTGCATGCTGACTTATGTAGGCGCGAGAGGCATTAAGCCAGGAGAACAAGTCCGTTTGACAGCTGCTCGCAGCAGCGAAGCCTTGCGTCGAGGCGGTCGTGATACTAGAAAAAGCTGTAATGTTTCCGTGTGAATTTGTGCCATTCTGCCTGGCAATAGAGAGAGTAGGAAAGGGTGATGACGATGACGATGACGATGTCGATGTTGAAGTTGATGTTGTTGATGCCGTTGATGCTAGACGATCTGGGATTCTTGTTGCGGAAGTGGTTGTCCCGCTGCTAGAGCTCTCTGTATTCAAATCCGCGCCCGAAAACGATGCTGTGCTGCTCGAGGTAGATTCCGCCGTCTTCGCTCCATCATCATCCTCTCCACTAGTCTGGCCAAGGCCTTGTAGAATGAAGTCGGCGAGATGTGCAGTTGTGGTTGTTGAAATGCTGGAGCTTGAAGAGCTGCTCAATGCAATTGTGGTATTCGTGGTTGTGCCATTACGCGCTCTGAGAGACACGGCAGACGCGCAGAGAGGGGCCAATAGAACGGCCACGCGCCACGACATTGCTGGCGCCCGAGACTGGAGGTATAGAAACGAAAAATGCCTACCTTGACGCTGGAGTATCGTCGGTCCTTGTGTGGGTGGGGGCACTGTCTATAAGCATCTTGTTTGGGCCAACATATTGCATGCTTCTTCGCTCGTGGGATCCATCGCCTCTAGGCGCAGTCCTCCCACTGCGACTCGGCGGGTATAGATAGCATAGTTCAAGCCATCAAGTGCCTTGATATTTCCGCATTGATCCTTCGAGGCGCTAAGTGCCGTCAGCTAGGCTGTGAGAGTGTCTAGTATGCAAATGCTAAATCCTTCGCACGGCCCAAGGAGGAACAGCTAGATGAGCTATACCATCTATAGCGGTGATGAGTGACGAGCAACATGCGCCTTGCATGGAGCTTGTTCGTGGCCTGGTGCTGGACACGTTCGCATGCTGGCGGCAGGTTGGCTCATGGCGATCCGGCTGGTGGGAGCCCCGATGGGGAGTGATGAAGTGGAGCGGGAAGGACTGAGTTTCTGGAGTAATATCGAGAATGGCTGGTTTGGTTGTAAGCCGGAGAATATGTTCTGCCGAGCCTCAGGCATCGAGCCCCACTGCTCTTTCACCAGCGAAACTACTCCTTCCTTCGCGACAACGCGTGACGCGTAGCCTTTCGCTCCACCAACAACACTACGACACTCCGAACTCGATGCGATGGCGCCTGCTGCAGGCTGAAAATAACTTTCTCGAGGCCCGAGAGACTAGATCAATGATATCGGCTTGAACGTTCACTGTGGCGTTGCCCGTTGGCGGCGAGACAGTGACAACCATGCAGGCACGTGTCGAAAGGTAAGCGGATATAGCATGTCCAAATGCTTCGTCCATGAAAAAAAGCGCAAGTTTCTTTGAAACTCCGGAGTCGCATTCAGTGGAATTTCAAGGCCGACCTCTAAGCAGTCCTTGAGTGGCAGCTCTGGAGTCTGCACTGCTCATGGAAGGACAGGAATCGTACAGGCGCTGTCTGTTTCGAGCCAGAGAGTGACCATGGTTCAAACGGCAAGTGATCATCAGACGCGACAACACTTCTACAAATCTCACAATCCGACTCCATTATGTTCCTCAAAAGCAGTCAGTCACTTGGGCACAACTTGAACATCGCGGCGGCGGATGAATACGTTCTGAGCTCCGTAATTATACTTGGCTGCCCTGGACGGAGTTCCGCTGCTACCCTGGTTCACTTGCGGACTTCCGCAATGTTGCCTCTCCCAGTCACTGCTCCGGTCAAGATGGCACAACAAAAGGTCGGCTCTTCAACGGAGGTGGAACCCCAGCTCAAATACTCGTCAATCTCATGGACACTGCGCGACGGAGATCGTGCGACGCGTGCGTCCGCAGCAAGCGCAGATGCATAGCCGGGCGTCCGAAGTGCCAGCGCTGCGAATCGAGGAATATAGACTGCATATTTCCCGACTTCTTACCAAACAATCGCGATGACGGACTGAGCCTAGAAAGCGGGGAAGATGACGCTGCTGTCGTTGTTGGCTACCTTGATGGTGGTTTGCAAGTGCCAGGTGATACGCATATGGCTGTCACAGCATCACCTCCGTCCATGAATGGATCTTGGTTCCAGTACTGCAATGAGCCATTCAACTTGCCAGACCTACCGAGCAGCAACTTCGATGGCCTGCAAGCTATGGCGGACGTTGTTTCCACCCCGAGTCACGCAGACATAGAGCCGATCGACAGAGGCTCGGACGTTCAGATACGCTCGGAATATGTGTCGAAACAGCTAGCTGGCATTCCAAAATGTTTCGTGGAGCAAGCGCAGACTTCCTTCATACACCGGAGCCTCATGCAGTCGAGACCTGATCCTGCCCTCCAGGATGCGCTCAGCGTAGCTGCACTCTATTTCCTGCGGAATGACAGCAACCGCTTACTGGCTATCCGCAATTTGGAACACAAAGCACGCCAGCTGATTGCAACCACAAATTTGCAAGCGATCAGTCGGGCCAGATTACTTGCCGCCGCACAGGCGCTTCTGGTATACCAGCTGATACGCCTCTTTGATGGTGATATACGACTTCGTGCACAGGCGGAGGCGGATGAAGCGTTCCTCTCAGCATGGGTCGACCACCTTCGATCTGACATATCGCTTATGGCCCCGAACAACCTCAACTCCGAGACAGGACAGAACAGCTTTTCAACGCGTGACTGGCAGTCGTGGCTACTCGAAGAGAGCACACGCCGCACTATCATTGTGTCCATGCTGCTCAAGGGCATCTACCACTTTTTGAAGACCGGTCGCGACACCGAGCAAGACCTTCGATTGACTTTCAATGCACACGCATCTCTTTGGAGCGCACAATCTCAACAAAGTTGGCTTGCAAAGCGAAACGATGGACAAGATCTGCAACTACGCGTCGTGCATTGGAACGAAGATATCACAAAGGCTACACCTGAAGATCTCGACGAGCTCGGAGTGCAGATCATGGCTATGTTGTGGGGAGTGGGAGCAACGCAACAATGGTTGGGAGGCAGCTATCTTTCCCGGCATGGTTTCCAAAGTGCTTGAGTTACTACAAACTCACAACACTGGCTGGTATTTGACAACCTCCTGTTCACTGGTTCTTCGACTCTCGCCTCTCTTCTGCTCGCCTTTCTTTGAGAAGTTTCAGGGCCATCCTTATGAGCAGCGACTCGGGTAGGGTGGTCATGATCAGAGATTGTAACGCATGTCGCCAATGACCAGCAACTTGTGTCTGGGAGCATCCGATTTTATGCAACGCCGCGGACGCGAATTCGTCCGGCCGCAAAACGAAAAACGATGGCGGTACACCGCTATTCGCTGTACTAACTTGTCCGATTACCAGAGCATTGACATTCACGCCTGCTGCCTTCTCATTCTCATCAGGAGAAGCCAGTTCCGCTTTCAGAGAATTGCAAAAAGCATGAACGAAAGCCTTTGATGCGCCGTATGTGACAATGTATGGCATCCCAACCAACGCTCCACCCGAGCCAGAGCACACAATGGCACTCGGACTGTTCGCTTTCAGGACCGGTAGAAGGCGTGAAGTCAGAATCGCAGTGAATCTTGTGTTCAGGCTGATAATGGTGTTTATGTGCTCCGCTGTGGCTTCCTCGAGGGTGGCAAGGGCTGGTGGAGGAACTCCGCCCACATTATTGATAAGAATGGTCAACTTTCCTGGCAAGGCTCGCACAATTTGGACGATTTCGTTGTAGTCGACATGTTCGCCCGTAGCATCTGCCGCCCAGATCTGGATTTCACGCGCTGGGAACTGCTCCAGAAATGCACTTCTGATCCGATTCACCTTTTCTGGATTGCGTCCATGGATGACAACGTTGAAACCACGACGAAGGAGCTCTTCTGCAAGGGCATGTCCTATGCCGTCGGTTGCACCAGTGATCATGGCCCATGCTGGACGGTCTTGACGCTGGTATTTGTGGAGCGAACTTCAACAGAATGAGTCGAAGTCCGTTTTACATTTCGCAGCATGCTTACCTGGGCCTTATGAAGGGCCAGATGCCGAGAGCGACCTTGCACGTGAAGTATGCCAGTATCCCGAAGCGTACTACCGGGAATGGGTTCCAGAACATATCGACGAGGTGGTACATCGTTGTGTTGTAGGAGGCTGGGTAGAGGGTTGTTGCGACAATATAGGAACTCGGAATGCGCACAGGTGCTTGAGGTTTTGAATGCCAGCCCAATGCCCTTGCCTGGTATCTCCGCAAAGTGTCAAGGGCTACGTCCACCATTCAGCGGAACTCCGCTGGTCTAGCAAGCATTTACCACGGACGACTGAAGACAGTAGCCCACACTCAATAGCATCGATCCGCCGTGAGGATATCTATACCGCCTCACCAGCTCCCATATGCGACTCAAACAACACGGATACACGAAGCTTGCAACTGAAAGCGAACACGACGAGGTCGGCAGGACATATTCGAAGCTATGCTCACACAACATCTTACAGCTGTACTGCTGTTAGTGCCAGCTCTCATCTCCTCCGCCGCACCAATCAGTGGTACTTCCGGCGAGGCTCAGTGGCTTCCACTAGCAAACATTCCGGGCGGAGGTCGACAGGAACATGCCGCAGTCGTTCTCAATTCGAACACAATTGGCATTGTTGGAGGCATCACACCCAATGCAAGCGCAGCACTTTCACCCTACTCTTCAACAGACCTGGTGCAGCTGTATTCTACCTTGGAGAATACTTGGAAAACTGCGACTCGTCTACCACAACCCCTCAATCACCCCAATGCCATCGGCTTCGACAACAGGATCTACGTCTTTAGAGGCTTCGATGACGGCGGTGATACTCGCAAAATCTTCCATTCCGTTAATGCTTCTTGGGTCTACGACTCTATTGCCGACACCTGGAACTCACTCCCTCCACTCTCGCCGCCACGCGCGCAGGCAGCGCTTGCGACTCACGAAGACAACATCTATGTGGTCGGAGGTTTCACTGATCTCGTCGTATCTGAGCAACTTCCCCTCCCAGCAACTCTCACGCATGTCTCCGTCTTCGATACTACAACATCATCATGGATCACCGACGATTTCCTGCCCGAACCAGCTCGTCACATCCCATCAGGCGCCGACCATGCACGCGCTGAAGTCGTCAACGACAAATTCTACGTGATCGGAGGGTTCAATCACGGCGGCTTCAACTCGACAAATCACGTCTTCATCCTCGACCTGCTCGATCTTGCAGCGGGCTGGAAAGAAGGTGCATCGATGCCTACTCCACGAGCGACATTCGCAGCCGGAGTCGTTGGAAGTAAGATTGTGACGATTGGAGGAGAGGGTAATGCGACGCGCGCAGCTGAGATACCGTTGAGGGTCTTTGATGAAATTGAAGTTTATGATACTGTGACAGATTCTTGGGAAAGCCGGGGTACTTTGCCTGCGAAAGAGAAGGGAAGACAGGGACCGGGTGTGAGCGTTGATGGGAAGATTTATATTGCTGGAGGCTATGATACGGCGCCGGTGGGACCGCTTGATAGGTTGGATGTCTATGTGCCTGGGAATGTTTAGTGTTGGCGAATGATGAGAGCGGACTTCGATATTTGCATGTCCCAATGGGATCGAGCATGTCTAGCCTGGAATAGTGTCTTCGCGGTTGGAAAATACACGATGCCTACCCGCCACTTTCTCAAGCTCTTCGGAGAACGCTGCTTCCGTATGGAGTCGCGTCGTGGGTGCCTTCCACTCTCGAGTTTCCGATTAGCCATTGCAGGTGCGCGAGCACAGGACTCTTCCAAAACACTCCTTCTTCAAATAATACAGCGACCAGGTCCTGCATGTACCCAAGAAGCACTTCGGAAGGAGTACAATCCGTCATCTTACCATTCGGTCAGCACAAGCCCATCGGTAGCCTTCTTCCGACAGCGGTGGTTTGCCTGCACACAGCAGTCGATTTCAAGCTCTTCGACTTCCAGCACGACTCTAACACTGGTCTGCACATCCCCAGGCAGAGAATGACGCTCGTCCTCCACATTGAGATCCAGACCAGCACACGAAGGCCTACAGCACATCGCCTGGGGTGGATTTTATGCAAACCTCGAAGGGAACCTTATAGGCCACTGATAGAGTTGCGGTTCGTACCTTTACGAGGATTCCAACAACTCCCAAATCTGCCGTGCATGGTGTCTAGGATGAGTGAGGCACATCCAGCTTGTTTTCCCGATTCTGCAGGGACGCCCCTTGCGAACCTCCGCAACCTATTGCAGCAAAGCCGCCTTGACGACTAGGGTAAGTGAGATGCAACCGCAGCCCACAGAACACTGCTGAAACAACAGGCGGAAGCCATCATCCGGCCTCGTGGGTATATAGCACTCCTGTACGCTGACCAAATATGTCTGTGATACACCATCTTACACTAGTGAACGGCTGCTCTACCATTTTGCTATCGGAATTGGAGGAAACGGGTCATCGAAATGATCTATATCTACGCGCACGACGATGTCAACCACTTCTTCACGTTGATCTACGGCATCTTTGGCGTCGGTCTTCTGTACGCTGTCTACTACATCTTCAAGCATCTAGATCGACCTTATACGGGATTTCCTATCGTCTCGTTGGACAACAGAAACAAGCTGTGGTCAATACTACTTGACGCTTCTGACTTCAATCTTCATGCCGACGAAGTCCTCGAGAAGGGGAAGAAAGTGACAAATGGAGGCTGCTACCAAGTCAAAACCCCTTCCGGATACAAGATCGTTGTTCCTAGCCGCTTTGCGCATGAGATTCGAAACCATCCTGACTTGGACTTGGGGCAGCATATTAGGGTGGACTTGATGGCAGATTACGCAGGCTTCGATGGAGTGCGAGAGGGACTTCGAAAAGATGGGCTTATGGTAGACGTTGTGAGGATGGACCTCACCCAAAGCTTGGGGCGAATTACCAATGACCTCGCAGACGAAGCGTCATATGCTGTGCACCACGTAAGTTTGAGGTGGATTGCAATGTTTCAATAGTGCATTGATATGGACGCTGATCGTTGTTCGGAACGCATAGTGGCTAGGCGATAGTGACGAGTGGCGGACACACACGATCAAAGATGTCCTTCTGGACATCGTTGCCCGAGTTTCCACTCGTGCATTTGCTGGTCGGGACCTTGCCCGAGACGAGCCCTGGATCGAGATCGCGAAGCAGTACACAGTGAATTCAATGCAAGGTTCCAAAGAACTTCTGGATCGCTCGCCTATTGTACGGCCCATCGCTCAATGGTCTATGCCGACGTTAAAGAAACTGCGCAGGCAGGTACGAGAGGCTCGCATTTTGATGAAATCAGTTGTTGAGAAGCAACTAGCAGAGAGAAGGGCTGCAGTGGAGAGTAGCGAGAAGTTTGCAAAAGCAGAAACGGCATTTGTATGGATGGCAGAGCGGTCGAAGAACAGAGTTCCCGACTTTGCTGCAGGCCAGCTGATGTTGAGCGTTGGTGCCATCCACACTACGACGGAGAATGTTACTCATTGCATTTTGCAATTGTGCGACGATCCGAGCATTGCCCAGGCCTTGCGAAAAGAGATCATCCAAGTCTTGAGGGAAAGTGGCTGGAACAAAGCATGTTTCCACAAGATGAAGCTCCTGGACTCCTTCATGAAAGAGGTGCAGCGTTACCACCCGATGAGCTTATGTGAGTAATATTTTTCCGTTAATCCTGTACAATGCATCGATGGGAAATTAACGTCTAGATCAGCCACTATGCATCGAAAGGCGGAGGCCCAGGTCACTCTATCAGATGGCACGACTCTGCCAAAAGGCAGTAGAATAATGATTCTCAACGACATCTTGAAAGATCCCACGATATTCTCGGAGCCGGACAAGTTCGACGCATACCGATTTTACAACATGCGGAAATTGCCCGGTGAGGAAAACAAGCACCAATTCACTACGACAGCGGAAGATGCTCTAAGCTTTGGCCATGGTAAGATCTTGCGCTGGCCTCAGATGGGTTTCTGTTCAGCTTACGAATTTAACAGGTCGACACGCTTGTCCTGGACGCTTCTTCGCTTCGAACGAGATCAAGATTATTCTCTGTCTGCTCTTGCTGCAGTATGAGTTCCGATTTGAGCCTGGCTATACGCCGCCAGGAGACTTGATTTTTGCGGGATCGATCGCGGCGAATCCGACGATAAAAGTTCAAGTGAGACCGAGGAAGTCAGAGATTGATCCGATGAATCCTACCCATGGATGTCAGTGATCCGGCGATCGCTGGCGCTGGGAGACTGGATAGTTGTAAAGAACCGACATCGACAAAAATCAGCGAGCTATACACTTCTTGTAGTGCTTGCGATACGGCTGAAGTCTTTGATGCCACGAACTTCTGGGCAGACAGTGCCTTCCTTTCGTTCGGGGCTCGAAGCAAAAGTTCATCTACTTCACCTTATCGGAACTTTGATACTAAGAAGACAATTGCCGGCCAGCTCGCGTCCCTGAAGCGGTAGATGCTGACGCTGCTGTGAGTGATCCCATAAAACACCACAAAGCAGTAAAAAGCGGCAAAAAGATCGTTCAATCATTCTAATATGCCCCTTGAGAGTCATTAGAATCTCTGTCGTGCTTGGAATCTGTTGATGCAACTTACATTCTCGGAATCGAACCGAGGATCTTCTCATGACGCACTGAACCATACGAGTGAGACGCTGTACCACTAAGCCAAACGGGCTATATGATTGGTTGACCGAGAGACTACACGCGATATGTACTGTGTGTCTCATTGATCGTTGTGCTCAGGGTGGATAGCGTAAGATCGGTCGTAAAAAAAGACGACTCTGTCAATTTTCAAGTGATAGGACTCACCACGCAGTCTCGCACATCCGATCACGATCGTTGTCTTGAGCTTACTGGGTGCAGCACATTCACCTGATGCCTCAGGATGCAAGCGGGTGTGAGCTCTTGGCATTCCAGGCTTTCCTGCGCTCTGCTGACCTTCATTTCTTGTCTCTGGAGCAGCTCTGTCGATGACAGGCCACGATGCGCGATATCTCAGCGGAACTACTGACTTATGCTCAGAGTGAGAAGGCAATACTCGAGATGGCAAGGCACTTGCACAAATTGTACTCCTGCCGTCATGAGAGGTCTGTTGGAAAGAAGAAAAATGTATAATTCGTTACTAATTGCAATTTCATCGACCGGCGGCATTTAGTAGCAGCTCCATCATCAAGGAAAACTAAGGCGCCTCTGTCACCGAGCATCAAACATCCAAGCGTACCAAGTTCAGCCCGCCGCCATCTCAACCAAGCAGACTTCGCAATAAGGCTTCGGCCGCACGTTTCTGGGGTGGTGTCAACTCGCTGCCGACGCCCCTTCGTACTGGAAATTTGTCGCCAAAGACCCAGCCTCCAAGAGAGCCCAGCCCATCGCCATCAGACGACCATGAACCGAATCGAGCTTCAGCTTCGCGTTTCCGCTGGGTAGGAGTCAAGTCGGCAAGATGTCGTCGAACAGGGAATTTGTCGCCGAAGATCCAGCCTCCGAGCGATCCGAGTCCATCGCCATCTGAGCCAAATGCGCCCCAGCGTGTTGGATCGGCTTCGCGCTTGACAGGGAATTTGTCACCGAAGATCCAGCCTCCGAGCGATCCCAGCCCATCGCCGTCAGACGACCATGAACCAAAACGTGCTTCAGCTTCACGCTTAACAGGAAATTTGTCGCCGAAGATCCAGCCTCCAAGCGATCCGAGTCCATCACCATCAGATCCCCACGAGCCAAAACGCGCTTCCGCTTCGCGTTTATAGTTGGAGATCAATTCAGCAGATCGGCGCTCGTATGGCGTCTTGCCAGTTGCGAGCCATTCTCCCAATCCATCGAATCCATCGGTATCGGAAGACCATAATCGTGCTGCGGCTTCGCGCTTCAAATGGTTCAGAAAGATTGCCTGCGCATCACGTTGCTGAAGCGGAGCAGCAATGATTGGTGTGGCGCAGAGCGCAACAATGGCGACGATATCGTGGTAATGCATCTTATTGCTTGGAAAATGTGTTACTGCTTGATGAAGTTGCTCCTGCCCGCAGGAGTTGTAGTTGCTTGTTTGTTGCTGCCTGCAGGAGTTGTTGTTTCTGTCTTTTCTGATCACAAATCAGACAGCCTTAATATACCTCTCGAAAGTTGCCGCCATGATTGGGTGAGCAGGGCACGTGTGCAAGACTGTTCGAGACGCCCGAACGTAGTCGACCGTGTTCATGAGCCAAGAATCGCCGCGGGTATTGTGCGCCACTTCACGGCCGGGTCTGCGAACATCCCTACTGGCCACGCGCTGGCCCATGTATCATACCGTGAGCCGACCGAAAGCACCGTGGAGACAACACCAGTAGCAAGTAGCTCATCGACTGGTATCGCAGGTGCTGGTCCATCGAAAGATAGGGTCTGTGATGCTCTGACTGGAATGGAACAATCGCCGGAGGTGTGCTCGCTCTTTTCGCATGAATCGGCTTTGAGCCAGGCCGAGGATTGTCAATCTTCCTAGTGCACTTTTGAAGTCAGCCGTTTTTTCCTGATGTGTCAGCGGCATGCTATGATCTTATCGCGACAACGACCGATGCCTTGGAATAAGTTCCCCAGAGCCAATGTTGCCCGGCGCTTGGCGATTGCTTCTTGGCCATGCAGCAGATTCAGCATTTGGCACGAGGCTTGTGCTGTCTCCTCGCTTTAGTAAGATTGATAGCGCATGAGGCCACTTTACACACACTTTGACTTCTCATGCATGAGGCAGCTCTCTTTTGTCGGCCGGCTGTGGTGCTCTGAATCAGAGACACAATCGTTCGGTATTGACCTACCCAAAGACATCAGAACTTGAGTCGCGTGCTGTTTGCCCAATGAGAATGTGAGATCAGTCTACCAAACTCGTTAGGCTGTGAAAATACCACATTGTTATAGCTCATGCCTCTTCTTGCAAAAGACACGATCCGTCCACTCTCCAGTGAGAGCAGAGGTGAAGTCTTTCGTCGAGCTTCGAACGAACGTCCATCTTCAATTATAACGTCTATTCGCCCGACGCCGTCTAGATCTGTATTGCTGAAGTCGCCCAAAAGTGCTTTCGAACCCGATTGCGCTGATAAGGCTCCGTACCGCTCCCTTTGCACCTCGAGCCAAACTCGGTCCAGCGTAATTGTACATCCCCTGTGCATTTGTGCTTGCAAGATCTGTCGTCATTCGATGTTGTTGAATGCCTACCTACCATTCAAAGGTAGTAGACTGAGCGTTTGGTGCCTGTGATTGGGGTCTTGCCAGTAGCAATCCATTCCCCATAGCCGCCGAGCCCGTCGCCTTTATTTCCAAGCAAGCCCGCAAACCAGGCATCAGCCGCGCGTTTATGGTTTGGTGTCAAATCGGCCGAAGTACCTTCGAAGGGTGTCCTGCCTGTCGCGATCCATTCACCTAGGCCACCAAGTCCATCGCCGTCAGATCCAAAGGCACCCCAGCGTGGGTCGGCCGCACGTTTGTAATTCGGTGTAAGATCGGCGGAAGTGCCTTCGAAGGGCGTCTTGCCAGTCGCGATCCATTCTCCTAAACCACCGAGCCCATCGCCATCGGATCCAAAAGCTCCCCAGCGCACTGCAGCAGCAGCGCGTTTGTGGTTCGGCGTCAGGTCGGCGGAAGTGCCTTCAAATGGAGTCTTGCCAGTTGCGATCCATTCTCCTAGGCCGCCCAGGCCATCGCCATCAGATCCGAATGCTCCCCAGCGCATTGCCGCGGCTGCGCGTCTCTGAAGGAGAAAGTCGTACACACTGCGTTGCTCGAGTGGCATGGCGAGCGTTTGTGGAGCGCAAAGCGTCAATAGCGCAAAAATGGCGTGGTACTGCATGTTGTTTTTGCTTGATAGAAGAGTTCTTGATTGGGAGAAATGTTGCTTGGTAGCGAAATTGTTCCTGCCTGCAGGAGATGTTGCTGAATGGTAGTGGATCTCGTGTTGCTTGCCAGAGCTGATATGACTGTTCTAATCAGCACTCATACAGCAGTACATATATGTCGGAAGTGGTTGGGTTTGCATAGGTTTGCAGCATGTATGCCGAGGCCATACGACGGATACGACGTGTAAATCCGCCAAGAAATCTCCGTGGGTGTTGTGCAGTACTGGACGCGGCCGCGTTTGTGGGCAATCCTACTGGTTACCTACTGTTCCATGCGTCAGGTCGTGCCATGATGTATCGTGGGGAGACCGAAAAGACCGTTGGATGGCTCAGTGTCAGGGCCCTATGCCATTGAGACTGTGCATGCTGAATGCATGTAGACTACGGGCTTGACGCCCTCGAATAGGCGCTGACTGTAACAGAATGGCCGCCGGAGTGTTCATTGCACTTGTCGCAGCAGGTAGTGCCTCTGGAAACGTCCTGGACTTTCAATTCTCCTAGTGTAGTGCGCAATCAGCTACCTCTCATGGTTGAGCGTGTCGTTGTCTTGCACGACAGCCAAATCCATGGAGCACCACCAGTATCAGTAATTCCTGATCACGGAGAGTCAACGGGTGTTTCGTGAACGTATAAGTGTTGGTGTATCACCGAAATTGGATGGAGGCAGTCCGTTTCCTGCTTTCGAGATGATTGACAGGGCACAAGATTTCACGCTGGGCGTCTCAATGTATACTCCGAAAATGATATGCCACATCTCTCATGGAAATATTCCCGCTCGATGTTGCAACCGGCTCATTGCTGTCGGATGATTCGTGCGTGTTTGCATCAAGCCGAGCACAACTCACTCCCCGCCAGCCCAGCTCTAGTGTCCAGAATGAGAGCAACAATCATGCCATATAAGCCTGATCAACATGTCAGCATTCTCAGACCGTTTATACGCTCGAATAACATGCTTGACCCATAGACTTACCCAACACTTCCGCGAAAATCAGGATCAGGACCATAGAGACGAACAGTCTTGGCTGTTGAGCAATGCTCCTCGTGCCCGCGTCTCCGGCAATCCCGATTGTGAAACCTGCCGCGAGACTGCACAGTCCCACAGCTAGACCAGAACCGAGATTGATGAGGGATGTGTATAGCGGGAGCGTGACGACAATCTTGTTGGCGATGAGAACCGAGCAGACGAGGCCGTAGATGGCGAGGATGCCGGAGAAGACGGTGGGGAGGATGGCTGTGGTAGAGAAACGCATCTGTCAGTACGAAGAAGAAATGACTTCTTGGTCAGCACAGGATGGCTGAGTCTCGGAGAGCGTTACCTCTCACGCCCAAATCGGGATGTAAGACACCAGCACTGAGGGTGCCTATGCTAGATTTTGCTGTTCCATAGGCGGCGCCGAAGGAGGAGAACACAATCGCAGCAACAACTCCCATGGCGCTGAAGAAGGGCTGTGAAGGCGATCAACCAGATGAGTGCAGCGCCCACATCTCGTGGCTCGAATGAGGAAGACATACCGCGTATGCTGGACTGCATGTATTCGTTAACATTGTAGCAGAGGTACCGCAAAAGCCGCTAGCTATTGTAGCTTACCACATATCCGAAGCCATGTTGATTACTGTGATTCTGTCTTCTCTAAGCAGTGTTTGGTCATCAGGCATCAAGAAACAAGGGCAGCCCAAGAGGAGACTGAGATGGAAAGGACGAAGACTGATGTTAAAATACTTCTGGAGGCCAATGACGAAATACGGTCGTAGGCATTGCTCGTTGATCCTGATGGCCAGGCTGCAGGATAAGAACCAGAGTCGCATTCGCGAGTGATCCTGCTTGTGCTACCTTGAGAGCTAGTCATGGAGCTAGTCCTTAATTCAGAGCAAAGAGTATGCGGGTACTTGTAGTGCGCAGAGTGCAATTACGTTGTCGATATTTTGACCATGGTGCTGCGAAGGAAGGTGCTTTGCAGCAGCTGGAAACTTGAATGGGACACATGGCTGATGTCTTCTTCTCCGCAGAAAGGGTCCTTACAATCATGATAGGAACATCAACGCGATCTGATGAGAATGCAACTTTAAATGCGAAGTCGATGAAGTACGTGTAGCTGTCAGGAAAGTGTTGCAAACGAAGTGAAGCAAGAGCGAAGTCTTGGCACCTCTCTCGCTTCCGCCGCAAGCACCTCCGTCTCGCTCCGCAATGAACCAGCACCTCTCCCAACTCCAGCCCATTGACATCCTCCCACCGCGGCCATCACCATGTCTCAATACATCGGCCGCACGCGGCTTGCGTACACACGAAGCTGGCACCTCACAGACCTCCGCACCGACCCCCGTCCCCTCGGCCGTCTAGCCTCCCAAATCGCCATAACCCTCATGGGAAAACACAAACCCATCTTCGACCCTTCAACCGACTGTGGCGACTACGTCGTCTGCACAAACTGCCACGATCTTCACACAACAGGCAAGAAAATGCAAAAGAAGAAGTACTATTCGCATACGACGCGGCCGGGGTCTTTGAAAGAGATCACGATGGAGAAGATGATGGCGAAGTGGGGAGGTGGAGAGATTTTGAGACGGGCGGTGAGGGGTATGTTGCCGAAGAATCGGTTGAGGGATGTGAGGATGGGGAGGCTGAAGTGTTTCGAGGGGAAGGAGCATCCTTATAAGCAGAATTTGTGGAGGACCGGCGAGGGGAGGGTTGCTGGGAAGGTGGAGAGAGCGGTGAGGGAGGCGAGGGCTGTGAGTGTTGAGGAGGCGGGGAAGAAGGAGTTGGCTGGGACTGGGCAATGAGGAAAGACGGGAGAATGTGAAAGCATTTCGAAATCCCTTGTCCTAAGATCCTCGCGCCGAGCACTGGCATAACGGGACTTAAGAGGCAGTGTTCTTTGCGTGCGCGAGGATGATTGTCCCGCCGCTGGGGACGTTGGTGGATCTCGGGACCGTGGAGAGGAGACAGCAAAGTGCTGCATCAACTTCCTCCAGGTTGGCGACATATCTGCTGGCATGACTTCCGGTGGTCCATTGTCCGGCACCACCAATCACACAAAATGGCGAGAGTGAGGAGCAGGGTTCCACGCCGCGAAGGCCCGGCTGCAAATCGACGTTCTCGTGTCGACCCACGCTTTCGGGCGAAGACACGTGTGCAGCGGTCACGAGAATGGCCTCTCACGCAAGGCATAGCGCGGAGGCTGTTTGGAAGAGCAGAAGTAGCCTCACTGTATATATATCTCACTGCGAAGGCTTCACTGCGTAGACGAGATGGGCAGCAGGCGAGACTACCGGAAAGAGATGGACGCATCAGAGGCTTACTGTTCGATAAAGGGTATCCATTTCAAAATGCGAAGAAGCTGTGTATCTATCATTATATCCAAGAAATTCCCTTGCCTAAACACCCAAAACCTGTGCCCGCTTCTCAACTATAGCTCAAATGCCAAACAAGTGCATCAATGAATTGCTCATCGCTCAAAGTTTCGCCTTCGCATCTCTTGTCACCACGCTCTCAATCAAGCCATTCGGATCACTCTGCGGCGCATAGACCTCCGCATCTTTACCCGTGTTCTTGAGCCCCTTGTACCAACTCAAGTCAATCTCAAAGTAGTGCTTGTTGGGCAAACTGTATTCCACCTTCTCCACATCCTTCGCCGCATCCAGTATTCTCTGGCTCATGAGATACATGGTGTTCTGTACTGATGGAGAGTTCTCTGTCGCGAAAGTTTCAAGCGTAATCGTTTTGGCAGAGTCGAAAGCTGCGTCGAATGTCTTGGCTGATGCGGCGCGCTGGACATCGTCGAGTGAGGCATATGACTTCCACGTCCAGTGGGCATCGACGGAGGTGGAGAGGATGCGGTCTCTGGTTTCGGCTAGCCGAGTGAACTCGTCGCGGTGGAAAGAGTGGAATTGGGAGCCGGTGGATTTGAGGACCAGGAGACCTGTGAGGCCACTACGGATTGTGATGTTGTTGCGGGTCGCGGTGGCGTAGACGACGCGCTTCTCTTCGCCATCGCGGACGAAGGAGTGGGGATGTGGTTTGCCAGCTACGTTCATGCGGGTCCATTTGTGTACGGTAATCCATACGTGGGAAGTGGTGATGTGTGGGTATTGTTTGAGGAAGTGAGAGGCCACGGTGGAGGCGAAGAGTTCGGGAGGGTTGACTGGGTGTTGTTTGGCAAGCACGTAGACGGTATGCTTTTGGGTATCTGTCGCTACGATGTTGGCGTTATCGGAGTGCGTCCAGGAGCGGGCGATGTCGCCTTGGAGCATGGTGCAGACGGTCATCTCGGTGACGGATTGTGTGCCATCGAGATGGCGGTCGGTCTTGAAGAGGCGGACATTGTCTTTGCCGTATTGTGCGTGTGAAAGTGTAGCCATGTTGTTATTGGTATGGAGTGTATATGGAGATGGTCGCGTGAGTAGTATACAATATGATCGTCGCTGTGAAGTAAGTAGCCCAAAGTCTAGGTGAGATTTGCTGCTAGATCTTGGAAGGGAAAGAAGGACGAGTGCGAAGAAGCTTCCTACCGAAGATTTATTAGAAGTACAGGCTTATCGGAGGTGGTGGAAGTGCAGTGCAGTGCAGCTATCGCATGAGGCCGAGAGGGAGAGCTGGACGACGAGGCAAGCTTCGCGCATCGACCCTGCAGCTTCCAGCGGACGTCGCCGATGGTGTGACACCCGCCCGTCGTCAGGCCATCAACGACGGAGATCAGGCACAAGGTGTATTGCACCCGGTCTGCCTTTTCGGATCAATCCGAGAGACTGCGTCTGTGTTGAAAGTGGTCGTCATAGCATTGGTAGATTGGTGGTAGTACCATAGAAGTCGTCGCCAGCAGAAATGCAGTGGGGGGGCCTGGATGCCTGAATTCCGTCAGAGCTGCCACCTCCGCTGATCCTGGCGTGGATATGCACGTCAAGTGTGAAACGCGAACGACCACTTGAGGCACGGCACGTCGACCGCGTCAGCCAGAACAACATTGTCGCCCCTCCACCCACCGCTGCCTGCTGGTTGTCCGCCGCCGACGACATGGTCACAGCGCCGTCACATCCCGGTCTCAATGCATACCGACGTGCTCGTAGCTAGAGCCTGTCCCACTACCAATGACGGCCCTCGATGACACTCCCACCCAATCGCGCCAACGGGCCCTCCGGAGGCACCACCAATAATGCCCTCATCCCGCCGTCGCGCTCCGCCAAAGACGGCGGCAGTCTGGCTGCGAGCTTCGTCACTGCGAAGCCCTCCCAATCTTATATCCGCCCCGGTATTGCTGCCGGACCGGGCAGCTTCACGTCCGATTTGAAGTCCTTCAACACGAGCAGGGTGGATCTTAATGCATATGGCAATCATGATGATGGGACAACAGACCCGACGAGCAGCGAGCAGCGACAGGCTGAGTACAGGCAGGAAATCGAGAAGCAGACGCGGCTGAAGGCAGGGACCGAGAACTTGCTCGAAGCATTGAACAGCAAAAATGCCAAAAAGTCGAGAGATCAGCGTATGGCCGCGGAGAGTCAGCTCAATAGCTCCAACAGAAAGATCGCTCAACTCAAGCTGGATCTGGAGGCGGAGATACAGAGGAGCAAAGAAGCTCCCATCAGTCCCAAGGCGAGACTATCGCAGCTGTTCCGTCCAGTCCAGCCTCTGTCTCTGAACGATCCCAGGCCTTCCCAGGATTTGGAAGAGTCCGCTGCGGAGCTTCAGGACCCGGAGCTGGAGTCGCCAACATACATCTTGGCAGAGATTCTGCAGGCTTTAGAGGCAGAGGATATGCCGCCAGACTATTACATCAACCAGGCTAACGACCTGGTCGAGCTATTTCGGCGGCATCCTACTCTCAAGTATGACCTGGCTTGGTCCATCTTTGGCATGCGAATGCAGATCATGTTGCTCAGCGATAGCCGGGAAGTTGTCGCTGCAGGGTACAGAGTGATGAGGTATGCCATCACGAATCGCAAATCTTTGCAGACGATACGTGCGCTCCATACAGACTATCTCGTCATTCTGTCTCTGGTCAAGGAGAGCAAAGCCCGCGTGGAGCGGGAACAAGCCCTCAAGTTCATTCGCGCATTTCTCGATGTCAAGGACGGAACAAAGGAGATCCACCCGGCAGTCGCGCGCATCGTCGTCGCAGTCGCAGACCATTCAGACGATCAGCTACGCGGCATCGCAATCTTGACGCTGGCAGAAATGCTGCTGAAAGAGCCAATGCTGGTCGTCGAAGCAGGTGGTATCAGCGTAATTGCAGAGGCAATGGGCAATGGAGTATACCATGCACCAGAGACTCTGCTCGGGCCCCTCCTCCATCTGATGGACTTGCCAGCTCGAAGAGGAGTCATTCGCTCTGGCTTTGAATTCAGTTCAGCGTTTGCAACCTTCACCGAGCCACATTTCTCAAGTTCCTACGAAGATCGCTTGATCGCCAGCTCGAGGGTAATCGCTGCGATGTTCAAGAGCTGGGCTGGCCTCATGAGCCTTTCTCTTCACAATTTCCTGCCTGTCAGATCAGTCGTCTCCTCACTGTACGTGGCCGATATCCGCGTGCGCACAGCCATCCTCGATCTGCTCATGGATATTCTTCGCATTGAGCGGCGGTCATGGTCGACACCATTCATCGGTGGTCGGCGCTTGACGACTTATGCACGTGTGGTGAACCTCAAAGAAGACAAACCGAAGACCTCCAAGCAGAATGACGAAGATACCAACCAGAAACGCAGTCTTGTTCAACACTTTACTGCTGTTGCGCTCGCTGCACTTCTCCAACATGGCCTCCTTCAAGGTCTTGTAAGCGCAGAGCGCGACGCGCCCTCGGACGCGTTGAAGCGTCGAACAAACCTCCTCATTGCAGAAGTGCTGAAGAAAGCGAGCGAGCTACTGCCCGCGTCATGGAACGCGCAGCTTCAATCCATGCCTGGCTTGTTCGACTCGGCTTTGAAGTTCGACAACGAGGATCGACACCTCGCTGTAACCACAGTCTATCAAGTGGATAAGGTCAACTTGAAGCTGTGGCGCTCAGATCCATCAACGACAACTCAGTCGAAGAAAGACGAGACTCAAGATACACGAGCGAGATCTGCGTCAAAGACCCAAGTGCAGGCCAATATGGACGAAGCGTTGTTCCGCGCCAGGCTGCTCGAGACTAACGTTCTCAACACCGTCAACTACCTTAAGTGGGATTGGAACATCATTCTGGAACTGGTCGATGCGCCGCTTACCAACCCCCGTCTTTTGTACGAAGCGATGGAGAAGTCGAAGTTCGTACATCGCTTGCTTAAGTTCTTGCGACCATTTCAGTTTCGCTTCTCAGATGCGTCGAATACAAAGGCAAACCAGCGGTATCTCAAGATGGCATGCACGCTCGTCAAGTCGCTGCTCCAAACGCAAGAAGGAGCGGTATGGCTGTTGAATAATAAGACGATTCGACAGCTTGCCGAGTGCCTAGCACAACTGGACTCGCAGAGCGGCATCACATCCAATAGTCCCATGTTCTCGCCAAATCGGTTGAGTGAGACTCTCGTGGGAGGCTACTTCCAGATACTCGGCGTCATGTGCAGTGACCCCAAAGGCCTGGGAATCCTCGAGAAGTGGCACATGATCAACATGCTTTATCATATTGTTGAGGTCAAGAATCGGGATGATTTGATTCGCACATTGCTGACGAGCCTGGATTATGCGCTCGACAGTCATCCGAGAATTATTCTCTGCAAGGCCATGATCGCAGGTTCTAAGCACATCCGCATCATGGCAACCACACTTTTGCGTTCATACGCAACCACACCCATCGAAGATTCGGGAATAGGTGGCTCTGCAGCAGAGTGGGCAATACGTTTGTTGGTCAGTCAGCTGTACGACCCTGAGATCGAAGTCTGTGAGGTTGCTATCAAGATCCTGGAAGAAGCTTGCAATGACATCAGGTCGTTGAAGTATGTGGTCAAGTGCAGACCTGCGCTGGATCATCTGGGCGAGATTGGCGCGCCACTACTGCTGCGCTTTTTGTCCACATCCGTCGGATACCACTATCTAGATGGCCTGGACTACATTACTCGCGAAATGGATGACTGGTTCCTAGGGCGCAATGATAGCTATGTGACGGTTGTCGAAGCATCACTGGCTCGCGCTCTCGCGGATGTGCCAGACAAGCCTCAGTCGTCCGGTCTTGGCGAAGCGATAGTGCCCCAGGACTTTGGATATGTGCCGCCACACTTTTATCGCGAGCTGACCAGAACCGTTGAGGGTGCAGAGCTTCTCAAGCACAAAGGCCATTTCGAGGAGTTTGCAGCCACAATCCAAGACTTTGCTATGGAAGAAGAGGATCCAGAAACCATCCTCAAAGTGAAAGGCTGCCTGTGGGCTGTCGGGAACGTGGGCAGTATGGAGCTGGGCGCGCCATTCCTGGAAAGCACAGATGTGGTAAAGTACATCGTGCAGATTGCCGAGAACTCGCAGGTTCTTACGTTGCGCGGCACTGCTTTCTTCGTTCTCGGGCTCATCTCACGCAGCCTTCATGGACAAGAAATCCTGGCCGAATACGGATGGGATGGCACTATGAATGTCATGGGTGAATCTCTTGGCTACGTCCTTCCCATCAATTTCGACAAACTGTTTTCTTCCTTACGGTCGGTTTCTGATACTCCGGCATCATCATCAAATTATCAGCAGACCTCGCCTGCGCTGCGTAATCGTCCGGGTCAAATTTCCGATCGAGATCCAACCAACCAGGCCATTCTCGATGCTATCACGAAGCTTGGAAACACAGTTCTCACCAACAAGGCTATCACGGAGCTGAATTCGCTAAAGCATACCAAGAAAGCTCCCGCATTCAGCAACAGCCCAGACCTGTTCCGCAAGGTCATGATACTGCTGGCGAGCCATGCGTACCGAATTCCGCAATATCGCTTTGTCATTGATCTTTTTGAGAAAAGCGTGCTGAGGAGGATTGTCCTGGCAGAAGAGGGTAGTGAGGATAGTAGTAGCGAGGAAAGCGAGACAGATCGGAGTGGTGATGTGCACGACAACGGTCCCGTGGGAGACACATCAAGGGATGATGACGATGAGGATGAGGACGATGATGCTTGATTGGGGCTCATGTATACGGGCACGGCGTTCTTGTGGCGTTTCAGGGCCGAGACTGAACATGGTGTTCAAATGAATGCAATGACAATACGATATACCCCTATGCGGGATGGGTTTGGCGTTGTTGAAGGGGCGGCTATGATCGATGTTCTTGGGGCCAAAGTGGTGAAGGGATGGCTATCTTCTTCGGTGCTGGCGCTGGCGCAGTTGTACATATTGGATCAAAGAAGAAGAGCATTTGGCAGATGTGTTATTGCATTCGCAGCACGTTTTGGCTTCCCCCTCGTGACCGCTTCTTGCGAGGGGCCTGCGTAGCCGCATAGGCGTGTCTGAGTGGCGTTCCTTGGCGTTGCGACTAACCTCAACTTCTTCTCATTGCATGTACCTCCTACCCGGAACATCGTTCTCATCTTGCCGCGAAGTCCGCGTGGACGGCGCACGGCAGCCCCGTGCAGCTCTGACATGAGTTCCACGGGCATCACGATGGACGTGCATGTCGAGTCCATCATTTTGGCAGGCATTCATCAGCAACATCTTGGATATAATTCACGCTAGTGGCGCATGGCGTCCACGCGTCCTGACGAGCTTCCGACTTCAGCTTGGGCGTCGGTGTGGCCTACGCATCTGGACTCTGGCTATTGCTTAGCGACCGCGGCCACGCTACGTTAGGACAACGGACGTCTGCAAGCCCTGTAGCCAGACCATGTGCCTGAAGACAGCCAGGTGCATTAGTGGGGGAAGCTTGGAGTGGGCTTTCCAACAACTGAAGAACGGCCATCGATATGAAAGGCCCCCTTCCCTTCCAATCCGGATCTTGGGTGCTTCTAGAATACACTGTGCAATTGAGCACTAGGATCATTTGATACCATGCCTCCATCAGGTCCCTCGAAGGCGAAGCCAGCTCCGTTCGCGGGAAAACAAGATCCGTTGCCAGTCGCAGGCCAAGAAGCCTCTCAATCAGTGAATCCGTCTGCACTGACCGCAGTCATTGACAAAGAGAAAGAACTCGCCGCCGAGAAACAAGGTGACGCCGACGTTCAGGCTCGTCACATGCTTGCTGACCCATCGTGTTAGACGCACTGAATACGGCTGTAGCTCGTTTCAAGGAGATCTCAACGAGCCTTGGAGGCCATGAGCAAGCCAAGGCATTCTTCGACACCTACGGCACTGATGGCTTCAAACCGGAAGCTCCGCCGGAAGAGGCGAAACGCATCGCCCCCAAAGAAATGACCCTGAACTCTGAAATAAAAGACTATAGTGATAGACGACTCGGCCTTGCCGCAAAACCTGACGGATTTGGGGCAAATCACGTTCAAGACTTGGCTTGGGACATTGAGGAACCTGATAAAGTCGAGATTGCCACTGAGCTGGATGATGATGCGTGGCAGCATCTCGTTGACACAACCAAGATGCTCCACGGTTATGTCCTCAACGGCACGTACGGTCTTTCGCGCGCAAGATTCCAAGCATTCCAGCTCAAACCGCCGGCGGGAAACACTTATAAGGATGCGAAAACGATCAGGCCGGAGTTTGAGGTGTTTGATGCTTCATCCATTTCCATCAAAGAGACCAGGACGCAGGTGGAAAGATCAATGGCGCAGAACGGCTTCTCTTCTCAAGCAATATCCGCTTCTGTCGGAGTTTCCACGCCGTATGTTGGAGTTGGCGTTTCTGCATCCCATTCTTCTGAGTCCCAAGAGAGCAAGAGTAGTGCAGATTTCAAGGATCGCTTAGAATATACTGCCACATATAATTTCCCGCGGGCACGCGTCTTTCTCGACGAACTCAATCTTGAGGCTACTACCGAATGTGCGGACTTCCTGGTGAAGATCGAGAATGCCGCAAACAGAATCATATCCAACGTCGGCGCGGGGAAAGAACCGGACTCGGACAACGCTGTGGCCAATGCCAATCGTCTCGTGGCGCAATTCTATGCCAGATTTGGCCATATCTTTGCGTGCAATGTCCAGCTGGGTGGCCAATTGACTGCTAGCAAGTCTGCTACGTCTTTTGGAGACGTAAAAGAGGAGGAACGAAGGGACGCAATGCAGGCCGCGGTGGCCGCAAGTGTCGAGACAAAGGTTGTTTCGGTCTCTTCTAGCTACAGCAAAGGCTCTTCGAAAGACGATCAGAGCCGCGCAACTACCGTTGAGAATGCGTCTTCCCTCGCCTGGTCCGCACGAGGCGGTAATACATTGCTTTGCGCCAATCCTGCTGCGTGGGCGAACTCAGTAGCCGACTCCAGGCACTGGAGGGTGATGGAGCAAGCGAATATCATCGCACTTCCAGAACTTATCAGCAAATTGACACGGACGACACATGGCGGAGCTCTCGCCTGGCCTGACATGGGCAGAGCGTTTCATAACATCGCGATGAGGAAGTTTCAACAGATCCCCCGCATCAAGCCCGATAAATGGACTGGGAAATTGAAGTTCCGGACTCTCGATGGCCGAAGGGTTGTGATAAAAGACAATCACCTTTGCATCGCTGATGAGGGAGAGGAAGCCATCTTTTCTGTTCTGGATGCCGATAAAGAGAAGAGCCATGATCCCGACCCGATCATGCCTCAATTATATGCCGACAGTCCTGTGTATCTTATGCCAGGCAAGACATATGCTCGTCAAAGTTCAGGCGAAGGAGCGCAGTTCGCTGGCCTTTGGGTCGATGGCAAGTCTTCTGACGGACAACTCCGTACGGACTCAGGCAAGCCCTGCCGCTGGACTTTGCGTCGCAATCCAGCCCTCCCAGCCAAGTCTTCTCCTCTCGGAGCTCTACCGTGGGTTCCAGGCCGCGATGTCATCCAACATGAAGATGTGATCGGGCTTTTCTGCCACTCATACCATTACGGAGGGCCATTCACTAGCAAAGCCGTACCTCCCGTCTCCGCGCCCTATGTTGTGAAACGAGATGACTCTCGGCTTTCAGTTTTCAAAGTTGATCCTCAATTCCTGCTTCAGCTCGGTACCGCTCAGGTTTTCAAGGACGATCCAGCTTGGGCTTTTCTCAGATCTAACGCGGGTGAGTCTATGCAGGCTCTCATCGAAGCCAGCGACCTCGGGAGGCCTGTTGATGAAGCCCAGATCGAGGTTTGGCGAAGCTTTTTCGCACTTGGAGATGTTTCGAAGTGGAAGCCTGCTCATGAGATGATGCTGGGATTCAAGCCTGAGTTTCGCGACTTTTATTATCGAATAGTGGGCGAAGAGACTATTAATAACAGCAAGTTGCAAGTCGCGGCGGTGTTAGGGACTTGGATCAATGTTGGTCTTTTGAATTGGGCTGCTTTGAATAGTGTGCCGGATTTGGAGCCTATGCGGTTCAAGGTCATTTTTGTGCATGATGAGGAGGAGGACATCCAGGAAGAACAGGAACAAGGTCCGGAGTATGACCTGTTTGATTAGATAGGTAGCTGTTCGCGAGGTATGAGCTTGCATCGTGAATAGATCAGCTGAAGTTCATGGGAGACGGCCCGTACTTCGTGATGCGAAGTCTTTGGACTCTCTTTAAGCCGTGTTACCATGGATGGTGGACGACGCACTGTACGGACAAAGTGAGCTTTTCGTAAGGCTGGGTCTGAACACGATCCATCATTCGTCAAATCAGACTCGTAGTCTTCTTGCACCACCGAGTCGACTTCCTTACTGTATCAACGAAACCATCATGAAAGGTCAACACACGGTTCGCGAATCTAAAGATATCGACAGCTACCTTGAACTTCGATGTCTCTCGCCTAGCAGCCACACATCCCTCTCCTCTGCTGTACAAAGCTCATTGAATTACAACTCGACCAATGCGCACTGGTTGGCCATCGTTCAGAGCCTGGGCGCACTGACTTTGGACCCTCCACCCCTTGCGAACAATGCCTGCAACTCTGTCTTCACCACACTCTTATGACTCAGCAGTCCTCTCTCATGCACGTCGACCCATTGCCCCTTTTCTTTCCATCCCCATGCTTTATCTTTCTCTTCGCCATTGGAGACGTCGTACAGGACGTTGAGGATGTATTTCCCGATGATGGGGAGGAATCTAACCAGACACAGTCAGTCTCCGAGAGGTCCAATGACGTACAAGCGTAGCAGTATGGGTGAGGAGTACATACTTATATGAGTGAAAGCTCCCTCCCGTAGCAACATACAACCCCTTCAACCTCTCCTGGTCCGGATGTTTACAAATCAAAAAGTCTTCCGTCGGAGTCTGCGCATCCCAACAAATACGCCAATAATCAGGTTCTTTACCTTTCGCGAACGCGGGTAGAACTTTCTCGCTGATCATCGCTTTCGTTTCTTGCTTCAGGCATTCTGGCACACAGTATTGATCTTCCGCCGGGATAGAAATCTTGTGGCCTGAAGGAAGCGTATGAGAATTTATGATGCCAGAACGAGAGTTGGCGTATTTCATGAGCTTGTTTCCATGGGATGGAGGGATGATTTCTCCGAGACCACCGTAGACTACGACGGGGAGTTGAAAGTTATCGAGTTGGGAAATTTCGGTTGAGGTGCAGTTGTAGTAGGCTGCGCAGAGGCCTGTGGCTTGGATTTGGGATTCGATGCGGAGGTTGGTGGGTAGGGAGAGGGATTCTTCGAGGGTGGAGAGGAGGGCAGAGGTCCATGGGCCAGTGCAAAGGATTGTTTTATCGGCGTAGAAGGTGCGGCCGTCAGCGGTGTGAGCGCCTTGGATGGTTTTGCTGGTGGCGTCGTGGAGGAGTTGGGTCACTTTGCCGGTTTCGCGACGGATGCCTTTGCGTTCGGCGGCTTGCATGAAGGCGTGGGTTGCTTGCGCTGCGTCGCACCAGCCTGCTTCGGGGTTGAAGTAGGCGGATTGGAAGCCTTCGGAGGAGGTGCCTTGGAGAGCGTTCCAGCGGGAGGAGATGTTGTTGAGGTCGATGTCTTGGGCTTGGGTGCTGCCTCTTCCTTCAAATGTGGATTTGATGCGGGATTTGAGGTTGCTGCCTTCTTCTTCGTACATCAGCCAGCCGACTTTGTGAAAGAACGGACCGAGTTCTTCGGACCAGAACCATGGATGGATAGTCTCGCATGCGAGGTCGCAGTACAGCTTGTTGGCATAGTCGGTTCTGATGACGCGATTCACATCGATGGCCGCGGCGAGCTTCGGTGGGCTAGAGGATTGGTCGATGATGGTCACCTTGGATGGGTCTTTGTAGAGCTGGGCAAGGTGATAGGCGGTAGATGTGCCGAAAGTACCAGCTCCGATGATCAGCACAGTAGGCTCCGGCTTGCCTTCGAGCGGATTGTCAACATCTATACGCTTGATGGTCGGAGCGACATTGTTGGGCTGTGTGATTCTTCGACCATCCTTGCCATATGTCGCGAAGATTGGCATCCTGACGATGACGTCTTGTGAAGAAGTGGCTGGCCTGTCGACTTGGATCTGTGTGGTGAGCGAAAGTGGTGGTCAAGGACAATTTTTCCAGGCGCAGCTTGGGATTATCTTGTTGCGCGGTCAAGCGGAGTCTTACCTCCCCGCCCGGTTGTTCCCATGCTCTCGTGTCATTTCACGGTGCCTGGTCGCAATGAACTCTTATTTGCTGCGTGATGCCAGCATCCCAGTCTGGAGAAGTCTGGAGAAGCTAGGGATTGTGAGGGGAAGCTGCAGGGTTGCACCGACTCCACGCGGGTTGCTGCGCGTGTCGCGAAAATATCCAAACACTAAACAGCGCGGTAGCAGTACTGAGCCTACAGACACTGTGACCACATCTCAAATTGGGGTTTGTGTTAGCAGCTTGGAGGTCAAACCTCCAGAGAGTGAAGTCGAGCAACTTAGCCTAGTTCCGCAGCTAACTTCTTCTGGTGAACACGCCAAGATCAGATGATGAAGCAACTCGGAAGTGGCAGGAACGCAGACAGCACTGGCTGTGGGTAAGGTGGAGAACTCGCCGTCCGAAAACTAGCGGTCTCCGAAGTTTCATTAATCATCATCACTATCAGCGAACATGTCTTCTGCCTGTCGCTTGCGAGCCGGTTCAGCAGGAGGCTTTGCTTTGGCCCCGCTGGAGCTCTTCAAGGAGAAGTCATTGCCATTAGCCTTTGCTGAATCGGCAGGCAGGTGGGAATCTGTCTTCGACTTATCGTCCTCAATCGCAGACATTTCCACGTCGGCTGTCGGGCCACCGCCCTCTTCAGGACCATCGTTAACTTCATCCGATGGCGACGCGTCCAAGTCCACTGAATCACCGTCCAGGTCCACAGATGCGCCATCCAAGTCGGCCTCTTCTGCCTCATCCAACGGCCGATCATCCATCGGCAGAGCTGCAGTGTCGGCTGCGGGTCCAGTGGTGGGTGCCGGTGCTGGAGATTTCGAAGCAGCAGCAGGTGATGCGGTGCCATCAATGCGCTTGAACTTTGAAAGGTGTTTCAAATCTCCCACTGTGACTTTTCCGTCCTGATTGGCATCATCGCCCAGATCGGGACCATCCTCGGCAGGTTGCTCGAAGAACCCTCTCTTGAACTCATCAAACACATCTGCAGCAAACACGCTGTTTCGCTCCCAGATCTCGAAGAGCACACCCACTCGATTGCGCCACTGCTGCTCTTTCATTCTTCCCCATCCAAGATCTTTGCCTAGACGCCCAAGTGTCTGAAATGTACTCTGTCGGCGAAAGGCCGTTTCGAACAGTTGACGGTACTTCCAAGCGTTGCGTACTCCGGCTGTTGCAGAGTTGTGTAAAATGTCGTTGATCAGATATAGAGCAACAAGCTTGATTTGAGATGGGTCAGTATCATGCTCTTTTTTGTCTTTGCTGGAAAGACCGTGAGCTTCGATGCTTGGTAGCTCCTCATCCGGTTCATAGACGTCTTCGTCATCCTGATTTGGATCCTCATCGTCAAATTTGCCGCACTGTGTCGAGCCGAACGGCTTCTCGACATTCAGGACCAGCATGTCAACTATCTCTTCCGCCCCAGCGCCGGCATTCTTGATGGCGAAAGCCGAGATAGCTGCAACGTCACCAAGTCGCAACTTAGCTTGGGTTGTGGGCAATCGTGAGAGGAGCCAGGCGAATTTAGCAATCTGCAGGGGCGTCAGATGCTTCTTGTCAGCAGAAGGCGCTCCCTCTCCTTCTCTCCGGCTCGTATTGAATTTGCGTTGCTCGGCTTCGTCGTCGCTCTCTTCATCGGAAGATTCGTAGTTGGGATGATTCAGCGCGTCGCCCAATTTGGTGAGGTCCATGAAGGGAACTTCGCCTTGCAAGATATTCCAGTCAACGGGCACGTCATCAAAAGGCCGTTCGGGACCTCTGCCAATTCGTCTCTGTTCCTGCAGAATTTCAAAATCCTCGTCGTCATTCCACAGCAAGTAGCGATAATATATGCCTTCCGGACTGTGCGAATCGTACAGAAAGGCGAACCGCTCATCACTTTCCACTTCGGGCATCGACATCAGGACAGCTTCAAGCTCAATGGCCTTCTCGGGGCTGGGCTCTGACAAAAGCCGTTCTACTATGACGTGAATTGCTCTCACGCTCGCAATCTCCAATGGTGGTTGTACAGAAAGATGGGCCACCGCTTCAAGGCCTCCATTGCGTGGTGGTCGCGGCTCATACGAATCCGGAGGAGCGAAGTCTGAAGGCGGAGGGGCATTGCGCATACTGTATCCTCCTCTGGGCTGGTCCCTATTGATTCTTTCGGCGCCAAAGGGCTGTGGTTCTGCTCCCGAACCAGGTAGCGTGCCTGGTGGCAGGGCTGTTGATGACAAATGGCGCGCGATGACCAGTCGATAGCCACATCCAAGGTAGCGGTCTCTGAGGGCACTGACGGCAGTATCAATCTGAGAGGTAGGTGTCTCGTAGTCCAGCAGTGCTATTGCCGTCACAGACATCCTGCCATGCCTGAGTGGCGGCGATATTGAAACGCTATGGACCTTGAGATGATCGGCCAGGAGCTCACGCACAACACCTTCATTGAAAGATGGTGGTAAATTGGACAACTGCACTGTCGGCCTGGGCGCAGCAGCTCCGGGATCGTCTTCGTCTTCACGGGTGTGTCTGCTGGACTCGTCTCGTCTCGCATTCCCGCCCAAATCGTACTCGGCAGCCAGGGCTTCCTGTTCCCGCCGCACCTCCTGCTGCTCTCGCAATTCATCCAGCGCTCGCTTTCGCTTCAGGCTGGGCGGAGGTCCCGCTGCTGGTCCTAAACTTCCAGGACCACTCCGCGGAGGTCCTCCGAATCCGCCTCGAGAGCCTCCATATCCCCGGCCAGGCCCCGACGGTGGTCCTCGCGATGAGTTCGAGTAGCCGTCATAGTCGTCGCTCCCACCAAAGGAATCCTCAAATTCAGCTAATGCAGCTGCTGTCTCGGCCTGCTCCCGGCGACGCTTCTCCTCCGCTGCCAGTCGCTCTTTTTCGAAGGCGGACAACTTCTTGGGGGCGGCCAGCTTCTGGCTGACATCGGGAAATTCTTTGGGCGCTTCTTCGTCGGCCATGGTGGGTGGATGCGTGTGTTATCGAAGTTCCATTCTCATGTGTCGATGTGTGTGACGTGGGCGCATATGTTGCAACGCGTCGCGCTTCACGAAAGACCGCAAACAAGCTTTCTGGCTTGATCGGCGTTCGGCAGGGTCACATGCATGGTCAACCTCTCCCGCAACAGCTGCTGCTGCACCACCCGCTCTGACATCGCCGCCGCCCGCACGCCGCCACTGTCGATATCCACGCAGTATCTTTGCAGGCGGCGCGGAGTGAATGCGCGAAAGACGGCGAGGACCATGATCGACGACATCGAGCGGCTCCCATACTGAAAGTCTTGCGACTGGCGCATCGCAAGCACAATCGCCAAACATGACGACGGCCTACAGCGAGGCCTTGAGCGCCATTTTCCAGGACCTCAAGTCGCGCAACGACCATACCCGGCAAAATGCCTCGACAAGGCTCATCGAGCAGGTCAACGCGGCCTTTCGCGAGCTGCAGCCGGCACAATGGAACTCATACTACAACGAGGTCAACGCGAAGATGGTCGCTTTCATCCTCAGCGGCCAGGACACGCACGAGCGGATGGGAGGACTGTACGCGCTGAATGCGTTGATCGATTTCAAGGGCGACGATGCTGCTTCGAAAGTCACCAAGTTCAGCAATTACATCAAGAGGACACTAGAGGGAAACGACACAAGTGCAATGATTGTTGCCGCCAAGTGCCTGGGGCGACTGGCAATTCCGGGCGGAGCGTTGACAGCAGAACTGGTTGAGGCGGAGGTCAAACATGCGCTGGAATGGCTGACGTCGGATCGCAACGAGAATAGGCGTTTCGCTGCTGTGCTCATCTTGCGGGAGCTGGCCAAGAACAGTTCGACGCTGCTGTACATTTACATCCCGGGCATCTTGATGAGCATCTGGGAAGGCCTGCGAGACCAGAAGGTTGTCATCCGCGAAACCTCTGCGGAAGTCATCTCGCACACCTTCAAGATCCTCTCCGCCCGTGACCCGCAGATGCGCTCGTCCATGTTCACACGAATGTATGAGGAGTCGGTCAACGGACTACGTCGTGGCACAGTCGAGTATGTGCACGGCTCCTTGTTGACCTTCAAGGAGTTGCTTGTGCAAGGCGGCATGTATATGCATGGTGCCAAGTACAAGGAGGTCTGCGAGCGAGTCTTGCAACAACAGTACCGTGAGCACAAGGATCCGACTGTGCGGCGCACTGTAGTGGAGATTATTCCGCTCCTGGCTGGTTATGCACCTAAGGAGTTCTGCAATCACTACCTCGCACGATCCATGCAGCATCTACAAAACCTACTCAAAGATGCGAAGCAGAGAAATCTCGCATTCGTTGCCATTGGTAAGATCGCGCATGCCGTTGGCTCTCAGATCGCTCCGTATCTGGATACTATCCTGCTTCACATCCGCGATGCTCTGTCAGTCAAGAATAGAACGAGGCACTCGGATGAGGCCCCAATCTTCGAATGCATAAGCATGATCAGTATTGCTGTTGGCCAAACTTTGAGCAAGTACATGGAAGCTCTTCTCGACCCCATATTCGCTTGCGGGCTGTCTGATGCGCTGACACAGGCGTTGGTTGACATGGCGCATTACATTCCACCTGTCAAAACGACAATCCAAGAAAAGTTGCTTGATCTCTTAAGCAGGACGTTGTGTGGGCAGCCATTTCAGACGCTGGGCCATCCTACCCAGGGCAAAGGTTTACCGCCGATCTACACCAAAGAGTATCGAGACCAGAAGGATCCACAGCACCAGGAACACAAAGACCAGGAAATCGCGTTGGCCCTTCATACCCTCGGCAGTTTTGACTTCACTGGCCATGTGCTCAACGAGTTCGTCCGAGACGTAGCTATCCGTTACGTGGAGGATGACGATCCTGGCATCCGCAAAGCTGCGGCACTAACATGCTGTCAACTGTTCGTCAAGGATCCCATTGTGCATCAGACGAGTCACCATGCAATCCAAGTGGTCTCCGACGTGATTGAAAAGCTACTTACAGTCGGCGTGTCAGATCCGCATCCCGATATTCGACAAACAGTGCTCGTATCTCTCGACCCGCGGTTCGATCGACATCTAGCAAAAGCAGAGAACGTTCGGACTCTATTCATCAGTCTGAACGATGAGAAGTTTGCGATCCGCGAAGCGGCAATGACCATTATCGGGAGGCTGACAAGCGTGAACCCTGCCTATGTTTTCCCGTCACTCCGCAAGGTGCTCATCCAATTATTGACCGAGATCGAGTATTCGAACAGCGCCGCCAACAAGAGAGAGTCTGCACAGCTCATCAGCCACCTTGTTGGCGCGAGCAGCAAGCTTATCAAGCCTTACGTCGATCCGATGGTGCATGTGCTTTTGCCCAAAGCAGAAGACCCAAACTCGGAAGTCGCTGCGACCACGTTGCGCGCCCTTGGCGATCTCGCCAGTGTCGGCGGCGAAGAGATGAAGCGATACATTCCCGAACTCATGAAGATCATCATACGGAGCCTTCAGGATCTCGCCGCGCCTAAGAAGCGCGAAGCTGCTCTGTGTACTCTTGGTCAGCTGGCCAGCAACAGTGGCTATGTGATTCAGCCTTATACTGACCATCCTGACTTGCTCACTATCCTTGTCAACATTGTAAAGAGCGAGCCGCCTGGCGATCTCAGACGCGAGACGATCCGACTCATGGGTATACTTGGTGCATTGGATCCGTACAAGCATCAGCAAGTCATGGAAGAGTCACCAGAGTCAAATCTGAAGGCTGACTTTCACGGCGTTTCCGACGTTACGCTCATCATGCAGGGCATCACACCAAGCAACGAAGACTACTATCCAACTGTCGTTATTCACACACTCATGGAGATGCTGAAGGAAGACACACTGAAATCGTATCATTCAGCAGTATGCGAGGCTGTCATGAACATTTATGCGACCATGGGGATGAAGTGTGTACCGTTCCTCGGCATTGTTGTCCCAGGAATGGTAGGTGTGCTAAAAGACGCTGGCACGGAAAATCGGCTTGAAGGTTACTTCAACCAACTCAGCAGTCTTGTCAAGATTGTACGCCAACACATCAGACCTCATCTACCAGTGATTCTGGAAGCCATCAGTGATTACTGGCACCGAAGCACTCAGCTCCAAGCGACCATTCTGAGTCTTATTGAGAGCATTGCGCGAAGCTTGGAGGGAGAATTCAAAGTTTACCTAGCCAATGTTCTGCCACTCATGCTTGGTGTACTTGATGCCGACGGGCGATCAGAAGCTGGTCGTGCTGCCATGCAGCGAGTACTCCACGCATTCCTTGTCTTCGGCTCAAGCGCGGAGGAGTACATGCACCTCATCATACCGGTTGTTGTCCGTATGTTTGACAACGCCGATGGCCGCTACAAAGACCGAGCAGTACGCAAGGCAGCGATTGAGACCATTGGTCGTCTCAGCAAGCAAGTGAACATTAGTGAATTCGCTGCCAAGATTGTGCACCCCCTCGCTCGGGTCCTGCAGAGCAACGACAACCAGCTGAAACCTGCTGCCATGGAGACACTTTGTGCGCTAATCTTCCAGCTAGGACAGGACTTCCTACACTTTGTACCGACGATCGACAAGATACTGGTACAGCAGCGCATAAATCACACCGCATACAATCTCATCGTCACCAAGCTCAAGAAGCATGAAGCACTGCCGCAAGACTTGAGCCCCGACGAGCGATACAATGACGAAGATGAAGATCAATATCCCACCGAGATCTCGACGAAGAAGCTTGCAGTCAATCAGCAACATCTCAAAAATGCCTGGGAAGCGAGTCAGAAGTCGACGAAAGAAGACTGGATCGAATGGATGCGACGATTCTCAGTCGAGCTACTGCGCGAGAGTCCGCAGCAAGCGTTGAGAGCCTGCACTAATCTGGCTGGCGTGTATCCTTCGCTTGCTCGCTCTCTGTTCAACTCCGCTTTCGTCAGCTGTTGGACAGAACTTTACGACCAGTATCAAGAGGAGCTTGTGCGAGCGATCGAAACTGCTTTGACAAGTCCTAATATTCCACCAGAGATCTTGCAGACTCTGCTGAATCTTGCTGAGTTCATGGAGCATGACGACAAGGCACTCCCGATCGACGTTCGAACGCTCGGGATGTATGCGGGCAAGTGTCATGCGTTCGCCAAAGCGCTTCACTACAAAGAGCTCGAGTTCAACGCGGAGCAGAATGCCAGTGCTGTTGAGGCGCTCATCTCAATCAACAATCAGCTTCAGCAGACTGATGCAGCGTTTGGTATCTTGAAGAAAGCTCAAGGCTACAATGATGTAGACCTCAAGGAGACTTGGTACGAGAAACTTCAACGATGGGACGAAGCCTTGATGGCTTACCAGGAGCGCGAAGAACGCGAAATGGCCAACGAGGACAAGGTCTCGTTCGAAGTGGTCATGGGCAAGATGAGATGTCTCCACGCTCTCGGTGAATGGGATACTCTGTCCCAGATCGCGTATGATCGCTGGGTCATCGCAAACAGCGACGAACGCCGGAAGATAGCGCCCCTGGCGGCGGCCGCTGCATGGGGCATGGGCCTATGGGACATCATGGACGAGTATCTCGGAGTAATGAAGCAGAACACTCCCGATCGTAGTTTCTTTGGAGCCATTCTGTCAATTCATCGCAACCACTTTGACGAGGCACATCTCCACATCACCAAGGCAAGGGACGGACTGGACACAGAACTTTCGGCTCTCCTTGGTGAAAGCTATACCCGTGCATACAGCGTCATTGTCCGCGTGCAGATGCTGGCAGAACTGGAGGAGATCATTCAATACAAACAGCATTCTCACGACCCTGAGAAGCAGGATCGTATGCGCACCACCTGGACGAAGCGTCTGAGAGGCAATCAGCGCCAAGTCGATGTGTGGCAACGCATGTTGAAGGTTAGGGCGCTGGTTATCTCGCCGCAAGAGAACCAGGAGATGTACATCAAGTTCGCTTCTATCTGCCGCAAGGCACAACGGCCTGGACTTGCCGAGAAGAGTCTGAACAGCCTGCTGAACTTCTCTAGTAGTCAGCATCTTAGCACGCTGGCAGACGGCGACAAGGAGAGCTGGGACATTGTGCACCAGGCACCATATCCGGTGCAGTATGCGACTTTCAAATTCCTCTGGAGTAACGATCAACATGATGCTGCGCTTGGCGCTCTTCGATCCTTTACGAAGACGCTCAAAGATGACTACGAAGGACGGATGGCCGCGGCAGCGCCTCATCTCAACGGGCATCCTGGAAGCGTGCTGAATGGTGTCAACGGCATGAACGGCGTCAATGGAGTCAACGGTATCCATAGTACCGGTCCCTTTGGCGCTGCCAACGCGCACCAGATCTCACCCAAAGAAAAGGCAGAATTGGACGAATGGCGACTCCTACTTGCCCGATGCTACCTTAAGCAGGGAGACTGGCAGGTCAAGTTACATAACGGTGACTGGCAATCAGAACACGTTGCCGATGTTCTTGCGTCTTACCATGCCGCTACAAGATACCACGAATCGTGGTACAAGGCGTGGCATGCCTGGGCGCTTGCCAACTTTGAAGTCGTGACATCTCTCACTTCTGGCGACCGCGAGGCCACTGATGTTCCGTCGTACATTGTGACGGAACACGTCGTTCCTGCTGTCAAGGGGTTCTTCAAAAGTATTGCACTTTCATCCACGAGCTCGCTGCAGGACACGCTTCGCTTGCTGACTCTATGGTTTGCGCACGGAAACTATCAAGAGGTCACTCAAGCAGTGACGCAAGGCATATCATCGGTCAGCGTTGATACTTGGTTGGAAGTAATACCACAACTCATCGCTCGTATCAATCAACCAAACCGACTTGTCAAGGAGGGCATTCACAATCTCCTGGTCGATATCGGTCGAGCTCACCCACAAGCGCTCGTCTACCCACTCACCGTTAGCATGAAGAGTGACGCAGTTGGACGATCCCGTTCTGCGAGAAGGATCATGGATGCCATGCAGCAACATTCACCGAAGCTCGTCGAGCAGGCAGGGTTGGTCAGCCACGAGCTCATCCGTATTGCGGTACTGTGGCACGAGCAATGGCACGAGGGTCTCGAGGAAGCGAGTCGACTGTATTTCGGTGACCACAACATTCAGGGGATGCTTGCTACACTGGAACCACTTCACGAAATGCTTCGAAAGGGCCCAGAGACACTCCGTGAAATCTCATTCATCCAATCCTTTGGTCGTGATCTCAACGAGGCTAGAGACTGGTGTGAAGCTTACAAGACAACGAAAGAGATTGGAGATCTTAACCAGGCCTGGGATTTGTATTACGGCGTGTTCAAGCGAATTGCACGACAATTGCCCCAGCTTATGAGTCTGGAGCTTCAGTACGTCTCGCCCGAGCTCAAGAATGCCCACGATTTGGATCTGGCCGTACCTGGAACGTATGTTGTTGGCAAGCCTGTTGTGCGCATTCAAAGCTTCGAGCCTGTTGCTACTGTCATCAGCAGTAAGCAGAGACCTCGGAAACTCGGTTTGAAGGGCAGCGACGGCCTCAAATACGACTTCATGGTCAAGGGACACGAGGACATTCGACAAGATGAGAGAGTCATGCAACTGTTCGGCCTGGTCAATACGCTACTTCAAACCGACACTGAGTGTCTAAAGAGGCATCTCAACATTCAACGATACGCTGCCATTCCGTTGTCGACACAAGCCGGTCTGCTGGGATGGGTGCCTAATTCTGATACCCTACACGTTCTCATCCGCGAATATCGGGAGTCTAGGAAGATTCTGCTCAATATTGAGCATCGCATCATGCTGCAGATGGCGCCCGACTATGATAATCTCACGCTGATGCAGAAAGTGGAGGTCTTCGGATATGCGCTGGACAACACTACTGGACAGGATCTGTACCGTGTTCTCTGGCTCAAGAGTAAATCCTCCGAGGCGTGGCTCGACCGACGAACAAATTACACTCGATCCCTTGCTGTCATGTCCATGGTCGGGTATGTCCTCGGCCTGGGAGATCGTCACCCGAGCAACTTAATGCTGGACCGAGTGACCGGCAAAATCATTCACATCGATTTCGGAGACTGTTTCGAAGTGGCCATGCATCGTGAGAAGTACCCCGAACGTGTGCCATTCCGCTTGACGAGGATGTTGACCTTCGCCATGGAAGTTAGTAACATCGAAGGTTCATATCGTACGACTTGCGAGCACGTTATGCGTCTCTTGCGCAGCAACAAGGAGTCCCTGATGGCTGTGCTGGAAGCTTTCATCCACGATCCGCTTCTCACATGGCGTCTCGGTACTAGAGATGCCCCATCTGATCCTACATACCAATCTGAGCGCCGTGGATCCATCATGCATAGTGAGAATGGTGCTCCACAACTTGTTGGGGGGCCTCCACAACACGACCGCCGCCGCGCCTCCGTTATGGGCGGTGACCCCAATGCTCCACCCGCCGGCGACCGTCCACCGAATTCCTCATACCGCCCCGGTCGTCCTCGTCATGGTTCCATCGTGCCGGGTATGAACGGCTATCCTGCGCAAGATCCCATGGAGAAGGAAGTCCAGAACGCAAGGGCTTTGCAGGTGTTGGCTCGCGTCAAAGAGAAGTTGACTGGAAGAGATTTCAAAAAGGAGCAGGAGTTGACAATTGAGGATCAGGTGGATCGGTTGTTGGCTGAGGCGACGAATCTGGAGAATTTGTGTCAGCATTATATCGGGTGGTGTTCATTCTGGTGAGACTGGTATGAGACGAAGAGCATTCATAACGACACGAAGCGATATGAGCGACTTTTACTTCCAACTATTTTCCGGTTGAGCGTGGCGTTGTTCTTCAAATATGTGGACGCCTTTTGTGGAATTGAAGTGGAGAGACTGTGAGGCTCAGAGCCCAGGGTATATGCGAGTGTGAGTTACAGAGAGGTACTCAAGAGGAGATGATGCATTGGTTTCACGGACTTCTAATGCGCCACTGTTACGGGGAGTGACACCCGCATTGGCATCTATGCGGTGAAACTTCGCAGTGATATAGCAGTTGGACTTCTCGAGCGCGATCTCAACACCGCTTTGTTCTTCCTCCCTAGCATCTCAATTCGTTGCTTTGCCCTTTGCATCATCTCCAGTTTCATCGACGTCTCCTCTGCGGCCTCGCCGAAATTGGCCGCGACTCGATCGTTCCATCGCGTTCCAAAATTGATGGAGCAGAAATTCTCGAAGATCGAGTTCTTGAAATGCACTCGATCACGACTGTAGATCGCGGTACCATCAATCCACAGTACAACCCAACCATTATCGTCCACAGGGTTTAACGCCATGGCCTTCAATTACGCACTAAGTCAGCTCTGGTCTCGACCACGCTCATGGGCATCTTACCGCGATCTTGATCCTCATTTCTTGGATGCACCATCCTAGGAAAGGGTCGTAGCCCTTCAAGTCCATGATAGTCTCATACGAGGTAGATTGATCTGCAGTTGGTCTTTGAGCGACGAATGCGCCGTTCTTACCTAACCAGATACTTTGCCATGTGTCGGGTGTTGATCCGAGCTTACTTAATACTGATGGAGGTAGGTGCCATGCTACGCCACCACTAGGCGTCCGAACGAAGAAGTGCCCTTGCATTCCGAGTGAAATGCACAGCGGAGTTTCATTCGCCTCTTCCACATTCAGTTTCTTGTGTGCTCCAGGATAGACAGTTCCAAAGTTATCACTAGCGACTGTGAAATGTCCTGATTAGTCGCGTATTGTATCGAGTCGCAATCAGACTTCAACATACTGGAATGATCAGAGAAACTGACAGCACCCTCATCGAACTGGCGATAGTTTATGTACCACGACTGATCTTCCCCGAATGCTACACATCTGTTGCCATTGGCATTGGAAGGGCTTGGCATACGGTCGTTCGGGATCTTAGGCAAAGGAGTTCTAGAGCCTATATCAGTATTCATAACATTCCACAGCGTATCCACGAACTACTCACCCAAAGTCTTTCACGTGCGCATCAAACCAATACGAGTCTCCGAACATTGTCATACTCACTGTCCATCTGCCAATCTTGCTGGGACCAGCGGCCGCTCGTACCAGGGAGTCCTTAGCCATGACTGCATTTCGACCCTCGTATAGCTTGACAGCAGCTTCGTGCTTGTTGAATCGCTGATCGTGCTTGGTATTCGCGGCCACCAACTTATCTGCTATCGCAAGTCGATGTTCTCGACGTGTTTCAATTTCTTCCCGCTCCTCCGCCTCCTTTTTGTTAAGGATCTGTCCGATGCTGATTACCAAGTCCTGTTGCCCCTTCCATATCTGCGCTAGTTGATCTTCCGTGTTTGTCTTCTTTTCTCGAATGATCGCTTCAGCACGCTCATCGTACGAGCCACGCATAGCGTCCAAGCTTCCCTTGAGGGTTCTCAAATCCTTTTCCGTGATTCGGTATGCTTGCTTCAACCCACCTTCAACCTCCTTGCCTGCACCACTCTGTCTCAGAGATAGGTTATCATCAAACAGTTCCTTTTGTAGACGTAACACAACAGGATGCATTCGTGCAATCAGCTTGATAAGGTCCATGGCTGACTCGCGATTTGGGTGGTTATAGCGGTGCACACTACTTCCCCGTGCAATCATCTCACCCCAAAGCTCAGACGTCTCTTTCAGCTCAGCTTCTCTCCTCTCTCCGGCTTTCACAGAAGTATTGTTCCACATAGTGGTAGCAATGACCACATTTTTCAAAGCTTCCTCGCCACAAAGCTGTCTGAATATGGATATGCTTCGCTTGGATGATCCACGTTCCTCGGTAATTGATTGCAGATAAATTATACCATTGAGATGGACGTTCGCACTGTAAAGGGATATCAGAGAGGCGGTGATCTCTTGAAGGACCTTTGTATCAGTCATACGGGTCTGCCCAAAGCCAGGTGTGTCGATTAGATGCACAGTGATCTCTTTTGTCCACGGAACAGGGAAGAACTCCACTCTCTGAGTGCCTGTGTACTTTAGCATATGAGGCAATCTCCGTGATAGGCTACATACAAGCTTCTAGGCCACCACCGATCTTGATATCCTTGTCATCAGTACATTTAGAAATGAGTGTGCTCTTCCCAGACCCAGTGGAACCCATTAGGGCGATGAATATGTCCTCAGGGCCAACACGCATGCCTTCAAAGCTGCGCACGATCGATCGTTTTCCAGACTCTTCCATTGTCGTGTGCCCGAAAGCTGATAGACCTGCGGCTATATGTAGGCGTTATAAATGGGCTGAATGCAAGTCTTCTAAGTATAAACAATCAAACGTCGGCATAAGTACGAGAGCGGCCGTTCGCTTGTAGCGGCCTCAGGAGACTTTACAAAACTTGCTCGAAACTCTGAAGATGGACTATTCAGCTGCTCAGCTGAGACTTTGGAGCCGGGCCATGAAGGCATACAACCATCATGCTCATGCGTTCAGATCGGGTTGAGGTACTGCATGTGAACATTGCCTGAGCAGGGACTCACAGAACGCAACGGGGCGTCATGCATGGCGATGGTCACCGCCATCATCTTCGTCCAATGATATGGGAGCCCGCATTTGTGTCACCCACTCACCTGGAGCAGCGAGACTATCCGAAAGTGAGCTGCTTACCACACGCAACGCGACTGACGAATGAGAGTCAGATCGCTCAGCCTTAGGCTGCTGATGGCGTGCTCATGCAATGCCAAGTGATCATGTGAAAGCTATCAACGTGCGTTGGGGCAACTGCTCAATCTGATGATGATCGGCATGGATCAAGCGGTGTCAGTAAGCCATCACTCTGATGCGAGGCAGCCAGAAGCTGTCTACGGTGAAAACGTGTACATGCAAGATTGCCTTCGACGCTGTGTGCCAATACAACAGCTAGCATGCTCGATTCACCTAACCGAGCTGAGCTGGTTCGCACACAAGATCCAAGAGCGTATGCTTTGGCATACAAAAGGACTCTCTCATCCGACTCTGCCTACTCTCGGAGGACCAGCCTTCAACGGAGAAGTTACAGAGGATCGCGAATTCGTGAGCGGCACGATGTCGTCCAACGCACAAGCAGGACAGCTGTCTGCTGCGCAGGAACAATTGAGGTAATCAGTGACGGTCGATCGTTCGGGAGTTCACATACTAAGAACTTCTAGGCCAGAGGACCCCATCATTGCAGTCATGGGGCTGACTGGATCTGGCAAAAGTAGCTTTATCAGCCTGCTGGTCGAAGCGGACGTCGGCATTGGACATGATTTGACCTCTTGTATGAGTGAAAGCGCTTGCGTAGCTGATATACCGAGTTTGACCATTCACAGGCACAACGCAGGTTCAGATGTATGCGCTGGAGAGACAAAACGGAGGCAAAATCTACCTCATCGATACCCCTGGATTCGATGACACCAATCGTCCAGATACCGAGGTCCTCAAGGACGTGGCATTTTTTCTCTCTCAGACGTACCGTCGGGCTATTCAGCTCACTGGTATCGTGTACCTGCACAAGATCACAGAAAACCGGATGAGTGGATCTAGCGTACGAAACCTTAGCATGTTCAAGCAACTTTGCGGAGACTCTGTGTATCCGCATGTAGTTCTCGCAACCACGATGTGGAGCTACCTCGAGAGCTCACCAGAATTACTCAAACAAGGATCAAAAAACATGGAAGAGCTCGTCAAGCGTCCAGAATGGTGGGGAATCATGAAACAGCGAGGAAGTCGCGTTGTTCGTCACTCTGGCAAGCGAGATTCAGCGCTGGAAATAATCGATAGCCTGATTGCCTCGCGTGATCCCAGTATGACGATGAACATTCAGCGTGAGATGGTAGATGATAAACTCAGCTTGGAGAATACGAGTGCAGGACGCGAAGCTGACAAAGAAATACACAAAGCCAGAGAACGGTGGCAAGAAGAGATCAAGACCGTGCAGAAGAACTACGAGGCTGCTCTCAAAGATCGTGACCAGCAGATGACGCAAATGCTCAAGGCTCAACATGATGAGCTGCAGAGTAAAATTGAGGCCGCGACGAACGCCCAGCAAGCACTGAAGATCAACCTCGAGCGGCTCTTAGAGGAAAAGAGCGCCCATTATAAGAAGCTTCAGGAGCAGTCTCTGATAGCGCAACGCAACCAAGAAGCCATAATCGCAAAGTACGAGCAACAGCACGCTCAATTGAGCGAGAAGCGAAAGCGGGAGAAAAGACTATTTGACGAACAGAAAGCTCAGCACGAGAAGCAGCTCAGAGAGCTCCAGGAACGGTCTCAAGCGGCAGATCGCCAAAAAGAACAGGACTTTTCAACGAAGCTTGAGGCTGAGAAGCGTTTGCATGAGCAACAGAAGAACGAGCTCGAAGAAGAATTTCAACAGAAGGATGAAGAGTTGAAGAAACGGGAAGCTGTGCTCGCTGACAAAATCCAAAAAGCCAAGAAAAAGAGCAAGCGAGAATTCATCGCACCATTGTTGGGTGTACTGGCTTCAATTGGTATGATAGTCGCTGGAGTTCTCACTCTCCAGCCTGATATGGTGAATACTGGAGTCACTGGGTTGACTAACCCAGCAGGTACTGAAGGCGCCGCCAATGAAGGGGCTTGAGACTATCATATGTATGCATCATTTTTATTACTTTGATACTACTAAGCACATGATGGTAAAATTGATCACGTCCCCATACTGTTCACTACCTGAAACGTGACGTGATGGCAAGTAGTATAATTTAGTGCAAGTGTACCGTCTAATCTCTGTAGTGGTGCGACGAAGAGCTTACTTATCTTTTCTCCTCCCATCGTACCAATTACTCGCAGCTCAGCTTAGAGAAGATCCCGTCCTCGATACCCGACTATATTCCGATCTTCAACTGAAACAACAAAGACATGCGCCTAACAAAATTCCGCAATTGAATCCCTCCAAACAAGTCCAATTGTAACCTTTCTTCGTCTTCACATTCCGTCGCTCGCCGTCCGATCGATCGTTCTGATCCTGGTTTGTATATCTGATTGTAGGGTCCTTTCTAGTGTCTTCTGATGAAATTTCATGCTCCATGTTTCCGAGTGGAATGTCGACATTGTGCTTGTCATCGGAAGAGCGTCCAGCTGGTTGTCGTGATGGACCCATGTTCGTCTTGTAGTCCAATGGAAGCAGTATTCTTGGCAACCCGTTCTTGTTTTTAGAAAGACGAAACTGAGAATTCAATTCTCTGAAGACGATCGATTGGTGTTCTTTCAGTTGTAAGAAGTGATGCTTCGAATATAGATTTGTTCACAAATTGAGAGTTCATGCGTTGAGCAAATGTGTGATGCTTCGATGTCTTGTGTTTGAGTCCTTTCTGCCCTCGTTGCTACCCATCTTTTATCAACTCCACCACAAACACGATCGTCGTTGCCATCGTCATCCTCAACCCTTCCTCCAACAATAGCATTGCCTTTTACACTTTGCATTAACTTTCATCTCAGCCACAATGTGCTTTGCACAACTTTGCACAAAAGCTAAGCCCATAGCTCTACCAAGAAAACACAGCCACTTCCTTCATTAGGCAACCACAATAAGTCTCCTCTCCACTGGCAAACACAATTTTGTAGTAAAAGGTATACTGAACTCAAATCATTCTCAGCCTTATGCGACATCGTATACAGCCCCAGGCAACAACATTCTCATCATATACCAAAAGCTTCAATTCTCATCAGCTCCGCTAAGACCCCCAACGCCGAGCAAACGCCCAGACCCAGGACATTCATCACCTCGTCACGCGAACTTCGCCTCCAATCCTTCTCTTCCCAAGCGAGCCCAGTCGAACTCGAAGCTGCATACAATGGGTGTAGACGATGCAATGCACATGCAAATGCAAATGCAGCCAAGTCTTTTCAGCTGAAGAAGAAAAGGAACGAAATAACGTTCTAGAACAAATGAAATGGCCAGCCCTCAGCTTGGCAATAACTTGTGCCTACGCTACGTAGCGCTCGCAGTCTCGTGTCACAGTCAGCCTTATACTCGACTCCGTGAACAGAGGGCGATTCATGCTTTGAAGTCCAATACGAGGGGGGAAAACTCAGAGCGAAGAACCCACGTGACATTGAACTCTGAAGAAAGGAAAATGTAAAGTCAGAAGGGCGTAGGGCGTGAGCGAAAAGCGGAAAATCCATCAACAGACATTAGCGGCTAGCGGGAGGTTTTGTTCTTCTTCCAACGTCAGGCCACGTTAGGCCTTCTCTCCTGCTCTTTCTCATCATCATCATCGTTAAGTCCCAACTCAGCGTTCTCCCCCACCACTAGCACACTGTGTCCAGAAGACTGGTCCTATCTCCCACCCAGTCAATATTGGCAAGATATACAAAGATCAAAGATGCAATGCAACGACAAACACATATCCTCTAGATGACACTCCTCACACCAGCCTTGGCATAATCCATAAATCCCTTCTTTTTCTTCTCACTCTGGATCTCCTGGATACTCGCTCGGCGGTTTTCTTCCGTAACGTCGACGCCCGAGATCATCATCTTCTGATCCTCGCGCATACCGCTGTAGATATCGACATCCTTGAGGGCGACCCACACGCGACGATGCGAAGGGTACACGAACCAGCTGTAGACTTTCCAGATGATGTAAAGACCAACGAGGAAAGGACCGGCGAGGTAGGCGGAGAAGAAACCCTCGGCTGTGAGGGGTGTGCCGCCGACGGGGTAGAGAGCAACGTAGAATTGTGCGACGAGTGCCAGGACGTTGACCAACAGGCCAAGGTACGAGCCCCAGACGCCAAAGGCTGCCTTGAAGGGCAATTCGTCGAGAGAGTGGCCATTGAGCTTCCTGTAAGTCTATTAGCGTCCCAATGTCGCCACAAGGGGCTTCGGAGAAGTGTTTTTCCAAACTTACCAAGCAGCGCGGAAGCGAATATGAGCAAGGCAAACACTGCCGTAGATGAACAGGATCGAGAGACCCGACAACGCCAGCAACCAGCCGAAAATGTCACCTCCATTTGGTGCCAAGTTGATGAAAGCCAAGCAGCCAAAGAGCAACTGCATGATTGTGACCATAAGTGGACGACCGGCTTTGTCGACATAAGCGAACAGCTTAGGAGCCATGCCTGCAAAAATGTCAGCAAATGATTATCAACTAGTCTGTTCAGCTCGATACATACCGTTTGCGGCCAGAGCTTGGATGGTGCGGGTCGAACCGAAAGTGCACGAGTTGGCGACACTCATCACAGCAATCAGAATGACGGCGTTGAAGATACTGGGGAGAACCTTGATGCCAGCAAGCTGGATGGCAATGACGAAAGGAGAGCGACGCGACTCAGAGCCCTCATCTTGGTAAGCTGGAGTATCGGTGGGGACGATGAGACCGATGAGGAGGAGGTTCAGGAGGTAGAAGATGGCAATACGCCATACGACCTGCTTGGAAGCACGTGGGATCTCCTTCTTAGGGTTCTTCGCTTCGGCGGCAGCCAGCCCAGTAAGCTCGGTGCCAGTGTAGGCGAATGCGGCGGTGACGAAGACACTGCAGAAACCGTGAAAGCCGTTCAGGAAGGGGTTGTAGGGGGCGTTCCTAACAATTCGTTAATGGGATGCTTTTGGATTGGCGATCGGAGAGCTCACCAGTAGCGACCGCCAATGTAACCTCTGTCATCAGTTGGAACACCGCCAACATTGATGATGATGCCCAAGATGATGAAACCAGAACAGGCCAAGATCTTGATGATGGACAGAACGAATTCGACCTAAAAACGTTAACGACAGTGCAACAGGAATGGCCAAGAGGAAGAACCCACCTCTCCGTATCCCCTCACACCGAAGAACTGGATGGCAACCAAAGCAAGGAGCAGAGGCACGATCCAAGCACTGTTATTGATACCCTGCGATCCCTCCCAGAAGTGAATGATGTTGCAGGCGGCCGAGATCTCAAAAGGCAAAACAGTCAACCAACTGATAGCGTACTGCCAGGAGCAGGCAAATCCCCACGAAGGATCGACGAATCGGGTAATGTAGACGGTGAAGGCGCCATTGACAGGATACAGGACGGCCATCTCAGCGAGAGCCTGCATCATGAGGTAAATGCTGCCACCGATGAGGGCGAAACCGATGAGCACCGAGGCGGGACCACCTGACTGGAATGCGCCACCCGAACCGATGAACAGACCGGCTCCAATGGCACCGCCGCTGTGGAACAATCGTTGTCAGCGCAAGGGAGATTTCAGAACATTGCCGCGGACGTGGGTGAAACTCACATGGCAATCATTTGCATGTGTCTACCCTTGAGATCTCGGTGGAGTGCTCTCTGGTCAGCGTTGACCATGGCGACATCATTGCCATCGGTGCTGAGTTGTCGACCGCGCGCATGGTCGCTGAGGGAGGCGCGTATGGGAGCATCGCCGAAGGACTTGCCGCCGAACTCGACGTCGTCGTCGTGTGCCATCGTAATCGGCGTGAAAGTATCTCGCGAGACAGCGGACCAGAGACAAAGGCGATGTGTGAGAGAAGAAGGAACAGGGTACAGGGAAGGAGGGAGGGGGAGGTTTGGTCTGAGGAAAGCGTCGATCAAAGAAAGCGGGCAGGAATGCAGTTCATAAACGACGACTAAGGCCGAACGCCACACTCGGCATAGTGTTATCGCGGTGATCAGGTTCGTGAGTGTCGAAGGAAGGTGCTAAGTCGGTCGCGCCACGAGACCTGGCCAAGCGGCGTCAAGAAGCACAAGCTGCGAGGGCGCGTGGCTTATCTAACCGAAAAGCCTTTGCCTACGAAGCAGAAGGTTTAGCCAGCGGCCAAGGCTTGGTCGCGGCCTTGGACATGTTGTACAGCGCGGTGCAGCGCAGTGCTGATTTCGCGGACTGGATGCGCCGTCGAATGGACGCGCGCGCTGGGGGCGAGCACGAGCAGCAGGATTGCGGGGCAGCGCGGCGCGAAGGCTGTTTTCGGTGCAGACAGCCGGGGCTGGAATGGGCGCGCACAGCTGGATGCACCGCGTGGTTCGGTGGCAGGATGGCGAGGTGGCATCGCAGCAGCAGCCGCTACTGCAGCGCTTTGTATCGCTGACCACTCTCGGTCGTCGATCTGCTTGTGGGTGTCTTCTTCCGCCCTTCCATGCGTCTTCCACGCCGCACGATAGGCGAGTCCGGCGTGGCGAGGGTCCGGTGTCCAGCACTGTCGCACGATCAGGGACAAAGACCGCGAGCCAGTCAGATATTCGTGAGTGGTGATACGAACAATGCTGTGTGCAGCGAATTCTCATCACTCATCATCGTCGCATGTTGCCTCGTGGCAGCCCGCCCGCCTTCATCTCACCTCAACGGCCCTCCCACACCACTCACCGCGCCGCCATCTCGTTCCAGCACGCGACACGGGTACGAGAAAGAGCAGATCCTCCGTCTTCCCACCTGCCTAATCCGCACCTGATCGCTTCCTGAAGGAGTCTCAGCCAAGCCTCTCCTGACCAACAACTCGCTGTCTGCAATCTTGACCATCAGCATTGGCATGCAGACTATCGGATGCTGACCTTCTTCCGTTTGCGAGCAGCACGCATCCGAGATGGCAGCGCATATCCGAAATGACGGCACAATAGGAAAGTATTGATGAAAGCGATAGCAGAGATATGCAACAGACGCGAACACGAACGCCGACGAATCCGATTTGTAACGACAACTGCGTTTTCCCCAGAATCACGGCCCACGCGTTCGGTGTCGTCCCGTCCAAGCCGCCGCTAGCGTGACTAAGCCATGCCACTTCACTGCCCAGACTCACGGCGCCAAAGTCTCGCTGCTTCTTGTTACAACTTCATCAGTCGGCGCCATTTCCACGTGGAGAGAAGGTACGGAAGGCGCAGAGTCGTATTGAATGGTAGGGATGAAGTGATGGATTGCGAACGACCAACCAAAAGCGACAAAATGGCATCCGAGGTACTTCATGTCGCTCAGGACTTCACTGGCTACAATATTCCCCAAGCAAAAGTCAAGAGAGGCAGCTTGGCGCCTGGCGAACCTCACTTGAATCGCCAAAAATGCATTGCCTCGAGAAGAGCACGAATCAGGAAAGATCTCAATGATGGCGCAGAACCGACTGGGTTCAAGCTCGAGGGCTTGCAAAGTGCCTCACGTTTGTTTCATTCCACTTGTAAAGAAATTTTTGTCTATCAATCAGATCATCATCACTGGTATCATCATCTCAAGATCTCTCTTCTCATTCCAACAAAACTTTTCCGCTTTTCTCGATTCGCCACATCACATCATCTACCCAGCAGACGCCTTGTACTCTTTCCCAAAAGAACGCTCATGTTTCTAGATGACAAAACTTCTGCAGCCCTCCTCCAGCCGACAGCCTTTCCGTAGAGAAAATTGTCTCACATCATTCCTCGGACTTGCACGGGGGCAATTAGTGTCCCTCGCTCTTCGACACGACAAGTCCGGCGACAGACTGCACCATGTGATCCACATCATACGCCTCGCTGGCCTCGCCATAGATTCTGACAGCATCTTCGGTTCCGGAAGCGCGGACGAAGCATCGCCCGTTCTTGTACTTGGCCACCTCAGCATCGATCTTCTCTTGCAGGCCGGCAGGCTCCGCAAGTTTCTGTTCAGCGGTGCCAGGAACAGTCTTGAAGAGAGATCGGTCTTTGACGACTTGCTTGGCAAGCTTGTTGGGCATGTCGGTGTAGGTGGCCAGCCACTCCTTGACTGTCCACTCCTTGTGTGCGAGGATAGCTTCCACGAGAAGGAAATCCGAAATGGCGTCACCCACAGTCTGGTTGATCAGCTCAGTCAGGCCTTGCAGGATTTCAAGGTTCTCAAGCTGAGCAGGAGACTGTGGTTCCTGCTTGTAGATTGTTCGCAGAGCATTGTTGCTGAACAAAATTGTTCCGTGCCCATTGGCTTCGAAGTAGACTCCAATATCGTATCGTGCAGCTTCGTGGTGCAGGTGCTTGACACCAGTAGGTGTGAAGACAGACTTCAGCTTCAGACGCTCAGTGATGTATTTTGATGAGGCGCCGTTCGCGTACGCAGTCTGCACCACACCAATCTTGATCTTCTCTGATAGGCCGGACTTCTCCACAAGCTCGCCGAGGAAAGAGGCCGCGAGCGTCGCGATGCGGTCGCCGTCGAGTAGTCGGAAAATGTTACCCTCTTCGACAAAGTAGTACACGATACGATCTGCGTCACCGTCAAATGATGCCCATCGGTCAAACGGCTTGCCCGTGAATCCAGCTGGGACCTTTTGCCCGGTCTTGACAAAGTCGGCTCCACAGTCCTTGTTGAGCACCTCGGCGTTCTCGATCTGGTCGTTCTTCACAGTGACATTCAATCCCGTCTCTTTCCCTGATGGCAAGTGCTTCAGCAGCTCCTGCAGCTTCGGAGCCCCCACGCCGTTCGCACAGTCCACGGTCACAGGACTTGATGCCTTGGCGTACTTCATGACAGTCGCAAAGGCAGTGGAAAGCTTCTTGTAGTAGCCTTGCTCAGAAATCTCGCCGTATGGATTGGCATCGTTGGCGGTGTTCGTAGCGCGAACAAGGTAGTGCAATTGCGGTGTCGTCAGGATACCGAAATCCTTGTACTCTGCATTGGTCGCCTTCAAGCCAGCCTCCACTGCCTTCACCAATCGTGCCCCTGAAGGTCTTGTATCCCTTCCGTAGATTACTCGTGCAGGCTTGTCCATATCAATGTTGAACTGCTTAACAATCTGAGCGAAAGCATGCATCGTCTCTTCTGGTGTCTTGCCATTCACAATGTACGTGGCCCATTTCTCCCACTCTTGCTCCAACATCTCGCCCATAGGGTCAACCAATTTCACACCGTTGTCCTCAGCCTTGTTGTGTGAAGCAGTAATCATGACGCCAATGGTCTGGCCTGCAAGCTTCTTCGAGCGGAGGATACCGATGAGTGCTACGCCCAGCATGACATGATCCAGCACGTCGCCTTTGGTACGGAAACCAGCAGTACCATAGGTGAAGTCCCCATAGTTCTCAGGACGAGGGAAGTTCTTGACAGCTTCGACAATGGCCGTGGCCATGCTGCCTTTCGTGTCGAATACGCCTGGTGCCATTGTGGAAAAGAGAGTGTCTTATTGAGACTGGTGAAATCAAATTGAATGTAGACAGAAAGAAGATCGTTTGTGACGTTGTTGAGGCGGTGCGGTGAAGAGGGTCGTAACAGCCGCAGTTTCAGAAGTGGGCGAAGCGATGCGAGGCTGAGTGAGCACGCCGCTGTTTCGAGCTGCGATTCGATGATATTGTGAGGTGTTCGGACGTGACAAGACCACACCGGCGTGCTAATTGTAGTTTTACACACAATGCAGCTTGTGAAACTGCAATACGGTGCTGATCGTGAGGAGAACGAGAGAAAGTCGAGCTCTTGCCGCAGCTCAAAATAACTCACAGAAAGGGACCCCACGGACACGAGCTCCGCCAAACGTCAACCTGCATCGGCCCGATCCTCTCCGTTGCAAGTCTTGGCTCCTCCGAGGGCAGTCGCGATACCGAAGTCGTCTCAGTGCATTGACAGCTCCATTGAATAACACCTCTCTCCAAAATGGCATCAAGAACACCCGCGACCATGTCGCTTCTCCGTCAAACATACACAACACCGCTCTCAGGAACAACCACAATCCTTCCCAGAAGCTCAATACAACAACAACCACAACTCCACCTCCGCCCCTTCTCCTCCACCCCATCAAACCTCAAAAAGAAATCCGGCCCCCAAAAACGCGACGCCCGCATAACAGCAATCCGCTACTTCCTCCACCACCCTCTAACCCCCCGCCCCCTCCGCCTCAGCCGCACACGCTACCTCCGCCACTGGACAATCCACCGCGCGTGGCAACGTTACCAAGACAAACTCAAACGCGAACGCCAACTAGAACTCGAACGGCAATACAACAGCATGGCCGAAGCCTGCGAACAGCTCCGTCTCATCGATGGCGAAGGCATGACGCATGACGAGAGGATAAAATATGGTCAGAAACCGTTGACTCAAGCGAAAGAAGAGGGAGGGAAAGGGCCGAGTGAGGAGGATGTTTTGAGGGCGAGGGAAGGGAGGTTGTATCGGTTGGCGATGAAGAAGGATGAGATTTGGGATGGGGTTCCGATTGAGTATGCGAGGATTCAGACGGAGACGCCTGCGAGGGAGGGGTGGAATCATGGGTGGACGAGGTAGAGAGGTGGCAGGCAAGAGTTTTGTGGACTTTTATTATGGAGGGATGAATGGGAGATATGATGGGAGCAGGCTTTGCATGCCGCTTTGTATCAGTATCAGCGAGTGGATGATGGGACGAAGAAAGCGGAGCGTCCAGGTTTGCGAACAACGTGCAAGTCGTGCCCTGCCCGGTGACCGCGGAGGTAAACGCTACATTTGGGTCATTGGAGTGGACAATTCATGACTTACTTGATCCATCACCAAGTTGAGAGGCACTGGATTCGGCGACAAAATTTCCACTGCGGCCACGATACGCCTATTCGAGTCGATTGGACAGCACATCTAGGAGGTATTAGACAGCGCCTGCGCAACATACAAGGGACTTGCAGGGAAGCCTACTGTACAATCACACATTCCAATCTATACGGACAGCCCTTACGGAGGTAGCTCAAGTTCAGGGCGCTCTCTTTTGCGTGCAATAAAATGCCTTCTGAAACTCTTTTCCTTTTCCCTGATCTGCTCGCTAACTCGAAATCTATATACATGTTTCCCATACAACGTCGTGAGCGCTAATCTCTGTCTGTCGCGGAACCAGAGAGAAACATGAAATTATGCCACATGCTTTCCACTCGCTCGTCTCTGCCACCACACTCTCCTGCACGATCCCTTTTCCCCCACCTCCATCGTAGTGTCTCATCTCATTCCCTCCCCAGCATAATCCCCTCCACCCTCCTAACCTTTCCAATCCTCTCAAAAGCAAACGGAGCAGCTTCAAAACACCAATCCTCAGCGCTCTTATCATCCCTCTTTCGCTCAGCCTTACCATGCCCTGAAGCACCACCACCGCCACCGCCACCACTAAGATCTTGCTGTTGATGATGATGCTCATGAAAACCGCTCCTCAAGCTTCAACTCCCACCACCCAAGGCCCCTTTCGGCCTCGTCTCCACACCCTCATACTCGCGGCTAGAAATATACTCCAATGTCCTCTGGAAATGTTTCCGCGGGCTTTCCAGTCCGCTGGCGTTATTCGGCCCAGTGGTGTCAGCAGCCGTAGCGCTCAGATTCGAGTGGATTAGTTCGATGAGGCCATTGAGGTATTTCGTTGTGACGGCATCGTTCTCTTGGTCAAAGTAGTACACGTATCGGTTCAGGATCTCCACGAAGAGTTCCACAGACACAGCAGTATCCATGCAGGCATCGGCTACGCGAAGCGCGCGTTGGAGGCATTCGAGTACGCGTTTACCATCGCGGTAAGGCTGGAAATTTGTCAGTATGGTTGGACGCTTTCGCATGAGTGCATCTCTGGTCTCGACTCACCTCCTTCCCGTCTACCTTCTCTGTCTCCACCTTCTCCACTGCCCACCAAAGATGTGAAGCAAGATATACAGCACGACACTGATCCGGCTTCTTCAACAATTTACTACCATGCAACGCCGCCTTTGTGATGAGCGTATCGTAGTTCTCCCTGCTGAAGCGCTCTGAGCAGCCACAAAGCGCACCGGCAATAATGCAGATAGCCTGGAACTGCGATCTCGAATCCGATATTGACTCTTCATAAACAGTGAAAGCTTGCGCGAAGAACTCATATGCAACATCCTCATTCTCGCATTGACTCGCCACTTGCCCGCAAGAGACGAATGACCTCAACACGAGATCCGGCACAACCTGTGCAGAGACACGAGTGTACAGCGACGATAACGTTGTGTGCATGAATTTGTACAATGCGCTCGACTGCACCCCGTAGTCGTCTGACGAAAGGTGTTCCCGTCGCTTGAAGTTTCGCGCAAGCTTGAGTGACTGTGTTATTATTGCTGGAGATGTGTACTTTGTTCGTTCGTTTCCTTCCTGGAATGCTTGTCGTGTCTTTTGCAGTAATTGGAACTGGGTCATATTGTCGGGCCCTTTGATGAGATGCACTATCCGCGCGAGCCAGCCTTGTTCTTCTACCGTTTCGTCCGTCTCGATCGCTCCTCTGCGGATAGGTCCACCCGGGTATCCTGATGATGGTTGCGCGCCTTCCTTGATTAGGACTGATAGTATTGATAGTATGCTTTCCAGATGCGGCATGTTTGTGATCTTTGTGTCATTTCGCAGGAGACTCCTGATGACTTCCCCAGCCACGTTCCGTCGTGTAGGATATGGTTGTTGCAGGAAAAGTGGAATGTAGTTCGGCAACGCAAGCGCGGTAAAGAGCGAGAAATACGTCTTGACTGGTCCAAGGAGCAAATTGAGGATGTTCTGTTGCGAGGCTTGCGAATGCAGGTCGGCAGAGTTCTGGTACCGCGAGACTTCCTTCGTGGCATAATGCAAAACTTGATCAACGTAGTCCAGTCGGTCTGGATAGATGGCGGTTGCCAAGTTGATGAGCGAGGTGAGCAATGCTGTGATGTCCTGGATAGGAAGTCTCTGCACGCTGACGAGGTGTATGACTTGCTCGTAGAACACTTCGAAGAGCTTGACGTTTCCTGGTATCCCTTTCGTCTTGCCATTGGTCTGTGGCGTTGATTCGCCTTCGTTGACGGCAGTCGTCTCTGTCGGTGCTTCTGAATCGGCTGTTGATGCGACTGCAGTGTCCTCGCTCGGTCGCGGTGAGGCCTCTTCTCCGTTGTGACCATTTTCCGCAGGCTTCGTCTCTTCTGTGCTTTCGACATCTTTCGACATGCTCAACTTCTCTAGTAATTTGCTCACGCTTTCCTCTTCCACCTTCTGTCTCTCTTCTTCACTCTTCGGCTCCGCTTCCCTCTGCGCAAACGCACTCAATCGATCCATCAATCCGATTACGATCGCCTTCACGTTGACATGCGGGTTCAATCTGGCAGTAGCCGCAAGTAGTTGATCCAGTGTGTGCAAGTGGTACTCGTCCGGGAAGACCTGTGTGATCACCTCGAGCAAGTACTCCTGTGCCAGAACGTCCCGACATTGCACCACCTGCTCCAACAGTGGCTGGAGAATGACATTCTTGTAGCTCTCCATGTCCACCAACTGTGACAATCGCACCAGATTGCTCCCCACCAACAACTGCAGCTCTTGTCTCTCTTTCGTCCTCTGTTCCCGTTCTCTCGAATGTCCCTGATGCTGTAATCGTACCCACAGCTTGTTCATCTCAACGAAATTCGTCAAGATGAACGAGATGGAATCCTGCAAGTTTCCCTCCGGTCCCTCAGCGGAATCGCCCTCAGGAAGATAGTCTCGTGCTTGCCCGCTCAGGTAATAACGCAAGAACAAACCACGGACAGGATGCTGTACACCTCTGCTCATCTCCATCATATCTTTCATGATTTCCTTGACAGGCGCATCTTCGATCCCCATGTATACTGTTCCCACAGTGATCATCAGGTACAGACGTGGAACGATGTTTCCGGCATATTGGACCAATTCATAGAGGTCGGCGAGGTGGTTGACGGGATGCGAGTCGCGCAGATAGACGGATAGGTGGCGCAGGGCATCGAAAACGCTCATGTACAGCTCGTAATATTGTTTGGGACCGAGACTGGACGTTCGTAATTCGGAGACCAGTGTCGAGCTGTTTTAGGCGTCAGCTATATTGAGCTCTGTAGCTGTAGAGATAGAACACAACTCACGCGCATTTGAGCGCATCCATCAGCTTGCCCGGAGTCTCGAGACATCTCCGCATCTGCACCGTTTGCTGGCGAACGACTTGCAGCGCATCCTCCAGCAGCCGAGCCTGGTCTTCCACGGGCGGCGGAGAGGACATGTTGTTGGCTGCGGCGGAGAATAGGCGGAGCGGAGGACGGTAGAGCAACGCAGAAGGAGGAGAGATGGTAGTAAGTGGTCACGCGATCCGAGTGGGCATTATTCTGCAGCGGATGCAGTCGTGTCTGGGGGGCGGTGCAAGGACAGGCAAGTCGGACGAGCTTCTGGTGATTGTTGCGCTTCGTATGCGCATTGAAGCGCCCATCCCACGTCGTTGCTGAGCTGACGGGCCTCAGGCAACAAATTCCGTCATCGCTTTCACATGCATGCGAAACATTAACCAGGGACACATTGGAGCTTTGTATAGCACTGAATGTTCCGTTTTCTATACTGTCGTTCAAATTCATTATGCTTACACATTAGCTCCTATGCTGCACTAGCAGAGCATTCCGTTGACCAAAACCCATCCCATCTTTTTCTTCGCTGTCTATCTCTCATCATCATTCTGAACACTAACTCCATCGCTCATGATCCGCTGATACTACAAAGACCCATTGCTAGTCATTCCTCGCTATGCTGTACAAGTATAAAATGCATGCACTGTTGGCCGTCAGGTCGGTGCAAAGCCCAACTTGTCGGCTGTTTCCTGACATTCCACTATCGTAGCCTCTAGTAGCTCCTCGTCCCGTTGACCGGTACAGCCCAGCTCGTGGCGGCGGCAACTGGATAGTAGCCCGAAACGCTAGAGCTTGACAATGTCGTCGCGGCTGGCTTCCAAGGCTGATATTTGCCATTGTCTCCCGGAGGATGGTATAGACCATCATCACCTGTGTGCGTGGGCTGTTCGACGGGATAGACTGGCTCGGCCGTGGTTGTTGTCGTGCATGGCGTAGAGGTGCTCGAGGCTGAGCTCGTTGATGTTGAGCTTGTGATTGTCGAACTCGTACTTGAAGAAGACGTTGATGTCGGCACAGTACCAATCACCACTGTCCATTGCGAAGAGCTGATTGTCGTTGATGTTGCAACCTCCACTGTCGCGACACTCGGTGTTGTAGGAGTTGTCGCCGCTGGCGCAACTTTTGTCACTGTCTGCTTGGCTGACAATGTCGTCTTCACCGTCTCGTAAATTGTTGCTGGCTCATCGGGAGAACTCGTCGGACCGCCGACATCGACAACATTGTACGTCGGCGGTGGCGCTGGGTGCGGTAATGCTCGTGCGTGGAGGACGAAGTATGTGGTCGCCGCGAAAATGCATGTCGTGCTGAAGCGCATGGCTATGAGCCTGGGCTGGATTTGTCTGCTCTGGGGCTTGGCCGGAATTCTCTCGTGTCAATTGCAGCAACGAGGTCTGGCGTGTTGGACGGTTGCTAGGGTAAATTTGTGATCAAGGCGGCCGTTGATGATCTGGCGCGAGTCTAGGGATGATCTTGCAGGGTCGAAGAGTCGACTTGCCTATATCCCCGGCCATTTTTTCGCAACGGTGGCTGGGACTCGTCGTCGCCATGTTCTAGATGTGTACGCGTGGTGGGAGGTTGGAGATGGCTGGGAGGAGCGCGACCGGAGACGAGCCCGTGGCCAATCGGAGCGGGAGAATCTTGCTTGGCAACGACTGCTCGTTTGGTGAAGCTTGACGTGAAGACGTGCTTGCGGAAAGCAACATCCGACAACACGTGCGTTATCTATTGAAACGGTATGATCGTGGAACTTCATCCCGAGGCTGACGGGACCGCAGAACGTTGGCATAGAACAGGTCGGCCCAGCGAAACATACCGAAAGCAAGAGATGTCGGTTGCTGGACCTTCCGGAGCTATCACGATCGGTAGCCCAATTGTGCTGCAATATGTATCTGCGCTGCGTGTCAGGCTCTCACAAATCTTTTGGAAGGTTTCCGCTCAGGTGGGCAACATGAGCCGCCCCATGGCTCTTCCTCCGCCGGGAGCGCATCCGGCCGCTGACAAAGTATTTGCTGTCTACCGTGTGTGAAAGCCCGGACTTTCACCCCACAAGGCCGCAAACATGTCTCACGAGCTTCAACAGCGAGACTTTATAGATCCGATCTGGCTGTGAAAATGCGGTTCCCACCCGCGTTATAAGTCCGGGTCTTGGCTGCCATTCAGTATACGACTCACAAGCGTAATCTATACTCAGTATACCGTGTTGGACTTCAAGTCATTGGGCAGTATCGTGAAGACCATGAGGGTGACTATTGCAGTCACTGAACCGGGGTCTGATGATGAAGTCTAGCAGAACAATCATGGAGCTCGCGCAAACCTGTGCGTTCATCGGAGGAACCTCATGCAACAGGGCTCCCGGACCAGAAGAGCAGCTAACGCAAAGCTTTTGCAAGTGCTTTCACCCACATTGACTTCAGGCAGAGCTCGCGCGATCGACGTGAACAACTTCCGATCCAGCTACAAGGTTGAGAACGGTTTTCCATCGAAGACGCTCCAGAAGCATGTGCTCAGGAACGGTTCATACGACAACGGGATACCTGCTCGTGATACTACGACAGTGAATACTTTTCTCTTATCACATGTCTGGGCTCAAAGATATGATGCAGGACGTTCACTCCTCTGCAAGGCCTATATTCACCATGCCTGTACACGTAATGTGCGGTCGGCACTTATGGCAGAGCGGTCATCTTCCTTTGCAACAAGTTGCGACTGAACATCGTTCATATCACTGCGCCTTCTTAGCTATCAGGTACTCGAGGCTCGAAGAAGATCATGGGTCAACAAAACATGGCGGCGGAAGCAAAGGGCCCGACGGTCAAGATCGAAGAAGTCAGCATTGTGGAAGAAGTCTGCGACGTGGAAGAAGTTCGCGTTGTGGCAGAAGGCAGCGATGTGGAAGAACGCAGCAATGTGGACAAACGCAGCAATGTGGAAGAAGCAAGCGTTGCGGAGGCAGACGATGTATCGATGATCGACACTGAGGAAGGCAGCATCTTGGAGGCAGAAGATGCATCCACAGTCTCTATGTGGCTGGAAGACGGCGAGGTGCAAGTGCAAACAGCACGTTCAAGGACGCCACAATTCTGGTTGTTGCAGGGTCACACGCCTCGACCTCAGTCTCACATGATTACGGGCCCAGCGAGACGCCGGAACTTCATGGAGGACGAGTGCATACGACTGGCCGAACGAAAGGAAGGCTGGTCCATCAAAGCTATGAAGAACAAACTCTTGTTCAATTGGTATCGATTCGGGTTGAAACTCAACAGGGACACCGAGGCTCGATTCCTTCGTCGCAATTTTCACGAGGAATGGTACGATGAAAGATTGAATGGACCAGAGTACATGCCCTCTTTGTGGTGAAAGTGGCTATCGACTTGAGATTCGAGATCTCTGGTAGCGCTGCGGAAGGGGGAACGTCGTACCAGTGGTACAGCCCAAAATCCAACATTTTTTGAGTGCAGAATTCTTTCTCAGGACCAGCAAACTTCCAAATATCAAGAAAAGAAGAAAAAAAAAATCCAGAGCGCAAAACTCTTTTAGCGATCCACGGCAATTGAAGCATCTCAAGCTACCGTCGCGCTTTCAGTCTCAGGCTTAAGCCCGACCTTTGGGTATCGTCAACGACAATCCTCTGCTATTGCCTGCTTGATGCAGCAACGTCTATACACATAAACCCATCGTTATAGCAACTCAATCTACTCGCAAAGCTCAGACCAAGAACGGAGACTTGTGACTCTATCGATACACACATATGCATCCAGCAGGCTTGTGTAAGCTTAGCTGTCTTGCACGATCACATGAAGTGGAGTCAGAGGCTTGTCGCTGTGGTGAACCGAAGACCACTAAAGTGGTGAATGAAGAAAAGTGGGTCACGACCGGCGTCTCCTCTACTTAAGCCCTCCTTTGCAGTGCTCTTCTGGCAATCTTCCTCTTGACAGACACACAGCAAAGCCTCATAGTCAACGACAATTTTCGGCACTCGTGCAACTTCCGCACATCCCACGCATCTCCTCCAAGCACACTCGACTTACTCAACCCAACTTCACAAGATGTCTTCGACTCGAGGATCCTCCACCACCCGAGACCGCGGCGGTCGCGCGGCACGTGGCGGTCGCGGCAAGCCAGGTGGTGCTCGTGGCACCTTCTTCGAGAAGCTGGACTGTGGCGAGCACTCCATTGAGCGCTACACGAACTCGCGTGGCACGGTCAAGGATCGCTATGAGATCTACCGGCGTCAGCTGAAGAAGGACGAGAAGAGAGGCGAGTGTATCTGTGACTACTACTCCTTCTCGACACTCAACTACGAGCGCACATCGCTTGGTGAAGAGTACAAGGTTCGTTCTTCAGCAGAGTGGTTCGAGTCCTGGGTCGGTCGGTAGCTAAAATGCCATAGAACCTACCAAAGAACAAGGTCTTCCCGTTCTTCCGCCTCCCCGCAGAAATCCGCAACAAGATCTACGAGCACCTCTTCATCCTCGACCAACCGATCGAACTCTGCCCAGACCCGTTCTTCTACTCGTATAGAGTTCACAAGCACCTGGACGTTCAGCGCTCGGCACATTACTATGCCCACGACTACCAGTCCAAGTTCTTCAATGAGAATGTTGGATCAATTGGGCCTCTCATGCGCCTAAACAAGCAGTTCCACAAGGAGGTATCGCCGATCTTCTACGGTCAGAATGTCTTTGCTTTCTCCAATGTGGCTGGATGGGTCTGCTTGGACTTCTTCATGTACAAGATTGGCCTGGAGAAGTGCGCCATGATCCGTAAGCTGATCGTCTGCCACCCGGATGCTACTCAGACTCCAGGTACTCTGAGAAGCGCCGAAGAGTACCGCCAGGCGAGCATTGGCTTCACTCCAATGGACATGGTCCCTATTGAGGTGGGGGGTTTCGTCTACGCGGAGCGCTGGTTCTACGACTACGTCGTCGGCAAGGACCCCACTTTGATTTTGAACAAACTGGGCAAGCTCGAGAAGTTCGGCGTCACGTTCCCAATGGAGGCCCACATTCCCGTAAGTTTGATCCCAAATCCGAACGACAATCTGATCGAATTGAGCTGACTTGATGCTTATATAGTACCGAGATTATCCTACTACTCTGCCCATCGACCCGACTAAGTTCTACAACCTCGAAGTCACCCTATTTCGCCTCACTAGACAGTTCACCTCCAATACCCGCATGGGCGCCTACTCCTGGCAAGTCTCGAGCATCGACGTCGACGCCGTCGCCGCAGAGATGAGTGCCAACGCCAACGACTACCCAGTCCGTACCGTTACTGCCAAAGTGCACGATCAGGGACGCTACGCCACGGGTTTCTTTGAGGACTTGGATATGGAGGACGAGTTAGCTGAGATCGAGGCCGAAGAGCTGGGCATTGTGAGCAAGAGAGAAGCCGAATTAGCGCTGAAGAGTGCTTGCAATACCCCGCTGCCGGGTGATAGCAAGCCTAGGTCCAAGTATTCGCGTCGCGGAGGTCGCGGAGGAAGAGGGACGATGGGTTGAAAGAAGGATTCGATTCTACATCTGGGTACTGCATGCGGCATCGACCTCGACTTTCTCGACGGGATCATGGCGGTTCCAGCAATAATAAGATAGACGAAGAAGCGGTCCGAGCCATGAATGACTGGGCTGTAATGATGATCGCGTTGCGTTCTCTATAGCTCTATGACACCACACCCTGCTTCTTCAACGCTTCTACCTCGTCTTGATTCATCCCCAAAAATTCAGTCAGCACCTCTTCGGTATGCTGTCCCAGAGTAGGCGGTGGACTTCGTATCGTCGGGTTCGTGTCACTGAATTTGACAGGTGGGCTAACGAGCTTCATACGACCACATTCCGGATGCTCGACTTCAGTCACCATACCTCGTTCTCGTGCTGCAAATCCTGTTAGCACTCCAAACATCTTCAGAGACACCCATGCCGTTTCCGAAAACTTACTATGCTCCAACTCCAACGTCGTCTTAACATCATTAATCGGCGCATACGGCATCCCACTTCCCTCAAAAATCCCCAACCACTCCTCGGTAGTTTTCGTCTTCGTCACAGCTTCAATCTTCTCCTCCAACTCATCTCTCACTTTCACCCGATCCGCATTTGTCTTATATCTTGCCTCACTAACCCACTCCGGCTTTCCAATTTTCTCGCACAGAATCCCAAACAATCGATCATTCCCTCCACCGAGCAGAATATCTCCGTCTGAGGTCTTGAAACCTTTATAAGGTACAATACTAGGATGTGCTGTGCCCCAGCGACCAGAGTCAGGTTTACCGGAGATGAGACAAGATGAAGCGATGTTGGCCAAGGTGGCGATTTGGCAGTCTGCTAGTGCGACGTCGATGTGTTGGCCTTTGCCGGTTTTGGCCCGAGCAAGAAGAGCTGCCATGACGGAGTTGCTGGTGTAGAGACCTGTTGTGAGATCTGTGACAGCGACACCGACTTTTGCTGGAGGGCCGTCGCGGTGGCCGGTGATGTGCATGAGACCCATTTCTGCTTCGACCATTACGTCGTAGCCGGCGCGGTTCTTGTTTGGGCCGGTTTGACCGTAGCCTGTGATGCTGGCGTAGATGATTTTGGGATTTACGGCGGAGACACTGCGGTAGTCCATGTTGTATTTTGCGAGGGCACCGGGTAGGTAGTTTTCGACGAGGACGTCGCATTCTTTGATGAGTTTGTGCAGGATCTCGACGCCGGAGGGAGTTTGGAAGGAGAGGCCTATGGATTTCTTGTTGCGGTTGACCTGCAATAGGTTAGAGTTTGGTCGCGATGCTCTTGATCTGGTAAGTGCCTACAGCTAGGAAGTATGCACTTTCGCCTGAGCCTTGCTTGGTGCTTTGTTCTCTGTACGATGCATACGGAGGACCCCATGCTCGGGTATCATCGCCTCTCGTGGGATGTTCGACTTTGATGACTTCGGCTCTGTTCTTCAATGAGCTTGCTTCACCGATAACACACCTGGAGGTGGTCGTACTGGGCTCATCGTGCATACCCTAGATCGCCAAGAATTTGAGTGCAGTATGGCTACATTCTGTAAGCATAATGTCTACTCCGATACGAACATGAATGACTTACACCAGCGAGTACTCTGGTCATATCAAGCACTTTGATGCCAGCCAATGGCAGATTGCTTGGATCTGAAGCTGGCGTGGCCAGCCATCTTCGCTGAGGTCGTATCCGACCTACAAGCTGAGACGACGCACCACGACTCAAAAGTCGCACAGAACGTGTAGCAGAAGCCATTGAACGAATAACACGTCTCAATGTTGTTCACGGACAAGACTACGCGTGCTGTTGATGGAGCATGGAAAGCAAGCGATGTCGGCACGTTCATCAGCCTTCCGAAAGCCTCGGCCCGTTGTTCCAGTTGGACACCACACCTCCTTCTTCAGCATATCATCAACTTCTATTTGCACGAAACTTGTGTGATCCATCTAAACAATTGCTGCAGGCTGCTCGAGCAAGTTGGAAGCTGGACACCAATGTGCTCGAGCATCAAGCTTCTGGCGGACTGTGTTCTGGAACAGTATTCCCCGCTTTCCTGCACTGTCATGGCGGACACTGCGAGCTCATCGCCAGTTTCACGCTCCTCCAGAATGGAAAAGAAGTTGTCTGAGTCGATACCAGAGCATCTCCCAACGGATGCCATAGCTTAGCTGCAGCAACTGTCTCGTGGCGCTCGAGCTCACAGTTTTGGCGTGTTTTTGGCGCTACACATACCCAATCCGGCAGTAGGAGGCTGAACGGCGATTACATACATGTTGCATGACCTTTAAGCTACAAAGATTGACGAACGTACTGTGCGGACATTTAGATCCCTGTTCTCCTCATCGAGCTCCTCGTCATCGTCTGGCGGGAGAATCTGGACAAGTTCTCCGTACAAGAAACTGAACCAGAGAAAGAACCAAATCCGCATCGCCATCCTGACGCCCGAAGTCCCGTCCTCCCGGGATCAGCCCATTCATCTTACCCTAGAGACTGTAAATCTCGACAGCGATCCCGAGTATGAAGCACTTTCTTACCAGTGGGGCGACCCGAAGATCACGACCGAGATCTTCCTCAATGGTATCTCATGGCAAATCACAAAGAATTTGCATTCGGCATTGAAAGCGTTCCGTAGCTCTAGCGCAGGCAGTGATCGGTCACCAGTACGGCTCTGGATCGATGCAGTGTGTATCAATCAGCTGGACTTGTCCGAGAAGGCATGGCAAATACCGTTGATGTTCAAAATATATTCTCAAGCACGTAACGTGAGGAGTTGGCTGGACCCTCGCGACTTCGAATCTGGATGACGAACCGACCAGGCGTTCCGCTTGCTGAAAGAATATACCCTCGGCGCCACCGACGTTGACCACCCCACAGAGGAACTACATCCAGATCGAGCCAAGGCTATTCTGGAGAGCTTCGGTGTGCTTGCTGACGTTTTCCGCAACCAATACTGGCGACGCCGTTGGATCACACAAGAGATTGTGCTCGCCAAAAGACTTTCCATACACTGCCGCAGTCACTCTCAGCATGATATAAACCTGCGGAGCCTTCATCGCACACTTGACCATCTTGCTACACGCTTGCAGGCAGCTCTACCATACCAAGGTGATCGCGACTTATGGGGCGTTGTGAATCACGACAAGAATGTTTGGAAGGCTCACCAACCACTCAATTACATCCTGAACACCATTCTGGTCATTATAGCTTTCGACAAGCCACTGACAAAACATCCTTATCTCCTCCGGGACATGCGAGGCGCTGAGCAAACAGGCGAGCTATACTGCGTGTATGGCATTCTAGGATTACTGCAGAGAGACCTCGGGCACACAATAATCACGCCCGACTATAAGCTATCAATTGCTGAAGTATTGCAGAACTTTGCTTTCGAATTCATGAAAGCAAGCAAGTCGTTGGCGTTGATGTACGAATCATATCCGGAGGACCGCAAATTGCCAACCTGGGTTCCCGACTTGCGCACTACATCCAAGGGCAACGACCGTTACTACTCGGATGCGGTTGCGCTGTCAGATGAAGACCTCATCAATTCCGGCATTCAATCGATGACCGTCCGTACTGGGTTTCGTTTTCCCGGCGCAAAAACTCAACGCAGACCATATATGCTAGCTGAATTCGATCACCTCTTCAATGCTTCAGCCAGCACCAAATTCTTCGCCAAGCTTCCAGCAACAGGCACCATTCACGTGCGTGGCTTAATGGTTGACAACATTACCGACCTCTCAGGTCACGACAAAGGTTACTCAAACATTCGTCCCAGTAAGTTAATGGACGGCTGGATACCAATGGACTGGATGGACATGTACGACTACGCGACCCGATATGGAGATACGTTTCAACACGATACGTTCGAAGACGAGGAGCTGATCCGTGCACTATGTGCCGACAGCATGAGGCCATCTCCACTCGATGGAGACGGAAAGCCACAGCCAGAGCAGCCCATGCGTCGAATGACTCGCGAAGATATTGAAGAGCACCGTCGAGGCATCGATGCGATGCGCGCATACCCTGGAAAGTTCGTGCAACACCCCACTGTATTCCTCGACGCCAGCATGTCATTGTACAAATTCTTCTGTACGGGCAATGGACGTATTGGCATCACTTTTGCTGAAGACGTGCAAGAAGGCGATTGCATATTTGTGGTGGCTTCTCTGAATATGCCACTGATTATTCGTGGTGCCCAGTATGCTGATGCCGAGGACGTCGCCACTGCTAAGGAACGAAAATTGCTGGATCCTGCTTATCGTGTCAGATCTCTCACCACGTTCAAATTGGTCGGATCTTGTTATTTGCATGGGATTATGCATGGCGAGGCTATTGCCAGTGTTGCAGCGGAGAGGCAATGCAGTGTTGAGGACGTTTTTAAGATTTGTTTCTGATCTGATCTTGGAATCTGGTCATCAGGAACTACCAGCTCAAGGATATACGGAAACAATGCCGCAGTCGTGAGCTGAAGTGGTGGCGGAATGTTCCACACGCTGCAGCTCCAACCAGCTTTACCGGATTCTGCCTAGCCTCATCCTACAGTGGGACGAAGGATGAGTTGGAAACATGAAGATCTGACCTACGCAGCTGTAGCAAAACCTCACTTCCTCAAATACACTTCATGTCACTGACGAAAATTCCGGGCGGCTTTGCAGATGGTGTTCAGGTTCCGTGCCGGATGGCCAGCGACTCTCTTGGGCGGATTAGTGATCGGCGTACTCGCCTTGCTCCTACCTCAGCTTCTCAGCTGGCGTAACATACAAGCTGCAGTACCCTACACCGGGCCCAGATTCGATGCAACAGGACAATCTGCGATATGCGTCAAGCTAGCAGCTGCCCTCCGGGAACAGGTCTACTCTCATCAACATTCGACTTACAACGATGTCCTGCAGTCATACTGGTCCGAAAACTCGGCGGAGATGCAGCCATCTTGCATCGTAAGACCTACGAGTGCCGAGGATGTATCAGTTGCAATCAAGACTCTGCGAGAGGGTCGCGAAGCTGGAGACGATGTGCGATTTGCAGTCCGTAGTGGCGGACATTCGCCCGAAGCTGGGTTTGCAAGTATCAGAGATGGGGTCACGATTGATATGGGCCTCTTTGACGGGATCTCTGTTGCAGATGATCGTTCATCAGCTACTATTGGAGTAGGGACTCGTTGGAAAGAAGTCTACTCGAAGCTAGATAGCATGGAATTAGCTATGGTCGGGGGCAGAAATGCCAATGTTGGCGTTGGAGGCTTAGTCTTGGGTGGTAAGTCGCAATGCTGTGTTGCCGCAGGAAGTCCCACTAATTTTAAGACAGGCGGAATATCCTTTTTCTCCCCTCGCTTCGGCATGGTCTGCGACAACGTCGACACCTACGAAATCGTCCTCGCAAACAGCAGCATCCTCCATGCCACCGCCCAATCCCACCCAGACCTCTGGCGCGCCCTCAAAGGCGGCACAGGAAACTTCGGCATCGTCACAAAAGTCACAACAAAAGTCTTCCCCTCAGCAAAACTCTGGTCCGGCTACGCCTACTACCCCAGCTTCCAAGCCTCCAAAGTCCTCGCCGCATTCCATTCTTTCAACCAACCTTCGAACTTCGACGCCTACGCTGGAGGCCCACTCACAGCATTCGCCTACGCTCGCGATCTAGGTCTTCGACTAACAGTCCAGCAACTCTCCTACACAAAACCAACACCCTGGGCTCCTGTCTTCGCGCCATTTAAAGCTATCCCTTGGCGTATCTGGACAACCCTCAAAATCCAGTCTCTCACTTCAGCGACTGAAGAACTCCACGGCATGGCACCTCTAGGAGATCGGCAGTTTCAGATAACATTGACGATCAAAAACGATCTTGAAACAATGGAGACCATGCGAGAAATTTTCAACGAACAAATGAAAAGAATCAAAGGTGTCAAAAGATCTGTTTGGAGTCTTGTATTCCAACCTCTCTCGGCTGCAATGACCAGAAAAGGAAGCCCGAACGTTCTTGGGCTGGAAACTCGATATGCGAATGATACTTTGATCGTCGCACTGTTATGCGTTTCGTGGCGAGATAAGAAAGATGATGAGTTGGTCAAGCAAGTTTCACGAGATATTTCGAGGTTAAGCGAGGAATATGCGCGGGAGAAGGGGACATTAGATCCGTATATTTACCTGAACTATGCGGCTAGTGGGCAAGATGTATTTGCTGGGTATGGTGAAGGGAGGAAAGAGTTCATGCAAGAAGTGAGTAGAAAGTATGATCCTGATGGCTTCTTTCAGGTGGTGAAGCAAGGAGGGTTCAAGTTGGACATGTATTGAGCGGGGCTGAGGCGAAGACGACCTTCATAGACTTGTAGTGGGAGGCAGATGACAGAGGATCGAAGCCAACTTGAGAAGATGCACAACATCGCCAAGATCTGGCAACGTTTGTCCTGTTTATGTTGGTTTGTTCATTATACAACAAGTCTGGTGCTATGGATGTCTAGTGGTATTGAATTGCAAAATGCTTGTGCGGCGAACTGCATCGCGGGCCGTGCATGGTTGCTACCGGATTAGAAAGTACTTGTGGAGTACTATTGAAGCTCCCACATCTATCATGCTGTATGTCTGTCTCTTAATCGTACTCTTCGCCTGAGCCGTAATCGTCATCACCTCCATACACGGAGCCGAACTCGTCGTGTCCTTCAGTGGCCATTTTGTAGAGATCTTCATCATCTTCTTCCTCTGCAGCTGGTTCCTCGTCCAAGTTGTCCCATGTGGCTGGTTGCACAAGCTTGGCAGGATTCTCCTGTACCTCTGCGTCTCCATCGTCACTGCCGTCGTCCTCGTCTTCGGCAGGTCCAGCAGACTGCTCTCTCGTAGCTGGAGTCTGCGACCGACTTTCGCTCGGCGTGGCCGAACCGGCTCGAGACGGAGTCTCTCGGCCATAGATGCGCTGCAAAGCCGAGAAGTCAACGTGCTGAGACTTCATTGGTGCTCTCTTCTCCAGCATTGCCCTAGCAGCATCGGCAGGCGTCTCGATTGGTGTCGAGCTCTCTGTAAGTACCGTGCCATCGCCCAAAGTATTGCGCTTCTTGCCTCGACCTTTGTGCGCTTTCCCTTCTTTCTTCTTCTTCGTCGGATTGGCCTTCTCGACTTTCGCAAGGAGTTCCTTTTCGGCTTGCTTTCGGAGCCAGTCTTCGTTGTGAGCAACCCAAATCTGTTCCTTGATCTTCCTCTCGGTCTCTGACAGAATGCAATTGGCGACCTCGGGGTCGTTTTCGAATTCAGCTTCAAGCTCTGCAGCAGTGAGAATAACACCCGGCTGCCAATCAGGTGCCTTGCCAAAGTAGTCAACTCCTCGGGCAAGACGAGCCTGTCTGCCTTTCTCGCTGTCGGCCTTCATTTGCTCAGCAGCCAGCGCAGTAGCTCGTTGATGCTCGGCTTCTATCCTTTCTGCTTCCTTTAGCTTCTCGACTTCACTCTGCATCTCTTGCACTTCTCCATTCGCTAGGGCCTCCTCGATTTGTGTTTCCAGATAGTCTTCCTCTGCAAGCTCTTCCTCGGAGATCTCAACCTCTGGAGCCTGTACTGGCTCCTTTTTCGGTCGTCCACGACCACGCTTTTCACCCGTTGGCTCCTCACTCGCACGTAGTGCCTCTGCTACAGCCTGCACTGGAAGAGCCGGAATGGCGAAGCCATCAGCGTCATAGCGAACACTTGGTTCAGGTTCAGGTCCTTCCGTCGTACGCTGTCGCTTTGGAGATTCTACTCGGGGAGCTGACTCGGGATCTGCTGAAGGTGGTTCTTCGGCTTCATTATCCCGCTTCCGCTTGGCATTGGGTTCGAGAGATCCGTTGTCAGGTGCTTCATCACCCTGTGTCGGTGGAGGCGTAGACTGCTGCTCCGCGGGAGATGCTAGGCCTTGCACTGCGACCATCGGCGCTGCGGCAGGTATATGTTGCACTGGGACTGGCACAGTCTGATCAGGAGCCGGAGTAGCTGCCTCCACGGAAGACAGCCTTGAGGAACCTTCGCTGAGGTCATCGGGGATTATAATGTGCTGTGCAGACGGTGATCGCATTTGCGATTCTCGCAATTCGAGCACTTTCATGTGCTCCTCCCGACGAGCTCTCGCTCTCGCAAACTTTCTGGCATTGTGATCAGGAAGACCGAACGAGGGAGGATTATGTTGATGCACCATGCGATTGGCATATTTGCGGAACTCGTCAACTGTCAAACCTGAGGCCTTGGTGCGTCTGAACTCCTCCACACGTTTGGCGATTGTCACATCTGCGACTTTAGAAACGAACACAACCTCGCGCACCGTGCGCTGGAAGTTGTTCATTCGGGCGGCGAGGATGATGCAAGCACCACAAAGACCAGCTGGATGACGGCCAGACACAATCCAATCGCGATTCATTCTGCGAATGATCTTCAGCGCATCAGACGCGACGTCTTTTGTCTTCTCTGCAAACTGGAGCTTGTCGCAGTACTTGTATATGAGAGGTTCAAGTTCGACCAGATGTTGATGTCCGACTGAATGATCTTGAGTGATGTAAAGCTCTCTGCACATATCTTTGTAGACCTCGCCCAGGCGGAAGACGTTGATCTGTAAAAGCTCGGCGATGTCCATGAGGAGAATCTTATTATCCCTTTGGCGTCGACAGGCGGCGTACAGGCAAGCAGCAACAACTTCATCGGTCCTCCGGCCAGCAGAGAAGTTGATGTTCGCAGCGAGTACCCATATCTGCTCTGCTTGTATCTGAACCTGTTGCAGGATGCCGAGCTTCGGACAAAGTTGCTCCAAGGCCTTTCGTCCAGCATTCTGAACATCGGCGAGAGAGTTTCGTTCGCCACCTCCAACCTTGCGATACGCACTTGACCCCAAAGTTCTTGCGTGTCGTGAGTTCTCGTTGACGGTACCACCTTGAACAGTGGCTCGCCCACCAGCATTCTCCTCGAACGTGACTTCAGCAACGATGTTGTTCTCGGCGATCTCCGTGTAACAGTCGAGACAAACAATTTTGCCATCGTCTTCGCTGAATCTGGTAGAGCCGCACTCCTTGTTGGGACACTTCTTCTCCGCCGGCGCGGCTTGTTTGGCTGGGGCTCGTTTTCTCGGAGGGATTGCCGGTCCTTTGATTCCTCCAAGAGGCCCATGTCGGGCTCTTGGCACCGGACCAGGCATTGTGGTCAGTCAGTGCTGGCGCGCATGCGGCGGGGACGGGGCCGAAGTTTGCTGATGTACATCCACGTGTCGGCTGTGGCTGTCCTGCAGTCGCCGTCTATGAGTAATGTCCCGCCGGGCGGCGATGTATTCGAAATGCCTGATTAGGCAAGTGATGTCGCGCGTTGGAGGTGATGGAATGGTATGCGCGCGGAGAGTGTGGCGGTGAGTGAAAAGAATTGTCGTGTGTCAGAGCTCGGGTTGGCGAGGTGGTGAGTCGGAAAGCAAGTGCGAAAATGAGAAGGCGGGGTCACGCGCCAAGACCTGCCGAAAGTCACGGACCGTCTGTTCGAAACCCAGCTGTCACTTCTCTCTCGCTTTTCACTTTATCCTCAGCAAACATTTTGAACGCGTCTCATCAAAATGCATGTGACGGACGGATAAACAACTATTTCCGGGTCACCACGGTCGTCAGGTCATGCTCCTAAAGCCCGCTCCGGCACGTCGCGCCACTGGGGTGCCATTCTGCACATCAAGAGCAAAGATACGCCCACGCTCGTGGCGATTCTCGAATGGCGCTCGCTGTCAAGCCCAGTTTCATCACAATTTTGCGCCTGAAAAATGGTCCAGAAGCGATCTCATGCAGTCAAAAAGTATCAACATCTTCTATTCATGTTTTGGGCTATCAAACGAGTGCTTGGTCGCAGTCCTCTCTATCAATGTCCTGGCTGTCTGATGAACCGATATCTCCTCAGGTCATTCCAGAAGACTAGCTCGAATGCATTCTCACTTCGGCGGGCTGCCCTTCGCAGTGTCTGGGAAGTTTTGCGGGACCTGTACAGCGTCAACGACATTCGTGATTACAAGGGCTCACTTACACCTTCCACGGCGTACAAGTACCACTGCGACATCTCATTGGCATCTCCAGCCGCAGACCAAATGTGGATCTGAGAACCCTTGGAGCCATTTCCGCCGGCCATGTGCAAGCCTAGAGTCTTGTTGCTAACGGGCGCGATCCTGGACCGGTCAGCTCCCAGCTTTGCCTCACATCAGTGCTCGATATATACCAGTATCGTCCTGTGCCATTGCGCAGTGGAATGATGTTCCAGCGAGTCACGTCGTTGAGGGGCGACTGAGTGGTGCAGGTCACTTCTTTGCCTTTGTCGCTCACGGTCAAGTACGTTCCACTGGCTCTGTTGAGAAGCAGATATTCCTCCTTGCCAGTCTTGCCCACGTTGGCGTACACGACTTGCCAGTGCGCGTTTGCGCTTTTGGAGTTGTCCCTGTGCGAGGAAAGAGGTCAACGAAAGAATGCTCAGCACAGCCTAACAGCCTTACCAGGCCGACAATTTGGTGCCGTCTTGTTTGTTCCCATTGTTCAAATCGATGAACATGTTTGGGAACTTCGCCCCAGCGATCAGGTATGTTCCAGCTCCTACGAAGTCACTCATGATGATTCGAGTTGGGTGGGTTGCTCCGAGTTATTGGAGTGTGAGTGAGTCTACAAGGTGTGTCGGGAGGACAAATTTATACATCACGAGAAGGACTGTCTAGCTTCACTCACCGCATCGGAGAGCCCTGCGATCAGCTTCTGACGCAAGGCCGTGCGCTTTATACGAGCATCGGATGTACAAGTCTTTGCCCCGAATGCGTCTCTTCTCTCACGAAGCCGTGCGACATTCAAAGCAGCTAGGACATTGGATCGTCAACCTCTCGCTATGCACGTCTATGTCTCGCTTCGGCATGAGTGCTTGAAGAGCTAGCTGTCAGGCGCTGTCACTTCACAGATATGCCCGTATCCGATGGTCAGTGAGCACGTGCATAGTGCGTGAGGGCTTCCTGTGGATCTTGTTTTAGTCAAGGCACTCTTCTTGGCGAAACATTTTTGCTGATCGTCCATCAGGTCCCCAACATACTTCGTCGTCGAACGAAAGACCGTGAACTGCTATGACCAGAAAGACCTCATTCCAAAGCAATGAATGAGAAAAATGTCCGTCAGTATTCTGTCGACAGATCGGAGAAGCTGAGAAGTTGCATGGAGCAGGCTCACGAGCTAGCATGTGCATTGAATGCAATGCACGAAGACCTTATAGCGCATGCTGATGTCTCTGCACGCTTGCGAGCTAGCCAGATGCAGACAGTGCAGAACTTTGGGTGCTACGAATGCATACCCCACAGTCTCTGTCACGGTTGCATGTGGCGGTGAAGCGTGGGCGTGACTAAGACTGCTCTCGAACGACCAGCGATGAGAATACTGTATGAACTAACGGTGTGTCCTAGGTCATTTGCAGTTCCGGGTACGACTGTTGACGGAGCTTATGAGGAGAAGTCATATCACTACATCTTAATGAATGCCCACGAAGCGCTCGACACCTCTGGCGACTTCCTGGATGTTTTCGACCCTTTTCAGCGTACATCCGTGATGTTAATATGACATGGAACAATATTCTGCAAGATGAGGACTACCTTCGTGCAATGATGACACTCGCATCAGACACCCGGCCGGAGCAAGACGCGATTTCACTCAGCAATATAAACACCTGAGAGATGGTCAACCTAACACATCACCTCGAAGCCCCCTTATCAGCGTTGACCGGAACCTGTGCACAAGCCTCTCCGTAGTCTTGACCAGGCGCACTACCGCATCCATACTGGTCTTCCACGCAGAATCCAGAACAGCACATACTGCCTGTGAAGCGCAAACACGTTAGCGACCTCCTCCGCAAGCTTCCAGCATTGGCTCTGTACTCACACTTCGTATTGTCTTTACCAGAAATGCAATGACCAGCAGGCAGACAAGTGCCTGGCACTGGCGGTGGTACACCAGCACAGCCTGGACCAGTTGTCGCGCCCGGTACGACACCGCAGCCTGGGACGCCTTCCTGTTTGCATTGACCTGAGCAGCACATGTCGCCTGGTGATGTCAACGAGACTTGCATTTCCTAGAGATTATGGGGTTGGTTCTTACATGTCGTCAGGTCCTTGCCGTTGATACAGTGATCCTCTGGCAGACACTGTTGTTGTCTTGACAAAAGGTTGTGCTTCGCATCGACCATGCGCCCACCTGCCGCGCTCGCAATGGCAGTGAACACGGCGAAGCTGTAAATGATAGTGCACTTCATTGTAGCAAGAGCAGAGTCGTAGACGTCGAAGCGGATTGGGTCCTGTCGAGAACGATGGAATTGATACTGCGTACGCCAATACCGTGGTATGGTTTTGCGTTTGTTTTATATGTCGGCACTCGTATCCCTGAAAATGGCAATGGCCAAAGATGGAACACATCGGGGTGCTCCTGTGTCACAAAATTGTGGAACACTAATCATGTCTTGACAGGAAATGGCGATTCTAGCTAGGATGCCCCTGCACTCCGCTTTACATCTTCATCTGCAAGCAAGTATATCAAGTTTTCAAAGCAGTTCATAAAGCGATCACGCCCAGGCGATTATCAAGATTTGGACAAAGATCTTCTACCTCGCTCGCCAACCTGCGCTTCAAGGGCTACGTAAGTACCTTTGTACGTGGACGACGAAGTGCTTGCAAACCACAGGCTCGCTCTACCCTGTTACTGTAAAGTCTTGCTTCTATTGTAGCTTCAATACTGCACTCGTAAAACGGAAGACAGCGCCGTTTCAAAGTGAGTATCGAACAGGCTACCAGGACAAGGCAATTGTGTATGAATCTGGTTGCATAACAATCCAATGGACGCCCCATCTGGCGCTCCCAGCATCGTATACACCAGTACTAGCGAAGAAACTCTTTGGATCGAGCGCCGTAAGTGGCCTATACTTGGACATCAAGTCTCACTCTGGCCACCATTCCACGGATGCAGTATTGAAGTTGTCGTATTCTTCAACACTAGCACCAAGGAGGAGCACAGTCCTCCTCTGGCCTACCCTCGATGGACGGGTTTTCGGTGTTACGGGTCAAGCCCGACTCCGGCTTGCCCTTCAGCTCAAAACCGCAAACCTGACGGAGCACCAAGGAGGAGCACAGTCCTCCTCTGGCCTACCCTCGATGGACGGGTTTTCGGTGTTACGGGTCAAGCCCGACTCCGGCTTGCCCTTCAGCTCAAAACCGCAAACCTGGCGGAGCACCACGATTTGCGACGACTGCCCGTGAGCGCTGCTTGGATCGAGACGTGTGATCGACAATACGATGTAAGCAAATGCTAAGCATTTCCAAGCTCCTCGACCTGCCTTTTCATCGGGTAAACCGTTCACAGAGCACCACGTAGACGATGGCAACAAGCGATTCCTCGTTGCTTTCGATAAGGCATGGTGTTGTCTTTTCGTACTGCTTCTCGTTCAACCATAACTACCGAAGCTGACAGACTGTGAAGTAGAGGTCACGGATCTTGTATTCGAAATCTAGCTGTCGCTTCTCTGTCGCCGTCAACTTCTTCATCAGCAAACATTTTGTCGTCTCCCTGGATCTAATGGCAACAGGCTTGCACGTCCTTCGGAAACGACACCAACATCGAGAGAATTCTAGATACTTGCATTAAAGCTGCATATAATGTCCAAAGATGCCATGGTTCCAGTTTATACCTATTTCGCGATGCCTCGAGCTAGACTTACAACAAGCCCCTGTACCTCTCCCGTTCTGGTAGCCTTCGGTCTTCACTTGGGTTCATATTGAGGCACCATTTTTGTATCATTGCTGCCATCACTTCAACTCTCACCTCACCACGCGCGCGCCCCGCCCCGCCGCCACTCCTCAGGCTCCAACTCGGCCTTCGCCACCCAAACCGACCCAATTGACGTATAAATTGCCCTTTCAAATTGTCAATTTCAACCCGGTTTAGCTCACTTGGTATGAGAGCATTCGCACATTCACAACGTTGCGTCTTCCACTCAGATTACCACTTACCTACGAACTACGAAGTTGTTCTGATGTCGATTCAAGTTCCAACCTGATTGTGACCGTGCAATCTAAGGAGTTCCTCTGGCGAGGATCAGTTCTGGCGCAGAGTTCGAGGTAGAGTAAAAAGGTGTGGACAGGTGCCCGGGCCCTTTTTTTGGCTTCCCTTTGAAAGGGGCAATTTGTAGCGACGGCTCCTAAGTACGCTCGATCGTTCTGGAACTTGATTTCATGGAATTTTCAGATCTCGCCCGTCTCACCGTTGCAATAGGCGCAGGCCATTTCCGTCAGCTTGAGCTCTGTATTGTTCATTGCGTTGGTGGGCAGCGTTTGCACCAGGTCTGACGCACTTCAGGCACAGTCCCGAAGCTTTCTGCGCGACCTCTACTGCGAGCGCCTTGAAGCGGTCGCCGGATTTATCGTTGTCACATCCGTCGACAGTTCTTTAGTACTTCAGCAAAAGAATATTGTTTCATGTTACGAGATAGGTCTTTTGTACTGTATATGTTAGCAGTACGTGGAGTTTAAAATATTCTTCCAGCGGCGATGTTCTGGTTTTGTTTAATCAAAACCAATTGTGCACTCGAGAAACTCGATTTTGATCTCGCGGCGTCGTTTGCGTTCGGTCAACATTGACGGCCCTCGAGAGTTTACTGCCAGAGCAGGCCCATTCCAGTTGAAGGACCGATGGCTTTTGTTCGCTGTGGCTCTTGATCGAGTGCCTGATTATGATCCACTATATTGATGTACGCCTCGTATGCCGAGAGACTGTCTCTCCACTTCGTCCTCCAAAAAGCCTTTCCGCGTATACTTGTCCTCGCTCCGATGCACGAACCCGTTTTCCTCGTCGTCTCAACTCCACATGTCCATTCTGGTTACGCGTCTACACTCCCTCGCAAGCCTGATTTTGATGATGGCCTTTGCATTCCTCCAGGATATTAGCGCCAGATTTGACGCACATGAGGCAAAATCCAGATGATTTCTCCTTGATTTCATCCGCGAGGTCGTCGAAAGTGTCTCCGTCCACCGGATTATCACATCCACCACAGGAAAGTGCAAAATCACCCCCGTATCTGAACACAACTTTGAGTTAACGAAGGCTTTCAATGTGATTTGCGATGGTGTACGCGTAGGAGTCGACATTGGACAACCGCAAGGTCGACGATGTCGCATCCCAGAACTCCCGCAATGTGTCGTAATACGTGAAACGAGCTTTGCTGCAATCGTTGCAAGGTTTATTGCTCAGCTCGTAGTTCGCGATTTCTTCATTGAGGTGGTTGAGGGCCTCGGTACGGCGCTCACTGATCCCTACTGATACTGAATCAGTTCTGATATCACAGAAGCCTGTGAATATCACACTTACCCAAGACCTGAGCTGGCAAGATCTTCCCGCATGCCTCAGTGCACAACGTGGTAATACGCGCATTGCTCTTTCTAATCAACCTTCGAGTTGCACGCTTGAAGCAATAGGGTTCCTCGAAGAGGTACGCCGCACTTACGACGTTGACCAGGGCGTTTGAGTCGGCCACGACGTCTTCGGCGCGGGAGTCCAGCCAGAACGTCATCAACATTCGAGCCGAATACATGAATGCGTTGGCTAGTGCGTATTTGTCGACAAGACTAGAGAGTTCAAGCAGTTTCTTGCTTCCCTCTATCCCGCTCATCTTCTCCAACGCGGGTGCTTGGAAGTGCAAGACGCGGCACACGAATAGAAAGTCGTCAGCGTTGTCGTTTGGGAGTGCAATATCGACCGGAGCACTCGAGCTACGTGCTTGCTGACCTTCCCGGAATTGCGGTCCAAACAGAGCTGCGAAGACAGAAGATGCACGAGAGAGCGTCACAGAGCAGACTCGAATGCACTTCTTTCTGGGACCGACAACAAGAATCACGTCGCCGTCAGCTGCGAGGAGTTCTGTGCCGCTATCCGCCATGGTGCTCATGCCGAAGCTGGTTCAACATCTGTGTGAGTTGTTCATTGGTGTCAGGATGTTCGTGACGAGGGTTTCGTCGCGAAAGACTGCGCAGTCAAGAGAGGCAGGCGCGCTGAACTCGCCTGCGTTTAGCGTGAAACCTTACTTCAAATGCACGGAGTGATGCATGGAGCGAAACGGAAAGAGCGATCTTTACAAGCAGCTGAGATGAGCGATTCTTCTATCGCTGCCATCTGATCAGCCGAATGCACTCACACTCACTTCCACGTTCTCCTCGTGGATAAAGACCGCATTGAATCGCCGCTTCCCAGTCACTGTGCCAGGTCATTGACCACACCTGCGACAAAGCATTCGACCCCTAGCCTCCTCTGGCAAGGCAGTTACTCTTCGTCGTCAGCAGAATCGCCAGATGCGGTCACTGCATCCTTGTCTTGCTTCTCTGATGCCTCGAGCCAAAGTTTGTATTGTGTGATCAGTTGATTCAATTCCATTTCGTGGCGCCTCAGAGCCGCCACAATCTCGCCCTTCTGTTGAAGTGTCAGCTGTTTCGACCACTGATATTGAGTACCTGCTCTCATTACCTTGTCACTCTGTTCAGCGTACATCTCCTCCCACATATCCATCTCAATAGCGCCCATTTTGTCCTTTATACTGTTGTATTTCTCCTTCAGATTGGTCGTTAGATGTTAATCATAGGGCATCAGAGGCTGGCGACAAACCATCATCGAGGCTCCTTCAACATCGAGTGCCGCATCTCTGGCGTACAGCTCTTTCAGTCGATCCTGCAGTTCCGCGTGCTTCATGTGACGCTCCTCCGCAGTCGGTTCCATTGTTCCAGGTCAGGTCCACGACAGATTGTGTTTCAACGAATGCGGTATCTCAGAACAGCGAGGAAGCTTCCTGACTGTGCAGTGGAGTGTTGGTGTGATATCGTGTGCAGTTGTGAAAGCAAGAACCACTGCGTGGAGATGGTGATGTGATCCGTGCACATGCCACTGCAATGGTGTTGCACGTTGTGCTCCACACTCCACTTCACATGTTCATTCTCGTTCGCTGTGCACAAACAACAGTCTGATTTCAGCATTTTCAAAGCTCAGCCACGCGCTTTCCGCATGCATGCGATTGAAGAGTGTTCAATGTCTCAAAACCTGAGAGTCATCGCGAGCGATCTGGTTCCGTAGCCGACAGTCAGATGGTACGGCGAAGAGTTCACCAATTGACACGCTAAATCCAAATCTTCCGAGCAAAAGGTTTCCTGTCCCACGAAAGCTGCATGGGTGCAGCGGCTAAGAGGTCATCTTTGTCCATTTACATCTACATATGTCTCAAGTATTACCAAACTTGAAAATACCCTTCCCACTCCGGAAACCTTCCAAAGTACCCTGTACAGCATTTACCAGCTCATCCTGTTTTGTATCGTAGTCCCATGTCACAGGATCCATTGGAATATCCTGGAACTTTCCTTGCCGCGTCAAATCCAGAATCTCATTGACACAATCCTCTTTTTGCTGTGGGTTCTTGTCTGCCCATCGACTGACCCAAAAGCCGTGGAAGTTGATGTCCTTGAATATGAGTAGCCCCATTGGTAATTGCACTGGCTGTTTGCTCATGGCACCATAGGTCACAACGGGACTACCAGGAGCAAGATGCTTCGCCATGTCGTTCACCAACGGCCCACCTACACAGTTCAATGCCAGCTTGATCTTTTCCCTCCCACCGTTCGTGAACTCCTTCACTTGGTCTCTGAAACCCTTGCCACGCAATTCCTCGTCGGTCACAACCACATCCGCGCCCAAGCTCTTCAGATCGCGAACCAAGTCTTCATGTCCCTGCTCCCTCTTCCTCACAACATTAATACTCTTGTAACCCCACAACTTCGCCAGCTGAATAGCCGCTCTGCCAACCCCACTATTGGCACCGTTCTGCATGAACCAGTCTCCCTCTTTCATATTACCAAAGTCTCTCAGCATGCGGTATGCAGTGCAAGGATTGACAGAAACAGTCCCGACCTGCTCAGGCTTCAGACCTTCCTTGTCTACTTTGACAACTTCAGAACTGGACGTCTGTGCGTGTGTCCTCCATGTTCCGAAGCCTTGACGTTTCATGATGACCCAGTCACCCTTTTGCAGCCCTGAGACTCCACTTCCCTTTGCAACAATTTCCGCAACGCCTTCATTGCCTCCTACAGCGATGGGATCGGGTGTGCCAAGGTTGGTGGTCCATGTTGGCTTGGTGGGATAGACGCCTTGGATCTGGTTGATGTCTGCGGGGTTGATCGGAGATGCGAGGAAGCGAAGAGTCACCGCGTCGCCTGTCGGAGGGGAAATGCTGTGAGAGTGCAAGCGAAGGACGTCTTTGGGTTCGCCGTGGTTCGGGAGGATGAGAGCTTTTGCTTGTTCGTAGCCGTAGGCAGAGATGGAGCGGCGGGAGAGGTTGTTCGGGAGGCGGCATTGACGGAGAGCGCGCAAGGCGGTGGGAGCTGCTCGTGACGGCGCCATTGTTGTGTCGTTGAAGATGAACAACGAGACGGATACATGTAGCTCCAATGCTGAATGTTGCTCGCCCATGTACGATGACGTCTAACCGAGCTCAGGCGGAGTTCAGTCCGCTGCACTTCACTTCTTCTTCACGCACGCGACATGGAACACAAACATCGAGAAAAACATGATCATACGACTATATCATCCTGAACACGATCGTTGATGGCATCAAAATAACGATTTACTTCGCTTTCCTTCTCAAGCTCTGGAACCACGCACTTCCTCTCCTCTTCCGCCCAACTACCAGCCCGAGTCGCCTCAACTTGTCCTCATTTTCGGGCAGATGCTCAACAAATCTAGTCTGTAGCGGAGGCAAGGCGCTCCTTCTATGGTCCAGCTTATTGCTCGTGGCATGGAATTCGTCCCGCGCCCTTCGCACATACCTCTGACCATTTGCTACTGAATCATGGGCTGGCGATGTCGTATCAATCAACGCAGCCTGATTTCTTCGAAGCGTCTGCATTCGAGCGATGCCAAGTTCATCTTCCGTTTCTCCTCTTAACTGACTGGATTCCTCTGCGTTTCGTTGCAAATGTTCAATCACCGAAGCCCGCAAATTCTGCCTGCTGGACTTGCGGGGAATCGGGGGCGGTAGGTCATTTGCTGTCTCTGCTTCCACTGACTTCCGCAGAACAGCGTCGATCGCCGCATCTCTCCAATTGCTCATTGTCGAATTCTCAGATACCTTTCTGGTCTCCTGTATGCCAGCCTCGACCTCGTCGATAAGCGCGTTCATCTGCGGCGAAGCCCCATGACTGCGACTTGCGAAACGCTCAGCGATCCCATCCACTGCTGTAGAGCTCGATCTCGGAGAGAACTCATTTTCTGGCTGAAAGTCAACATTCGTTCTGGCTTCAGCTGGTTGCGCTCCGCCATTCTGCTTCTCCCAAGATTTTATACCATGGTGTCCAATCCTTGCCCATGAGGGTCGTCGGGGCTCTTGGGCGGCCAGTGGCTCCAATTTCGACACTCTCTGTCCATTCGGGCGATCCAGGAACGGCCCAAAATTCTCGTCTCTTGCAGGTCCAGGTCCTGGTTTATGCTCAGAAACTGGGTTCAGAGCCTCATTGAGCGCTTCATGGCTTTGGCGAACACTCTGGAAAGCATTGTTCAGTTCAGAGTCCTTCGATGGTGAGACGCAAGGAGTGTTCAAGTCCACGAACTCGGCGGGCTGGAATTTTGGCATGACTACGTGAGGTGTTGATGCATGCGCCTCTTCTCTCGTCCTCTTCGGCACCCCCGAAGCCCCAGCGATGTGCTCATCGCTGTCGCTGTCGCTCGAAGTCAGTTGCATAAAATCCGGCCCCGGTGCAGACTCAGACAGCTTAGTATCATGCTCGCGCAACATGGACCCATTCTTCCCGCTAATATGTTCTTCTGGTCGCTTTGACTGCTCGATCCCATGACCATGGCCACGATTGTTATGGGGTTGCCTCTTCTGTGCCTTCTCTTGTAGGCGAAGCTTTCTTTGTGCATTATGGCCGCGATCGCCGGACTCTGGTGTATGGAAACCCGGCAATGGTACCTCTCTGGATGGCGTTCCAGCCGATTTCGGCAGGTTATTGCTTTCAAGGGCATCCCCAGACTGATGATGGAGTGAATTTGATTGACTGCTGCTGGTCCCCGGTGGTGACTCGGACGGGTACTTATATGAGCGTCTTCGGCCGTATGGACTACTTGGCGACGGTATTTGTTCCTTCTGACCAGATGTCCCGCCCTGTAGAGACGTTTGCCGACTCTTGGAGCTACCAATACTCCATTGCCGAGAGTCGTGTCGTGGCGTGTGTTCTCTTTTCCGCCCCACCGGATCCTGTGGCGATGGCAGTCGACTTGGATTGAGTGCTCCTGGCCATGCTGGTGTCTGGGCCGTGCGGCGCATTCTTGCCGTCGTTACCTCCCGCTGTCATCAACTGCACGTCGCTGAGACTGCGCAAAACCTGGCGTACTAGTAACCTGCTGTCGCCTGTGTTACTTCCACCAAACTCTATCGACCTCCCCGTACTGTCGCTTGCGGGTCGAATCGTCGGTACTCGCTGGATCTGTAAGGTGGTCGTCGCTGTCAGCGGAGACGACTAAAGCGCGTTGCGATCGCAGACTGGCTGAGCGATGGGCCTGTGCAGCATAATTTTGGACTCTAGAAATATGGGTCTGCTGCAAAAAGATGCTGTCGGCGTCGAGACAATCACACAAGTCGATTGACGTCGCGGTGGAAGAGCTATCGGATCGAGATCGGGCGCGCCTGCTCTGTTCCCAGTCGAGGTAGAAAGAGCGGACGGGAAGGTGAGCTTCGCCTGCCACATTCGCGACCACTGAGCTGTCTACGCTGGCTTTTCCGGAATCTTCGGTCTGCTCTGCGCCGTCTTCTGCAATGCTTTGCATCGGATCAAAATCGCGATCGGCTGGTGTGAGAAGTTCCAAGCTTCTGACTTCGTCACGGCTTGCCGCGGAAAGTCTGCGCCGAATGTTCGCTGAACGCCGGATAGTACTGCCCGTTCGGCGGAATGCATTGGTGCGACGGAGAGTGCAGCCGAATCTTGACTGTAAGTCGCTTGCATTCTGGGCCACGTAGGCGGAGGTATCCACCACACTGATGCTCCGTCCATTCAGCACCGGCCGTGGCGGAAGACCCGGCGTTGCTGCTGTTGTCTTTCTGCTGTCGCAACAGTCCAGACGCTTGGACCACAAGTTCACTTTGCTGGTAACTTCCTGCAAAGTTTTTCTCAACCGAGCTTCCACTTTTGTGGACACCTTTCCCTTTCTTTCCGAAAAGGGGAACTCTGGCAGACCTTGCGCTCGTCGTTTTCGGTTTAGCTCGATCTGGTCGCTCTGCGTCAGGCGGAAAGTGTGAGATGGCGGTTCCGGGCGTGGGAGGCATTTCTTTACCAACGCCCTCAATGAGGGGTGGAATGTCCTCTCGGGTTCCTCCTCGGTGATGAGCAGAGGGCGAGGGAGTTTCCTCCCATTGCCGTGCCAAAATCCCTCGTTGGCCATGATGAACTGTCGTGGTTTCCAGTTGGAGCTCTGGTGCCGTGGAAAGTGCGCTGCTGTTGGAGATTACTGGTCCAGAACTCTGATTGCTTCTGAAATGCGATGATATGGTCGTCAGAGTCGTGGTGCTATTGAGCGGCAGCGAGGGAGTGTGATGGCTGGAGACGATTCGAGTGAGTTGCAGCACGGGCCTGCGTGTGGTTCATATACTCGCCGATGCTGCTGAAATCTGTCAGGTCGAGGACGAAACTGTAATTTTTCCAAGTCGAATAGAAATTCAAGGACGAGGCCACATTTCACTTTTTGTCGATGACACGCTGTCTTTCTGATATTGGTTCATCGGCTCAGCCACCTATGGTACCAGACAAGAGATTTCGACGACTACGAGGTGGGACGAGATCCGCGCCTTGAGCCCGCAGTATCTCTGCCACAATGCAGCAGCAAAGCCGTTGAGTGTCAAGATGCAGAGCGGGAGGCCGGCACAAGCTGTTCGAAGAGTGCGCAACAGTCTCTGGGTACATCTCTGGTAACGCAATCGATATGCTACTTGGAGTCCTCGAATGGAATGCAAGCCGTGCGTTGCGCCTCGAGAGGTCAGGCCGGTTTGCCCATCCGACATTGAGATCTGGCACTGGCAACCCCCTTCAACCTCTAAGCGTGCCTTGTGGGACCTGTAAGACGCCGACTCTCAGTAAGCACGCTACAAATCATCCTTGCCAAATCCGGGACGCACGTAACCCACAACTAGTATATACCAAGGATTGCCAAGAAGCTTAAAACTATGCCTATCGGGAGCCTTCGCACGCTCGAAAATGTTCGACAGCAAGTGTGTGCCTACGAAGACCGATTCTCTCATCGATCGATGGCGATTAGGAGCTTTCTTTGGGGCTTAAATTTGGCGATAAGCACTGATTCTCTCCATTCGCCTAAACACGCTCGTTCTTTGCTAGATACGCTATTTCTTTGTCTATTCACGCCCTCTCGAATCGTATAAAATTACACTGTCAGAACAGGCTACACTAAGGTCACAATGTCACAACAAGAGCAAAGTTCTCGCGATCAAGAGGGCAATGGGAGCAGTGCTTCTATCTCGTACCACGACGCTGAGCACACTGGACTGCGGAACCAGCCTCGCCGGCCCGCTGATCACACATTTGAGAGCATAATGGAGGGGCTCTCTACACGCATTAGGCGTCGCCGCGGCAATCAAATGGAGGCCGGCCCCAATGTATCACCTCTGCTTATCACAGAAGCAGACAGACACAACCGATCTGCAGTGGGCCGCATAGTGAGACGAGCTTCACAGCGTATCCAACGCGTGCTACCACCAGGAACAAGGCACCTCAGGAGGCGGATGCGCACAATAGAGGCGAACATGTACGAAATGCTGTTTCAGAGATCCAACTCTGTTCGACGAAACAGTTACGAGGCATGGCACCTTCGACCCCCACATCAGCAGGGTTGGGATTACAACTGGGGGTGGCCAGAGTGTTATTCTCCCGCAGTCAGGCCTGATGCTTCCGAGATCTTGATGCGTTACAGAGGCCATTCATATTCATGTGAAGGACGCCAGGAGTCGGGACAGCTCCCAGAGAATAACGCTAGAGAGCCTGAGATGGAACGCTTCTCTACAATGCACCGTGCGCCGCCACTCGTGCGTAGGCATCCATCACCGCGTCCAACTCTCCGGTTACAGGCGCCTAACGGAATGCCTCCTGAGTTCACACCAGACGGCTTGGCTGAAGACACCGCAGTCAGAAATTCTGTTGAGGACCGCTTCAGAGTGTCGTCATCTCAATATGGAGTGAGCAAGCCTACCACTAATAATTATGAGTATTACACAAACATCGAGAGAAGAGAGCCTGCTCACCCTGTCGAACACTGGCAGTCCTTCACCAACATCGAGAACTCATCGTTGAGTGGTTCCACATTGCCAAGCACGAACGATAGCGGATATAACTCAAACTCTGCTTCCACCGGTATGCCATACAGCAATGCCACTATCGAGCGCTCAGGGGACAACTACGCCGTTCATAGACATCCAGGGCCCTGGAACCAGACCAGAGGTGCAGAAACGACACCTGCAGAAAATAACACATCTGCTCAATTTTTGGGTCAAGTTCACGAGAACTATGCTCAGCGGAGAGCTTCTCCAGTCTCGCTACCTCCAATCTCTGCTATTATGCAGGGGAATGCTGCAACGATAGAAAGTGCCAGAAATGCAGAGACTGATGCTGTGAGCGATGATCCCCAAATGGAATCGGATTATGTCCTGGATTCTGGAGCAGGTCTTGTTCATTTCAACCAGCCAATGCCGATTGATCTGCTCACACAGCCTGTAAATTTTGATGCCAGCAGAAATCATCGCTTTTATGCTGGTCCGAGTGATGGAGAGCAATCTGGCCGCGGTTATGCTGGCACACCGAGAGCGCTGAGGGATGAACACTATCGCCCTGCATAGAGAAATTATGGACACTGCGATAGATTGCGTAGTGTTCCTACTCACTGGTATCACTACGGCGCAAGGTACTTTGAAAAGACACGCGCTCTGACTATCGTTGAGGAACTACGGCAGCAGGTAGGCCGCACCCATGTCAGAACTTTTTGCAGAGCTATCAGAGAATGACAGTACCTCGATTTATTAGCGCAACACGAACTCATGTAGATATAATCACTGTGAGAGGTATTTGCCAATCAAACACAGAACAAAAGAGGACAAAGATGCCTGAGTGCAGGATCTCAGACTAGATACAGTGGATGTTACCTGAATCTGCTCATACTCAATACAACCACTACAGAGACTGTCCACTGTCTTCGCAGTATTTCTCAACTCGCCACTCGCCAGTTCCATGGTGCCCCGCCTTATGCCACATTCTCATACTCCTCAACAATCTTGGCCAGCTGTGCTTTGACGTCTCGTATTGTCTGCAGAGCACCCGGCAAATACCCTGCAAGCTTCTTGCGTATAGCCGGTGCAACAGGATCGCCCGCCTTCTCCGCAAACACTCCCTCAAGCCACCCTGTAATGTCGTCAAAGATGCCTTCGACCGCTTCGATGAGCGGATCGAGTTGTGCGTTAGCATCTCCTTCGATAGCGCTTTTCAGGTCGAACACGACACTCATGAACGGGGACCGATTGCCCTTCGCCTCAAGATGCTCTGCGAGCATGTCAACGACTTTTCGGCGGTAGCCCTTTCCTATGTAGTGTTAGCTTATCCACAAGCAAAATCGGTGATTATCAGCACTGTACCTATGACAAGCTTGCACAGCTCGTAACCATCATTCATCGCTGTGTCGATGTAGCTCTGCTGCGCGCCGATTCCAGGCTTGGTCGCCTCGGTCTTGTTCGCTCTGCTAAGTGTTAGTGGATAGGAGCGAATGCAGAAGAGTGAGGCACTTACCCAAGCTTAATAGCATATTCTCGTTTGGCCTTCTCGCAAAGACGATCCGCTGCTTCAATCTTGGCTTCAATCAGTGCACGGAATTCGCCCGTCTTGTCACCCAGTCGTTTTTCAGCGCCGCGCTTGTTTGCGTCGGCAATAACACCTCGGATCTCCCTCGACAGGGCTGTCTGGAGACTAGTAAAAGCGTTGGCCTCCGCAGTCTCAAAGGCGTCCCAGTTCGCTAGGATGATTTTCACGAACTTCGCGAAAAAGGCCCGATTCCAGTCTTGCGATCCTACCTTCTTCGTCTTCCATCGGCCGGCATGAGAGATAAAAGCTTTTAGAGTCGAAGGGTGCCAGGTCAGTTTCTCGTGGGCGAGTTCAGCAGCTTTTGTGGCTAGAGTGTCCATTCGGCGCCTTATCGAGCGCTCCAGATTTTCTTCTATCGCTTCATCTAACGCGGCGAAATATTCTTGGTGTTTAAGATCGCTGACCCGGCCTTTGGCGCGCTCGATAGTCAAGAGTACCTCGCGATTCTGCTTCAGATGCTCAGGATTGACCACGACGCTAACGCCCTTCAGGAACGTCTCGACATTTGCAATATACTCTTGCAAAGTTGCCATTTCATCGACAGCGGTTATTCCGAGAACGTGTCGTCTGAGGTCCGGAATTCCGGTGCGAGCCAATTCTAGAAGACCACCTTTGACCGGCTTCGCGCCCTTGCAACCCATGTAATGCTCGTTCGAGACGAAAAAGACATCTGCCGTTAGGCCAAGTTCGCGCAGCATGGTGTCTAGTTTCTCTCGATAGTAGGGCTTTTGCAGGTCCCAGCCAAGATTTACGATTGAGGTATCGGCGTCGGCCTTCTTACTCTTCAGCTTGAGCAGCTCAATCTCGTCGCTATTGATCTCGTCTCTGGCCATCTGCAATTGTTCTGCTGTGCCCTTGCGCATAAAGCCATCGTCGTCCAGAATGTGGCCATCCAGGATTGCCTCCTTGCACTCCGTTAATTCTTCTTGCAGGGACCGAAGCGCGCTTTCAAGCGAGTCACGAGACTTCAATTGCTCCGTGTACCTGACGTCCAAAAACCCGCGCGCTTCCAGCTGTTTAAGGCCCTCTGGATCGTCCGCGTTGGCGTCAAGATGAGTGCACACGATTGCGCACGGCTTCGCAGCCGCGTATCGATGCAAAGCATCTGACACGGTTTTGTTGGTGCACACACGACTGATATGGCAGACGATCCATATTTCGTCGCAGTCTGATACTCGCTGGGTAGATGCTTTGGCACGGAGGTCATTCGTATCTCCAGCTCCTGGCCAGTCTACGAACAGCGCATGTTGCAGAATCGGCACATCGCAGATTCCGATGTGGATCTTACTAACAAGTGCCCAAAGGGAGGCAGTCGATGATGCTTCGTTCGAGGCGACATACAAGTTGAGTTGGGCTTGCAGCTCGTCCTGGGTATCGGCCTCAAATTGCAAGACTGGTATTTGATCGCCAGTTCTTGCTCTCTTCTTGTTCTGTGGCGCTTCTGTGTTCTTTGGCAGCAGAGCTTGGCACCAGCTGGTAAACACGTTGATGAGCTTCTCCTCGGTATCATTACCGGCCTGCTGCAAGAACGCCTCAGCACGTTCTGCATCGCTGAAATCCCTTTGCTCGCAGAAAAGGGAGCGAAAGACTTCGAATGCAGATTGGGAGGCCTGGCGCTTGGCATTGCGGGCATCAAATGTCGCATCGTCCTCTAGTGCGACATCATCATCGTCCTCCACGGCGACTGTCCTCGCAGCCTTGGCCTGCGCCTTTTTGTTCATGTCAGCCAGCTCCAGTTGATAACTGCGGTAATCTCTGTAGAGGCCTCGCAGCTTCGCCCGGATCTCGTTGAGGGAAAGACAGACAATACGCGCCGCAAAGCGCCTCGTCTGCCATGCGAACGCAGCCTCGTACGATGTCGCTACTCGTGTGACACTTTCTCCAAGGCCGAACGCCATGGCAAGGTTCGGCATCCCCAATATGCAATTGATGGTAGAGCTCTTCCCAGCTCCAGAATCTCCTACAAGATAGATTCGTCGCTTTCTTTTCGTAGGCGGGTTAGTAGTTGCCATCGCACTGCGGACCAAATGGCCAAACACCTGTCCCGTGATGGCTGTCTGCGGTATGAGCTTTTTTGCATCCAGGCCGACCTTGGCAAGCGCTTTTCGAAGATCCCTCAGCCGGTGGTCGTATGCAGCCGATTTGCTTGAAAGACCTTCTTCCTCTTCCGAGGCATAGACGAAACCGAGACGTTGTTCATTTGTCCGCTGGCGCCGCCTGCGTGCTCGCTTCAGGCCGCGGTCCGCGGACTCTGCCTCATCGGCGTCTGATACGAACAGCGGCTCTTCCGGCATTGGGGAGGGTGTGGGTGGTAGTTTGATTGGAGCCATTGTGAGAGTCAGGAATCGACTGTCAGTAATGAGAGGTTGTTGTAACAAAGCAGGTTGAGAGCAGTATGACGAGGGCTTTTATGCTCCAGCGACGCAGGTGTGAGGCAAACCAACTGAGTCTTCACTTGAAGTATCGGAGATCTAATTGGACTAGAAGTGAGACTGTTGCTCGCTTCTTTGGGAGATGTATCAAACTAAGACACGTTAGTAGAACAAGCAGCAGTGGGCGTTTTGATCTTTGTCTTGTAACCCGCTCCAGCAGTACCCATTACTGCATTCCTAGTATGGAGCGCTGGCCACTGCGTGAATGAAGCGGCTCTCACAGCCCGAACCATCGCCCTTCCATGATATCTGTGCATGCGTGTCGAACTCAGCATATACGATCTATGGCTTCAGATTACGAGCATTTCACCCGGACGGATTCACTTACCACAGCTTGCTGACGTGCACCGGGGCACACAGTCCAGCCTGTGCACTCTCCATCCACAGCCAGCAGGTATCCCTCCTTTAGGCTCAAGTTGCTTCCTTCCTCCGGCGTGGGATCAAAAGCTAGGTCCTCGCCTGTCTCTACTTCCGTGCTCTCATAATCGTACTCGCCATTGCCATGCGGGCCGTACGCGGTAGTTTGCAACGCGTTATCTACCAGATTGAACCTGGGAAGGCTGCCGTACCCCGGGGCGATCAGACGCAGTTGGTACAGGTCGCTGCTGTCGCCATCGGCGTCAAAGAGGGAGGTGGCGTTCACATTAGGCAGAAGTGAGGAGTTCGAGACCGGGTCGCGGGACGTCGTTGTGACGAGATAGAAGTCGGTGAGGTTTGGGGCTGCTGGACGAGCAGACGCGAGAGAAGCTGCGAGTGCGATGAGGAACGTGGAGGAAAGCATCTTTCAAGTTGAGCTTGAGCAGGTGGCTTGAGAAGAGAGTCGAGATGAAGTAGCAAGGGCAGTGGGTAGGAGAAGAGCTGGACTTATACCTTTCTCTGTACGCGTCTGGTCGCGACACAAGGTGTTGAAGCGTACGACGCGGCTACATCATTGCGAACCCACATGCCACGCCGTCGGAGCCACTTGGCCCTGCTCTTTCCCGTTCCTGATTCGTGCCTGCCATAACCGTCTGTTGTGCTTTCCGCCCTGGATGCGCGTCGTCTGCTACTGGACAGAAGGTGGGAGTTGGGACGAGCAGCAGGAGCAGACGTGGTGTTGTTGGAGCGTGTCTGCCTCGAGACGAGTCTCACCACTGCCTTGTCCTTTCCACTCTTCTCTCACTCCTACATGTACCTCCTACACATTGACATCACGCGCATCTCAACATGAAACTGGATTACGCAACGGTTTGCCTTCGAGGCCTGTCAAGACTCTCGTACAGATGAGCACATGTTGTTCGCGAGCATGATTTGGAGCCAACACAAGGCCGCCAGCAACGTCTCAGTAGAGAGCACGAAGACCGGCGTCAGAGAGCATGCGTTGCGTCTTGCCCGGCTGCAGTTCAGTCGAACAAGCCCAGGCTCGACACCATAGGGTGCAGGTATGTAGAATCAACGCAGAAATGGCCCGTGGTGGAACTGGCTTTCCCAGCGCACCAGTGCGGCGAACTGGCAGTGAATAGCTCCTGCACACGAGTACGGTTTCGACTGTCGGCCTAGATTGCGTCGAAATCGCGATTTCCGCCAGGTTCTGCGCCATCAGGCAAACAAACAGGCAAACGGCCAACACCTGCGCATGAGCAAGACTCGGCGCGCATGCGTTGCATGGTTCCTTGCTGAAGTCAGTCACGGCACAACCAGCACGACGCACACATCTCCAGCACCATTGTCGCAAACCGAGCACATATGGCCGACCCGCAACAGCACCAGTGTCCAGGATTGGACGAGAGCGCGCCCGCATGGGCAAAGAAGCTGTTTACCGACTCCGAGAGGCGTATGCAGGACGAAGAAAATGCCATTTACTTGGTCTGCACTATCTCCTTGAGCCATCTCTTCACCACTGACCACAATCAGCTCGAAATGACCTTTCCCCCAAGCGGCTATGCTGCTGCAACACAGGTGATTGACGGACTACAACAACACTTCATTATTTGGAATTTCCCCAACAAGTCTCGAGTCGAGGCCACCTCGCAAGAAATCAACCTGGGCTGGCTGGTCGCTGTGCCAATGAATTCAGCAATACCTCACACCCCAGAACTCGACTCGAAGGAGATCAAGATTACCAAAGTGCGGAAGGGTGTTCGCCCAGAAGCTGAACGCGTTGGGAATGAGAACGAGATTGGCTATGAGACGGATCCTGAAATGGGCGCTGAGGCCGCTGCTGATGCTGGTCCTGCTTTCCAGATGGACGATATGGATGTGCAGGGCTCATAGAGGTCGAGGTAGAAGGCGCTCGTTCGATCCCCCGAGGTCTATGCAGGCATTGATGCAATACGCTCTCTCATCGGCGAGCACATTCTGGAGCACCTCCTGGTCCAGATTGTCGTGTGCAGATGTCCCACAATTGGCCAGTATTCTGAGTCTCGGGCAAGAAATTCCTGGGCTATATGTCTCAACCGTTTCGAATGTCGACCGAGGGAACTGCACTGTTGCGTACTCTTGTTCATCGCTTTCTCTCATTCGGACTTTAGCATCTAGGGCCGGTTCCAAAGTTGTCCAGGCATGGCCTTATCGGAGTTTGCAGATTCATCATGGTGGGATCGGGATCCTGAGCGGCCGCGTTGGTCCGTGCCGGCATTGGTACGAGTTCATGAGCCATCTGGAAGAGTGAGAAAAGGTCTTGCCCACTCATTCGCCAAGTGGGAACATCAGAACGGTGTTTGCCGCTCTTCTTCTTGATTTTCGCGTTAAGTCCGTATGTATCTCCTTCTGCCACAGCGCCCGCGCCCGCGCCCGCTTCGAACGAGCGACGTCACCAGCCCAGCCATTGGGGTCGAATCTGGTCGCACATATAAACGCGTGCGCCCATCTCCTTCACAGCTGCTCTGGTTTGTTGTATTCTTTGATAATCCTATAACTTTTTGACCTTCGACCACTTTTCAATTTTCTGACGCGAACAAAATATGACGAAAACTCAAACTTTCGCGGATCGTCAAGTTCCAATCCCGGGATTTGGCGCCATGGGATTGAGCTTCGGACTGGGCAGCAATCTGAGCCTCGAAGAGGCTGAACCGGTACTGCTCAAAGCCATCGAGCTGGGCTGTACTTTCTGGGACACGGCTGTAAGTCACATTGTCACACTGTGTACCTCTGTTGAGGGATCCGCGCAAACAAACAGCTAACGATCGAGTGGTAGGTTGTATATCAAGCTGGAATCAACGAAAAGCTTTTGGGAGATTTCATCAGGAAACACAACGTCCGTGATCAAGTCTTTGGTAAGTTGATTTGAGAAAAGTGTCAAGGCAAAACTGCGAGCTAATTGCTTGCGTCCAATCGGTTAGTCGCTTCAAAATGTGGATTTGCCTGTTTCGAGGACGGGGCAGTCACCAACTCTGCTCACCACATCAAAACCTACATCGAAGGCACGATCGAACGACTCGGACTCACGCCTGATCTGTACTACTTGCACAGAATCGATCCTAGTACGTGTCATTCCGCTATCTAACTGCATGCCATACTTTGCTCACTTCGTGATACAGAAACCTCTCTCCAAGAATCCATCACTGCGCTGAACGCGATCAGGGAAGCTGGCAAGACGAAATACATTGGTCTTTCAGAATGCTCGGCGGCGACTCTTCGTAAAGCACATTCGAGTACGTATACATACACACCGAGCATATAGCTAGGAGCTTTTTCGCTTACGAGGAGTACTAGTTGCCAGGATCGACGCCGTGCAAGCAGAATACTCGGCATTTGAAACTCTCCACGAGACTGATGGCTTGATCGACACTGCCAGAGAGCTAGGCATCGCCTACGTCGCTTACAGTCCCCTCGGACACGGCTGGCTCGTCGATGATTTTCCCTACAAGTCTCCTGACGACTTCGCCAAAGATGATTTTCGTCGCACCGGTACGTCAGATTTGCAATCTGTCATCATCATCGTTCGCCGACAGCTTCGCTAATTTTCATCAGTTCCAAAATTCCAGGGAGAAAATTTCTACAAGAATAAGGCTATCGTCGAAGAAATTAAGAAACTTGCCGATCGGAAAGGTTGCACGCTACCTCAGATTGCTCTTGCTTGGGTGGCTGCGCAGGGCATGATTCCGATTGCTGGAACGACTAAGGCTAGTAGGTTGGAGGAGAACTGGGGTTCTCGTGATGTTGAATTAACGCAGGAGGAGAAGGATGAGATGCGGGCTATTGTTAATAGAGCGAAGCCTGTCGGGAACAGATATAATGAGAAAGCACAAATGATGGTGGGCCACTAAGCAATGGATCGCAGAGGCGAACGAACTGCTCACACTGTATGGCCGGAAGTGACAACCTGTTAAGACTAATGCATGCCAAGCGTTCATGTGAATGACGTTGCGGGGTCGTCGCTGTGGCTTGCTTTGACTTTCGGTATCAGAGCTTCACAAAACATCCAAATACTTCATACTCACAACTTCCACTTCCCAAACTGAAGAAGCCCTTACTCAAGCTCTCCCAAGAACTTCAAGAAGCAAACAAACACAACGAACCACAATCATGTCACACCAAGACCTCACTCACTCAATGACGGGGGCCAAAGGCGAATTCCTCAATCGGGCCTATGCACTGGATTCCACCTCAGCAGCTCACGACCTATACTCCGAATGGGCAGCTTCATATGATCGTGACCTCGCAGATGGCGCATATGCTTCTCCTCTCCGAGCCGTAGAAGCATTACTGCGTCATCTCCCCTCCGCTGCAACCTCGGATCAATTAGAGAAGCCAGCCTTAGCCGTGCTCGACGCTGGATGCGGGACGGGCATGGTTGCTGAATGTCTGATCCCTTCTACTCAACTTACCGGACAAAGTTTTGTCGTCGATGGCGTGGATCTCACGCCTGGAATGTTGGATGTCGCGAGGGACAAGGACTTCTACCGGAAGCTCTCGACTGCTGATTTGAATGAGCCTTTGTTGATCGTGGATGGGACGTATGATATTGTTATGTGTGTTGGGACTCTGACGAAAGGCCATGTAGGGCCGAAGGTGCTCAGCGAATTCGTGAGAGTGGTGAAACCTGCAGGTGGTTTGGTTGTGGCGACTGTGCATGATGAGATTTGGGAATCGGGTGGATATAAAGCTGAAGTAGAGAACCTCGAAAGCGCTGGCTTGGTCGAAGTGCGAGGTACGGATGAGTTTGGAATCATAGAAGGCCAGAGTAAAGGTGGGAGGATGGTGGTTTTGCGTAGGAGCTGATCTGGAAGTGAATCGACACGTACTTAGCCTCTGTTTCCGTCGCAGCCTCCAGAAGATTGCAGTGTGGGTTCCAAGATTGCATTGCATCCATGAAAGTGTATGTGAGCATGGAAGTGAGGCTTCACTTCAGCGGACCGTGCACGGATTGTTTGTGCATTGCTGCCTTGGCGTTACCGCCTTAAAAGAGCTCTTCTACTGACAGCTCTTTCCGCAAAACAATCGCAACAAACATCAACAAGCCGCCAAACATCAGTTATGATTCAGACGAAAGCGAAAGCGCCAACCGCCCTGAGCCGATTTCGATGAAGGGGAAGCAAGTGCAGCGGTGTCAGCACAGAGTGCGTGTTCGGCGGTCGCCAGTTCGAGTTGCTGTACTGACAGTCACATAGGGAGGGGGGGAAGAAGGCTGTGGTCGAGGAGGTCACGGCATTCAATGCAGAGTGTCTCGCTCTCAAGAAATTGGAAAAGGATATCAGCAGCATCTACGCGGACATCTTCGAGCGGCATGGACAACTCGTCAAGAGACTCAATGCGCAACAGTGAGTTACCCTCCTACATTGATAATCCATGGGCTTGAGCTAATATACTGAAGATGGCCGCATTGTCCGAAGAACACGGCCAGCCAGATGAAGCTCCCCTCCTTCCGGACTTCGCTCCAGAACATCAGCGCTCGTACTGCTCCAAAGGCGGTCAGAGAGGTTGTAACTGCTTTGGAGAGCGCGATGTATCTCAAATTCGCTCGCCAAATCGAAGCGACACAGCTCGCCCTGGGAGATGTTAGCGCCATGACATACTCAGCTACGATCCACCTGGTCTATGGCGCTTACGGCGAGACAGAATCCTCGATCCGCGCATTGATGGGCACTGACATCGACAAGATTCTGTCTTCCGTCAAGAAGAGTCGTGATGAGGTAGCAAAGGCTATCGCGGACGGCTTCAACCAGGCTGTCATCGCCCTTCGCAATCTCGTCGATGCTTTCCACAACATTGGCACCGAAGCCGCGGAAGATTGCGACATAGTAAAGCTACGAGGTGGTCATAAAGATAGTCAAGCCGACCAACGCGCCCACATGCTCGATCTGGTGAGGGACCTCGATGTCGCCGAGGATCCACGTGAACTCTTGGAAGAGGCCTACTTCGAGAAGAGTATGAAGCTGGAAGCAGCCATGACATATGTGGCATCTCTCGAAGAGGGTAACTGGGCCGCACAAGCCTACGGGGTGCTCAATATCGGGAGTCGCAAGGACCTCAGAAAGTTGTCCCCAGAGGTCATCGCCGAATCCCCTATGATTTGAGGTAGGAATATGAGAATACAGCGAGCATGTGCGGGAAGGCACTCAGGCATCGACTCGGAGAGGCCATCGCCGACTGCGGGTGGGCCGTAGAAATCGCGTCGTAGGGATTGGCACAAGGCTATAGCATGGACGCCGTAGCGTCCGCAAAGGCGGAGTGTCGTGTCCAGACCAAACCTGCTCATTGCCGGGCGGAGGTAGAAAAGAGCGAGGTCGCAGCTTGCCAATAGCCCAGAGCAGAAGGACAGGTTACGTGGTCTTCTGTATTCGCAATCCTTCATTTGCGCCATCTTGCCATGAATGCAGTTGTAGCCGCGTCTTCCCGCCCCAACCTTCGGGGGCCTGCAGTAAGTCTGACCGAACATGTCAAGGAAAGTGACAGCCACCGGTGATGCAGCTGTCGTGGCAACGGCAATCACACACCTCCCTGCATTTGTCCAGGCGTGCCGAGAGAACATCCGTGAAGACCGCAGGTTGGGCGAGGACGCACTCACCTGATTGGGCATTTCTAAAGGAGTAATGCCGAAAACGGAAGTGATCGATTCGGGTCCCGAAGGCATGACTCGGCGTCCGTCGTATACTTCTGCAGTAGCGACCATCATTACCGGTAGCAGAGTCTGCCTCCGACGCCTTCGTCCTGGCAACGACCACACTACTCAGCATCAATATTGGTGCCAGTCATGGCGAATGAGATCCGGCGAGATGATCCGATATTTGCACACGCCCTGTGGCCCCCCATCTGCTACCACTATGCGCAAGATGCAGAAGTGGTGATCGTGTCTGGAACGTCTCAGAACCAACTCCATGCGATACGACGATATCAGATCGCACATATTGGAACTGTAACTGTCGGTTCAAGCCCACACGGCTTGATCCTGGGCGTTCGAGCCACACTGCCATTTCCACGACCGAGATACTGGAATCATGCAGGGTTGAACCAGGTTTTCCCATTATCTTGGCAATTCCGTTGCCGTTGGGGGCGTGTGCAGTAGCTTCTGACAGACCACGATGAGAGCCGCACCTTTTTTAGCACGCCGTTTATAGCCCCGTGATAATGCATGGCTGGTGGCCGGAACTGTCAGACCTTGATACCCGAACATGAAGTAACGAGTTCCAATATCACACACAAGACGAAGCATGTGGCGACGCAAGATTTGATAACAGCAGCGGTATAAGCAAATCTGGTAGAAGATGCCCAAGTTTGCGAGTACCTGGCGGTGTAGAGTGTGGCGTATGCTTCAAAGTTCTGCTCAAGACAGAAGATGAAACGCCCCAAGCGTTTGAGCCGTGGACGCGCACGTGGCTGGTAGATCCAGGGTTGCAGATCCGTGGCGGCGCTGCCAGGAAATAAGTACCACCTGTACCCTGCGCAAAGGAGTAAGATCTCGCAACACAAATGAAATATTCTCTGTTTCCATCTTACAGTAATTTCGCGCAACAACCCAAGCTTGTCTTACCAAAACACATTCATTTAATTTCTTCCACATCACGTTCAAACATAACGACGACCATGTCTCTCCTTTATCAACCAGGCTCTACCGGTCACTGGCAAGCTACACCAGACGAACTTGAATCTACACACGAAGTCATTAGCGATCTGCTCGGAGTACGAATGCCGATCAGGCCAGAATCGATGAGGCGGGAATCCATACGACGACTGTCTGTCAGCAGACCTATCGCGACAGTCGAGCTCTTGGGACGACCATACCGAATCCCAGATCCCTGCCCGAAGCAGTTTTATCGTGAGCTCACCTACCTGAGCGACGAAGAAATCATCGAGAAGTACAAGCTCGTCCCTTGCGAGCCTGATCTCTGCCGGGCTGCCAGGCGACTCTCGGTGGCTAGCAAGTCCAGTACCGCCTCCAGCAACGTGTCGCGATAGTTGCGACAACACCACGGGAAGCACCCATCTGCTTCGCTTCAGGAAAGTGGGCACCAAAAGCGAGCCATATCCTTTCTCAGCGCTGGACGCAATAGACGCATAATACTATACGGCCATTCAAGGTCCACCATACTGGATTTAATACCACAGATTTGGCCAGGAGCCAGAGGACGTGCGGGGATAGAATTTTATCTTCAGGTATTGGGGAGAAGTCGTCACGACGTTGACGACTGCATGCTTTGAGACGCGGGATGGGATGCGATGTAAGACTAGATTTGGCGACTGCTCGACCTGTATCATTAGATTTGGAACCATGTATTGTAGCAAACACACACCCGGCTCAGGCTCGGCTATCTTCTGGCTTCGAAACGTATACTTGTGCGATTTCTCGATTTGCCTGTGTCTCATTCATCCAGAAAGACTCATCTATGAACATCGCGAGCGGCGAGAGATTCCCGGCGGTGAGATGAGACGGATCTTGATAGGCCGGCTTTGGCGTCAATCTGGATTGGTGTCCATACGTACTTGGTGCATAAGTATGAGTAAGGAGAGCGTGCATGGCGAGACTGCATCCGTGGTGAGAAGCGATGCACAGAAAAGGACAGCTCCTGCCTGGTGGACATAAATCGTCCCGGACCTTGATCAAGGCAATCTGATCTGACAAAAGTCTTGGTGCTCCACCCCTCTTCACATGCAAAGCGTGCCTCTTCGACCGCCTCTGTCCGTTGTGCTACCCCTACCTACACACCTACATGCCGGTCGCTAATGCGATGTTTCGTAGCCCGCTATGGTTCGTTATTACTTCTAGTGCATACTTCTCCCTTCTCCTGCTTACTCATACCTTTCTAGGAACCACCTCGGTGGTACTGCCGCTGGCAAGCTACAACGGCTCCCGAGCAACGCTCCACCCATCTTTGCTGCTACGAAGCGTTTCATCCCATGCAACAAGCGTTTCAATGCAACTGTAGCATCTTCGCAGCCTCAGCGTGTCGACCAAGATGGGCCATTTGATCGACGAGGAGGCTCTCTGAGAGCATGGCAGAGCACTGCCAAGCCTGATCATTTCCTGAGTTCTGATGCGCTTAGGGTCAGTAATGGTGTATCAGGCGGTTCGTCCGCTGCTGATTTGATCAAGCATCCACTGCCAACGTTTGAGGACCTCCCGTCCTCTTCCTCTCGATCACTACGTTACGAGGGTGGTGAGCTCAAAATTCATGATGAGAATGAGAATAGGTCGATTCGAATGTAGGTCTTCTTGCTTGCTGTTGATGGCTTCGACTCACTAATATTCGAAGACCAGGACAGTGGCTGAGGTAGGTGTGTCGTAGTATGCATTCCTTCAACATCTCTGACTGAGCAGGGACAATTGTGCTTGTTCACAATGCCGCAACACAGACACGGCGCAGAGGCAGATTAATGTGCTGAAGGTGCGATTTTCTCGAAGCGAAGGAGGAAAGCGCTGCTGACCGGTCGCAGGGCAATATCGACACGACAGTCTCCAACGTCCATCTGCAAGATTCTCGGAACGGACAAGTAACAGTGACCTGTATGGACTGATGCTCCATTCTCTGATCAATACTGACTTCCGCAGTCTCAGATGGCCATCAGAGTGCGTACAGTGCTCAAGCTTTACTAGACAGAACGAGCAAGAATGTCACCAGAAGTAGAACCGGTGTGCTGTCGTGAGTGAGACCAACAACTCATCTCGATTGCACATGCTTACGCAATGTGCAGCATCAAGTTGTGGACAGCAGACATCGCCTCGGCACGCCCAGCTGTGCAATATGCAGACGTTCAGAGCGGGACTGGCATGGGCGAGCTCCTTCAAAAGATTGTGAGGCGACAGCGCGTCCGTTGAGATCTCGTTCTGACCCAAACACAGCGCACGTTTGGATTCTGCGTCGTTGAAGACATGCCTGCAACTCCCGAAGCGACAGAATCTCTCCTGAAGTCGATCGGTCCAATTCGCAATACACATTACGGTGGGCATATAACGAGCCTTTCAGTGCTCCAGAGCATACTAACGTCAAGCAGGTGGATTCTACGATTTCACATCTGACCTGACAATGAAAGATACCGCCTACACTTCTGAATTTCTAGAACCTCACACCGACAACACCTACTTCACCGAGCCAGCCGGAATTCAAGCATTGCATATGCTCTCCCACACGCAAGGCTCCGGTGGCGAATCATCCCTCACAGATGGCTTTAACGCAGCAACGCAACTCTTCGTTGAGGATCGAGAGGCATACCTGACGCTTTCCGAAGTCGGCGTCTACGCCCACGCTTCAGGAAACGAAGGCATCACTATCCAACCTTCACAAGCGTTCCCGGTGTTAAATCATGACCCTGAAGAAGGATTCTTGAACCAAGTTAGATGGAACAACGCGGACAGAGCTGGAATCGCAGCAGACTTCGACATCGTGGAGAAGTGGTATGCAGCTGCAGAGAAGTTCGACCGACTCTTGAGTGACAAGAGCAATCAATATTGGTTCCAACTAAAGCCTGGCCAGACGCTGCTTTTCGACAACTGGAGAGTACTGCACGGCAGAAATGAATTCACGGGAAAGCGAAGAATGTGTGGTGGGTATATTAATCGCGACGATTTTATCTCAAAGTACCGGGTGACGAATATGAGCAAAGAGCAGCTCGAGGTATCGACTGTATCAGGATGAGTACATACAGTTTTGCACGACAGAAATATGCGTACAGCTGATGAGTGCCATGCCCATCCATTCGAATTCATGCATGAGAAGGTCAACCTATACGAGAGTGGCATCGAGCGCTACACGGTACGCGAGGCTTGTGAGCGCCACATCCAAGCCAAGGACTTTATCGCCCAGTCGCGCCCTATGAACTACATTTCGATATAGGGTATGAGCTTGCTGATCCCCAGCATACACAAATCTACAGTAAGACAACATGAACAGATTGCCGGTGTTACAGGACTACGATCTCTCGAGCGACACAGGATTCCTGCCACAAGTGTCAGCATCCACTCGCCTCTCCTCATACTATGATCCCTGGGAAAATCTCAGCGATGAGCTTCCAGCTCACATCAAGTCTGGCACGATCAGACAGCGCATCCATCACCTCGAGACCTTGACCACAAATCGCCTGAGAACAGAAGGAGACTGGCGTCGAGCATACAGCATACTCTCATACCTCATCTCCGCGTACATTTGGACCGGAGACACACCTCAAAATGTCATTCCACAAGCGCTCAGTGCACCCTACCTGGTCATCTGCGAGCGGATCGAAATGCCACCTGTAATAACATACACAGCACTCATCTTATGGAACACCAAATTCGTCTCCGATAAGGACAACATCGATTTCAGCCTCGACAATCTACAAGTCTGTCGTAGCTTCACCGATACTCCAGACGAGCGTTGGTTCCACATGATATGCGCTGCAATGGAAGCCAGAGCCGGCCCAGCAATTGAGAAACTTCTCGTCGCAACGAACGCAGTTTCGTCCAGCGATAACCAAACAATCACAGCAGCGCTACACTTCGTAACAGCGACAGTCCAGGACCTAACAACACTACTGGCAGAGCTGAACCGCCGAGTAGACCCCAACATCTGGTTCAATAAACTACGACCATACCTAGCAGGCAGCATCGACGACCAGCTTCCGCGAGGTGTAAGCTTCGACAACGGAAACACATATGTTCGCCTCGCAGGCGCCAATGCCGGACAATCCAGTCTCTTCCAATTCTTCGATATAGCTCTCGGCATCGATCATGTCAGCGACTTCGCCGCTCGAATGCGAGATTACATGCCTGGACCACATGCAAGATTCCTAGCAGGCATGGAGAAAGCAGCGAGTATCCGAGAATTCGTGATTGCGAATACCGGAGAAAGTGAATTGCGAACGGCATATGATGCATGTTTGAAAGAGTTGGAAGTGTTCAGGAATAAGCATATTCAGATCGTGAGCCGGTATATCGTAATTCCAGCTCGTGAAGCGGCGAAGAAGGCGTCAAGCCAATCCTCGCTCGCCGAGTCGGACGGCGGTCGGAAAGAGCTCAGAGGCGTCGGTGGAGCGCCATTGATGCCATTTCTGCGCGGAATGAGAGATGAGACCCGATCGAGCAAATTGCACTCGGAGGACTAGTATGGACTGCAGTCTATGGGTTTAGCATGAACCCGAGCATGACCGGCCATGAAGTGATCTGAAAAAGCGCTGCTGAATGGACTATAGATCGACGTCATAGCAAATAGGAACGCTGTTGAGCAAGAAGGGTGTGCGGTAGAAACAAAGAGCATGGCACTCGGGTGCGAGCACAGCCAAGCTTCATGCGGGTTCCGTTGCAGAAGAAGGTGCATGGCTTGGCTGAAACCGGGTGAACCAAACTCACAAGCGATTATCTCCTCCGAGAAGGAGGAGAGTCTGGAACCGAATGTGCTACAACGAGTCCAGTAAGATTTAAAGATTGCTGTGCCCGCTCGAGTGTCTGTTCGTACGATTCCGTTAATTCTATATCGCAAGGCTCCCTCATTCCAAACAACAATACTCTTGTATCTCAATATGCAGTCTTTACTGAGGCAAATCATGCTCTCATTCGTGCTGGTCACGATGATAGCGGCCTGGCCTGGTAGACTCATCAGTGACTCACGTTTTCAGCACCTGCTAATGGGTGGTATAGCGCAAGTCGCGAGTCGATCTGCATCGCTCAAGCAGTACATCGGTGCTCTGAATCCCGGATCGTGAGTTGTGACCTTACGCCAAATCGGCAGCACAAGCTGACAGGTGCTTGTTAGTTACTCTTTGATCTTCAAAGTCCGCGAAGGCGTGCTGGAAGAAATGACACTCAAAGACAAGTCCGGATCGGTCTACGCAGACACTGCGCCGGGCTGGGGCTGGGGGCCTTCGGATATCGCAAATGAGATCCCGTTCAAGGTTGAGGACCATGCGAAAGAGGTTGTCTTTACTGCTTCCGAGCCGAGCGGCCATGCCAAGCTCCAATATGAGTTGAAGAAGACGGATGCGGAGAAGGCTGTACTGCTCAAGACGGGCCAGATCGATTGAGTCACTGTCTTCGAGCATTGCGAAGAATCTCAAGGAAGTAGACCTCAACCCGCAAAGAGTGTCGTGAGGTGGAAGCGGGGAGTTGTAGCATGTCGTAGCTTCCCACCGATATGAGTTATACGAGACCCATTCTCGCGTGCGTCGACGATGTTGCATATGCATGCAGCGCAAACACATGGCGTGCCCAGATTCGAGTCACATCGATGCAGGAGACATGTCGTGCCACCCGGCCGCCCGTGGAAGCAGCTCGTCACGGGCGCATGTAGTCATCGCATCTCCCCGCCGACACCAAACGGGGCGGGCGGCCTCTGTGAGAGTCGTTGCATGGGAGTGGAGCTTTGAGCTTGATCCTACGGAGGTATCGGCCAAGAGCAGTGACTGATGCCTGCCTCTCAGCTGACGCCGCCACCAACCCGCCTCCGCCGTGTGCCTGGACGGGATCGCATATAGGCTGGAGTGCTACTTGCCCGGAAGCTGGCGCATCTCCTTCCAGCATTCCATTCCATACAGCACAATGGAACGCCGAGACAGCGCGCTTGATGTCGTCCAGATCGCCGCCAAAGTCCTGGTCCCGCCAGCAACATCGACACCTCCAGAACAACCTCGGCACGAGCCCACGGCACCACCCGCCCAATCCGACGCGTCCTCCACTCCCACCGCGACGTGCCTCCTCGACAGGCTTCCAGATGAGCTGCTCTTGATCATTTGGGAATACGCCGTCATCGAATCGGAATCGCTCTTCGTCAATTGCCCGTGCGACAGCTCATTCGGCGGATGGACCGAGGCATACTACGCCGAGCGCGAAGCATGGGAAGAAGGCGACCGCGAGCCTCCATGGCAGCCAGCTTTAACACGCGTCTGCCGAAGCATTCGCTGTGACGCCCTGCCCATGTTCTTCAAGTGCAACACCTTTCGAGCGGGCTATTGCTACGAGTGTGACACGGACATCGTCGCTTCGTGGTTGAGGGTGATTGGGAAACAGAATCGCGAGATGCTGAAGCATTTCTTCTTCTGGGACGCCAATCCAGACCACGACAAATACAGTCCAAAGTGTCTGAAGAAGCTCAAGAGGAGTGCTGTAGTGCGGGAGCTTGGAGGTTGGATGGATACCACGTACACACGCGACGGGTGCAAGCACGAGATACGGTTTGGCGACGAACAGCGAGAGCTCGACGGCGTCGCAGACCTGTTCGAAGAGGTGCTATGAGGAATTCTTGGAAGGTCGCAGCAGCCGCTGAGGGTCCTAGAACACGGGACATCGCATGCTGCATCTTTGCACGGTGAGTCGTAATGAAGCATGATTCCAGGACAGGTACTGCACTTCGCAATGGGTCATTGTGGAATGCATCAGGACGCAGGGCATCTTTGCAGGCTCATGCAAGATTGGTCCAAGAGCTGGATCTCAGATTTCTTTGTGTGTATCATTGGCTTCCCGAAAATAGTCGTAGTCGATGAGTCGCCCTGTTGCGCATACCATCTCGCTTTTCTTCCATCCTGCCATGACTCGCGGGCACCCTTGCACGAAGCTCGCCTAAACGACTGACGGCCCAAACACCCTTGCACGCACGCGCGAATTTTACTGGGGTAAGCACTTCGATTGGCAATGCCCAAGCGATTTCAAGGACTTGCAATCCTGCTGGCGCGCTGAACGGGTAGCTGCACGTGCCTTTCACATGACAGTATGAAGTGAATGAAAGGGCAAACGGCGGACCCCGCAAAATCGTGCATATCCAGTAAGCCAAGTGACGTGGAAAGGCGGCGGAAACAGCTGTCAAATCGAACATGACAGCAACATCCTCAGTTCATCCTCCGGCATCAAGCAACTCGGCCAAGACTCCGATCAAATTGAAGGTGGCGATGGCACAGACTGTCGCCGCCGACGAGCAGCTCCTCGAATTGCAGACCAAGTTGAAGCGAGCCGAGACCTCTGCTCGCTATGTCAAAGCGCAGTATAATGCGGCTTGTGAAGCCAGCAACGCCCGTTTAGAAGAGGCCAACAAGCAACGAGGAGTCCTCTTCGATCTCTTGAAGAACCAAGTGGAAGGCAGTGCACTATGGGACGCAAAGATTGCAAAGCAACTGGCCGAGAACAGGTCTCAAATTGCTGCAGGGCTCGTTATCACTTCGAGGAGCAAGCTCGAGGATCTAGAGCGGGAGAGAGATACCGCGAAGCAAGCACTCGACGAGTATACTCGCGACTCGAGATCTTTCAGATTGGCGCGTGAAGCGAGGACAAGAAGAGAGGCAGCGGAGCAGAGGCAAAGAGAGCTGAGGGCGAAAGAAACGTCCCCAGCTCCACGAACGTCGCCAATCAAGTCGCCTGCAGCAGAGAAACAGCAGCGAGACTTTAGAGCGAAAGAGGCATCGCCATCAGCACGAACGTCTCCCATCAAGCCGTCCTCAGTCGAAGAGCCGAAAAGAAATTTCACCCCTGGAGCAAGTCAGCAGCCATACCACGACTTCCTGGTCCGACATTGTCAACCAAAGACGCCACAGGATGAGCGCCCCAGTCCGGAAACATTCGACCGCAAGCCCCCAACCCAGGTCCGAAGTCACCCAAAGCGTGCTCCCTTACCAGCACTTCCGCCGAAGTCACAGGCGGAGATCTATCGAGACTGGCACGAACAGACCAAGCTCGCCTTTGCCGACTACAGCACATTGACCACTTTCCCGGCGCCACCGCCGCCCCGGTCGCCGTGCCGCAAGGTTCCATGCGCAACATCGATGTCCAAATCTCAGCTCGGCATCTGCGTTGACGATATCCAAAAGGCTTTCAAGATGCTCGATCTGCCTTCGATGAAAGAGGAGAGGGCTCGTTGGCACCCTGATCGCTTTGTGAGGTGTATGGAGAAGGACAAGATGCAAGCCATGGCGAAAGAGGTATTCCAGGTTGTGGATGCGATGTATCGGAAGGAGAAAGACATGCGCAGCCTGTAGGGAATGGTGTCTTCATGTGGTTTGTGGCTTGGACATGCAGAAGTGGCTGCAAACAGCGAAGCGTCTCGGGTGACCGCTGGCGATCTTCCTGCAGCGGGATGTTGAAGTCAGCCCCAAGACCAGAGGGCTGTGGCAGCCAAATACATGTGGGGAGTAGTGTATACCTGTATACTCGTGTGCAACATAAATGGAAGCGACCACGGCCGGCTCCTCCCCACACCCGACCGCACCTCACATCCCGGAAAAGCTCGTTCGGGATCCGGTCTCCACTTCCCTCTGCATCCTGCATCCTCTCCGCCTTTTACACTTCACGCCCTCACATCCACCGCTAATTGGCCACAACCACGCGCAGTTACCGTTTCAAACAAACAGCATATGACGTGGAGCGACCACAAGATCTCCCTCCGGCATCATGCCTGCTCATCAACCGCGCCTACCGAGAGAAAATCACTCTGCAGCAATACTTCCGATTTGCACCACGTGGACAACAACACAGAACGAATTCGCCTTGAACGATGACCCCGGACTCAGCTGACCTACTGTCTCAAGAAAACAATGTACCAAAAGAACCCGGGCGCCTAATGCGTATCTCCTCCACATTTCCCTGACACGGTCATCTGGTGCACAAAAACATGATTCTACAGGCTGTCATCCACAGATGACCAAGTTATAGCGGAGCGGAAAGAATTTTGACGTCGCTTACTGCAGAGATCGTCACCGGTGGGTTGTTGGCTGTTCTCTTCACCGCATGTGTAATGGTAAGTTCTTAGCATGCAGTCTGGGCTGAAGTATTTAGTCGTGGTGGAGAGCACATTGTATAGCGTTTGCGAACTTTGTACTTTGACTCGAGCATCGAAACGCAACATCCAAGTATTCGTTTCACAACATAATTTGCCTCCCAACTTCATTCTACCCGCACCGTTGTGCCCCTCAATTTTCGAAGGGTGACATTATTTTCACAAGTCTGAGCTCGTTGCTCTCATTTCATACTCCAGGGTGGTCGAAAAATAATCATGGTCGTGTTGAAATCAATAGCAGCAACTGGGCTCCTCCTAGGCTACGCTACAGCCACACCTCTCTTGAAGCGCGACTATCCTCCCGTGGGCGAATGTACAGGACAATGTGAGGGAAGACTACACGATCCAGCAGTGATCTATCGCGAAGACACATCAACTTATTACCGCTTCGCCACAAACGATGGCATCAACATCGCAACAGCCCCAAGCATATCCGGCCCATGGGAATTCCAAGGCGCAGCATTACCTGGTGGATCCTCAATCGACCTACCCGGAAACCGAGACCTTTGGGCACCAGATTTATTCAATTTCGGAGGAACATACTATCTCTACTACTCCGTATCCGAGATCGGAAGTATGAACTCTGACATCGGCGTCGCTACATCTCAAACATTGGACGCAGGCGACTGGACTGATCGAGGAAGCATTGGTATCCCAGCTTCTGCGAGCTACAATCGTATTGACGCAAATCTCTACGCTTATGATGCCAACCGACTCGTGCTCAATTTTGGTTCCTTTTGGGAAAATATCTTCCAACTACCGATTCAGAATCCTCCATTGCGAGTTGAAGCTGCTGGACCTCTTCGACATCTTGCAAGAAACACGACTACTCGCCCGCAAGGCCTCGCCACTGGAGCTCAGGAAGGAGCATATATGTTCTTCTGGCAAGGTTGGCATTATCTGTTCTTCTCTGCTGGGAACTGCTGCGATGCAGCCGGTAGCCTTCCACCAGCGGGAGAAGAGTACCACATCCTGGTATGTCGATCACGAGACCAGTCTGGTGGCTTTGTAGACCAGGACGGCAGAGATTGCTTGACTCAAAGTGGTGGCACCTTGGTGTTGGGAAGTCATGGTGATGTATATGCTCCAGGTGGTCAGGGAGTGATGTGGGACGCAAGAGTAGGAAGCGTGGTAATGTACTATCACTATGTGCGCCCGAGTGTGTCGTACGACTACGACAACTTCTTCTTTGGATGGAGCAAACTGGACTTCAGTAGTGGCTGGCCTGTTGTGGTCGCATAGGCAAAGGAAGATATGAGTGTCGCCAACCCGCAATGAACAGCAAATTGATGGTACAGAAACGAGAAAATATTACCAGTCTGGCAAATGGCAACTTACCTACATCCTTGAGACTGATCCCCACACCTATCGCTGTCAGCTCTTCACAAGTCCATGTCGTGATCATAAGTAGCGTCCACAGCGGGCTTCCCAAGAGCAAGCTTGCCAAGCCCAGAGCCCAACTCATCGACTGTCATCCACACCGCAGGGTTGTAGACTTGCCGAGTGTCATGCAGATGCAATCCGACATGCTGTGGCCCAACTTTGTCACAGCGGCAGTGCACTAGGAAATTGACAGCACGACAACACCATTTTTGCACAAACTCAACATGACCCGGACGCAAGAAGACTTGTCCAAGTGTTTTGCCTCCAGAGACGGGCGTTTCCCAGATTTGCTGTTCAAGGCCACTGACGAGGTCTGAGGGCGAAGTGCTCAAGGGAAGTACTAATTCGTTGCAAAGTCCTCGAAGGCGTTCCATGACTTCTGTTGTCTCCTTGGTAGCTGCCATGGACATCTCGGTCGGCAGAATGAGGGATGGAGGGCTAAGTGATGCCAGAGCGAGCTCGATGGCTGCACATAGAGCCTTTGGATAGACAGCAAAGACATCCGAGCCTGCCGGCCTGCAATTGAGCGTAGACCATTGAGCGTTGAGCTCCAGAAAGGCTCTTCTGCTGTTGGTGTTCTGGTCACAAGCCATGATCTCGTGCATTTCGATGTCGGTAAGCAGCGGCACGTCGCATATTGGACAGCACAGGGCGAGAATGCCTTCCAGATCTGTCTTCTCGAAACCCTCCCACGTGCACAATATCCAGTGTTGGCAGCGAAGCCCCACTGCGTACAGCATCGATGGTGGGTAGCCATGATCATCGATGAACTTGTTCAGCAAGTACTGATGAGCAGTTCGGGAAGGATTTGTGTCCCAATCGTACTGATCAATGTTTGCTTCGACATGATCAGCATCAGTAATCCTCAACATCTGTTCCTGGGCATGATAGCACGCCATATCCGATCTGCGTTCGGTCAGATGCAGAAACGTCGCAATCCAGGGCACATCCTTGTATTGAGGCTCCTCGAGTTCCAAGACTTCCACAAATGCCAGTGTCCATTCTTGTGTGTTCACGACAACGCCATCTTGCATCGTGACCAGCCGAAAGCCATGCTTCCAGTACGAATCGTCCAGTGCCAATGTGCCTTCTACATGCTGCAGCTCGGATTCTCCAGGAATGTAGCATAGCACATTGATAGCATCGAATAATTGCCCAAGATTCGGCAATTCGGAGAGGACTTGTTCCTGTGGACTCGAAGAGAGCACAACGTGGAAGTCGGTTCCAAATGAATGCAGAAGAGCTCTGTCCTTTGGTGGTCGAGCTCTATACTCTGCGAATGCTGGTTCAGGCAGGATGGGCAAGCTTCCATCGTTGCAAAGCAGCTCACAGGCTGGAGACCTGAGGTGTAGGACGTGAGGGAAAGTAGGGGCCATTTTTCTTTTCAGCTTGTCGCATGTGTCCACTTGTGATCTCGAGTCACGTATGGCAGATCGACCTGGGGTTGATTAGCATAGCTGAAGATGAGTCTAGTACGTGGAGGATGTTGCGTGAAGGTCGATGCTTTGAGCCAGTAACTTGCTTCGTTGGGGACATCGTGGACAAAAGGTGAACGGTGAACAGATCATGTGACGAGACAATCGGTTGAGCACAAAAAGTGCTGTGCCCTTCAGTAGAATTAATTTGAGTACATATTGGAAGGTGTAGGTCGGCTTTGATGGACAATGCAATCCATGCCGTACGTGTAGGTCGTGGAACAGTCACGTCTTGTGATGATTGTGCGCGAAAATGGCCAGGTCTCCTAGTGCGTTGCGAGGCATTCAAACCTCTGGAAGGTGAAGCAGGACGATACAAGTGTCGAGCTCGCTCACTCAGTAATATGTATGCGTGGCCAGAAGGATGAGGTGGAAATTATGCAAGGTGGAAGACGGAAGGTGGCAGATGCTGGGTCGGGACAAGGGAAACAGCGCGCCGAGCCGCCTTTTTGCCAAGCCCGGCGTCCTCGCTTCGTCAACTCCACTTTCCGAAACCATCACCTCCGCCGACTATCTCATGCCACATGAGCATCGTCCGGGCCTATCAGTACAGGAGTCGAGACATCGCATCACTTCCCACCGCTTGTACACCCTCTTAGAAGCTCTGCCATTCTGCTAGGGACCTTGACAGACGTCTGAAGCCCAAATATCGACCATAGTGTCCGCTATTTCACAGAGCCATGTGACAGCAGCTGGATAGACTATGGAGACAATGGTAGGCGGCTCGCTCGAGACAGAGCTTCGAATCGTACCACAGGGCACCTCTCGAGCCTCAAGAAACGTAGATGGCACACGTAAATTCGGCCTTCGACAGCTCGCCTCCCAACAGCTCACTACACGCGAACGCAGACGAGCACCCCAGTCAGTACTGCAAAAGATCCACTTAAGACAGCAAGGCAACGCATTGTATGACCGATATACATGCTCATGCACAATTGACAGTCGCTCCGCTGCGATGCCCAAAGCAGAAGGTGGCATTTGTGCAGGTCTTGGCTTTGCTTGGAAGTCTTCACCGAGCCACTAAACGCCACTGTATTTTGCTTGAATGACAGGACCGACAAGATCTGTTCCAGGAAGGCACAAGACGCAATGGCGATAGATTGCTGCAGCTGCGGCGCACGTATATATAGGTATGATCGCCCATCAAGGTGTAATTCTCTATTTCCGTTGCATCATTCATCATGAAGTTCTCTCTGCTCGTCAGCGCTTTTTCTACGGCACTGTTGGTTGGTGCTCAAGAAGATGAGGCCAGGAAAGGAAGTTCAAAATGGGAGTCGGCAGCGTCAAGGATCTTGTCCAGGCAGCTGCAACGCTCAATCACCACAAATGGGTAAGCACACTCTAGCAGTCAAGCCAACGCTGGCGCTCACACGAAAACAGCTTGATGGAAAACCTCCAAAAGCTGGATGACATCGCCAAGGCAAATGGTGGCAACCGCGCCTTTGGACTTCCTGGCTACGATGCGTCAAGAGATTTTGTTCTCTCAAGAGTCGGCAAGTCTCGCTCCTGGAAATCGTGGACCCAAGACTTCCCGGCCTTGTATAACGATGTCGTTTCGATCACTTTCCGCGTCGGCGAAACAGAATACTACGTATTCGGTCCAACATATTCTCCATCCACGAGTGAGGAAGGTCTCACTGCACCGCTGGTTCTTGGTCCAAATGGCACAACTGCGTGCACTGTAGAGGGCTACAGCGGTTTGGACGTCACAGACAAGATGGTGCTCGTTCAGAGAGGAACTTGCCCAGATGGCTCTACCATTGCGGGTCGAATCCGTGCTGCTGTGGCAGCTGGAGCAAACAGTGTGATCTTGTACAACAATGTGCCTACCAAAGTTACAGGTGGAACGCTTTCTCGACCCGATCCCGTTGGCTTCCGACCAAGCGGATTCATCAACCAGGACGATGGCGAGGCTCTCAAAGCACGTCTTGAAGCAGGAGAGGAGCTTGAAGGCTACCTACAGCACACTCAAACCATCGAGGAGAGGATTACACAGAATGTGTTCGCGGAATCGAAGGGTGGCGATCCCCGAAATGTGATCATGATGGGTGCTCACTTGGACTCTGTCAAAGCTGGTGCTGGCATCAACGACGATGGAAGCGGTTCCTCTTTACTGCTTGAGATTTTCGATGGTCTGCAACGTGCTGGTTTCCGCAACAAGATTCGTCTGGCATGGTGGGGAGCTGAGGAGAACGGATTGGTCGGAAGCAGATTCTACACTGCCGGCATCAATAACACCAAAGAGGCCGATAATCTTGTGGTAAGTTGGCTGTTTGTCGAAGCAATGGTTTCTTTGACTAATTTCACTGCAGACATACCTCAACTTCGACATGGTCTCACGAGGCTACTACGGCGTCTTCGATGGCGACGGAAGCACCCACGGCACAGCTGGTGCGCCAGGTTCGGATGTCATTGAGAAGCTATTCGTCGACCACCTCACAGCACAAGGCTTCAATGTGACTCCGGCAGTCTTCACTGGTGGCAGCGATTATGCGAGCTTCATGTCTACGCTCAACAAGCCAGTTGGCGGTCTGCACACCGGAACTGGAGTGGACCAGGACGCTTGCTACCACCAAGAGTGTGACGTTTACGACAACGCAAACCCAGCGCAATTGACGACCAACGCACGAGCAGCTGCTCACGTCCTGGCCACGCTTGCTATGGAGGGTCACAAGATCATTCCAAAGGGACCGAAGAAGGCGACCAGAGATGTGCCCGCGCCCGTAATCATGGAGCGCGCGATGCTTGGTGCTATGGAAGATCACGAACTGTTTGGCTTCCCAGAAGTCGAGGGCGAGAGACACACTGGATGCGGACACGATATATAGTGCGGTTGCTCAATATCAAATTAGAAGAAATGCCATAACGACTTATGTGAGCCAATTGTAAGTCCAAGAGAATGCCGTCTTCTTCGGAGACGTCCGAACGATCTCGTGCTCTTTCAGACGCCCAGAGAAGAGATCGATCGTGTGAGCACGAGCGAACTGAATTTTGTCAGCTAAGTGCCAGCACACAACAGGCACAAAACTTACCTTTGTTTTATGCACCAGCTTCCAAACAATGATCGGCACAATGAAGATCGGAATCCCGATATACGAGGCGAAGAAGTCGGCTGTGGACCAATTGCCCTTCAGGAAGACTGAGAATCCACAGACGAGCGTAATGATAGTCGAGCCGACGAAGCCGAACCAAGCGGTGAATGGTTGGAAAGGCGACTTCCAAGGCAAGCTCTCACGCTGTACGTTCTGCGCCTTCATGGCCGCGTGAAATCGAATGTAGGCGAAGCAAAGAGTTGCCCACGCGATCAGGCCGGCCACAGTACTCAAATTTCTGAGCCATGTGAAAGCTTGTGACGCTCCGCCCGAGCCAAGACCTGGGAGAAAACATGGTTAGCTGTGAAAATTGCAGCTGCTTGAGAAGACTCACTCAGATATGCAAGCGGGCCAAACAGCCACGCAGCGATGACTGCGTAGTATGGTACGCCGTCCTTGTTTGTTTTGCCAAAGATCTGGGGTAGTTGACGATCTGTAGTCATTGCAACGATCATGCGCGAGCCGACCCAGCAGTAGGAGTTCCCGGCCGACCAAGCGGAGATCAAGATACACGCGTTCACAATCGAAGGCAACGCAACGATTCCAGCTTCTTTGATCGCGATGACCCAAGGCGACGAAGCTGCATTGCCAGTGTCGGAGACCAGATCAGAATTGCGAGGGTCCACAGTCATGCCGATCAATAGAGCGCCCAGAATGTAGAAGAAGCCGATGCGATATGTGACCAGGCCAGCAGCTCGTGGAATAGCTCGGTGAGGGTCGATAGACTCAGCCGCAGTGATAACCACTGTCTCCACTCCGATGAAGGAGAACGATGCATTGACGAACGAGGAAAGCAGACCCAGAAAAGCGCCAGTAGAGCCAGTGATTCCGTTATAGTCTACCCATGGGCCTGGGTCGTTCCAGTATCGGAATCCGATCGCTCCGCCATTTGGTCCTCCGCCTGCGGTGATGACAATGGAGACAAAGATCAAGCCCACGAAGCAAAGCACTTTGATCGTACCTGCAATCACTTCTGTCTCGCCAAATACCCGGACACTGAATAAGTTGATGATCAAGATGAGAATCAGAGAGACAGTGATCACCACGGCCTGGGAGAGATCCGTCCAGTAGCTGACAATAATAGCCGACGCGGAAGCTTCTGCTGCAACGGAGATGGTGTAGCAGTAACCATACGAGATAGCAAGACTGAAACCGACACTAGGATCGATGAAGCGTGTCGCCCAATGTGGGAAAGATCCAGCAGTGGGGAACTATCGACAATCAGTATTGCGAGCCTGTTTCGACCCGATTGAAACATTAGCTTACAACCGTCGCCAACTCTGCAATACTCTGCATAACACACCAGAGGACAGCTCCAACGATGATATATGCCAGTAGCAAACCAGCTGGTCCAGATGTCGCATAAGCACTGCCAGTTCCCACGAAGAGCCCAGTCCCGATTCCACTATCTGCTGTCTCAGCAGGAAGAAATGTGGAGAACGCAACGAAGAGATCTCGTTACCTGCAGAAACCAATCATGGTAACTTGATAATTCCGCAATCGTCGCTGCGTAGCTCCCCGGCCGCCGACATTGAGCTCTTCAGTCGATCCATATTCGTCGCTATGGGAGGAATAGCTCTTGGCAACATGCACATCTTCGACATCCTGGTGATATGGATGCATGGCGAAAAAACAACAAAAATCCAGAAATCACTGTCAAGTCATGAAGCGATATGTCGCACAAACTCACGTTTGTTATATGTCTCTCGGCTTTTCTCGTTGTGAAATGGCTCAACGAAAATGTCTGCGATGTCGCCATCGGCCATCGGTGGAATCACGGCGTTTGACGGCGTGGGGCGTTTTTTGGGAAGCAGCCATCTGCACTTTGTTGTCCTGTAGCACTTGCCACAGTCAGCCTTTGATGGCCAGATCAACAGAGATCAACATCCAGTTGTCATCGACCGCAGCGATCTTCGAAGCACGAGATCGAAATATTTGGGCTCGGAATGTGTGCAGCAAAGGTTATTTTCCACTGCCAAGGATTAGTGATCCAGAAGTCTAGTCCCATTTGCCCTTGCTGTCTCATAGCACACCACCGCTCCTGAATCTCCATCAACGGAGACTTGAACACTTGTTCGCAATATGAGATGAGATGGGAGGGAACAAGTCACTCCAAAACCCAGTCGTAAACACTCCTGCCGGGTTCCGAAGATTCAGGGAAAAGCCTACGAACGAGACCGTGCTTTCTGTGAGAGTAAGCATGAGTATTCTACGAGGCCCGGAACGATTGAGTCTGTCGTAGAACGTCGCTCATTGCCAGAGACCTCGGGAATTGCGTGCTGAGTGTGAATGAAACAGGTACATATTACTATCCGATGTACATGCTGAAATCCATGCCGAAACAAACATTAGCCATCCTCTTTGAGAAGTCCTCTCCGAAATCTCTTTCACATGAGCCCGCATGTGTCAATTGAGTAGAGTCTGTACTTCGCTCCTCTTAACAGGCGGCATGACACGTGGCTCTGAGCTTCTGTGCACTTGCCTCATCGCCAACAAGAACCATTGATAACCACAAATCGAAGGTCTCTCGGGTATCAACGCGCTCTTTCGAAGCGAAGTCGCCCAGCTGAAGAATAATCGTCTTCGAGTCGGAAAGATACCCTCGCAACATCCTTCTCCTTTCGCAAGCCGTCGAATTCGCCATTGGAGTTGTGTTGCAACGCAGAGATAAGGATCTCGGTCGGCGACCGGAACTGTCTTCTGTCTCTCAGACCCACGTAAACCTCATACAGAACGACCAGACACCCACATCCTGCAACAGCGACACCGAGCCATCCTGTACGAGACTTGATGCCGTATGCCCAGACCTGAATACTTCCATGCTGTTTCATAAGGGTCTTGGTCTTGCCTGGATCGCTGGGGCCAGCTGGTGATATCTCAAAGTCAATGATGCTCAGCGTTTGCATGACAGGCACGATTTTGATAGCCTCATCCCAATCTAACAAGCTGAGGTCGTCTTTGCTGATGTTTAAGAACGGTAGTTCGAAATATCTTTGCAGCCTCGCGGGAGCTGCCCTACTGACATCAAGCGTGATCGGTTTTTTGACATCATCATCTGCTTTGTTCGACGCTTGACTGGATCCCGCAGCCCAAGTTGCCAGCGTCCAGTTGGGATTTATTTCAATGGATTGGAATCCGGACTTGTCATTCTTGTGGGGTATTATCTCCGGTTGGAAGTCGAGCTGCATTAGAGGATTTGATATCCAGGATGTGTCCAGGGCATAGTTTGCCATTCCTTGAAATGCCACGAAATCGATAGCTAAAGTCACTACCCTCTCTGGGTGCCAATTTAACCCACTGAGGGTGCTACTGTTCCAAGTAATGTGCAATGTGTTCACCCGACGATTGCGTTTCGCGAGCCGTGCATCTTCAACGTTCACATCGAAGACTGCATCCCAATTGCACTCGGACTCAATATCAGTGATCAGGTCTAAGCATTTCTGCTCAAAACCTACCGCAACCACCGAATCTGGAACTGTATGCATTGGGAAAAATACAGCATCCGATGCGAAATGTTCGTAGCGTGTATATGGGCCCCATAGCTCGGCCTGTGCCATGTAGCGCTGATCAATCCAGAAGCCGGCGCGCTTATGCGGCTCCAGCTTTATACACCTTGTATAAAAGGATGCGGTATTGCCACACTCTGTGCCACAGCCCGCCACATTCGATAATGTGTAGTTTTTATAGCACCGTACTGTTTTCTCGTCTTTCAATTTGATGTCGTAGAATGGCTGAGAACTCGAATCGTCGCTCACGTTATACCAGGACCCAATAAGCGCGCCAAGCGCAGGGGCAACGCGATGAATCACTGTTGAGACAGTATTGTTGTAGGACGAGTTGGAGGCCAATCTGCTTTCGGGCTCTGAAAGGATCCCCTTGGACATTTTCTTGACGTACTGGAGGTCGTCGCCTAGGGCGGAGAGGACTTGGCGACTTGGAGCCCAGAACACTTCCTCGTCGAATGTGCTCTTAGCGTCATGTTGCTCAAATTGTATAGCAGGAACCATTGTTTTATTGTAGGTGAAATAAATGTCGTTTTGCGACGACGATACGGGAGTGCTGCCGCCTTGCTTTGCAAACACGGCCTCGACCCATGCATCCAGGCTACTCGCCCATACACCAGAGCAGCGATACTGACCAGTTCGCATATATATCGCGGTGCCGCAATCCTTCCAGTAACCATTCTTAGATCGAAGTGCATCATTCATGGCGACCCCACCCGGCTTGGGTGGTGCACCTGAGTAGAAAGAGTCAAACTTTGCGGTAACGTCTGCCTGCGTGTCAATCCACTGAAGCGATGGCACCAGCAGCACGGCAACTGCAGGTCCCATGAGATTGCAGAGCACGCACAAGAAGCCAGTCAAGCAGAGGTAGGACAAAAGCCGATGCTGACCCTTGCGATGCCGACGAGCTGCGGACGTCGTCCACATCAGTCTGTCGAAGAGGCTGAGCGTATTTGCAAATTCGATATGCCGCAACATGTATCCAATGGGCAGACCTTGTGCGCTTTGCGCGAGCTTGATTGTTTTCAGGTACACCAGCCACGCCGCGATAAGGCAGAACCAAATCTCAGCGAGCTTCGCTGCAAGTTGAAGACCACCAAGCAGATTATGCGTGTCCCGATCGAATTTGACTAAGAGTGCTCTCGGAATCATCGGATCCTGCGCCCAAACTTGTGGGAAACACGTACTGAAAGTGCACCATGCACTTGCTCCAACAATATGCTGCTTGAAATTGATGTAGAGCAAGTAGCCAATGCCATCGACCCATAGCAATGCGAGCACTTGGAAAAAGACGGCCAAGAACTTGGAGATCGAACGCGGTTCATCCGATCGAACGTGGTACTGCGGAGGCTCTGTGATCAGACCAGCGGTTGAGCTCTGCAAAATACTGGCAGAATGTGATTTGGCGCTCGATGCGCTTTGGTATGCTGGATCGATGGGAAAGAGCTCGACTTGGGGATATGAGGCCATGGCGCGTGTCGTGAACGGTCCTAGTCTGCACTGGAGTCTTGTAATAACGAGTTGTTAGTGTCGAAGGCTAATGATTATCCGGAGCCAGAGACTTCTGCGAGGCAGTCAGTAAACAGGAGGTGTCGCGCTGACACGACTGACCCTCGCTGCGACAATAGAGGAACGGTTCAATGTGCACAGATTGGGTGGAAGTCTCCCCTAGCACAGGCACTATAATTGCCAGTTGCATCAGTGCTGTGGTGCATGCCTATTACGATGCCTTGAGCAACTGCCATTCGGAGCTCAAGGCGAGGCTATGTATAGAGTGCGTCGTGCAGCATGGTTGGCACACATCTTCTGTGATGGAAAGTCGTGCAGCAAAGGTCGAGCAAACAGCGTCGAGGCGATCTGAGCCTCTCATTCCGCGTGCTTCAATGTGTCCCTAGCATCAACCTCCACAAGTCCGGAGAAGGAAAAAGGGAGACGCAGGCGGAGAGGGTCGCTCGACCTGTAGTTGCATCGTGCAAAGCGTCAGGGCCCTGTTTCTTCTGGTCGCCATCTGCAGCTTGCCGAAGCCTGAGAAACGTGGTTCTGCATGTAGACTTGTACGAGTGGCCTTGATGCTGTGGTAAGCCAAGAGATGTGGAGGTCTCTGAACAGCAGCTGATGTCGAAGGTCGAGGCGGTGGAAGGAGGAAAGACGTCGCCACGAGGAGAACAGGAGAAGGTGAAGCCAATGTCTCACAATTCGGACCCTGGCTGCCTCAGGCTACGTAACCCACCCAACAACTTGAACAGACAACAGCTTGCTCCCGCATATCGATCACCACAAACCTGTGCCACAATCGATCTGCAAAGCAACGAACTCGTACCTCCCCACGTACCTCCAAACACTGAACCCGCCAAAACCTACTGCAAAAATGGCCAACTACGGCTACCAACCCCCACCCACATCCCAAAACCTCAACTTCTACCAATCCAGCTACAGCAATCAGCCCCCTGTCTCAGGTCAATCAACACCGTTCCAAGCTTATGGAGCCTCAGGAGCGCAACCATCGGGCTATGGAGCCTCACCAAATTATGGCTTCGGCGCCTTTCCTGCTCAGCCAGGCGCAAGTGGACAAATGGGCACAGGACAAGGAGGGCTCAGGACAGGATGGTTAGCAGCTTTTGGAACAGAAGGGTATGACGGGGAACCGCCATTGTTGGAAGAGCTGGGGGTGAATTTTGGGCATATACAAATGAAGGTGAGACAACGGAGTCTACGAGTGGGAAGATGAGAAGCTGACGAGGCCACGCTACAGACACTCACAGTACTGAACCCCATGGCGCGAATCGATCAACATATCATGGACGACGCAGATCTCGCAGGACCATTTCTCTTCTGCGCACTATTCGGGACATTCCTGCTATTGGTACGTCAAACCAACAATCCCACCCCACACACGAACCCAAATTAACCAAACACCTTCTCCAGTCCGGCAAACTCTGGTTCGGCTACGTCTGCGGCCTCGCAGCCCTAGGAGCCTTCAGCCTCCACTTCGTCTTCAGCATGATGTCCCCACCCCTCAGCTCCGACGAAGTCGCCGCAATTCAATCCCACAGCGCCGCGAGCAGTCAATACCACGGCTCCTCACACTTCTCCTCCACACTCACACTCGGACGCTCAAGTTCAGTTCTCGGGTACTGCCTCCTACCTCTGGTCTTCGCAAGTCTACTCGGTGTCGCACTCCCACTTGACACTTTCCTCGGATACTGTCTCGTGAGCTTGGCGATTGCCTGGTGCACGTATTCCAGCTCGGCAATGTTTTGTGTTGTGGGGAGGATGACGAACATGCGCGGCTTGGTAGCATATCCTTTGGCATTATTCTACGTTGGATTCGGTATCATGGCAGTTTTCTCAAGCCGAGGGACAGGTAGAATGGATCAAATGACCAAGACAGGAGGAGCTGTGGGAGGAAAGCTGTAGATATTTGGGGCACGATTGTGGACAGGCAATCATTTTCATGACATTTTTAGCGCACTGATACCACGGCATAGCGGGACAAGTGGAAAAAAGAAAGCGATAGAGCTGTTTGAATCTTCGTTTTGAGCCTGTGAAACACTACTGGCTCATTTCACTGTCGATTCAGTTGAATTCTGATTCATTACAACTCGTCCGTCCCATGTTAAAACGTTGGGAGCAATGTTAAAAAGACCAAGGCCTAGCCCGATGTCGTACCCGTTTCCCCTCTGTTGAACGCCTCGCTTGAACGCTGTTGAAAGCCCATAGGCAGGTGTACTATCTCAAAAGTGTTGAATAGTGCCTCACCGCTCCGCCAACCCGGAAGTCACAAGCATCAGATGCTGTGACTTGAGGTTCGGGAGGAACGAGACACAAGAGTCTGTGTCGACTATGTTGACTGGACTGGCTGGTCCTCGACGGTGCCGCCTGGAGCACAGCTGTAACGCATGTCAGTGACTCAAGTCCAACAAACAAAACTCGTAACACATGGGGTAGCTTACCTGCAGAACAAGTTCGTATCACCGTACGCGTCATCCAGTCTGGTGACACTGGGCCAGAACTTCTTCTCCTTCAACCACGCCAGTGGGTAAGCCGCCTTCTCTCGGCTGTATGGGCGATCCCACTCAGACGTGATCAAGTCTTGCTGAGTGTGAGGGGCCATCTTCAGCACGTTGCCCTCGCGTGGTTGTGAGCCATTTTCAATCTCGCGAATCTCCTCGCGGATGGACAATAGAGCGTCACAGAAGCGATCAAGCTCGCTCTTGGACTCCGATTCCGTGGGCTCAATCATCAAAGTGTTGGCAATAGGCCATGACATGGTCGGTGAGTGGAATCCATAGTCCTGAAGGCGCTTGGCGATGTCGATGACTTCGATGCCGGCAGACTTCTTGAAGCCTCTTGTGTCGAGGATGAACTCGTGTGCGCATCGTCCATTTGCGTTGGTGAAAGCGATGTCGTATTCGCCGTTCTCCTGCAGGCGCGACATGATGTAGTTGGCATTCAGCAACGTGATCTTGGTCGCATGAGTGAGGCCTCGGGCACCCATCATCTTTATATATGCCCAGGAGATTGGCAGAATGCTGGCAGAGCCCCATGGAGCAGCAGAGACTGGTGCGATAGCTTTCTCACCTCCAACGTTGGCAACCAAAGGATGACCTGGCAAAAAAGGAGCAAGGTGCTCAGCAACACCAATTGGTCCTACACCAGGTCCACCACCTCCGTGTGGAATGCAGAAGGTCTTGTGCAGGTTCAAATGGCACACATCAGCACCGATCTCGCCGGGCGAGCAAAGACCAATTTGAGCGTTCATATTCGCTCCATCCATGTAGACCTGTCCACCATGCTGATGCACAATATCGCAGGCTTCCTTGACCTTTGGCTCGAAAACACCGAATGTGGATGGGTAGGTGACCATGAAAGCGCCAAGCTCCTCGCTGTACTTCTCACACTTTGCCTTCAGATCTGCAATGTCAAGATCGCCGGTCTTCTTGGTGTCGCATTTGATGGTGACGACACGCATGCCGGCCATTGCGGCAGAAGCAGGGTTGGTACCATGAGCAGATTCTGGAATCAGGCAAATATCACGCTTCTTGCCAGGCTGCTGCTCTTGGTATTTGCGGATGACACGCAGGCCAGTGAATTCTCCCTGAGCACCAGAGTTTGGTTGCAGTGACACGGAGTGGAAGCCAGTAATCTCAGCGAGATCATCCTCGAGTTCCTTGATCAGAGTCTGGTAGCCCTTGGTTTGATCGCTCGGCGCGAAAGGATGTATGTTGGCAAATTCGGGCCAGGTAACAGGAAGCATTTCAGTCGTTGCGTTGAGCTTCATTGTGCAAGATCCCAGTGGAATCATGGAGTGCACGAGTGACAGATCCTTCGATTGCAAGTGGTGCATGTAGCGAAGAATCTCGGTCTCGGAGTGGTAGGAGTTGAAGACCGGGTGTGTCAAGAACTCAGAGGTTCGTCTCAGTGATTCAGGAACCTGAGAGTTTGCCTCAACTCCTTGGGCAAGGGCCTCGACATCGATAGGGTCAGTGGTGAAAGCCTTGAAGATCTCGTCGATTTGCTTCTTGCCAACAGTCTCATCGATGGTGATGCCGATGTGGTCATTGTCAATAACGCGGAAGTTGGTCAAAAAGTTCGCTACGCTCTTGGCCGCAAAGCCTGGTGCATCATGCTTCTTCACGACGACTGTGTCGAATGCGACTGGTTGGCGAACTTCCAAGCCTCCACTTTGCAGACCCTTTGCGAGCACCTGTGTCATCTTTGCAACTTTCTCGGCGATCTTCTTCAGACCTTCAGGACCATGGTAGATGGCGTACATTGCACTCATGTTGGCCAAGAGTGCTTGTGCGGTACAGACGTTACTGGTGGCCTTTTCTCTTCGAATGTGCTGCTCGCGTGTTTGCAGCGCGAGACGGGCGGCATTGTTTCCGAGACGATCCTTCGATAGACCGATGAGACGACCAGGAATTTTCCGACTGTGCTTGTCACTGACTGCAAAGAAGGCTGCGTGTGGGCCGCCGAAGCCAAAAGGCACGCCAAATCGCTGAGCGTTACCGAATGCAACATCTGCGCCGAACTCGCCAGGCGGTGTGAGCAGCGTCAGGGCGAGCAGATCAGTGCCGACTGCAAAAGTGCCCTGGTACTTGTGTACTTTGTCTGCGAGCGCTCTGTAGTCTTCGACGCCTCCCAGTGTGTCTGGATATTGTGCCTGAACACCGAGCAGGCTGTCGCCAAGCTCATCGACACGCTTAGAGTCGTCCGCAAGGATGTCCGCCACCTCGATGGTGATACCAAATCCTTGTGCTCTGCTCTCAAGAACGGCAATGGTCTGTGGGTGGGCGAGGTGAGAAACCAACCACACCTTCTTCTCCATCTTCTTGAGGCGCGATGCTGGCAGCGAGTTCATAGCCAACGTCATCGCCTCAGCGGCGGCCGTTGGCTCGTCCAGCAGAGACGCATTTGCAATGGCCAATCCCGTCAAATCTGTCACCATGGTCTGGAAGTTCAGCAGCGACTCCAGTCTACCCTGGCTGATCTCTGGCTGATATGGCGTATAGCTGGTGTACCACGCTGGGTTCTCCAAAATGTTACGCTTGATCACTTCAGGCACGCGGGTGCCCGCATATCCGCATCCAATGTACGACTTGTACACTTTGTTCTCACTCGCGATTTGCTTCAGGCGGGCCAATAGCTGGCTCTCCGAGTAGCCGCCCTCGGTCGTGGGCACAGAGCCCGACTCGGGAACTGGTCCCTCGACATTGAGGTCTTTGCTCGTCAGGATGGACTCTGGCAGAACTTGTTTGACGAACTCATCCAAGCTCTTCACTGGAGGGTCGAGAGCTTGGAGCATCTCCTCGGTCGTGGAGGCGGTCGGCCCGATGTGACGGCGTGGAAATGTATCGAGAGGTGCGAAAATGGAAGAGTCATGGCTCTTGACTTCCAGATCGCCATTTGTCGTCTGCGCGCTCGAGTAGAAGCCCCGCGATCGAGTGCGGGCAGATTCTGCATCTGCTGGCGAGGAGTGATACGCTCGAACGGTGCACAATCGGTTCGTCGGTCGATAGAGGCATTGCGCAGACAGTGGACGTCTGGTGGCGAGCCACTGTGCCCGCAGGCGCAGAGCGGTTGTCGCCATGCTACTCCTTCTCAGTCGGAATCCGCCTGCTGGCAGACCGATTTTCTGTCGAGCTCAACAATCGCAGTCGTGGTGGGGAAGGCTGAGTAAATGTCCGCAAGCTGTGCCACGAGCAACAAAGCTGTGCAAACAATGGCAAGCCCCTCGGAAGTCCCCTCAAAAGTCGTGTATGCAGCACGAAATCCTCCTCCGCCGCGTGTCTTGGAAAAAGTTGCAGAGAGTTCGGGGAGCTTGATTCAACCAGCTCTTAGTCGCACGTCGATCGCCGAGAGGCACGCGTTTTATCTCTTATCAGTTCACCCGCCGGTAGCCGGTAGAGTTGTGACACAAACCCACCGTGAGCACGACGACGACGAGCAGTTGGCAGCAAGAGGAGGCAGTTTCGCTCGGTCACCGCAAAATGTCATTCGACGCGTTATATACTTGTTACCTAACATTTGCATCCTCGTACCGCTGTCTCACGATCAACTGACAATGCCACGCCCCGGCCTCCGTTGCCGGTCCAATTATGTGGCCGCAATACCCGATCCGCTCACTTTTTGCTGCCCTCCGCCATCTCCATATGCTTGTCGTGGATCCAATGCTGATAACGGCGGGCTTCTGATTACTTGGACTGGACGACAAGTCCCCGTCCTATGGTCGTGAGCATCAAGCGACCCGTTGTCCGGGCGTAGCGTCACCTCTTTTGTCGTGGTGAGAGCGTGAGACTTGGCGGGGGAAGTGTCACCTCTTTGGGAAAGACCACGAGAGATATATGCAGGTACCGTCCAGCACTGCGCAAGGAGAGCATGACAACGACGACCCTGAGCGACTTGCTGACTTCGCTGGGAATTTTGAGCTACTGACAAAGATGAAAAATTAGCTGCAAGCCATAAGGAGCGTTCAATGAACGAGAGGAGAAGAGCATACTCTGCCGATGTAGCTCGGGGCATTTGGTCACCTTCTGAACAGCAGGCGATGAACCATAGCTTGCATCATTTGTGGCTCGCTCCTTAGGTCAAGCACAAAGCCATTGGCGACGCGTACCTCATCATGTGCAATCTTGTGCTTCGAGGCACAACCAGCATGACAGCGTCGAGTACAAAGCCACGAGAAAAGCCCTGGTACGACAAGTTCTCAACATCAGCATCAGCTCGAAGATGGTGATGCAGCGACTTCACGAGATCAGCGGAATGAAAGAACCGGGGTTCGCGTGATGAAGAGTGGCCAACATCCGTATTACAAGCCAAAGGAGGCAGTGCTGTATTATGCCGTACACGTTGTTGGACGGCGTGCAGTTCATGACTCCGATTGATCAGCCTCTCTCTGCACCAGATCTTGCGACCCCACAATATCTGTGTGCAATTGTGGCTAGTCTTAATCATTGTAAGGACGTGAGAGCTGGTATGTCTTCGACCAAATATGAGTGGCTCGGAACTGCCGACACTGAAACATGGAATCCCGGAGGTGGCCAGTCTTGATGATCTTCAATCATCGCTGATATTCTGTGCATCATTGCGCTTGAGCATTCAGAAGTATTTCGGTCGACCTGATCCTTTTGTAGCATTTTGCGACACGAGATGTCTCTCACTCGGAAGTAAGGCACTCTGTTTCGAGCTGCACTTGTGTTGTTGAAGTACAAGGCACGTCACCCGCCCAAGCCAAGCCATGCAAGCCTTGCCACCTTCCGATAGGAGTACTACCACCGCCGTATCACCTGCACCTTGGACCATTCCAATCAATACGAACAATGCTTCCGACCGTCGAAGCATAACGCGTCCGCTCGCCGATCTGTGGTCGGGTTTGACCAGTTGAAGGCAGGAAGCAGTTGAGATGGTCGCTTCCCCACCTTCGCACAGACCGGTGGACGTCACTGCCTTTTCTTGGCCCTCCGAGCAGCAGCTGAAGCTGCTGGACTTCATGCATCCCGAGTGTTTCAGAGGGCGAACGGCTTGGCAGGTACCTCTTTCTTTGTAGTGATACGTACGCACATACGCACAATCTGAAGTGTTAAGGTTGCTTCTCACTCTTCTTCTTGACGCAGCCTGATTCAGTACAAGAATTACCCGAGATCTCTCAGGCGGTCAAGGCAACAGTCAAGCAACACCAACGCCTGTTTATCTCTAGGACACAACTCTACCACAGCCAACGACCCTTCGCGAAACAATCATGCTGCACAAGATCGCCTTTACTGCCGCTCTCGCGGGAATTGTCTTCGCTCAAGATGACATTCCATCGTCAATCGACCTCAACACCATTCCAACAGTCACCATAACCGACAACGTTGTAACCGGATCTGCGCCAGCCACTCCCGACGTCGTCACCGCGACTGGTGTAGCGTGCATTCCCGAAGGCGACATGGTCTTCTCCATTCAAACCGATACCAGTATCCGCACTGGACCTTTGACTGTCACCCCAGTTTGTGGGCAGAGTGTCGCGGCCACTGGTACAGAGACTGGAAGCATGACTACTCAGGTCATCATTACGGGCGGCACGGGAGGCAACATCACAGCTATCAATAACTCGACAGTCTCCCTTACGACGACTCTGGCAGGCACAGAGACCGGACTTACTACGATCAGTGCCACGGATAGCGAGCCGACCGGAAGCGAGACGACGGAGAGCGATGCACAGAGCGCAACGGACTCTAGTGCCCCAGCTTCTACACAAAGCGACAGCCCGGCCGGAAAAGTGGCTGTCGGTGCAGCTGCTGGTCTGTTGGGCTTAGCAGCTGGCGTTGTAATTTTGTGAGGTGAGCATGGCATTGGAAGAGCCACCGGGCGAATTGTTTGGAACCGACACGAAGTTATGAGATAGCGTGCATGATAATCAACAGCATTCCTGGGGCGACTCTTCTCACTCCTCCTTTCGAACATTCACCTTTGAGATGTGGTCTTGCGAGGCGTACCGTGCTGAGGGCGGTTGCTCATACTCCGATTTGCAGCGACGGATCTAGGTCGCACAGCTCTGAATGCTCCACGGGTCCATCAGGGGGCCAAGGCAGCTTGCGGTGTGAGAACAGGTATTTGCGAGAAGCTGAAACACTGCGCTGCAGTAGTTTGACGCGTCGCAGGCGCAAGTAGAGGTGTATATGTCGAGCTCTCGATAACGACCTTCCCGTTCAGGAAGGCGCCTCAACCAGGCGTCGCGTATGCTGTCAGCAAGCTGCAGCAGGATTTCTGCTTGCCCGCTGGCCCTAACAATGGTGTGCATGACCATGGCGCATATACGGAGGGGATTCCAGAACATTGACTTGGGATGATGGGGCAAGGAGAGTGGGTGAAAGGGAGAAGAGCAGGTGGTGCTCATTTCGGTGGAACCATGTTCCGATGTCGCTTGTCGAGTCGAGGACTTCGGGCTGATACAACTCATCATCGCCTTTCGTGCATACTTTCCATCCTGCGCTCACACAAGCAGCCTACCGTCACGCCACCCCGGTGCCGTTTGATGACCTTGCCGAGGCGAGTTATTTCGAATGCTGACGGCGGAAGAGTGCATCGGTCCGTCCGGAGGCGGTGGACGTGCCTGCTTATAGGATGCACAGCAGTATCGGCGGACCACCAAGGGGCCGCAGGATTGCGCAAGGCTGAGTAGAGGCTCGGAGGCGTGATCGTGAAGCTCGAGTGATCATGAAGGAGCATATGGAACCTTCGCTGCATGAAACTAGATGATATGGCTGCGGGTAGGCGAAGCCTTCGAAGCAAATTCTCTTCCTGAGCCCTGAGCAAAGTGGAGCGAGACTGCCGCTGGCATTCCCACGAAGGAGGCGATTAGTGACCTGGACTCGGCGAAAGCGAGGACTTCCTATGGAAGCCTGCATAGAATTGTCTTGGAAAACGCTCCGTGTCACGGCGGACAGCATCCCGACCGCCATCCAGCTTGCAAAGCATCTGTCATGCGACAGCCCTGCCTCAACGTGGCAGTTACCTGCAATACAATTGCACCTGAGAAGCGACGGGAGCTTCCAGCCAAGAAAGCGGGCACTCATTGGCCACACAGCTTCGGAATTGATGAGCGTCAGACCATACATGCTGTGCATGCGGACCTCAAACTCAAAAGAAGAGGAGAGACTGCCTACCGCATTGAGACACCACTACCGTGCTATGACAGATCTCGAAGAACTTAAGAAGGATGCATCGCCACTTCAGATACGCTGATCACTACCTCTCTTGCAGACCAACAACAAGACACTAACACGATCCTACAACACTTCTTAAGGGCTCGAAGATCCACAATCAACAATGGCACTAGTCGTTAGTCACCGAGATGTACGACCAAGTAGACACTCTTTCGCCGAGAAGTGCTATCGCATGACACACAGTGGCATCAACAACCAAGCTCACAAGACCACACCCAAGACCATTCAATGGACTCAGCGCCTGCCATCGCGACCTTGCGAATACGAAGACTTTCTCGAAACATCGCTCGAGGACGCAGTCAGTAGACTGCTCTCCGGCTCTGGCTCAGCGGCCGAAGAAGTCGAGCTCGGGTACAACTACGACAGCATCGAACACGTTCTTCCCGGGACTATCGTACACGTCCAAGCACAGACTTTAAACTGTGAAGGCAAGACCTGGATACAAGCTTCAATTTCTGGGCAGAGTGCTTCAGGTGACGTGAGGCTCTACGCCTATGGCAAATGGATGCTTGCAAAGACGAAGAAGCATCACTACCTCTACTGAAGGTCCCACCAAAGGAACATGAGCTCAGCATCAATCCTCATGAATCTATGATGGAGTAGCGCCAACTGCTCGGCGTCTTGCCTAGTATTGTGCTAGGATGTTCAGTCATCAGCCACAAAATGAGTGGCAGTCCGAACCACCAACGACATCAGGCAGGTCGTCGTCTACACATCCGTTGTGTCTGCGTCATCATGTTGCGATCGTATTTTGGCATACGTCGCGAACATGACACAGACAAGCATAGAGGGACTGGCAATTACGCTTCGTGGTTGGTGCACAGCAGTCTTCCGGATAAACAGGTCAGCTGCAAGGCAAACGCTGGAAGGACAACGTCGCTGAGTCATCAGTCCGAAGTGCATTGCCCTAACAGACCATCGAGGGCGACTACAGTGTGTCATCTGCATACGCGGATTCAAGGAATATAAGCTCAAGGTCCTCTCCGGGCTCTCCTGCCAGTAAGCTGCCTCAAATCGGCTGCCAAAAGGTTGCAAACGCCCAAAAATCGAGAGATACCCTGCTACCCGCTCCCCGTATGCAGGTGACACACTGTACAGCACAAAACTCCGCCTGGAGACAACGAAGATCATGACGCTGTGCCCGACGGACACACGACCAGTGATCACCCATTCCGGGTTTCTGCAGCCCGATGCTTGTCCGCAATAGGCTGCGCGGAAGATGTTCAAAATCAAACCATGGTGTGGTAATTTGCCAGATCCTTGCTAGGCACAAGGACAAAGTTGACCAGGGTTCACCAAGACGGCAATGCGAGATGAGGAGGACGTCGCAGTCAGTTCGAACGACGCACCGCCGCACTTTCACCCTTCACCACCACTCTCTTTCCCAAAAGCGACTAGAAAGACGCACGTCGTCAACAACCAGAGCCTCTGTTGCAGGACAACACCAAGCGGCAGTACACTCGTTTTTATCATTCGCCACTTTTAACCCATCACACCACCATGTACGGCCTCTTCCACCTCGCCGTCCTTTCGGCGACAGCGCTCTCCGCATCTGCACTGCCTCAACAACAAGAGAAGCCTGGCGTCAACAAAGATTTCATCTGCCCACCCGAAGACATGAAACGAACACACTGTATGGGGCCCTTCGACTGCCTCTACGCATTACCTGGCAACTGCCTCGGATACATCCAATGCCAGCCCAAAGACACGACATATGAGACCGGTATCGCGTATGAAAGGCCATGCCGTGCTGGTCAATGGTGGAACGACGAGAAGAAGTACTGCGACACGGTGGAGCCTCCAACATGCAAAGCCCCAGAGAATCCTGCGCCAGCACCAGCACCAGCACCAGCAGCTCCAGCGCCGCCCGCCAGTACGTCTCCCTGCTGATCAGGCTTCGTGGGCGTTGCTGCGTAAGGGGAAGACGTGGTTGTACTGATTTGCACTTGTGCAGGCGCTGCCGGTCCTGCCTCATACAACTAGACATTAGATCAAGGAAAGATAATGCGCTGTTTGGAGAACATGACATGGGAAAAGAGGGATTGGTCCTATACAGAGGACAAAAAGGGAAAACTCACATCATCATACTATCCCAGGCTGAGCCAGCTACGATCGGCATATTCTTTCCTTGGTATTTTATCATATTTTCTTTCATATTGTATATATTCGCTCGCGCCAGACGGAAGGCGTTAGACTGTGTATGCTCGAAGCAAGTAGATGCATGCCGCAGGTTGGCAGGAACTACATGTGTCAGACGTTCGAATATTCCGCCACCGTAGTCTACTCTCCTTGACAATATCTAAAACGCAACGCCCACTATTCTCTATCAGCAATCCGCTCATCCAATAAAAGCCTCAACCATGGACCCAGAAGTGAACTCAAGATCGAAAAGTCTGGTGAAAGAGCAAGAAAGGAAAGAAGGAAATAAACAATCTGCTGCGTTACCTGCATAACATCATCAGCAGCTGCTGCTGTACTGCTGGTCTTGCTTTGCCTTTCGCCACTTTCACTCTAAACCCCTTCCCATCCAACACTTTCCCGAAATGCCCATATCCACAAGAACGACCACAATGACACACGCATACCCTCTCTATAATTGACCCTCTAACAACAGTTCTTTCCCAGGCCTCCTGCAGCGCCTTGTTGGCCGCCTACACTCACACCTTGCTGACCACCTTGCGCGGGTTGTTGGGTGTCCACAATGCGCTTCTTGATATCGCTTGCGAGGTTGTAAAATGCCTTGTCAACGTTGATGTTGCTCTTTGCTGAGACCTCCATGAATGGAATTCCGAGCTCGTCTGCAAGTGCTTGGCCTTGTTCGGTGGACACAGCGCGCTTCTCTTCCCAATCGCATTTGTTGCCAATGAGGATCTTGTTAACGCCTTCAGTGGCGTGTTGCTCAACGTTGGAGAACCATGTTCGAATGTCTGGTCGCAGATTAGTTGGTCGTTCTAGCTGGATGCATACAAGCCAACTGCTTGCTGTTCGCAGAGCGGACGTAGCTAGACATACTGTTGAAACTTCTCTCGTCTGTCACATCATACACCAATAAGATGCCCATTGCGCCTCGGTAGTATGCCGTCGTGATGGTTCGGAAACGTTCTTGGCCCGCAGTGTCCCATATCTGCAACTTCACCCTCTTGCCGTCCAGCTCGATTGTTCGAATCTTGAAGTCGATGCCGATGGTGGTAATGAAGGAAGGCGTGAAGGAGTCTTCAGAGAAGCGCAATAAACAGCAGGACTTTCCTACGCCTGAGTCGCCGATAAGGAGCAATTTGATCTGGGGACGGGCATGAGGTCAGCAATATGTCCAGTCATGTCGGTCTTCATTCCCCCATGTCTTCATGTGCGCGCTGCCGTGCCCAGCTGCCTGCTCACTCATACTGGAAAGGCCCAGCATGACGACAGATCACGATCCACCCTCTCACCGACTCCTCAGCTCTTGCGGCCGCCTTAATTCCACCGCCACTACCAGCGCACACAGTTGTGATCGGAAGGAGAAGTCCACCTACAAGAAAGTCGTAATTCCGTGTTCCAGCCATGATGTCTGTCTGTCTGTCGAACTCGTAGCCGTCGTGCGCTGGTCGATACTGCCGCTGCGAGAATGTTCTGTTGGGACGTGGAAGCCGCCTTGTTCGTCGTACTGAACAGAAACTCCGATATCACCGACGGTGCGCGCGCTCCCTGGTTCTGTGTCTGTCGCTGCCTTCTTTCCCAGAATGCTGGAACAGAGGTGACAAGTCGAGGGGGAGGGGAGTGGAGCGGAGGAGGGTCGGACCCTGAAAGCGTTCGCCTGGTTGCGTGTGTTTGACTCGGTGTCGTGATAAGAAAGTCACGTTCGGAGCGCCGAGAGCCGCGGTGCCAACAGTAGGCACGAGGGGACTGGCGGCGTGCTAGCGAGCAGGTGCTCTTGCGGTGGAAGCGGGAGACCACGAGCAGCCGGGGGACAAGTGTTCGGTGTTTGTGCTGCGGCGGCCGGCACAAAAGGGTGGGCGGGTGGTGGGTGGCGGACAGCGGAGTGGGAGTGGAAGAGGAAGTTGGCAGCAGGCGGTCACTTTTGGGGCACGTTGTATCGCTGGGCGCGGTGTGTGTGAGGCGCAATCCAAATCCAGTCGGCGCTCCTGCAGCCCCCCAGCGCCCAACTGCCTGCACCTGCTGATGATGTCGCTCGATGCCAGATGCCCTTGGCATGCACGTGCTGCGTCCACTTGCTCCTTCTTCTCGCACAGCACTCTCACTCTTGCACAAGACAGGAACTGGTGAATGGTAGATGCAGTGCTCATCGACGACATCTATCTATACATCCCTCGCTATCCCGCTGCCTTCATCACGCCGTCATGTCCTTGGCATCCTGTTGCCTGCCAACATCGAACCATGCTGCTCACTCCCGGTGAGACCGCAACATTGTCCACGCGAATAATGTCCAGCTTTACTACGACATGACCGAAGCCAAGGTGCCGGCACAACCGCCAGACAAAGACAGCCGCCAAACAACCATCGCTAAAGCCGTGGCCACCCAGCTTCGGGCCCGTTTCTTCTTTCTCCAGTTCTGCGACCTTCAACGCATGCAGAAATTCGCCATTCCGACTTCTGCAACGAAATTGTCATGGCTAGCAGTCGTGACCGATCAGCTTAACCACCGCCCATATGCCCATCGCACTCGTTCAAGCACTGCCTTCTGCCTCAGGACGCCCTTTCTGACATCGCAGAGCTCGTCCGCCTCTTCGGAAAATTCACGATATATCTCCCTGGGCATGATCTTGATAGCCGCTTGTCGGAGCACATGCACTTCACAGAGCAAAAGACCTTGGTCTTTGTATTGCAGCTCGCCATAATCCGTGGCAGTGGCAGAGGTAAGTATGCGGTCAATGTTTCTCAGCTGATGAAGCATAACGCCGTGTTTACGTTGAACTTTCGTGCCGCGTTTCTGCGTAAAGGAGGTCCGCATCCAGCGTGTGAGCCCATACGCCACAAGCAGACCGGGCGTTAGTGAGATGAAGCCAATGAGCAGCTCTTGCGATTTGAGCAAAGAATCAATCCCGCCCATGGCAATCTCCACATCGACCTTGGTCTTCTGCACTTGAATCAACAGTGCCCGAATCAAGTTGCCTCGCATCGCTCCTTTCAATGGACTGGAAAGGTCCTTCTCATAGGCTTTTAAGACAGGCGTCAGATCTCCTTCCCTGACTTTGGCACGAATGTCTGCAATCTCAGCTTCGGTGAGCGGTGATCCGGTCTCTGTTGCAGTAGCAGGCACATCGATAGCGAAGTCAACCACCATACGTTCCAGACTTTCGCGATCGCCTTCGAGCGACCGCTTTGACATGATACTGATCTCGCTACCTTCGTCGTGGCGGATCGTCCGAATCACATTACGAGTCGGCTCGACGACCCAGTTCTGCCAGAAATCGACAACAGTCGCACCGAGATCCTCGACCCACTGTACAATTTCTGCTTGTCGGTTGACCAGAATTCGAAGCACAGTGGTTGATGAGATCACTCCGAGGGTGATTGGCAACCAATATCGCACCCACTTCGATGGCCTGCCATGCTGCTTCTTCAGACTTTTCGCAGAAGTCGTGTATTGTCCCAGACCCAATGTTAGCACCCTCGACAACCTCTCAGCAACAGCCTGCGGCGCCAGTCCGACATCGCTTGAATCGACATTGAACAGCGGATCATCGTCCGTCAGCGTAGCAATTGCAGAGTCGAATTTGTCAATCGGCGTCTTCAAATCGTTGACCTTAGCCAACACCGCCTCCATCAAAGCCACGTTTCTTGAAACCGAGGCCCTCCACTTCTGCTGCACATCCTGGGTGGCCGGCGGACTTCCCAGCCCATCACCTCCAGCGTGATGCAGAGAGTCATGACTGCCCACGTTCTCGTTGGCCAGTCCCTCTCCCAGCAAAACTCCCAGAGCATTCGCGTTCCTCAGCCGCACCTTTTTCAACGCACTCTGCTTTGCCCGGACCTCTGACCTGACCCTCGTAACAGGCGACAAGATCCTCGCCCTCACCTCCCTTCCACTCTTCTCTTTCGCGACCTGTTTCACCAATCCATAGAACACACTCCACTGCTGCGAAATCGAATCTCTCGCCTCCTGACCCGCACTCGCGATGCCAAAATTTCGCTGCTCCGCTCGCTTTCTGGCATCACTCCACACCGCACTTCCGAAATCCCACAATCTCAAAGGCGAAATCTGCACACTGTACAAAGCCGTATATCGTTGACTTCCAAGCACCTCATCCCAGTACCAGATATCATCACTCAATTGAACCGCTTCGTCAAGTATGGATCCGAGAACATGCCCATAGACTTGTGTAGTAGCTTTCGAAACCAACAACCACTCCAATTCTTGCTCCAACTCGCTCTTAACCTCCTCTTCTGTACCCTCCGCTTCATCTTGCTGTTCTCCTGCATCATCACCCCCGAGCACAATTCCCACCTGCGCCGCTCTCTCCTGCTTTTGCTGCGACGTCAACGCCGCCAGCGTCGCCAGAATCTGCCCCGGTTTCAACAGCGCTCGAGACGTACTATCCGCCCTCCCAGGTGCCAGTCCCCGGATCGCACTCTGTAATGCCAGAACGCGTTTACTTGGTAGAATCGCTCCTATAGAAACATCATCATCGCCATCTCGTTGTCTTTCGTTATTCTGACTTGGAAAATCTTCTTCTTCTAGATCCTGCTCTTCACTTCTTCGCTGTTCCCCGTCGTCATCGTCATTCCCATCTGCTGCAGTCCTCAACGAGGAACTCCCACTTCTACCAGTCGCGGTTGCAGTATCGAGATTCGCGAGTTGTAAGCGGTCCAATTGCGCGTCGATTCGACGGACTTGGTCTAGGACGAAAGACATGGTTTGCTGTCTCCGTTCTCGGTGTCGTTACTAGCAGAGCATGCTGTGTGTTGTCCGCCCGGTCCAAAATTCGAGAAAGGGTCGAATGCAAACCGTATGCAGTGTCACGCGTAAATGCACAACGCGTGCAATGTTCAATGTTGTTGATTCCGAGAGCAAATCGTGTGACGTATGCGGAAGGAAAGCTTGCATGCATGAGATCTGGGGGTTGACGAGAAAGCTTCCTTCCAAGTGATCACGGTCAAAATCTCCACCACGAACGCGACGTTGATCGAGGAACTATGAACTCCCTCAATGGATTGAAACAGGAGAGGTTCAGTGCATCTGATCAAGACATGAAGAAGCTGCACGACCTGGTCTTGCGACGACCTCTATTCTATTCAGAGAGTACTGTTTCCGTGTCACAGGATATGACTATATGTACAAATTACAGCGTACTCATTCTCGGCCACTTTTTCAAGAGACCTGATCTCATGCTTGAAAGACAGAAATGAAAACGCCCGCTCGAAGTGCGTACTCAAACCCGTCCTGCTGTGGTATCATTTCACCTTCATATTTCGATTCGACTACTGCGCCTTCTGGCTCTTCAACTTCGCCAGACGCTTCTCTCTCCGTCTCCTCGCAGCCTCTGGACCGCTCTCCGTGTCAAGGAAGTAGTCCCACCATCGGAAAGAGCTTGAGTAGTTGCCGATGAACTTCTCGTGGTGTGTATCGTGGTGATCGGCTCCGGCCCAGAAAGGCAAGAAGTGGTGCAGACTCCATGGGAACTCGTATCCAGAGTGCGCGTCGATAGCCTGGAAGAGACGGAGCACGATCCAAATGTACATGGTCAAAATATGCAAGTCCTTCGTAAGCGCGCACCACAGAATTGGCGACGAAACGGTTCCGATTCCAAGCACCATGACTTCAATAGGCGAAGCATACTCTGCTGCCAGACCGAAGGGTGCAGAATACTGGTGGTGGATCTTGTGAATGTTCTTGTACAGAGGACCCCAATGCATTGCGCGGTGCATCCAGTAATGCCATGTATCCTCGAGAACGAAGAAGATCGCGATCTGATATGCCATCTTCCAAATCGGAGGGAAAGGTACCGAAGTCGAGAGACCAAAGTATTGTGCCATAGGGTGGAAGAGCCAGATCTGAGGGAGTTCGACAGTGAAATGGCTCAGCAGTACGAGCATAGCGCAATCCCACTGTTCTCGCGCGGAGGGGATTTTGTTCTGTACAATCGTCAGTCCCGAATCCCTCTCTTATTTCTTCTCTCCATGTGGACGTACGTGCTGGATCTTGTACTGATTAAAGTACGGTATTTGGTCGATGATTATCCAAGGCAGACTGCGTCCAAAGTATACCGCCTCATGCATGACGAAGCTCATGATTCCCGTAGCCAACGCATCATTTCCCATGAAGGCGTACCACGCCGCCCATAGCTTCTCAAAGTAATTCAGGCTGACATTGTACTTTGAGATTTCCTCGAACTCGTGCCAGTAGGTATTCGTGGTGTGCGGAAGCATCGCGTCGGCGATCGACTGTGTCGTGACATTGCTGTGGACGCGATGCGTTAGCCAAACTTTTCCTGTGTTCGAGCACCGACAATGGCATTTCCATTGCGTGTGTAGGAAGCCATCTTGTCGAGCTGTGCAAAAAGTCGGTCGATCCTCAATGCAGGAACGAATCCTCCCTCGCACCACCACCAACACTCCAACAGGGATGCAACGAGCAGCAGGGAGATACTCACAGACTCGAGAAGTAATCCATTCCAAACGTCGTCGCCATGATGGCGGTATCTCTCACTCACAGGTGAAGTGGTGTGTCCAGAGTGGTGAGGAAGAAAGGCAAGGGCGGCCGAAAACAACTTTAATTGAGAGGCCCTGAGGCAAATGGCAACAGCAGCACATCTTACGATTTTTGGCGGAGCAGCACAAGAGCCCCATTGCCGTTTCAGGGACCCAACCAGCGAAAGAGCATCCCGCTAGTCCAGGGTGGCGGGACCCACTTTTTATTCCACGCACCACGCATTCAACAACTCGCATTGATTGGAATCGCCTTCAATTCTTCACGGCATGCTATAGCATACTATACAGATGCTTGATTACTGCAGCCTATCAAGCTGTACGGATTTGTCGTGAATACTGCATAGCAGCGTATGTCGCGACCCTCTACCAGCGCAGACATTTGCACAACAACAAACGGTGAACAATCGGAACAATTGAAGATCTCGCCTCCGGTCGTCTTCAACATCATCACAAGTTCTCGACCAACGTTGATCCCAGTCTCTTTTCGCACAGTCCGTCGGAAGCTCGAAATCTTATCACGTGCTGCACATGGCTGCGTATTCAATCATGTCATGTCGCAGCCTCCAACGTACGATGTTGCCAGGACAGCATGATTGGCCACTCACGCCATTCATCAAACCACACGTCTCACCACATTGATTGCCTTCACTGAGGCAGAGGTCTTGTCCACCACATTGCAGCGGATTGTGATGTCGCCACCCATTACAGTCAGTATACCACATCGTCAGAGTCTCACTTCGCTGCACCAAGCCATACGAGCGAGAAAGAGGAAATTTGAGAGAAAGAGTGTATGTATATCGTGGGTGAATGAACGATGACGATCGTAAGCGTCCTTCTTCTGTTGCTGCTTCTGATGATCATGGTGGTATAGACAAAAGGTTGGCAGTGATAGCAGCAGAACGAGTGCAGCTTCTCCAGAGAGACAGGACGAACCAAAACGCAAGGACAATCCGTCGTCGTGGTAGTGTCGCGACCAAGGCCACAACTTGCGCGGGCTCCATTGGAGTCAGGAGGAAGCAGGCAAAGAGGAACATCACCTTGCCCGCTCTTCCTCTTCATCCCGAGCACGCGGCCCCTCGATTCGTGATCAATTCCAACGCGGCTGCTACCGCGCCTTCTTGACCTCTGTAGCCCACCCTTCGATCCCATCACCCTTGCTACCAACTTGGATATCCGTTTTGATGCGATCCATTCCCTTTGTCTCATCCAAGAATGGGTGATTCGCCATCCCGCCCGCATTCGCTCGATCAGCGGGTTGCAATTCGAGCATTGGCAGGAGGAAATCCCCGATTCGCTTGGCCTCCTCCACTGAGAAATGGTACTTTTCTCGCAAGACGTCGGGAAGCGCCCAGTGCCGTAACCTGTGAATGTTGCGCAGCTCGCCCTTGCGATTAAATATCTCTTGTGACCATTTGCCACTGATGCACAAGCTTTTAGGGAAAGTGCCCAGCAATTCGATAATCTGTGCGATGTGGTCGTCGTCTTTACCATACTTAGTGCCAGACTGCGGATCAAACAGATAATCACCCGTGATGAGTTCGAAGACCTGAGAGCCAAGGTTAGCTGGGCGTGCTGCGCCACGATAAGCTCCTCCCCTCTTACCATGCAAGCCATGCTCCACACATCTGTGCTGGCACCCCATTTGGCGCCGAGGATGACCTCAGGTGAGCGGTACTGTCGAGTCTGAATGTCGTTGGTGAAATGGTGTCCCACCCAGCACGCATTGCCCAGATCTGCAATCTTGACGGAGATGACTTCAATTCCATCGTCGGGCTTCTCCAACTCCTTGGGCTTGACTGCGTGCGAGCCGCCCAAATCCATATCAGAAACGTTATTGGCGAGGATTTCGCTGCGTCTGTTGTTAGTTCAGAGCTCAGCGAAGCCCTCGCGAATGGTGTGGGTCAGACTTACGCTGTCTTTTCGCGCTCTTTTTGCGCTCCGGCCTCTTTCGTCGCATCGCCGCCTTCGGCCTTGATACCAAGGCTCTCGAGCATCGACTTTGGTTGACTCCCTATAGCACCGCTCATCTCAGCACCATCCTCACCCGTAGGAGATGCTCCCTTGATGGGCGAATTACCTTTGCTTTCGTTGACGATCTTGTTGAGACTCGCCGTGCTGCCAGGGAAGTTCGAGAGGTCGGAGTTCGAGAAATTGGTATTCAGAGGACTTGGCAGAGGTTGAGAGCCGGTGATGAGGGTGCGTCTTCTTCGGCGGCCATTGCGGTGGTCATCCTTTTCCTTGCTGGGGTCCTCCTTTACGTATGTCTTGACAATCTGCTCGACATCACCGATTTCGATCAGGACATTTTCTGGCTTCAAGTCTGTATGTATTATGCCGCACTCGCGGTGAAGGTAGTCCAGACCCAGTAGCACTTGCTTGGTGATTTGCTTGACGAGCGGCATGGGAATGCCTCGGTGGTTCCACCTCTTAATCAGGCCGAGCAGGTTCTCGCCCAACACCTCAAACACCATGCATACGTGCATGCCATGAGGTCCTTTGTGGTTGAAGGAGTCGAGTAGGCTGACGACATGTTGCCTGCCGGGATGGTCTTTGTTGGCTTCGACAACCTTGTTCAGCAGCTTGATCTCGTCGAGAGCCGTCTCGGTGTAATGTGCAGCGGAGCGGACGACCTTGAGAGCGACGTGCTTGCCGGTGGTGTTGTCCTTGGACAGCCATACAGTGCTGAAGTGGCCCCATCCGAGCTTCCGCACTATTGTGTATCTGCCATTGTTGTACTGTTCGCCTACTTGCACAGGGTGGTAACCACCCTTGCAGTAGTCTTCGGAATCCTCTTCGTCCGCCGTGTTTTCGGTGCCCTCGTCGCCGGAGGACTCTGACTCGCTGGGTGATTCGTGGAGGTCCTTGCCGTACTGGGCTTTATTGTGGTTGAGCGGCGACGGATTGCTCTGTGCACTGTTTGCGTTTGGCATCAGCATGTCTGTTCTACTGTAGTCGCGGCGCACAGAGCATGTTCGCGGCTACATGCATTGCGGAGTGCAGAGGGTCAGGCGAGTGGCGGCAGCAGTAGCAGCAGCGGTGGGGAAAGGGAGCGTGCAGACGTGCGTGCGTGCGTGCGTCGGCGAGGTTGGGGTGGTGGCGGTGGGAAAGTCTGCGAGTCAAAATGTCTCGGCGGGGTGTGAGCGCGGCGATGATGTGAGATGCGCCGAAGCCTGCGGGCAACAGACAACAGACACACAGATCAGAGGCTTGCCTGTCCGCAGCGCGATCCGGCGTGTCGCACGAGACGGCAGCAGACTGTGCTCACCAAACACAACAATCATCGCAAACGACGCGGCGACATGGGGACGGTGCTCACCTGTACGGGTTGCCGCCAGCGGCCTGCTGCTGCTCGGTGGTGATGATCGGCTTCAGGTCCTGCTTCCGCCGCTTCTGGCCGTTTTTGCTGCCGCCGTTCTGGTCGTTGTTGGGGGCGGTGGAGGGGCTCTTGTTGTTGTTGTTGCCGTTGCTGGGGATGGCGCCGCTCGCGACCTGTTTCGCCTTGTTGATGGCAGCCTTCTTAAGACTCTCGCTGCCGCTGTTCATGGCGAGGGGGCTGCGTCGGGCGCGGGGCGGTGAGGAGCGTCGTTAAACCTGGCAGCGTGACCTTGGCTTCTCGAAGCTGCTGCGCCGGCAGTCGACGAGTGATGCGTGCGCTCGGATGGCGAGGGCACGTTGTGGGGTGCGGTTGGTTGCTTCAGATGCGAGTCGTGCTGTCCGGCCGTGCTGATGACGCTGCTGGCTAGCCGCGCGGAGAGCTGTGCTGTGCTGTGGTGCAGCGCTGCCGTTGTCGAGGTGTTGGGTGCTCGCCGCCGCCGTCAATCGTGATCGTCTGCCTCTGCTGGGGCCGTGCATGAACCAATGCGCTCTGCATATATTGCGGCGCGCAGGCCAAGTCAGAAAAGAGGTTGCTACTGCTGCTACTGTTCGCCGCCGCTGCTCCCACCGCGTCTGGAAGTGGATCGGGCAGCGGGAGTGTGCGCAGAGCAGTCCCCTGACCAACGCAGAATTGGGCAGAAAAGAAGGCCTGGACTAATGCGCGAGAGGTCCGGTTCCATGCAGACTGGCACTGCAAGCCTCGAGGCGTTCTGACGTCGATGAAGGGCCAGGGCTGTGCTGAAGCTGGCGCTGATTTGTGCTCCCTCAGGCTCAGGAACAGCACGTCCGCAGGAGATAGCAATGTACAGAGAGGGCAGATGAGAACGGATCTCCCACAAAAGAAGCGACTGACGACTTGACTTTGGCGCTTGCACGGCTACCTCGACCGCGAGCCATTCCTCCTCGTCCCTTCCATCACGTTTGCCCCCAGCGCTCTATCATCTGTGCGCGATTAACTGCCGCCAGCAGTGATCACGGTGGCACAAGGTCACGCTTCACTGAGCCAGATCCGCCCCCATCGCTGTGATGCTGCGAACAAAGCCATCGAGTACTGCCAATTGAGACCAAACGTCACGAGAATCCACAAGCTGCTGGACATTGGAGGTTGGGTTGGGCAACCACCACGCTGCTTGAGTCAGGTACCAAAGCACGACGACATCATAACATCCTTCGCAATATATCACACGCTTTGCAATTCGTACTTTCGATATCTCATGCACAGCGTCAGAACAGGACTTCTAGACTTCTCCCGTGTCTCAAGAGCTGCAGGAACGGCCGATGAGGAGACGCTGGCGCCGGCGAGACACACACAAGGCAGTTACGGAGCCGAGACTCGCCCGATTGAGCGTGGGCTGGATCGTTGACAAGCAGCTTGACAAATGCTAGACACGCTTCTAGACGCAATGCTCGTGGTGTCCTCGTTCAGTCGGTATTATTGAGCAAATACATGTATGCGCTTGAGTTCCGCGCCGCTTTCACTTTCATCGAGCCTGCCGGCCATGCAATGCGATGCAATGCAATGCTCACTTCTGCCTGTATATACAACGGAGGCCTGCTCGCTCCGCGTGCCTCTCTGTGCAACGATAGATTGCTCAATGCTCATTCATGCACTTCCATCCGGCATCAATGCAATGACAAGGACAAAATGTACTATACACAGCTTGCCATCTGCCCTCACTACTTCGCAGCAATGGCCGCCGTCCACTTCTGCTCTTCCGCCTGATCAAAATGCAACAGTCGGCCCAACACTGGCACCAGTTGCAATTGAAATTTCTTGTCCTTTTGCTCCAGGAACTGTAACAAAACCTGTCGCAGGTACACATAATTGATATCGCTCGGAGCTCCGCTCAGATTCGTGCTGTTGCTCGTACTAGGTCGAGGAGCGGGCGATGTAATGCGAGATCTCCCAGCGCTCTCGAGCGAAGTCCTCGACGATCCAGACCCAGTCTGTGGCTGTTGTCGGAGCTTAGCTGAATTCTTGAGTTGTTGCAGTTCTTCAGCCATGGTCCTTGAAGACTTCTGAAGCCTTTCAAGACGAGCTTCGCGCTCTTCAAGCTGCTTCTTGAGATCGTGTCTTTCTTTCTCCAAGTTGGAGACTTGCCTGTCACCCTCGTCCAGACTATTCTGGAGCTGTGTCATAGCAGTTCGTGCCGCCTCGGCATCTTCTTGCGCATGTGCGAGACGTCTTTCGAGCTCAGCTCTTGAGCTCTTGAAGTCCTGCTCGCGCTTCTCAGCATCCTTGCGGGCCTCACTCGCGCGCGACGCCTCATATTCCACTTCACGAAGTTTGGTCTTGAGCTCCTCGATCTCGCGTGCCTTCTTACGCCCCACTGTGCTGGCATCTGCTTCCGCACGATCACGCTCTTCAATGGCAAGGTCCCGTTGCTCGCGAAGCTCCTTGACCTTAACCTCCGCTCTGCTCTCGGCATCGGCAAGCAGTCTCTTCATGGTGTCGCCTTCTCTGCTACGTTCAAGCAACGAGCGTTGCGTATCGGCCAGCTCCTCCTCGAGACTTTCGACTCGCTCTTGCATTTCCTTGGACCGCGTCGCAAGTTCACGACTCTGATCTTGCACGCTCTGCACGTAGCTGTCTGCGCTGGCCTGTAATGTTGCTTTGGTTTGCAATTCCTCGCGCAGGTTGTTGTTCTCTGCACTGAGCTTCTGAACCTGCTTCTCGAGCTCATCCAGCCTGGGCTTCTGCTTCCTGAGATCGTCTTCCAGCTTCTTGTAACTGGCTTCAAGCTTGTCTTTCGCGTCGATGGCCTCGTCACGCGCATTCTGTGTCTTCTCCAGATCCTTCCGAGCGGTTTCGTACGACTCCTCAAGCGCCTTGCCTCGATCCTCTCCAGTCTTCACTTTACCTCGCAGCACTGCAAGCTCAGTGTCCTTGTCGGCAGCTTGGGACTTATACTCGGCGATTTCTGATCGCAGGTCTTTGGCCTTGCCCTCGAGTTTCTTGACAAGAGCATTAGATTTCTCCAATTCGGCCTTGACACTTCGCAGCTCATCACTCTCTTGCTTCAGCTTCTTAAGCTGAACCTGAAACTGATTGTTGAGCTCTTTCGTGGAAGTCAAATCCTTGAAGCGCTGTTGTGCTAGATTCTCCGACGCTGCGAGGTCCTTTTCCAGCTCGGCGGCTCGGCTCTTCAGCTTCTCCAACTCATCGACCACAGCTTGCTGCTTCGCGTTCCGTTCCGTACCACTGGCAGCGTGCTGTGCTTTCAGTTCCTCAAGCTGTGCCTCGCCTGCATCTTTTGCGACCTGCAATGATTCCTTCTCACGCTTGAGACTTTCCACTTGCTCGTTGGCCGCTTGCAGCTCCTCGCTCGAGGCTCCAGTGGATCTTGCGGCAGTCAATTCGGCTTCCACTTCAGTCAGTCGAGCCTGGAGATCTTTCTCACGCTTTTCGGCCTCCTTGAGCTGTTTTTCACGTTTTGCAGACTCCAACTCAGACTCTTCAAGTTCTTTCTGTAACGTGTCGCGCTTTTCCTTCACTTCTTTGAGCTCGTGCTTGGCGTCAGTGGCGGCTTTGCCATGCTCTAGCATTGAGTCTTGCAATTCCTCCTTCTCCTCCTTTAGACTCTCGATCAACTCCTCATTTGCGATTTGGCTCTTGATCTTCTCCTCAGCCTTGCCGAGCCTTTCTCCGGTCTCGCTGAGATCATCAGTGAGCTTACTGATTCTGTCGTTCTTCTCCGCGAGCTCCTGTTCCAACGTGTCGACGCGGACTTGCAACTCGTCAGCCCTATCTTGCCAGCTTGTGCTGTCGTCCTTGAGCGCAGCCTCTCCAGCTTCTAGGCGAGCTTGTTCAAGCCCCAACAGTTTGATGCTCTTCGCGTCTCGCTCCTCCTTCAAAGCCTCCATCTCCTTTGTCAACCTCTCAATTTCTTCCTCAAATACAGCCTCTGATTTGGCATAAGTCTGATTTGACAGCGAAGATTTGAGCATATCAATCTGGTCCTCTCGGTCCCGAATGATGACCATCTTGTTCTTGATCTCTTGCTCAGACCTCTCGATTCGTTCCTCCAGATGCTGAATGTGACCATCGTGACTATCGCTGACAGCTTCAGTCCGGTTTCTCACGTACTCGTGCATGTCTTCGAGCAGCGGAATTATTGGATTTCCTGCGAATTTATGCTTCAGTTTCGCTGATGCTGCTTCACGATCACGAATTAGGTCTTCCACAGTTACGCCGACAGTTGATTGTTCACTCGTCTCGGCAGCGCTTGCGGTCTCGCCGTCTGTTTCAGTCTTCTTTGGCTTCTTCTTCGACTTTTTCTTGTTCTTTTTCTTAGTTGAACCGGTGGGAACTTGTTTATCGTCGTCCTCGGCGTTTGGTGGCGTGCCAGCGTTCGCTGATTCACTTCCAGGCTCAGCATGCTGTGTGCTAAGTTCTGTCGTTTCAGAGCCGAGACGTGATCTCGTAGCCGTACTGGCACTCTCCTCTGTGGGTGTCGCCACTTCTGCTGATTTAGCAGCCGCTTTCTCCGCCGTTTGCTCTGGAGTTTCGCATTTCCCGCAGTTAATGATGGCGTAGTACGCCTTGTCACGATCTGCCCGTGCCTGCTTGAGCTCGACTTGCAGACTGGCGACCTTCTGCTCGTGAGCTTTCTTCGAATCCACAATCTTCTGCAAAGCATCCCTTTGTTGTTCCAATTCGTGGAGCTTGCGCTTATCATCCTTTGCAGTTCGCTCAATCTCACGCAGGTACTTGGTAGTGCTCTCCGTCTGCGCAGCTTGGGCTTCCATGATTTTGAGATCTTTTTGCATGTCAGCAACGCGCGCCTCCGCGATGTTGGCCTCCTCCGTCTTCTTCTTGAGTTCTGCTTGCAGATTCGGAAGTATACTGCGCACATTTTCCAAGACCTTGACATCTCTCTGCGCATAGGTGCCTTCTTTGAGATTTTTCGCGTGTTCTGCTTGGTACTTCTTCAGATTCGCCTCAGCTTCAGACTTCCTAGCTTCAGCTTCGACAGCTTTCGTCCGCAGCGCTTCCTGGGACTCGTTGAGCTTTTGCTGCATGCTGACGAGCTGAGACTCCGTTTGTACCAGGCTTTCAGCCACTGCGTCCTCCTGTTGCTTCGCTGCATCACGAGCAGCGATGACCTCGGTCAGTTCCTGCTTGATCGAAGCAATCTCATTGTCCTTGCGCTCGATGTGCTTGTTTGCAGCATCCAGGTCCACGCTCTTGACCTCGAGCTCAGTCTTGACTGTCTCAACATCTTTGCGCAATGATGCATTTTCCGTTGATAGCTCATTGATGAATTCAGTTTGCTCTTTCTCTTTAGCCTGGAACGTCTGAATCTCCTCGTCCTTCTGCTTGAGTATTGTGTCCTTGTTTTGAAGCTGTTCCTTCAGCTCATCGTCTCGGGACACCTCATCCTCGTACGAGAAGAACGCATCATCATCGCCTCCGTCTTTCGGCTTTGACTCCGTCTTCTTCTCTGAACCTTTAGTTGCGGTCGCAGCTTTTGCCTCGTCCCTTTCTTTACGCAAGCCAGCAGCATCGTCGAAGGCCTGTTTCACCTTCTTCTCCGCCTCGTCGAGCTTGTTCTTCAATTCATCTCGTTCTTTCGTAAGCTCGTTCTTTTCGCCAGCGACCTTCTTGAGCTCCTCCAGCACCATATCGCTCTGCAGACTACGCTGGTTCAAGAACTCGACCAGGGCTCCGGGCTCTTCGATGGAAGTCAGTGGTGTATGCTCGCGCAGAGTCGCTTCGAAGGGATCAATCAGTGATACACGGGCATGAGCGGTTCTGTAGTTGCGCAATAGATCTGTACACGTCGAGTTCTGTGAGTAAAACAAGAGATGCCAATCACGATGGAGTGATCTGGACATGACCATACCTTGATACCGAGCAGTGAGCTTCTCCAAATGCGCCAACTTCTTCTGTACATGCTCGGGCAGCTCATCATCTGCAGCCTTGCTCTTGCCTTTGTCGCCATCTTGCGCATCACCTTCCTTGCCCTCTGTCTGTCCCTTCTCCGCTGCCTCGCTCTTGTCCTCACTCCCACTCGGCTGCGGCGTGGCTGTTCTGCTGATGCTCGACACCGAGTCGTCATCGCCAATGACGAACTCTTCCGGGTCAGGCCCTTTCGTCAATGGGACTCCATCTCTGCTGTCCGGGACGCGCAACCTGCTGCCAGATCGCGCGCCTGGAGGATCGATTCTCCCGCTACCTCTTCGCGGGCGATTTGAAGGACGCCTGGCAGGAGAACCACCTTTTTGAGACTGCTGCTGTTGTTTCTGCTTTTCTTGCTCTTCCGCTATCTTATTGTCCAAGAAATCCAGGCCGAAACCTGTCCCAAAGCGCTTGAACATGATTGCGCCGGACTTGAGCTGCGCGACTCTGCCGAGAGATCGCTTCTCATGGTATGGACCTCATGCGCTGGTAGGAGCTTCTCGTAATGTTCGCGCGAAATCTGAGATGGTATCGACGTTCGCGGCGCTCGTATTCGGGGTTGCAGATTTGCAAGTTGATGTCAATGAGCAACAGTCAGTGTTCGACAGCTGCGCCGATCCCACGAGCCAAGCGTGCGCTTGTGCAGGGTTCCGGATGTGAGTGAACATAAAAAGTTATTACACAACCAGTCACACTACAACGACTTCCAATATATTGCCCAAGATGCCGACCGAGCTAGAAGAAGTAAGCAAGCCGCTCAGATATTGGAGAAAGACGCAAATATTGATCAATGGCAGCTCGTTGAGTTCCTGCACCATGGCAACACTCAAATCCGACAAATTGGTACGACTTCGATACTTCTCAACGATGTTTGCAAGCACCGCGTCTGATCTTTCCCAGCGGCCGAGAATCTTGTGGGATACTCGTCATCACAGCCGTCACTGTTCAAACGCAATCAACTTGAGCCGATAAAAGACTTGAAACTTCTGATCAAAGACTACGCACCCATTGCCAAGAATGCCCTCACGATACTGGTCAACCTGACCGATGATCAAGAAGTGGTTAAGAGCTTGATAGATGACGATGCTTGTCTAGAATCTATCTTGCGCAGAGTGACAGTCTGTAACCACCGCACTTGCTAACCATTTCAAAAAGACTAACCACAACATCAACAGGACCCGAAAGACCCCAACGCCAATGAACACTGCATGCTTCTGGCCAACCTCGCCAAGTCCGACAGCATAACTAAACTTCTTACACTCAAGCGCTCTATCCCCAAGGAAAAGAATCTCTCGACCTCACCACTTGCCATCGATCAACTCCTCGACTGCTTCGTCAAAGGTGCCTCAGGCTCGTACAACCCGAAAGCAGACTACGACTACCTCTGCTACGTCTTCGCCGACATTTCCAAGCACGAAGCCGGGAGAAAGCACTTTTTAACGCCGAGAACGGAAGGCGCCTCCTCAGACGATGGCGCCGCCGCTGACGGGGAAGAGGTTCTTCCCATTACGAAACTCGTCGTTTTCACTGAACACAAGTCCACAATTCGCCGTCGAGGCGTAGCGAGCACAATCAAGAATGTCTGTTTCGACATCGATTCTCATCCGACTCTGCTTCGCCCATCGGAAGAAGATGGCGTCGGACTTCTACCTTACATCCTTCTCCCACTTATGGGTAGCGAAGAATACAGTGACGAGGACACCGATGGCATGCTGGACGAATGCCAACTTCTCCCTCCGGACAAAGAACGCGAATCGCAAAACGACATCATCTGCATTCATCTCGAGACATTACTTTTACTGACCACGACGAAAGAAGGCCGGAAGGTGCTACGGGATGTGCGGGTGTATCCTATTGTCAGGGAATTGCACGCCAAGGTGGAAGATGAGAATGTCAGGGAGAGTGTGGATCGTCTGGTGCAGGTGTTGCAGAGAGGAGAGGAAGGAGATCCGGATCCGGCGGAGGAGGCGAGGAAGATGGCTTTGGCACAGGAAGGGAGAGTGCAGGAGATTGAGGACGAGGACGAAGATGAACAGATCGTGGAGGTGTTGTAGATGTTGGACCTGCAACATTACGGATTGTGATAACAATTCGTGGGATTACACTTTAGCTTATCGCCGACGTGAAGCTCGCCACACATGAAGCTGTGAGACGTTGCAATCACAGGAGTAAGAAGGCCGATGTGAATGAAACTCGATCATGTCAGATCTAGTGCAAGTCTTGGAGAGGAGTGGTGCCAGATATCGTGACTTCGTGAGTGCTCAGTGCTATAGTCGACATTATGCTCGTACATGATCGTGAGGCAGCGCTTACAGCAGACTCGGCCTACTCATCCGGTTCGGCTTCCGGATGTCCCACAGGCACCAGCTTGCCGACAACGAGATACTTCTCATTGAACCTCTCCTCCCATCCTCTGAGAGCCTCCATCTCCTCCTCACCCAGATCCTCCAGCCTGTCGAGCGGTCCATGCAGATCTTCAGTCAACATTTCGGGATCGAAGCTACCGCAGGCCAGACCTCTCGAAGCATCTCTACCCGCAAAGTTTTGGTATGGACCACCTGGACCGTAAAAGTTCCGTCCCGATGATACATCAAACACCTTGCCCTTCACGGCGAAGTAGATTGGCTTTCCATCTTTCCCGTTGAACGGTTCGAGCTGAGGAGGAGTAAAGACTTTGAAGACGGTGGGCGGAGGGGCGGTAGGCAGAGTCGGAACCGTTTTGGTGGGACGTAATCGCATATAGGCGAGGACCATGAACAGTGAAAGTAGGATTAGGTTGATTGGAGTTGCGATGGTGGCTCTAGACAAGCATTGTCAGTGCGCTATCCCCCGGAGCTGTATCTTCGATGGGAGTGCCACATGTAGCGTGGTGATAGGGTGATGGGAGGTGGTGGTGGCCCGGGAAATTTGCAGGCGGGCTTCGGTGAAACGTACACTCCTCCCACTGGGGGATCTGCCACGGTTGCACCTGTCATCTGTCAATCGGCTGTCGCGCACGCACCCAGGCCCTCGTGAAGCTTACTGTCGGCCATGGTGAATGGAGCGTGTCGGAAAGGAGAGGGCTGCTGCGACGGACACGACTTGTGAGAGCAGTCGAAGGTCAGCAGCAGCGCGAGAAGCTGACGCCAGAGCTGCCGGAGTGGAGCTCACAGCTGGCAGTAGGTTGGCAGGGCAGGCACGTCAGATCATTCCTGAAACACGTGGTAGGCGCGTTTCAGAAGTGTGCCTGGGGCAGGAGCTCATTTGACAAGCTCTGCTGCCGCGCTGCCGCCAAACCCTCCGCTGCTCGTGCTCACCACGCTCCCGGTCGTGGACGCCGGTCCAGAAGGCGAACGGCGACATTGAATGTGCGATGCGAGTGCGTTTCGCATCGTCCCTCGGAGTAGTGTGCTGTTCACGCTACATCACCAAACGGCCACCAGCCAAGCTCGCTGCATCACGTCCCTCGAGGCCTAACACTCGCTGTACACAAACACCTCGACTCCCCTTCCTCTCGCCTCTGCCCTTCCCTATCATCAGCAGCTGTTCAACCATTGCTCCCCTAAGCACATGCCCTTGCTGCTCCCACGTGATAGACATGAAACACGCGTGATCTTGTCAGCAGCACCGACAATGCCCCAGTACACCATCATGCACGACCGGCCGTGGATCGAAGAACCCGGTCGTGCTTCTCTCGCTCCCTCTGCCTCCGTCTACAGCGAGGACGACTACCAAACGACCTACAGAGACTCAAAAATGCCGGAAGTGCCGCCATTGAAACTGCACAAGCTGCACCACCAGCAACCTGCCGGCCCATCCCACAATGTCGACCATGACGCGCCGACACGACAGTCCAAAATGCTGCTCTTCAAGCAAGTCAAGTCCATGCTGCACAAGCCCTCCAAACTTGACATGTCCAAAATTGGCCGACCTCGCGACAACAGCCTCACCAGAGGTTCCAGCGCAACCGAAGCCAGAAATGCCTCCGGAACCTCGACTCGAGATGGATACGAAGTTCGCAAAAATTGGTCTGACCGGGAAAGTGCGAGTTCCAAGGACGCGTCGCCCGTATCTGCTCTAAGCGACATGGAAAAATCAATTCCTCCTGGAAGTGGTTGGCGGACGATCCAATATGAAGACCACGACCAAGTCTCTGAAGTCGCCGACTTTGCATATCGAAACCGTGGTGCCCCGGGTCAGGTCTCAGCCAGTACTCGCTCATATGCAACACCTGACACACCTTGCCCAACGGCCAGACTGTCGAGCACAAAGCGTAAGCCCACGCCACGTTCTGTTTCCCAGACCGAGAGTTATTCTCCCGCACTGCAAAGCCCCAGCCCTCCACCTTCACGAGACAACGAGTCCGACAGTGTTGTCGAGATCGCGCGATATCGCCGCGACCCTGGCAGTCGCTTCAGTTGGACGACTTATGCGGGGTCAGACATGTGCGGTCGACCCTCGTTCGACATCGCAAGTCGTCCTTCAATGGAGCGACCTTCGACTGGCCGCTCGATCGAGTCTCAGCCAGCTCGACAACCACCACTGTCTCGGCTACAGGAAGAGCCCACAGTGAGTCGTTTCAGCTGGAGCACAGTCGGTACAAGCGCTCCAAACTTTCAGACCCGGCCAGAATCACCTCCACCCAGTCCACCACCTGCCCAAATTCCTGCAAAGTACAAGGTCCCTCCAGTGCAATCTATTCTCTCCCGTCATCGCCCCGTTCAACGGCAACAAGAGCGGGAAGAGTGGAAACCCCAAACACGCAAAGCTTCAGCAACCGATCCCGACACCCCCGTCATTGCCCGGCTAAAGACTGACGGCATCACCAACAATCAGCACCAACAACGCTTCACGACTGACGAAACACCAGGCTCAGCCTCAAAGACTCTACCTCCTTTGCCACCCGATATGTCAAGTTCAAATACTCCGAAGACACATCTGGAGGGACTTCTCGCAAAGGAGGAGGAGATTATCTTCCAGCGCAAAAACATTGAAAAGGCCATTGTGGAGAATGCCAAAATCGAAAGTGCGAGTCCGTTGGATGTCACGTTTTCCGAAGTCCGCGCAGCCAAGAAGGAGCTCGAGAGTTTGAGGGCCAGATTGGAGGAGATCAAATTGGAGGAGAGAGATATGGGAATTGCGATTGCGAGAGCCAGGCGGAAAGAGGGCTTCGATGATGGAGAAGGCTTGTGGGTGAGGAGAGTGACGGGCTGAAGGGGATTTCGAGCTTCTTTGAGAACGAGATCTCGCGGAATTCGGAGTTTGCAGCCTCGATGGCGTTGAGAGCTTTGTTTTGGCGTGGGATGCTTGTGCTGCATATTGCCAACTGCGACAGTCAGTTCTGCTTTTGAGGAGAGGTGCAGATTGGTCTTTTGAGTTTCGGCCCTATTGTACGACAGAGACATTCTAGCGGAAGAGCCACGAAATGGCTTGCATAACCTAATGATGATATGAATATTTTGATGAGCTCTGCGGCGACATTGACATACTTTTAATTGCTACAGCGACTCTGCTCCTGTCTCGACCATTCGGCGTGTTTCGCAAACTGCCAAATTGAGACTAGCCCCCCTGCACTCAGTCGAGGCGACGGAGACTCATGATTGACTTCTCGTCTCAATCGCCAAAGTACCTCGAAATCCATCAAACAGATGTCACTCATTCGTTCATTTATTCGCAACTTTTCTCTGTCAAGCTCAGAATTCAGGTCCGGCTCGAATTTCCAATTTTGTCTGCCACGTCGCAGACTTTCATCCTCGACGACTTGCATCGAAGAAGCAACATTGTCAGGATACAAGTCTTCCAAATACTATACCGTCAAGATAGGAGAAACAATTCGAAACACATACAGAATCCGAGTCAAGCTCGGGTATGGTAGACATTCGACGACTTGGCTATGTACTAACGTACAGTATGTCAAGTGCCCAGTTTTGATATAATCATTACCTTTATTGATATTTATGATGTGCAGAAATTCGTTCAAGGTCCTGAAGATATTGACAGCCAATGATGATGTCTGTCGAGAGGCGCAAGTCTTGAAGCATTTACGAGATAGTGCCCCGAAATCACAAAATCCAGGCAAATACTGCGTTCGTCGTGCAGAGGATATCTTCGTCATTCCTGGTACGGATGGCAACAAGCATCAATGCTTCGTTTTCGCGCTGCTGGGACCGAACCTTCTCGAATTTGCATCGCAGAGAAAGAAGAACTCAGGAAATATCTTCCATATCGATGGAGTACGCTGGATGACCAATTACTTCTTGCATGCCTTGGACTTCTTGCATGCGCATGGAGTCGTGCATACAGGTAGCTCCAAGAATCCGAGCTCGATGGGCCTTGAACATTCTGCTAACACTTCAAGAACAGATCTCAAACTGGACAACATCCAGCTGACACTTCCTGACAACGAAAAGGCAATTCTCGACGCCTTCGTTTCTGCTGCTGATGCCGATATTATGAGCAAAACCAAAATGAATGCTGAAGGGGCGCCAATGTACGCGTCTCGCGAAATGTTTCAAGATGAGCTCACCTTCCCCATTCTCTGCGATCTAGGATCAGCAAAACTTGGGAAGCCGCCACATACAGGTTTAGTGCAGGCACTGCCGTATCGAGCACCGGAAGTCATGCTGGGAGCGAATTGGGATTCCAAGATCGATATATGGAGTCTAGGTGTTTTGGTCAGTTCACTATCCTACATCCTTCTTACGCGTAGGACTATTATTGACGATCATTTGTGCATTTTAGATCTGGGAACTTGTTCTTGGAGAACGACTTTTCGGAGAGAAATCGCAAGAAACTTCGCTCGAACTGATGTTGCGCTATCTGGGTCCTCCGCCTGACGGATTTCTCCAGCGTTGTTCTCGGCGGGAGGAGTACTTTGATAGTAACGGTGAGTGGCTGTCGCGGCGACTGAAACTGCAGAGTCTGGCGTGGCTGACAGGTTCTCTCAGGTCATTGGAGGCACGGCAAGATAGAGCGTATGGGCTTGGAAGATCGAGTGGAGATGACGATGGATATGCCGCTCTTCTTTGATTTCCTGCGCAGTATGCTGAGGTGGGATCCACGCGAGCGGCTTTCAGCATCGGAGTTGTTGAAGCATCCTTGGCTGCAACTCTAGTTGCTGGATGTGGCCCCATGTGACTTGCCCTTCGTAGATCGGCATGCTGCTGGTATATGTCATTTTACTCTGATCGATGTACCGGAAAACAACGATCTAGCATTTCTGCTTGTGTTTCGTTGCAACTTCGATGTTGACATCTTGGCGGACTTGCCAACATTATGCAGTGTCTTCAAAGTGTACACTGCATTTGACTGCACGTTGTGCGGCCCAGCAGTTGCAAGGTGATCTTCCCTGCTGACAAACACGAGACAACGATGCATACATGTGCATGCAAATACTTTCCGTGATCTTTCACAGGAGCAAATTGTGCAAGTGCAAGTGGTTTTGGCCATTGGAAAGCACCGGACTTGGCAGGGGCCCGTTCCGAAAGAACGACTTGAACCTCGTACGATACGGGGGCCAAATCTCAACGAAGGGAAAGGTCATCAAAATCGAAAAGTCCTAAACACCACGACAGCATCGCGACACCATCAAACGAGGTCTACGCATGATGAGGTAACCTGCTGCTCGCCTTGCCTTTCAGTCACTCATTCACAACAACATTGAACCCGACGCCCGAAAACTTCCGCCAAGCCCAAACAACCACTACAAGAACTGTTTCACAACAACAACCGCACTTGAAAGAGCATTATCTCAAGATGCCTTCTCAAGCCACAATTTCCGTCACAGTCCTCCTGTTGGCAATCTTTTCAGGCATCTACTTCCTCCTCGATTCTCAACTCGAAAAGTTCTACATCTTCAATCCACCGCAACTCCATGCGATCGCCCAACAAGCCATTTCCGAACACGGCAACAACACCGAAGGCATCGTCACCAGCATTATCAGCCAATTATCTGCAATCGAAAGCGTTAAATCCCATCTGAACCTCGAACAAGAATGGATTTTCAATAATGCCGGTGGAGCCATGGGTGCGATGTACATTATCCACGCCAGTGAGTTATCCCTTTGAAACCATGAAGCCTTCATCGTAGAGTCTGGTAGCTAATCACAGTCATATTTCTAAGGTATAACCGAATACCTCATCATCTTCGGCACCTCAATCGGAACCGAAGGCCACACAGGCCGCCACACCGCAGATGACTACTTCCACATTCTCACTGGAACCCAACTTGCCTATGACCCTTCTAACAAGCCCTTTGAAGCCGAAGTCTACCCGCCTGGAAGTGTGCACCATCTTCGCAGAGGTGAAGTCAAGCAGTATAAAATGGACTCGTCGTGTTTTGCGCTTGAGTATGCGAGAGGTTGGATTCCACCAATGTTGGGCTTTGGGTATGCGGATACGTTCAGCAGTACATTGGATTTCCCGACTTTGTGGAGGACGACGGTTGTGACGGGAAGGGAGATGATTGGGAATCTGCTTAAGTTTAAGTTGTAATTTGGGGGAATAGCAATAGAGGCAGTGGTGACGAGCTGAGAGAAGGAAATGTAAGATGTTTGACAAAATGCGTGTCAATTCGCGCGCACGCTATGCCAGAGGCTTAGAAACTCGTTTACAGATGAGGTCCCTGTGACGCCACACATGGCGATATGCATATGTACAGCATGTTTTCCTGTTTCCTCTCCTCAAGAACAACTTGATTCGGTCGCCGTCCACCTCCACTTCAAATACGGGATTCTAGCTCCATCATTATCATCCCTTCTCGTAGCCGATTTCGAGGTCAAGCCCTACCGCCTCCCTCTCGCCCTCCCATTGCCACACTCTCGCTTATGCAATGGCTCATCCGGCCAGGTCCAGCCTCTGATTCTCTTGCTGACCCTCTTATCCTGCTGATTGACCTTAGGCATCCAGTCGTCTCTCGGCAGATGATGTCGCCTCGTCAACGCAGTCGGTCCTCCGACCTCCAACTTCCAGTGGAACTGCCCCGGAAAAGGTTGCTCTTTCGCAAGCATGTGCAAATACCAGAGAGCAAGATCCGCAGTCATGGTCAACGGTAGTGCGGAGCCATCGATATTTGGGTTAGGTGAAGCGGAAGCGGAGATCTGTACTGAGGGGCCAATCTCGAGATAGCCGAATAGAGGAATGTTTGGGTTGGAGTTGTTGTCGATGTCTGTAGTGGATGAGGCAGGAGGACCTCCGGCTCGAACGCAGACGAGTTCGATCTCCGTCATGATGAACCCGTATCGCGTGCCGTGTTCGCGCATGAAGCGATGAAGATGTGAAAGATGTTCGAGGTACTTGATCTTGTCAATTGGTGAACCGTTGCGGTAGCCAGAGTTCCACTGATCGTAGGACTTGACAATACCGACGACACGGCCTCGGCCGTCTCCATATATCGTCTTCTCGCCGTCAGACTGGTAGTTGGCGACGAATTCGGGCTGTTGACGGGCACCTGGACCGGATCGTAGAGCTCGCATGGCGATGTGCTTATCACCCTGCGCTACTTTGAGAGCAGCGTTGACTTTGACTGCGTGGTGCATGGCGCAAAGCTCAGCAAGTTGAGCCGGTGTCTCTGGCGAGAGGTTGACTTGGCCTGGTCTTGGGAGAGCTCTCATGGACACGTCAATCTTAAGGAGATCGAGAAGACCGGGAATAGACGAGATGTTGTCCACGGTGAAGTCGGTCCATGGTCTGACATTTCGGATATCGAACCAGAAGTGATTGACTTGATTCGTGTCGGCTTTGGTGATTTTCTTGATGAGCGATGGAGCCGGATTAGGTTCGGTCAGGTAGTCCAGGACAGTTGAGGTAGGGCTGGGAACATCAGATGGAACAGGCACCTCGGCCTCGACAGATAGCCGGGAAGGCCTGGCAGGCGGACTTGCTGTTCGGCGTTGGTTGGGATAAGATTGCATCTGTCCATTCGGCGCAACGATGGGAGCGAGGAAGCTCATTGCAGTCGGTGGTCTTGAGGCAGGCAGAGAGACGGGCAATGGCTGCGCGCTCGGGCTTTGACGATAAGTCGGGTAGCCATATCTGCTAAGCATTGCCGCGTCGATACTGCTAGACGACATGTTCCGTGAATGTGATCGGACATTGGAAATGTGTGATGATGAGGCGGATCGCATGTTGCTCATAGAAGGCCGGCTAATGCCGAGAGGGTTGGACAACGATGTCGGCTGTGGAGATACAGAGACGGTTCTCGCATGAGCATATGGACTGGTTGATCTCCGATCCACAGAAGGGTGTGGCAAAGCCGGGCCAAACTGATGGCCATAGGGATTGACTGGCAAGGAAGATGTTCGGTGATGTGAATGAAATGCCGAGGAGCGGCTGTAGCTGGGCTCAATGACCTGGTCTTGGTATCTCGGTTTTGGAAGTAGTCTTGAACCATTCTCGCGAATGATACCAGGTGATCGAGGTGGTGTGGTGGCCGCTGTCAAGGTCGTCTGTGGAGACCAATCTTGTGGGAAATATGTGCCATCGGTGCTAGCACTGCCACCGGGGCAGGGCAAGTCATCGTAGCCACAGATCTGTATTTCTGAAGGAGGTGTAACGTGTCGAAAATCCATTTTGGTCGTAGCGGGCTTCCAGAGCCGTGTTTGAGATGCCGTATCAGCGTATGCTATTAGATAGTAATTAGGTAGACTAGCATGGGTAGGAGACCAGCTCCGAGCGAATGCCAATAACAAAGTCGCACAAAGGAAAGAGAAGGATAAGGAGACTCGTCGAGCTCGTCACAAGCTTCAGCAGCGCAGTCGAACAGTTGGTGATTCCTGTCGGAGAAAGAGAGAAACAAGGCGCGCGGGTAAGCCAATTCCTATATGCGATGCCAGCGCGCTGAGATCCATCCATACCGAGTAGTACGGGCACAAGCATGCTCTGCAGATGCGTAGCGTCATTCGCGAGCATGAAACGAACCTTGAAAGCAGTGTAGCGTACATCCGTGCTTCCGCCTAGCATACTACCTGTGGACCATTCTCGCGTCTTGGCCGCTCCGGCAGTGGTCTCGTTGCTGGATCGAGGTCTGTGAAACGGGTCGAGCCCTCGTTCGGATCGGTCTTGGTTTCACAAGAAAGCGGTCTGCTGAGCGGCATACCCAGATATCATCATGGCTATCGTGAATGAACGAAGACGACTGGCTGCATTGTTGCTGTTGCTAACTTTGGCTCACAGGCAAACGCTTGAGAGAGCGGTTAGCAAGATGAAACATTTCCACATGCCCCGTCGAAGGCAATGCAGCGGCCCGCACAGCTCCACTGATGGGGTTTGTTGTGGGCGTGGGCGGTTAGCGAAAGGAAGAGGTTGGAGCTCGGCGGGTGAAGAGCGCGTAGCAAAGCAGGAGCGGCTTCTTGCCAATGATTGGACGGCCACCCGAGGCTTGCTCGCAAACTTCGAGGTTGCATCGCATGGCATGCAACCAGCGCATCTCAAACAGCTCCTACGTGTTTCAGAGCTGGTTGACAGTGTGAGTCACCTTTGACCTCACCTCTCAATCATGCACGATGGCGTCGGGATATACAAATGTGCGAGAGTCTTCTGCGCGCTCCAGCGTCGCGTGAACGCGAAGTCCCGCGCGCACACGCGTCGGACAAACGCGCTTGCTTGCGATCTCGTGCTTGTGAAATTGTCGTAGCAAATGACCCTTGTAAGCCTCGACGGAGCATGATGTACAGACGCGCGCGAAACGGAGCATGGCGAGCATAGCCATTGTTGACCAGGTCCTACATGGAACGGCCCACGACGATCCATGAGCGTCTTGCCATCGCACGCTATCCTTTGTCAACATCCGTCCAGGCTATGCTGTATTGGCGACGAGGGAGAAGACGCACAGCCTGAGCCAGTCATGGACACTCGACAGCAGTCTGAATGCCGTGTCTTGCACTGCCCGGGGTATAGCTGTAGAGAGAACGAGAGAGTCACTTTCTGGTCAATACTGAACGTGAGTAACCGATCAGGAGAAAATGCTGTGCTCCCAGTATGGCATCCGGCTGGCGATGTGCCGATGTTGCCGTTTTAAACCCAAACCAGGAAAGCCATCAGTGATATCGGGTTCCTTGCACCACTGCTTGTGCTGTGCAGCGAGACATATCAGCTGGCGCTTATTGCAGACCGCAATTCACGTCCAGGTTTTGCGTCAATCTTTGGCCCTCGTCTCACCTGGACAGTCGCCCGATCTCATTCGGCGGTTCCATTCCGTCGTGACGCTTCGTCCACGTCTTGTCGTCTCATATCGTGGCCTACAGTACCGCCCGAGTCCCGTGGCGCCTTTCACACGCCACTCGGGGGCACTTCAATTGAAGCGTCTGCGGAAGAGTAACAGATGAGCTTCGCCATCATGTAGGTTGTGAGTTTGTGCAGTCTTGCGCAATATATAGCACTTCCCGTGTCGATGACAGATTGTGTGTATGTACTTTGTAGTGTTGGCAAGAGTGCTTTCGAGCGTTCCTGCGCTTCTGCGCTCCGCCGACAGCCGAAAAGCTTGGCGCGACTGGATTGCATATGTCATCCTGGTGCCTTCCAGAACATTTGCCTCTGCAGGTCAGTATCTCATATGTTCGCCATTCACATCGTTCACGTGTGCTGATAATCTGAATAGAAGCGCGTCTCCGCGAGCTGATCGATTTATGGCCTCACGACTCGAAATCAACACCACAACGCCACGATGACTGAGTCTCCGATACTTTCACTGAAGTGGACTGGACAGTACACGGTTTCGGCGCCGGTTTCTGGGCAGACGTTGTCTGGCGACAAGATACTGCTACCTCCATCGGCGCTTGAGCAGCTACTGAGTGCCTCATCGAATGCTGCAGCAGAGAATGCGCGACGAGATCTCCCGCAATATGATCCATACAACTCCTCGACTTATTCGGCTTATCGGCAGGCCGAGTCACAATATCAGGACCAACGCCAACAACTCCCATATCCGCTGACGTTTCGACTTGTAAATCCCGAGAATGATCGTGTCGTGTACGCTGGCATTCGCGAGTTCTCTGCCGAAGAAGGACACGTCGTTCTGAGTCCGTTCCTTCATGAGACCCTAGGCATTCCTGTGACGCCGACTAAGCATGGCAAGGAGATGGAAGTCGATGAGGCGGACGACATGGGACAAAGTGGCGCTTCGGGGCCCACGATCACGATCCACGCACGACAATTGCCCAAAGGCACATTCGTGAAGTTGCGACCTCTAGAACCTGGATACGATCCTGAGGACTGGAAAGCGTTATTGGAACAGCACCTAAGAACAAGTTATACAACCATGACGAACGGCGAGGTTTTGATCGTCCCGGGAGGACGGGGAACCGGGGGAAAGAAAGAGGAATACAGATTTCTGGTCGACGGCTTCAAGCCGGACGTCGATGGCATTTGCGTGGTCGATACTGATCTCGAGGTAGACATAGAGGCGTTGAATGAAGAGCAGGCTCGAGAAACGATGAAGCGTATAGCAGCAAAGATGGCGAAACAACCAGGCACGGAACACGGCAGCTCTCCAGGTGGGGAGTTGGATCTTTTCAAAGAACAACATGGACAGGTCCTGCCGGGAGAATATGTCGACTACCAGTTACCATCATGGAACCGATCTCAAGCGTTAGAATTCGAGCTCGTGGCCGAGGACGATCAGGAGGATGTCAATATTCTGATCAATCCATTCTCTCCAACTCAAAGGTCAAAGCCGCGCATCGACGAATTCGTTTTCGCTGATCTCGACACAAGACCAAGGAAGCGGATTCGATTGGAGCCGACCAATGCAGAGCTGGAGCACGCCGAAGCATTGCAAGTATCAGTGTGGGCATTTGCACTGGAAAGTCAGAGCAACGGGCACGCCGAAGCCTCCACAGAGCCTCGCCACTTCACACTTCGTATCAAACATGCAGATGGCCCCGCCAACGTGATCGATTTGACAGAAGAAAGCGAAGAGACGCCGCCAAATGAAGGAGATGTACGATGCAAGAACTGCCTGCAGTGGGTACCTCAAGGACGACTAGTTCTCCACGAGAATTTCTGCTTGCGCAACAACATTCTTTGTCCAAAAGGCTGTGGTCAGGTCTTCCAGAAGCGCTCCCCTGAGTATGAGCAGCACTGGCATTGTTCACACGATGATTCCTTTGGCAACAGCCAGTCGTCGCGGAAGCAGCACGACACGATCACACATCCAACTGAGGTATTACGATGCAGTGATTGCAGCACAGCAGAAACGTTCCATAATTTGCCTGCTCTGGCCCGACATCGAACCACGACATGCCCAGGTAAACCTATACTATGCCGCTTCTGCCATCTTGAGGTACCTCAAGAGGGTGACCCAGATGTGCCAAGCGCAGAGGCTTTGCTGTCTGGAATGACGGTGCACGAGCTTGCCGATGGTGCACGAACAACGGAATGTCATCTGTGTCAGAAGATCGTCCGTCTTCGCGATATGGAGACTCATCTCAAGAACCATGACCTTGATCGTTTCAATCGCCAAGCTCCAGTTCCATGCCGCAACATCTACTGTGGTCGTACACTCGACACTTGCTCAAAGAACGGCGATACTCGAGCCGGCACACGGATGGGACAAGATCCCGGCAATGATGTTGGTCTGTGCAGCGTCTGCTTTGGGCCTCTCTATGTCAGTCTGCATGACCCGGAGAATAAAGCTCTACGCCGACGTATTGAACGCCGATACCTTCAACAAATCCTGACAGGCTGCGGGAAAGCTCATTGCAAGAATGAGTACTGCAAGACCGGACGAAAGAACCTCGAACTCGGTACGAATATCACGACGAAAGATGCTCTGCCAATGATCAAGCCTTTTCTTGCTGGTCTTACAGAAAGTGGAGAGGCTAGGACGCCTTTGCATTTCTGCGTAGAGCCAAGTAGCCAGAAGAAGAGAAATCTCGCCGACATGCTGGCCGCTGAGGATGGCGGCCCGACTGGTAAGGGCGGATACAGTTTCGAATGGTGCCTAGGTGCACTTGAGGCTGAGGGCGGAGATCTTGATGCTGCAAGGATGTGGTTGAAGAACTGGGCACTGGCCAGGGCAGAGGAGAGGAGGTGATTAATTGTTACCTTTCCCTCACAAAGCACTTCCGATATCGTAATGCTGGTCGGTAGCGCAAATGTGGTATGCCTTGGAGAGCAAAGTACATGAAGCTCTAGGCAACCGGAAGACCACCTCTACTACAGGATGCTTTCGTAGACGCTGCGGCTCTTATCCGGGTTACACAACATGAAGCTAGACTGGTCACATGTGGCGGAGCATATAGCCACCTCGTCAGCTCATCAGCAGCCTTGATTGCGCCACTACTGTTCACGATGCAAATCACTTGTCGTCCAGCCCACTTCAGGGCGCCGCCACGATTGAAAATCGTCAAGTACTTTTTGCATTGCACGCCAAGCACAGCAAGCCGCCGGTGTGAAGGGGCCCCCAGGTCCCTGCAAGAGAGGCCGTGAGATGGCTCAGCTTCAGTCATGTGGCTCGCGGAGCCATCAGCTATGCCCCTCAACGTGCTTTGCTGTCTGCATTTCGTCCTACTAGGCAGTGCCTTCATTTGGTGTTAAAGTTTTCCGACAGAACACAATAGGCGGAAATTTCCTCATCAAAACCCACTGGCGTCACGAAGACCCTCTCCGCACAGCGCATTCTGCAGTCATTCCGGACCATGGAAGCTCCGGAGTTCAGTGCGACAGCTCCGCCGGACACAGAACACCTCATGAGCATACTATCGGATGAACCACGGCTTGATCAAGCGAATCTGCCTCCCACAGCAGTCGATCAGAGCATCTACACTCCACTCCAAGATGCTAGACGCCAGATTCGTCTTCTAAAGTGGCGCGCGGACTCGGATCCTAGTGGTGTGCATGACTTGCAGACCTCCGTCTGGGACATCGATGCAGCTCCAGCTTACATTGCCATCTCATATACTTGGGGACCAACAGTCAATCGTCCCATCGTTATTGATGGCATCTCAACGTCAGTGCGGCACAATGCTTATTATGCGCTCTGGCAGGTTCGACAGCTTCAGCCTCACTGCCATGTCTGGATCGATTCCATTTGCATAAATCAGCAGGACGATGAAGAGAAGAGCGCTCAGGTGGCATCGATCTTTGACATTTTCAAGAGAGCTCTGCAGGTTGTTGCTTGCCTTGGGGAACATGCAGAGGACAGTGACTTCTTGTTTGCGACTGCAAAGGCACAGGAGCCACATCTTCTCGCGTTGCGGGCGCGGGGTCCGACATTTCTTGGTTGGATTGTTTCGAAAAACTATGAGCAATTCTCCAAAGTTGTGAAGCTCGACAGGCCAGCCTATCAACGCTTCATTTCTGCTTGTTTGCGACTCTGCTCCCGGGCATATTGGCAAAGACTCTGGGTCGTTCAGGAACTAGCAGCTGCGCGTGAAGGTGTCCTGTTCGCATGTGGAGTTCACACTCTTGGCTCGAAGCTGTTATACAATGTATGGACAATACTATGGAAAGCTACGGCCCGGGCCCGGTTGAACGAGGCATTGGAGCTGGGATACGACCCGTCAAAGATCAACATTCATACGATGCACTCCAATATGAGGGCTATTCTCATCAAGGCTCTTTCTCAACCACATAAGAGGAGCCGGCAAAGTCTGGGTACAGAATTACACTCCTCAGTGTTCATGCTCTGTGCAGATGTTCGCGACCGACTGTTTGGAATACTTACCACGACAAATTGGAGTTTCACTGGGTGCGCGCCCATCACGCCAGATTACACAAAATCAGCTTGGGAGCTTGCCGTAATGCTGACGCGAATATTGAAAGTCTCCGATTTGCAAATTGGCCTTCTTGCACTGGAAATAGATCATTGCCACGAAGGAATCAGGGCAGTGTTACAGAATCAGCGGAATGCACGTATGCCAGAGTTCGAGGATGTCGATGAACCTTGCGTCCCACTGAAGCATGAAGAGGTTACTATGTCTGCAAACTGTGCTCGCTTATACTACACAGGGGACGAATCTCTTACAGCGGACCTACGCCGGCATGGATCGCGCCGGTACGATATTGAAAAGACTGCGGAGGCCTGTTCCGAGTGCGCAGCGCATAAGGCTCGCGAAACAGTGCTGTGTGACCATGGTCAGAAAAAGTTGTACGTGGACGGAGTATTGGCAGCTTTGCTCTGTCCGGAGGCCATGCCAGGCGACATCCTCATTCATTGCAGGAAGTTTTCCTCGGCTTTGAGCTCCTTCCATGTCTGTACTGAGCACTATGCTGGGTTGGGTTGGAGCACAGTGGTCTTGGTGGTGCGTCCGAAATACAACGACATTTTGGACATAGTTGGGCAGGGGGTGTTGACCGCCAGCTTCTATATTCACGACGAGTGTTATCCGATGCCTGAATACGATCCCAAACATGCTTGGCCTTGTCAAGAAAGCGAGCATCGCAGATTTTGGGCAGATGTGTCACTCAGACTCACGGCTGAGGAGTTAATGCTTTGGGTGGCACAGGACTTGCAGCGAGCAGAAGTCGGGCCTTTCAGTTTTCCATTTCAGAGATACAACACCGATGCTCGCCTGAAGCGCCTTCTCACGCCACCGTGTGCTCGCCCTAGAGGCGCCGTCAGAGTTTGCAAAGCCTCCTGCTGTCACTGCCATGTCAGTCAGGAGAAGCTCTCTGGATCAATAAAAAACAAGTCCCGCGACTGAGAAGACACAAGAGGACGTTCACCAAGGCGAGCTCTCCTAGGTTTGGGATTGTTTAGACGAAGATCGGCATTATTGAAATATTCGGGCCACTCGACGGCAGCAGAATTGCTTCGCTGTCTCAGAAAATCCTCTCAATACTCGGCTTCACCCACTGCACCTCCGTGCAAGGCCTTTCCTCGATCCACTTCTTTATCTTCACCGTATCCCAACCGGCGATGTACCTCGTATCCTCTTCTAACCACTTCTCATCTTTACGGTTATCGTCCACGCGTGGCTCTTTCGCTTGCCCAAGTCGGAAAGATCGAACAAACCAGCATCTCTTAAGGTGATAAGTCCATTGCATACAAAGATTGTGTTTCGTGCAAGCCTCCTGACAGCGCTCGACGGAAGCGTGGGCGGCTTGATATTTCGGTGGCTCGAAGCCGTCCCAGTCGGCGTTGTCCCAGTCTTTGCGGATGCTGGGCGACTGAAAACTCTCGTAGAAGGATGTTGCGAGATCGCGGTATAGGAGAGGTCGCTGATCATCAGATGTCAGTTTTAACAGCTTAGGAACGATAATCACAAGTCTCGGCAGAAGACCACATACCTCCATACTCCTCTCCCGCCACTCCCACCTCCACAACCTCTCCGCGGTGTCATCCTTCGGCTTATGCATACTCAGCACGGGCTGACACCAATACAGCTCCGAAAATGGCACCCCATGCGGCGGATGTGGATTGAACATCGGCCACAGCCCTTCCAATTTGACAGCCTCTTCCCACAATGCCCAGCCCAAGATGCTATCGCCGCAACAATTCACCAACGTCTCATGCCAGTGCTTTTCAGCCAACTTCGAACCACGATACTTCATGTTTCTCCAAGTATAGTCGTACTGCACGAGCTTCTGCATCGCAGCGCGAGAGAGGATGAATCCCGGTCCTCCGTTCGCAAACCACATCCCGTCTCGTCCGGGAGAAGGCGATCCGAAGTAATGCGGTATGTTCGGGTTAAAGTGTTCCAGTAAACGAAACAAGGTATCCCATACGATATATGTGTCGCCTTCGAAGAACACATACCACTTTTTGTCGGGACTCATCCTCCATGCTCGACTGACATCAGGCAGAAACTTGAATTTGTCCGTCTCCCAACCTGGGAGTTTGCTCTCATCTGCTTCATCGAGGGTGCCGTTGATGACATACTGTTTCAGGCGACGATAGGGCAGAGTCTGGTCGTCGCTGTCGATCAATGTCTGTGGTATATCCGCGATCGTATCGATGACAGTTCGGCCGGCGACCTCTTCATTCATATCGGAGAAGATGAGGAGATTGTCAAGACACGCGGCCGAGCTGTTCAATTGTTCTCGCACGCGATGCATTGCTCCACGGCCAGATTTCAACACGGGCTGAATATGTTCTAGTTTCTCCTTGGGGAAGAACTTGCAAAGCTCTTCGACATGAGCGTTCTTTGCTGTCCCTTTTGTGACATGTCGGAATGCGGATTTCGATTTCCATTGGAAGAACTCGTTGTCGTCGTCGTAGGCTTGGTCGACGCTCGTTTGTTGTTGGTGGAGAAGTCGAGATTGGCTATATGGTGACGATGAAAGAAAGAAGAGCACCAGACACCCGAGGATTGTGGTCGCCAGCAGAGTCTGCCATATTGTTCGTTGCATAGCTCGATATTGTGGCCTCTGGTCAATCGCTAGCCGCGCACAGTTTTCTCCGAAATCTTCTGTGGTTCACTTTCGTCGTCATCGTGCGATGCTGTCCATGCCGGCATCAACTGATTTTGTCGCAACGGTTCAGCATGTGAAGTTGGAATCGATGAGAAATTGACGAAGTGAAGACCTGGCAGGAATCAAGTATCTGCAAAGCGGGTAGTCGCCATCATATCAAACAGGCGTTGCGCCTACTCTTCTTCCAAGTTTTGCATCAGCACGCGTCAGTGTTCCGCTACGCATCCTGAAGGACGGAGGGCGCGTTTGTGATTCGAACTTTGTTAGCAGTTGCGACAAATTATAGTTGCATGCCACCATCTTATTTGACCAAGCCTATGCCGTGGCATGCTTAATGTCAGTTGCACAGAAAGTGACATGTGGCGGTCGCAATGCATGCGTAACATATGCCGTGAGTTCCGTCAGAGATCCATCTGCCTTGTTTCAGTGCGCGCTCGGCACTTGCTCCGAAGTCTGAAGTGGCGTTTGATTTTTGTACTTCTCATTATGCTTATCGCACTCTCGGCAACACTTCACTTTGATCGCATCCACCACGCCAGACCTCCGACTGTCAGAGCAACAGCTGGTACAAGCGTTTTCGCCATATTCCACATGATGATTCCACCGAAGTGATCGATGATCTTTGCGGTTCGACGACCAAAATCTTCCGTAGAATTGACTTGAGGAAATGCCCATTCTGGTTTCTCGACGTCCAAGAAATTACAAAGAGGTTTCCCTGTTCCACTCAAGTTAGCAAGGTCTGGAACACTTCTGGTCGCGTATAGCATGCCATGCAAGGTAAAGCTAGCAAGAAGAGGAGGAAACTTACATCCTTCCTTAACATTCATGACCAACAACCTCTCCTTCGGCACCAGCCTTTGAATCTCCTCATTATAGCTTGTATAATACTTGACACTATCCTCATTCGTCCCGTTCTCCAAGTCCCTCATCAAAATTCCAATCAAATCATACCACTTCACCACCCTATTGAAATATCCTTCACCCAACTCATCCCTCGGCGCAAATGCCCATTTAACAAACTTTCCCCAGAACGTCGCTGGTGGTCTCATAGCAAGTGCATACTGCCCAATTGTACACTGATACGACTTGACCCATGCCTCTGGACTATCGCGCACTGTCAAGATGACTTTCGCTTCGGGATAGGCTTCCAGAAGTTCGCGGTAGAAGATCACAGTGGGGGTATCAGTGGTCGCCATGCAGTGGCCCAGAAGTTGATCCCAGTCTTTGCGTGTGAAAGGCTTCTTGTGGGTGCCGGAAGGGTCGTATTTGGCGTCGAGAGCGTCGTTCCACATTTCGGCGTCGCGGGGATTTTCATTGAGAATCGCTGCATAGTGGTAGACGTCGGAGTAGCCTAGATCAAGGAGGGCTTGGCGGAGGGCTGGTGGCCCGATCGTTAGCATGAGTCGTCCATTGACGAATTCTTTCAGGTCCGCTCTGGTCGTATCTATACCAATTACCAAGATGTGGTGGGGGAGGTAGACTCACAAGCCGTGCCGGTACGCGAGAGGCCGAGACATAGGATTTTAAGAGGAACAACACGAGAGCACTGTCGCCGATCGATATTGGTTGTGTGTTGCATGGCTTCGATGTCCCCAACGATTGCGCGTCGCGGAGGCGGTTGCACAGCATCGCTCTTCTCAACTGTGGACTGGGACATGGCGGCTCTCGTTGGATCTATTGTGATTGCTGAGGTCAGTGATTTAGAGGTAGCACAAACTTCTGTTCAGCTGTCGGTCCTGGATGTCGTGGGAAGACCGAACGCAACAACTGCGCAGCAATGAATTTGGAGACAATAGACTTGCCAGTAGATCGGAACACTTTCACCTATATGTATGAGCCTTTCAGCTGAGAGCGCAGATCTGTGTGGGATCACACGTTAATGTGTTCACCGTAGCACTAGGAATCAGCTTTCAGCCATAGAAGCGAAGGATGAATAAAGTTGGGGGAGAGCCAAATGCAGTCAATTGCGGCGCTGTAGTTGTAGATCTTCTCTCCGGATCACAAACGGGTTGCCGCAAGCAGTATGCCACTACATTGACCAGGCACTTCCGCATTTATAGTGTTGATCGGTACCCAGCTTTCTACCTTCACATTGGTTGTCCATGTGCTGAAGCCCGTTGATTGTTTCAAAAGTTCATGTCCGAGTTGCGCTTATTCATACGGCGTCCTGCGCTTGTGATCAGGCGGCTTATTTCCATGCAAGCCAGCTGCCTCATCAGACCACCAGCCATGGCAAATGGGGGCTTTGAGTTAAGCCGAAGGTTCGAAAGCCGCAGCAAGAACTTGTTTCTTGTCGTTGTTCGATTCTAGACGCAGAGTCGCCTGCTCTCCTCTCCGTCGAGTTGCTCACCTTGGAGCTGCTATTTGCACGAAAGTTCTAATGCACGAGCAGCTATCTTTCTCTAGTGGAGATGCTCGATCGCGCGCTGTGCTTGCGTAGCAGGAGCCACGAGTTCGTGTTCCCCAGCTGGCGCCGAGCTGTTGAGCTAAAGGTCCAGCCAAACAAGCCTCTATTCCAGAGTAGCTAAACTGACTTGTCCGTCTGACAGCTCTTCTCATACGAGGCCAGCTGCTGGTGTTGAGTTGTGCGATTTGCTCATTCTGCTTTGCCGCCTCCAGCAACGACCTGTACCACAAGGAACAAGGCAATTGCCCACCAGTATCTGTGACTAGTCAGCATGGGAACAACATGTTTCTGATAGTACCACTCACTTCTGTAAGAATGATTTCTCCGGTTCTTTGCCCTCAACCTCACCATCGGCCGTCACAACAATCGGCTTGTTGAGCGCAGGCTTCGGGCCCGTCTTGATCTTGATCACCTCCACATTCAGATCTTTCACAGTATTTCTTCCCTTGCCTTGGCTCACTGGCTCCGATGTTTTGAACCCGAGATGATAGAGCTCTCCATCCTGTCTGACGTGCAGCTGCAGCTTCTTTGACTTGGCGGGTGCGAAGTTCGAGGCGGACGTAGCAACTGCGGACCAGTCTCCTGAGTCGTGGTAGAAGCCTACGCGCACAACGTCGTCGTCTGTGGGTATCGTTGGCGGCGTATAGCTCTTGATGGAGGCATTGTTCGAGGTGTACGACACGGTTGCTAGCGGTTGAGGCTTGTCTGCGGAGGACGGCCAGGCGAAGACCTTGACCTCTCGCTCAGCTTCGACAGCAGCGGCGAGGGAGACGATGAAGGTCAGCAGGACGCTGAGAACGGTGGCGGCGCGCATGGTGGTGGAGGCCTGCGGTATGGCAGAGGGCAGCATCTCCAGGCAACAATCACAACCACAACCACAACCACGAGCTGTTCGGGAATGCCAAGACCGCGGGAAGATTGAGCCGCGCTCGCCTGGGACAATTTCTTTCTCCTCGCGCTCCGCCAGTTCACCGCGCAGCTTCGCGTCCCCAGCGCACCGACGATCATCCACGACGTCGCCTATCAGCCTGCTGCCGGTGGAGATGGCTGCGTGCCACTACGAGCGGCCATCGTCTTCGCTCCGCAGGCCAACTGGCCCCCGCGTCCCCACTATGATGTAGCTCTCCTTCACCGTCAGCAGGTCAGGGTCTCCCAGGTCGATTTTCGCGGTGAGAGGTCGAGCAGGCAGAGCTTGACCGGGCCATTCGCAGGAAGCTCAACGAAACTTCTCCTACATCACCACTTTCCATTTCTTCTTGCCTCCTACCTCTCTGTAACGACCAGGTTTTCCTTCCGTTACAGCCCAATTGGCATCAGAAATAGCCCGACGATAACCTCAAAACACTTTTCAAGCAAGGGATCCCTCAGAGCCACTTCATTGGGAGCTACAATAAATCCACCGTCAAGATGGCGACTCCAGGAGGACTTCCATACCGCAACCCGTCACGGCAGCAGTCGCGCCAGATGTCCGTCGACCCGCACAATGAACTCCGCCCGGAGCAGAACCACTATATCGGTATCGATGTCGGAACCGGTAGTGCGCGAGCATGTATCATGAACGACAAGGGCGATATCGTCGGTTTGGCAAGCGAGAACATTGGCCTCTGGCAGCCAGAGACTGGCTACTATGTACAGTTCCACCGAGCTATAGCAAGTCATTGGAAGAACATGCTAACCCGAACCACAGGAACAATCAACGACCAACATCTGGAAATGCATCTGCAACTCGATCCAGCGAGCTATGTCTCAGCACAACATCGATCCCAACACAGTCCGCGGTATCGGCTTCGACGCCACCTGTTCCCTCACAGTCTTCGACCGAGAGACGGACGAGCCGATTGCAGTGACCGGACCAAAGTTTGACAACGCTGATGGCAATGACCGCAACGTCATCCTATGGCTTGATCACAGACCGGTAGAAGAGACGAAGAAGATCAATGCCACAAACCACAATCTACTCAGATATGTGGGTGGCCAGATGAGCATTGAGATGGAGATTCCGAAGGTACTGTGGTTGAAGAACAACATGCCAAAGGAGCTCTTCGATCGATGCAAGTTCTATGATTTGGGCGATGCTTTGACACACATGGCAACTGGCAGCGAGGCACGAAGCTTCTGCTCAGTGGTCTGCAAGCAAGGATATGTCCCAGTTGGTGTCGACGGCAGTGTCAAGGGCTGGCAAGAGGACTTCCTCACTGAGATCGGCCTCTCAGATCTCTGCGAGGATAACTTCAAACGCATGGGAGGCGTGAACGGGGTGGTACTACCTTCCAGAACGACTTTGTGATATCTGAGCTTCTGGCTGACAATTTCGCAGAACGGTCACTACCTCACGGCTGGTGAGCTGATTGGCACCTTGTCCGAGAAGGCAGCAGCCGAGATGGGTCTCCCAGCAGGCATCGCCATCGGCAGCGGTGTGATTGACGCCTACGCCGGCTGGATCGGCACTGTTGGCGCCAAGGTCAACCTCCGAGAGGACAGCCTCGATACCACCAAGCCAAAGAACGACGTCTCCCAGGCCTTCACACGTTTGGCCGCTGTTGCCGGCACGTCGACCTGCCACTTGGCCATGTCGGAGAAGCCAGTCTTTGTCAACGGCGTGTGGGGTCCTTACAGAGACGTCCTCATTCCAGACTACTGGTTGGCCGAAGGTGGACAGTCGGCCACCGGCGAGCTTCTCAAGCACGTTGTCGAAACACACCCAGCTTTCCAAGAAGCCATGTCTCTGGCCGAGTCATTCAACACCAACATCTACGACTATCTGAACGAGCATCTCCATGAGATGAAGGAGAAGATTAATGCTCCAGCCATCTCTTACCTTGGCCGTCACTTCTTCTTCTACGGAGACTTATTCGGCAACCGTTCTCCAATCGCGGACCCAGACATGAAGGGATCTGTGATCGGTCTCTCCAACGACAAGAGCATTGACGGTCTTGCTCTGTACTACTATGGTACTATGGAGTTTATTGCTCTGCAGACCAAGCAAATCATCGAGCAGATGAACAACGCCGGGCACGTCATCTCCTCCATCTTCATGTCTGGCTCGCAATGCCAGAACCCGGTTCTCATGTCACTCATGGCCACTTCATGTGACATGCCTGTGCTGATTCCACGATATGTCCACGCCGCTGTCGTACACGGTGCTGCCATGCTTGGTGCCAAGGCCGCTTCTACAGACAAGGATGGCAAGAGTGAGCCACTATGGGACATTATGGACAGAATGAGCAAGCCTGGTAAGGCTGTCTATCCAAACAAGGACCAAGGCGAGAAGAAGCTGCTCCAGGCCAAGTATAAGGTCTTCCTCAAGCAATGCGAGGAGCAGCGGGCACACCGCAAAGACATCGATGACGCTATCTCAGGCTGGAGATAAGGTAACGCATCTCTGGAGTAAGCTGCGTGATGTGGATGAAAAGCATAACACTGCATAATCTTTCCATAGACATAGAAGGCGACGCTCGACGACGAAGCGGATGATGGACGAATTGCATGAACAAGAGCTGCGGCTCACACAGATTCAACTCTTCACAATTTCCCTCTATTCTTCCGGATACACCATCTTCCTCGTCACTCCTCCATCAACGACAATCTCCGTCCCACTCACACCCTCGTTCTCCACCAGGTACTCCACCGCCCTCCACACATCCTCCACCTTTCCTACTCTCCCCGTCAAATGCCACTGATGATCATCTTCCGTCAATCCGTCTTCCCACTTCATTCCCTCCTCATCCCCTTTCTTGCACTCATGCGCCACATTAATCCAACCCGGTAGAACAGCATTCACGCGAATATTTTGCGGCGCCAAAGATACAGATAGTGACTGTGTAAGACCAAGCAGACCGGCTTTGGTAGTAGAATAGGCTTCATGATTCGGTTCGGCCATGAAGGCTCGAGTAGAAGATATATTGATCACATTCGCAGCCGTGGCGCGAGAAGAAGTCAAAAGAGGAAGACTAGATTGAACAAGTAAGAATGGAGCAGTGAGGTTCGTTTCCAGGGCTGCAGTCCAATCTTCTAGAGTCTGATCTGCCAGAGGCGTAGCATTCGCCACGGAGGAAGTATTTGCTGCGTTATTGATGAGGACATCGAGGTGGCCTTGGAAGAAGTCGGAAGCGAGAGAGATTGCTTGTTTGATTTGGGAGGGTTGGCGGAGGTCGCAGAGGGATGAGGAGAAGGTTTGAGATTTTTGAGCTGTTTCTTGTTGTTTGGAGAGTTGGGTTGTGAAGTGTGTGAGTTCGGATTCGTTGTTGTCGATTAGGAAGACGCGGTGGCCTTTGGAGAGGAGGAGGCGTGTCAGGCCGCGGCCTATGCCTCGGGCTGCGCCTGTGATGAGGTAGTTTCTTGATGCCATTTTCTCTGACGAGTTGTTGTGGAAAGTGTATTGGACTTTCTTCCTCATGGCAGTGAAGAGAGTGCACTGGATGATGTCATTGCTGTTTGATCTCGAAGTGAATCACTTCGGCTCCAAGACTTCATCTCCTTGCCTTCTTGGCACCAACACCATTATCATCAACTGAGCTCCAGCGCACCAAATTTCACTCAGACTGGCTATATCTTGTACGAGCTCGCCCAAAGTCGAAGGTAAGAAAGCTCAGACTTGTGCAAGGTTTGACAGCTGCAAGGGTCTTCTCTCCATACCATAGCAACAACAGCCACATTAGTATTGAGTTGTATCATATGAGTTAAGAGGGGCTGTTCTGTCACCTGCGTGCCATACGATTCGGCCCGTGGTCTGATGTAGGCTGGAGCGGCGCCTCCGCTGCTTCAGCCAGCCTCTCGCACTCTAATGAAATACAGCTTCCTGATCGAGCCAAAAGCTCTCTTCTCTGCCTGCGGGGTATGGAACTGGTACCAATGCGGTGGAACTAACAGCTGTAATACAGTTCTGTCGAGAGCGTGCTGACATGCAGAGCATAGACGAGAATGAGAAGCTTTGCTTGGCCAGAGCAAGTGCCGCTCATCAGCATGCATAGCTCCTTGTATGCAGGGAATATGAACCTAGGTAATAAGGTGTATGAGTACAGCAGAGCTCACAATATAGCTACAAATCACCTTCCAATCGTCACTTCTGTTCTCCCAAGTATCTTCTACAGGCGTACCATCCCATCATGGCTCCAGTGTCAACAGCAGACCTCAACTTAGCAGCCACCAACGGCCCTCCTACCAAGATTCCCGACTCCAAAACCACAACGAATCAAGAAATCGGCTTCCTCTCACCACCAATCCTCCACTTCCCCAACAAAGTCGCAGAACGCGAATACATCAAAGGCCGTCTCGCCGGAGCCTACCGCATCTTCGGCCATTTCGGCCTGAACGAAGGTCTCGCCGGTCATATCACAGTCCGCGATCCTATTGACCCAACCACATTCTGGGTGAACCCTTTTGGCGTCGACTTCAATTTGATAAAGCGAAGTGATTTGCTTCGCGTAGATCATCAAGGCAATATTCTGGATCATGGGAAAGTCAAGGTTCTCAATCGAGCTGCGTTTTTGATTCATGGAGCGATCCATGAGGCGAGAACGGATGTTTTGTGTGCAGCGCATACGCATTCGGTTTATGGGCGGGCGTTTTGTGCGTTGGGGAAGGAGTTGGATAGGATTTCGTTGGAGCCTTGTATTTTTTATGATGTAAGTTGTGCTCATTATATCTGCTCCTATCCGCTTAAAGCTGACAGGTCGTGTGTGAAGGATCATGTTGTCTTCGAAGGAAAAGGTGTCGTTCTTGCGTCTGACGAAGGCCGAGACATCGCTGCTGCACTAGGGGACAAGAAAGCTGCTCTGCTACGGAATCATGGACTGTTGACTGTCGGACAAACAATCGAAGAGGCTGTCAATTGGTTCTATATGCTTGACAAGTGCTGTCATGTGAATCTTCTTGCCGATGCGGCTGCCAGTGGGCGTGGGACAGAGACTGTCAAGATCTCACAGGAAGAAGCAGAGTATACAAGAGGTGTTGCTGGATCGCACAAGGCTGGTTGGATGGGAGGCAATGCGATGTTTGACCTGATCGATGAGTTGACTGGGAAGAAGTATCTCGAATAGCTTGAAAGCGTTTATACATTCATCGTGCACGGGCAATGTCTATGGCCTACTTGTTGAGTCTGCCAGCTCTCTCATCACTATTCCAGAAATCGCATTGTTCTCTGCGGTAGCTGTCCTTCTCCACAACAGTGGCATTTCCTGGATTAACCAATAACTGCAGCGCTTCCGCTCCTTTGCTCGCATCATAGATAGGCCACTTCGGAGTTCCAGGCCACCTTGCAGTATTCGGGTCTCCCGTGGTTACGAAACTTGCCAGATAAGCATGATAGATATCACCCGTCACAGGATAAGCCGTCCTCTTCGACGCCCACGTATACCTTGTATCCGAAGTATGAGGGATCCCACGCCATGGCACGTACTCCAGAGGCGTGTCCGGCGTGTTGAAATGCAAACGCCAGATTGGAACACCAGCGTTCGAGACCACTTCGGCTGTTTCTCTGCTCGGGCAGATGTAAGCGTAATCAGACCAGGCTTCGGAAAGACGGTTGTATTGTGTTGAGTTTGGTGAGTTGGTGTAAGGAGAAGTCTCTGGGTAAGCGATAGGGTCTTGGTAGAGATCTTCGATAAGCGAGATATCGGTTTCGTTGAGAAAGGGACTGGTTTGGCGCATGAAATCGAGGAATTCTGTGTTGGACTCCAAGTTTCCTGGAGTGTAGTATTTGCCCTCATTGGTGACGTGGGAGGTGATTGCTGGGACACGGAAGAACGTGCCATCACGGGCAGAGACTGATCCAGGTTTCTCAAGGAGTGGACCGCCGAGAGTGGGCTGGAAGGGCCAGCTGATGTTGTGTGCGCCATCAGTGTACATCTGAGAGCTTTCAGATCGAATGATGTCAATTGGTGCGGAGCGGAGACACTTCAAAGCCTCGGTGTTGCTGGAGTTGGTTGAGCAGTTGAGAGCTCCCATAAAGCGCTTGAAGTCTGATTGGTACTGTGGAAAGCTGGAGTTGGGGAAAGCTCGAGCGGTGACGGCACCAGATTGGTGGATGACACGAGCAAAGAGCGGCTTGCCAGCATCACTGCCGTAGTTGTGGAAGTAGTGAATACCAGTCGAATGGCCTCCAGCAGATCGGCCACCAAGCGTGATTTGTTCGGGATCGCCACCGAAAGAGCTGAGGTGGTCTTGCAAGAATTTCAAGAAGTAATGCTGGTCCCGCAGTCCAAGGTTCAGAAGTCCTTCTTCCTCGAATAGCGCAGATGGAAGGAAGCCAAGAGCGCTGAGTCGGTACTGGAATGTCACAACCACGATAGGTTCTTTCGACGCAGCAGCAAAAGAGGCGCCATCAAGACTTCGAGCAGAGCCTTGAACAAAGCCGCCACCATGAATCCAGACCAAGGTCGGAAGTTTCTTCTCAAGCGGAACACCTGCTGTACGGAAGACGTTGAAGCTCAGACATGCTTCGTCTTGCTCATATGGCAGTCCTGCCGGGTCTTGCACGCAGATCTTTCCGTATGTCGTAGCGGCTCGTGTGCCATTGAATGCCGCTGGCCTGGACTCGACAGGAGTGAATCGTCGCTCGCCCACTGGCTGCTCAGCATAGTCAATGCCGAGCCAAGCATCAACGGGAGCTGGCAGCGTGTCGTTCGTCAAAGATGCATTGACTGCGAGTCCGCGGAACGCGCCATATCCTGCAAGATTGACAGTAGGTGTAGCCGAAGAAGCAAGAACTTGCTGGCCTAGGGCCAACCAAGTGGCTACTCTACGCATCGTGAATTTGAGCAAAGAAGATGGAAATGATGCCAAATTGCGGCTTGACGTTGTATATGAAAGAGGCGCAGTACTTACGGGCTCATCATGTTCCGTTGTCGGACTGAGCACTATCACGCTATCGTCGGAAGCAAGCGATAGGGAACCTATTGTGGGGTTTTAGTTCATGGCAAAGAACGAACATTGCTGGTGAGGTTTTGCCCGTAGGCGAAGTGAAGTCCCGTAAAATGGGCCGGCAAGAGGAGGCAGAATATCGGTCTGGCACAAGTGCCTCACCACCTGCGTTAGCGGCTGGGCGAATCTGGACATCTCGGATCCAGCTTCTTCAATTGTGGATTCTCGCTGTTCGCTCGTTGCGGGGACGTGTATTTGCCTGAGGTTTGTGTCATCTTGCTTAGCATTGCACCATATGGCAGACTGGCAGTTCGTGTTTCCTTTCTCCTCGGCCGAGACTTTTGAGTGACCAGCCCTTGTCAGCTTATGTAATGAACCATAATTGGCCGCGTGGTCTCTTTGCGTGAACCGTGTCTTCCTCTCATGGGAGAAACATCATATTCCTCGAGTCTGCTGTATTTGACTGCGTCAGTGTTTATCTCTTGATATACATTGGGTGCAGTACCCAACGATGATATGTGCGACAACCGACTATCACCATGGGCTGGTTGCAAGCGAGATGCCACGGCAGAATTTGGTAGCAGATGAGTCTTCTTCGAGACCAGCACGATCCACAGCGATGCCGAAGAGAGGAAGATATGATCTTGTGCTCGACGCTAGAGTCTGAGTTGGCCGCAGCCCAACCAGATCTGCGTGCATTGCGATACTGAAACAGCTCTCAAGCGTCCTAGGGCAGTCAGGTGTTCAGATCATGGCAATCCACAGGAACTTCGGTGGTAGATGATTTCGTCCTGGAAAGCACTGCTGGCGATGGCTGAGCTTTGTCCTGCAGTGACCGAGCAGCCTTGGCCTGGCTTGCCGAACTAGCACCTACCTGCCAGGAAGTCCAAGAAGTATCCCACAACGCTCGAGCTTGCACCATTTCGGCGCTTCTCTGTCAGTTTTCCAGTCGCTCTGGCTCTTGAACTGGATCAGGCAAAGGTCTTGACGCTGCGAGCCGATGGAAACTTGGACAGATCGGATCGAGACCAGTCTGCTTGAGTATTGGAAAGTAAAGCATCCACGATCCGGTGTCTTCTTGCATTGAAGCAGGAACAGCAGTCCCAAGGGTGGCATTAATGGTAGAAAAGCAATGATGGCAGTTGAAGAGAACATGGCGGCCTGTCACCCTGCTCTGCCGCGAATCTGCACTCATTCGATTTTGCGAGTTTGGCATCTTCAAGAACGCGCGCGAAATGCTCGTGCGTGGGCGTCAAACAAAGCTCCTTCTGCGAATAACGGCCTGTACGGGGCCGAAATTTGGGGTAGCCTTTGCCCCATCCCTACGGACGGCACGATGATCCGCTTGGGGAATCCTCCAGGGACAGAACATCGAGGAACTCCAACGATGGCGGAATGCTTCGGCTCAAGGCTCAAGGCTCAAATTCATCGCTGCTGGAGCGGCCACCTTCGGGTCAATGCAATAGGGTTCCTTCCTGCTGAGGACTTCACTGCTATCTCCAGAAATCTTGCCGCCACTGTGCCGCGAGAGGTAGCATCTCCAGATTGGAAGGAGCGCGTATTCGGATGATGGCAACCCGATGCCAGTTGCTCAAGCATATATGCTAGACTTGGCATCGCTCCTTTCGAGATGACATTGGCGTTTCTTTGATAGGTTGAGCCGATCCGCTGTATGCCTATCGCTGCTCCCAAACGAATGCAACGATGCCCTGCAGAAGGATGGAATAGCTGAAGAGCGTCCTGTGCCGGTAAGATCTGGTCCCATCTCGCCATATTTCAGGGACTTCCTCACGAAGAATTTGCAGAAGCGGCAAAACCTCGCAACGAAGTCTTTGCGGTCGACCTGGAGCAGTTCGCGGCGTGGCTGCCACGCACCGCACAGGCCGTCTTGTCTGCAACAAGCATGCACTCGGCAGTGACCAAGCAATGGTGCATGCGAGCGTTACATTCCACTGCAAAATGCTTCGCTTTGCTTGATCCGCAATCCGCCTTGGCAACCAATCACAGCATCGGTGACCTAATCAATGTTCCTTCCTCCTCGGACGCCTTCACTTTTTCGTCAACCTGCGATCAGCTTCGATCGGCTCAGTCGCAGATCCTGCATTCAGCAACAATCTGTCGCGTGAAAAAGCGACACGAGCTTCCTTCCGCGCTGCCGGATCGTCGCAGATGGCCGTGAAGGTACCGCAATAGTGACACCCACTGCGTGCAACCGAGTCTGCACTTCTGATAAGTATCTCATTTCACTCCTCTCGCGCTTGTCTCCTTGTCTTTCTTCGCGACCAAGACACGTCCACCTTGCATCCAACGCTAGCAGCCATGAATCACGAAGACGGCGCAGCGGAGCTGCACGCCACTCTTCAGCAGACGTCCGGCAGGAACTCCATCAGCGCTACCACCGGAGGGAGAGCCGCCTCGGTTGACATGACTGGCGCGAAGCTTCCAGTCGTGGGACACGAGAAAGCGCCTGCTGTTGATGCCGAACATCAGCACGAGCAGAGTCCAGATGATGCCGAGCCCAATGAATACGAGAAGCAGACTCTGCGACATATTGGGGACAAGTTTCCAGCTTCGGCATACCTGATCGCCGCGGTGGAGTTGTGCGAACGCTTTACATGTAGGTCATTCTGACGATCTTCACACAACACAAGCTCCATGTAGCAAGTTCTGGGAGCGTAGACATAGCGCTAATTATGCTACAGACTACGGCTGTCAAGGACTCTTCCAGAACTATATCAACAACAGACCAGGAGGCCAGGATGGTCCACGTGGGCTGGGTCTCGGCCATGCTGGAGCCACAGGTCTGAACCTCTTCTTCCAATTCTTCTGCTACGTGACACCTATTATCGGTGCTATTATCTCCGATCAGTATCTCGGGAAGTACAAGACCATTGTCATCTTTGCTGGCGTATACTGGTGCGGACTGGTGATCCTATGGACCACGGCATTGCCCGCATCGATCGAGGGTGGGCATGCGCTAGGAGGATACGTGACTGCTCTTGTGTACGACAATAACCATCTCTGAAAGCGAGTGCAGTATGCTGACCTTGATATTGTAGTGTGATCGCGTTTGGTACAGGAGGTATCAAGTCCAACATTGCTCCTCTAATCGCCGACCAATACACCCGACGTCTCATGGCCATTAAAACTTTGCCAAGCGGAGAGCGAGTGGTTATTGACCCGGCCATAACCTACCAACGGATCTACATGATGTTCTACGGCTGCATCAACATTGGCTGTCTCTCGCTACTTGCAACACCATTCATGGAGAAGTACGAAGGCTTCTGGACTGCATACCTGATGTGCTTCTTCATGTTCTGCGTCGGAGTGGCCGTGCTGGTCTTTTGTCGTGGACGATACATCGACAGACCACCTCAGGGATCGATCATTACCGATGCATTTAAAGCTATTGGCATCATGATCGTCAATCGCAACACTAGCGCTGCCAAACGAAGTTGGCGTGAAGCAAATGGGAAGACGAAGCCAGTCGCATGGAACGATCATTTTATCGACGAGCTCAAGCGGGCCTTGCGTGCGTGCAAGGTCTTTTGCTTCTATCCAGTATTCTGGGTGATATACGGGTAAGATTGGTCACGGCAAGGCATCTTCACTTCGCGAAGAACTTCGTCTCAGACATTACGAGATCTTCCACTAATTGCTTTTGGCTCTAGTCAATTTTCATCAAATTTTGTCAGCCAAGCGGCACAAATGGAGGGCCACGTACGAAACGGTTGAGTCTGAGTTGGTCGTTATATTTCTGACCAGATTCCCAGGGCATGCCAAACGATCTGATGCAAAATTTCGATCCAAGTAAGTCGATTAACCGTGGATGCCTCTGAATGCAACTACCTCTGAGTGCGACCGCAGGTCGCTAAGCCAGTCAGCAAAGCTTTCCATGGGTCGAGAGCCAATCTGGTTAGGCGCTTGCACTCAGAGGTCGTTGCATTCAGAGGTATCCACGGGTACATTTCCCGGGGCCATTGACACGCCTTCAAACGACGAATCATGTCCAGATTCCAGAATAAAATAATGCTGACTGCTTCCAGTTTCAATCATCGTCTTCATTCCCATCCTCGATCGCTTTGTCTACCCAGCGCTTCGCAAGATGCACATCGAGCTGAAGCCAATCGCACGAATCTGCATTGGATTCGTCTTGGCTTCGCTCTGTGTGGCGTACGCGGCCATCGTGCAACATCTGATCTACTCCTCTGGGCCTTGCTACGGTAATCCGGGACACTGTCCAGCCGGCATGGATGGAGAAACACCACTTCCCAACCACCTGCACATTGCTGTGCAAACTCCAGCTTACGTTTTCATCGGCCTTGCTGAGATCTTCATTTCCGTCACTGGTCTTGAGTATGCCTACACCAAAGCTCCTCCATCGATGAAATCGTTCGTGCAGTCGCTGTACCTCTTCACGAACGCCATCGGATCCGCCCTTGGCGAGGCCCTGGTTCCTGCTACGGGAGATCCAGCGATCATGTGGATGTACACAGGCATCTCAGTGGCTTCATTCATCACTGCAATTGTTGTCTGGATCATATTCCATCACTATGACCGAGAGGAGACCGCGATGAATGAGCTTGACGCTCGTGCTTATTCGGAGAAGACGGATCCTGCGAGTGAGACTGCTAGTGTGGCGGATCGACCTGCGACCCAGCCGAATGAGAAGATATGATGAGATAGACGACGAATAGTAGGATGATGCTCCTCAATCGAAGGAGTCAGCTGCAATGTCAGCTATTGGACCAATTGAATTACCTTTCACGTGCCTCACGTTATTCAGCTCAACAAGTGAATGATCGATCAGTCGGGCCGGATCTATTAACTAAAGCTGACCTTTACTAGAAGTACAATATCTCACTCCGCCTTTCTCTACGAATACCTGTCCTCCTCACAAAACATCGTACCTTTCACCCCATCCGTCATCCTCCCCCAAAATGTCCGCAACAGAACTGCGCGACAACTCTACGACTCGATCGTAAAACTAACTTTCACCGACGATCACAAAGTTAACTCGAGCCTACAAACCACCTGCAATTATGCAAGTCTCTGGCGCAACTCGTGCCCCCGCTGCAAGGAGCCACTACGCAACTACGATCTGGGTCGCGAAAGACGACTTGTACAGGGTGTGGTTTGCATCGATCGATCCTGCCCATCACGAGTATCTCGAGGAAAATGATTACGATGCTGAAGCGCCAGGTGTGCATAAGAATGTTATTCAATGGTATTACTCAGAAGACAGTGTGTGGCGAGAGTCGTCTCGGACACTGGAGAGATGGATGAGGGTGTGGTTTGGGCTCTGGGATAGTGAGCGTCGGGTAAGTGTTGAAGAATCGTTATGTATGCAGAGCTGACTGATTTTGTTGATAGGCTATGGAGGAAGCGGAATGTATTGTGAGGACTGGAACGGCGTGGTCGCCGAAGAAAGAACGGTTAGCGGAGCAGGCAGGGGGCGAATGAAGAGACAAAGAGGAGTAGAGTTGATCTTCAGTGCACAGAGAGCTTTACAAAGAGTCTACACGACCGGCTCGTATTCGCTGACTGCACTCTGGAGGAAGCTTTGAGAGACAGGAATGTCTTGAATGCACGAGATCAGTGTCCGATTGGGATCATTAGCTGCACAACCGCCGCTCTACAGCTCTGTGCTGAGGAATGGAGGCGGTTCTACCAGTTGGGGACCAAAGCAACTCAACATAATTTGGAGAAAGAGGCATGCGCATCACAATCGTTGAGGAAAACAGAGACTTTATAGATCTCCCTCAATTCGATTACATGTCTGAGACTCTCCATTTAGCTACACTCATCGACCCCGAAAACCACAAGTGCCATGCCATGCAACATGTGCGTTCACTGGGTCACTCACATTCTCCTCCGCCAACACCGTTGACCTTTAGGATTTTCGTCCCTCTTCAACGATCCGTCCCACGACCCTCACCGCTTCACCACATCATCAGCACTTCTAACCTCAGTAGCCTTGCATCTCTCAACAGCATATCCACCCCATTCCGTAAACTCATGTACTGCACTTCCACTCTCACACGTACTTGTCGCCTCCCAACTCGTCCACAAGGGCTTGGGAGTCTCGACAGCACAGTCAAAACTATCCGTTGCAATGCCCAAAAGTCCAGCACAAAGGACGGCTGTACAACCCGCCGGGCACCCGGCTTCTGATGAGACAGGAAGAGTGGGACATGTGATGTTCTGTATTGGAGTTTTCGTAGCCGTTGCAGAAAGAGTGCTATACGCTGTGTAGACGTAGGTTGTTTTTAGAATGGTTTGTCGTGCTTGGTGGACGGGTGAAGAGGTTGTGGGTCGTGAGAAGAGCACGAAGAGCACGAAGAGGAGAGTTGTGCTCAAAGTGATGAAGCGCTGCATTCTTTTGACTGTTGTGGTGGTCGTTGAAGCGGAAGAAAGATTGCTCTTCGTTTCGCGTTCATGTCATGGCCGTTCACGCCAACATATATTGCTCAGACCACACGTTCAGCCATACGAACCTCTTACCAACATCTCTTCCAGACGAAAAAGCTCCAAGAGAACAAAACGCCACGAGGACAGACTGAAACAGACCAGCATGCAGATGCTGGAGCGGCGGTATTGTGGTTTGTGTGACTTTCAGACCGGCTCCCCACGTGGAAGTGTGTTCGTGGTGCAGAATCCAGTCTGTTGTGTAGCACGGCGCCTCACAAGCATTGTGAAGACCATGGCCAAGCTTGCTTCTCCGAAGCAAGCAACGTGCCGTTTATTGGTGGTTGCTGACCTGCAGATACTGGAACCAAAGATCGAAGGTGCCGATCGTCGTAGAGATTCCCTTACAGCAGCCTACGATTGGTGTCGTGTCCAATGCGAATGGATCCGCCTTTTTGGATATTCGTCGTGCATTCTCTTGCAGGATTCCAGCTCGCCTCGCGTCGTGTTACATCAGGACGGGAGTGAGGAGATGGATCCCGAACGCAGTGTTGGTCGTACATGGTCGGGCATGGCTCTGGCAATGATGAAGGCAAGCTTGTAATTGGAGTGCCATATCCTGAACTTTCTGCATCTTCGTCAACAGGTAGCATTGCGGGTAGTGTTACCATTGTATGATTATGAGGGAATGCAAACAGAGGAGTGAAGCAAATATTGGAGTACACATAGTGTAATCGCACATGTTTATGCCCTTTCTGGTTTCCCATTTTCGTATGAGGTCTACCTACGCATGGTGTATGAGAAAATTGAAGCTCAAGCTCCAGAGCACGGTGACACGATGTGGGTGCATCAGACCGCTGAAGTCTCAGTAGCTTGACTAGTGTTACCATTCCGCTCGAGCTCGAATGCAGAATGTTGCTGCAAACAACATGTCAACAGCAGGTTGTCCCAATTTCTGCACGATAACACTTGTCGGAGTCACCTTAACAGACCCAACAGCAGACTCTCAAGCGATTCATTATCACGCAGAAGGCTCCTTCAATAGTCAGTGTCGAGTCTCGAAGCTCTGCCAATTGAAAGCTTTCCGCTTCACTTCCTAAGCTCCTGGCTTGAGCTCAATAAGGCCGGATTTTGTTGGATCCTTGGACAACTGTCCAGCCTTCTTGACCAGCTGGATGAAATCCGCTGTACGGGTCCCCACTCTGCTCTTAAACTTGGAAACAAGTGTTTTCATAGCAATTCCAGTTGTAGGGATCGAAGCGCGCACCTCCTCTAGAGTCGGGAAAGGTGTGCTGCCATTGGGAGTTGCCGTTCCGCTCGCTGCCGGCGAACCAGCCCGTGAGCCGCCGGGTGTGGCAGTCGATGGCGATCCAGGCGGGCTGTTCTTCAGCTTGAGCTTGATGCGGCCAGTACGAGAAGTGTCGGTGTCGCTACCAGACCCCGAACCACCTGCACGAGGCACTTTGGCTCTGGATGCATCTGCCGAAGATGCGCGAGCGGCACTCGGAGCTGCAGAGACAGCACGTCCATTAATGCTCTTGACTTTCTTCCGAGAAGACTCGTTCCCACTGAGATCTGAGTTGTCGGGTGAGCCAGGTCGTTTGAGGTTCGCTCCCAGTCGTGCTGGATCGCGCTTTTCAGGTCTACCAGTAGGTGTATTGGTGCCTTTTGTCGAGGCTCCGGACTTGTCGCCATTGGCAACAGCCTTCTTGGCCTCCTCCGCTTTTCGCTTTTCTTCCTCTGCTTCCTCCTCAGAGTCCATAGAATCGCTTGAAGATGCATACGGGTCGTCGTCTGAGTCATCGCTATACTGGCCCTGGTGCTCTCGTTTTCGAAGTTGCTTTCGCAATTTCTTTGATTTCTTCTTTTCTTCCAGTCGCATAATCTGCTCGCGATGTTGCTCCGCCTCCACATCTATATTTTCGTTCTTCACTCCAGTGCCCCCAAGCCCCGCGTTACGCATCTCCAAATAGATTCGGCGCTCGATTTCACCAGCGTCCTCGCCGTCATCAGCTTGAAACAGCATCCCCTCGTCATCGTCTTGAAACTCGTCTTTGTAGTCCATGTCCAGCGTGTCTCGTTCAGCATCGAAATCACCCCCAGCGCTTCTGATAGCCTCTATGCGTTTCTTCATTGCCTCTTTCTTGAGCTGCTCGGTGGCTGCCTGCGTTCCGAGTGCCCATCGGCCAGGCGTATGCTTTGCGGTCATGAATTTCTCGACCTGTTCCGAGTCCATAGCATTGACCTTGTTCGCTTGCTGAAATCTGTACCACTTCTCCACAGGAACCATCTCAAACGTGCCTTCATTGCTCACGACAAGCATTATGCTCCGCTCCGAAAGCGCTTGTTCGTACGTGCCCACCCACACATTCTTGCCCTCGTAGTCCTCCAGGTGCCATGGTCGCGCTTCCTCATAGCGCAATTGCGAGCGCTTCTGACGGACTGGGTTGCTCTCGTCCCTGCCCTCTTCGACCTTCTTCAGTGGCTTCTTCTTCGTAGGCTTGTTCGAATCACCTCCAGTTGGTGCGATCAATTTCTGATTCTCCTCGCGCTCGGCCTGACGCTCCGCGCGACGAATGCTCATCAACTCGCGTTCCTTGTCATCCACGCCGGACCCCACTTCCGACTGCTCGAACGACTCCATCTTGTCGCGCGCGAACCGACGATGCAGGCGCGCTGGACGGGGAAACTGGTCCTCGTCGTAGGGGTCTACCTCGATAGGCTTGCCGGTCGCGTCCAGCTTACTCTGAAGCTTCATGGCATGGTATCGCAAACCTTGGGTAAGCTGACTTTTGGTGATAGTGATGGGGTACTCGGCGTAAGTGCTGGGGTCCGGCTCATCGTTCGCTGGCGCCGTCGTCTGTCCAGTCCTGACGATGCCATTCATGGGCTGGTGGTATGAAGAGGGATGCGGTCCATTGGTGGCCTGCGCCGGGGCTGTCGTTGCCGCGGCCTTCTGGCCTGTGGGTGCTGGCTTTCGCGCAGGCTTCTTCTTTGAAGCGTTGTTGAAAATATTGACAGCAGGACGCTTGCGAACGATAGGCGCAGCTGGTCCGCCTGTATTGGGCGTGACCGAATTGGGGCCCGAAGGCAGCTGCGCGGGCGAGTTGCTCATCGTTGATGGTTGCAGTGAGCGGCGGGTTGGCAGCAACTCGCGGAGGAGACACAGGGCGAGGTCATGTACGGGAGGGTGGTGAGGCGGCGTGAGAGAATGGCGGCGATGGTATTGTCTTTCCGGCGCTGCGCAGCGGGAGAGGAATGCAGGCGGTGGACGTCGCGTCTATTGTTGCGCGCTGGTCATTGTTCACAAGCTCCAGTCCCCAGGCACGTCACGGCAAGGCTTCAAGGCTGCCGCCGACCGCGCACGTGCACTCGCGCTAGCCGAGCCTGGTTGTCGTCACTTCTGCCTTCTGTCTGGCCCGCTTGCTTGACCACGACAACTCACAACGCAGTTCGATGAAGGAGGCGGAGGCGGAGGTGCCTGAGTCGGTTTTGGCAGTCGAGCTGCGCCGTTTGCTGGAAGCAATTTCGTCCTCCGCGATGGACTAAGAAGCCTTTCACGACTCCATCCATCCCAAGCGCGCATGGTTCAGCTCTTAGGCTGATCAGCATCTCAAGCGCCTCGAGCTAAGACAGCCGTCAACATGGACCCATCCACGCCTCAGCAGGATGCCAATAACTTGGAGGACAGACTTCGTAGAATGATTCTGCTCAACGGATCCGTTCCAGACGATGTCCCGAACGACTCGAGGCCACGAGTGCGCCTTCCTCCAATGGCTCCGCCAGGTTACGGACCTCAGTATCCACCACCGCCGCAGAACGGCAGCTTCCATCATCGACGACTCATGAGCGGCAGTGGCAGTTCTGGACCAAGCTCTCCGTCGAGCCACGGATTCCCTCGTCCGATGTCTGGTCACTCAATGTTTCCCCCGCCTATGGCTTCGCCAAGTCCGCCGATGCCACCTCCAGGATTCCTGCCGCCCCATTTACGCCATGCTCCGCCACCAGAGCATCTCGCACAACATATGGCGCCTGTACCAGCTCCACCACCGCCGCCAGGTTTCCGCCAGACTCGGGGAGGATTTCATGGAGCTCCAAGCGGTCAACGTGGCAATGGAAGAGGCAACGGCGCGCCTCGACAGCAGCGCAACCAGCAGATTCAACTAGATCCAGATGCTTTCCAACGTGGTGGCCCGGTGCAGTCCCAGACTCGACCACAGCACGGCGCGCGTAATCTCTACGACCCGAACGCCCGGCAGACGCAGTCAAACTTCACCACCAGGGACATCTTGCGCCAGAGACAAGCGAAGTATCTAGACGACCTGGCAAGCAGAGAGGTGCCCGGTGTAGAAATGAGTCAGTCTGAGCGCGATGAGAAGGAGCAGTTTCGCGTAGCCCTACAGCGCGTCTGCGACAATGTGTGCACCGCCAATCCTCGTCTACCCAAAATATCGCTCGAATGCTTCGGCAGCTTCCAGTCTGGTTTCGCCAGCGCCGGTTCCGACATGGATCTGGCTATAGTCGTGCAAGATCCGAACTCCACAGAAGCTGTCTTCTCTATGTTCGAGGACGATCTGCCCCGCTCACTTGAGAAAGAGCTCCTCAAGGTCGGCTTTGGCGCACGTCTGCTGACGCGTACCCGTGTGCCAATTATCAAAATCTGCCAGGATCCAGGCGAGAGTCTGCTCGACAAGCTTCGCATAGAACGAGAGAAGTGGGATTTTCTCCCTAATGAGAAGAAATATCCGCATCTTCACAAAGAGGAGGATGAAGTCGCGGAAGATGATGTTACCCGAGCCATCGATGGCTCAGCAAAGACTGTCCAAGCCGGCGCGGAAAATGCACAACTGGTCACAACCCAAGTGACGGTCGAGGCTGTCACTACCAACGGCGATGAAGCGACTGTACAGAAGCAGGCAGCTAGCATTACCGCAACTGCCACTGTTGAGGAAAACACTAATGGACAACAACAACTTGCCCAAGCTCGGCGTGAGCAGCAGAAGTCGTGGACACGGGAGCGAAAGGCAGGGCCACTCGATTTCCCAAAGGACGGTATTGGCATTCAATGCGACATTAACTTCTTCAACCCCCTCGGCCTACACAATACTCAGATGTTGCGCTGCTACTCGAAATGCGACCCACGCGTCCGACCCATGGTACTTTTCGTCAAGTATTTCGCGAAGCTACGCAAGATCAACAGCTCCTATTCGGGCACGCTATCCAGTTATGGCTACGTGCTGATGGTTTTACACTATCTCGTGAACGTGGTCCAGCCGCCCGTTCTGCCAAATCTACAGATGCCCTGGCGCCCGAATCCCAATTGCGCACCGCCTGGATATTCCAGGACCGAAGTTGATGGCTGGGTTGTTGACTTTTGGCGCAACGAGCAAGAGATCGAGGCCGCTTTGCACAATGGTCAAATGAGTTCCAATGCTGAATCTTTGGGTTCTTTACTTGCCGGCTTTTTCCAGTACTATTCTTCAATGGGCAACGGACCTCAGTTTCGATGGACACAGCAAGTACTTTCCCTTCGCACTCCTGGCGGGATCATGACGAAGGAAGCCAAGGGCTGGGTCAAGGCCACCACCGAGGAAGGCGAAGGCAAGAAGATTCAGCATCGCTACCTCTTCTGCATCGAAGATCCATTTGAGCTTAGCCACAATGTCGCCCGAACTGTTACGCACAACGGCATTGTGGCTATTCGCGATGAGTTTCGACGTGCCTATCGCATCCTCATGAGTGTAGGGCAAGGTCCACACGGGCAACCGTCTCAAGACGGCGACTTGTTCGATAAGCTGATCGAGCCCGGAGAGGATGAGAAAGAGTTGGAGCAAGCCCATCTGGAAATTCTCGAGAACAACAAGCTCGTGCACGAAGACGAGGAAGCAGTGCTGGCGCAGAAGAAGAAGCGTCATGGCACTAGAGGAAAGCGACACAAGGACACGGACAGCACTGTGACTGGTGAGCCGCAGCAACGCAAGCAAAGTCTGCCTAAGCCGCAACCCAAGCACTTGGACGTAGCAGACCAAGAGGCTTTTCCCACACTCGGCGCAGCAAAAACGACGAACTCACGGAGGAAAAAAAGCACAGGCAGTGCCACGAAGAACAGCAACTTCACCGAGATCTCTGGCGAAAAAGCCGCCGAGTACCTCGAAGAGTTTCGCCGTAAGAAGGCGGAAGAGCATGCCGAGAGTACGGCGTACGGAGCAGCAGAGGCGGTGCTGAACGGGCTCGATTGAGCGATTGCAAGCATTGCGTGCTGCGTCTGTATAGCTTGGACTGGCGAGGCACAGTATCTCACAGGCGCACTCAGGCGACTCACAGCATCTTCACTTGAGCAACCTTCGTGATCATCCACAGAAGCAAGCCGACAGACTTCATGCACAGCAACATGGATCGCTTGCAGATGGCTTAGATACATTGTAAGTCAACAGACCGTAGCTGAATCCACACTCACCACACGTAGGATAATAGACCTCGTGTTCTCCGTCTTTCCCCTCTTGACTATTTCGAGCTGCATCTTGCGAGTGCTATAGCGATCGGCCGCGCTATCAACAAGTGGAGTGCCTCATGACCTTGTGGCTGCTGATAAGCCCTTGTCCATGCGAACCCCTGGCATCCGGTCCATCGTAGCGCATGGCGATCATGTGTTCACACGAGGAAGGAGGAGCTAATTCTCACGTTGCGTTCACGCTGCAGAGAAGTCGTCAATCTTGACTCCGTCTTGGACTTTTCTTGGACATTGCGCCAAGGCTCTAATGAGCCTTCCTGCCTGCCTATAACGGCCTGGTGGCTTTCGTCTCCTGCCGTTTTCGTGACACCTGCTGAGCGCAAACGGCATGCCACTTCACCTACAACCGCTCCGAAATAACTCGCTATCTTACAATTCTCCCTTCGCTAACTTCTCACAGTCAATAGTACGTGCAGACAGCGTTGCATCGACACTATTTAGGGTATTATGCCGTGCCGCCGCCAAGCAAGAAGTCTACGTCCAAGACGCTTCATTCGATTTTTATCTCTTGCAGCATCACGCTATCAACTTGATAGCCCAATTGCGCGCGTGCCCCGTTAGTTCTGCCTTTCGAGAAGACTGCGGGGTCGAATGCAATACGGATGCGCAGGCCGAAATGGCACGCTTCTGGGCTTCTTGACCCGCCTTGCAGGCGAAGTAGAGATGCTGAGCGGCGAGAATAGGCGCTAGCATGTATATATAAATGCACGCCCTATCTCAAAAATGTGGTAAGTTCGAAACTTCAGCCAAAAGCGCCTCTTTCTCTACCTCACTCCAGATTCCGGTGTCTTGCTGTACGCCATGAGGACCTCACACTTGACAGCCTTGTCAGGCTTGCTCGTGCTCAATGCCGTTGCTCACCCTGTCGACGACTTGACCTCTCACGAAGCGGAGCACTCTCATCACATGCACAAACGTCAATCCGCCGATGCATTGGAACGTTTCCGACCTCGACAAAGGGCTACATACGTGGCTGAGGATGGAGAGCCAGCGGCTTCGATCGCCCGAGTTGGTGGTAGCCCCGTCGATGCTGCTGAAGCTCTTGTGAGGAGCGAATTTCCCGATGCAGAATTTAGAAGAGTTGGAGACAGCTGGACTTCCGCTAGTGGCATCACGCATGTCTACTTCAAGCAGACGTTGAATGGCCTGGACATCGACGATGCGGATTTTAACGTTAATGTACGTTCTCAAGAACATCTGTGCTGACCTAAATCAAACCGACTTGCTAATGACTCGATAGGTTCGTTCAGACGGGACGATCTTCTCCTACGGAAACTCTTTCTTCAGTGGAACAACCCCAGACGCTGCTCCAGCTCCAGAAGAAGTCATTGAGCCACAGCCAGTCCTCGAGACTGTCGTTGACACTCTCGCCCTTCCAATCGAGCCGGCAGCAGCTGAGATTGTAGTCGAGGAGACTGCTCGCTCCTTCACAGTTCAGGGTCTAGGAGATGCTGTCGAATCGCCACCAGATGGGCAATTGGTCTACTACCGCACACCAGAAGGCGAGCTCGTCTCAGCGTGGCGCGTCGAGACCGACGTCGGAGACTCCTGGTTGACGACCTACGTCGATGCAACCAACGACAACGCTGTCCTTGCCGTCACCGACTACGTCGCGGACGCTGAATCTTACCAAGTCTTCCCGTGGCCACTCAACGACCCACGAGGCAACCGCCGCCAGATTGAAACCAACCCACGCGATCGCAGAGGAAGTCCGAATGGCTGGCACCAGGATGCCTTCACGACCTATCAGGAAACTCGTGGCAACAACGCCATTGCACAGCCCAACACTGATGGTGACGCAGATTTCCTTGAAGAGCCCCGTCCTCAAGGTGGCCGCTCGAACCGCTACCGCGCCGAATTCAGTGAATCCCTGGAGCCAGCTGAGTATATCGAAGCCTCCGTGATCCAGCTGTTCTACACTTCAAACTACTTCCGAGATGTGCTCTATGTTCTTGGCTTTACTGAAGCCGCTGGTAACTTCCAAACTTCCAACTTTGGCCGCGGAGGTCTCGGTGACGACTCTGTCATCCTCAATACCCAAGACGGCTCTGGTGTGAACAACGCCAACTTCGCCACCCCTCCCGATGGGCAACAAGGCCGCATGCGCATGTACCGCTTCAACTCCACCGTTCCCAACCGCGACAGCTCCTTCGAAGCCGGCATCGTCATTCACGAGTACACCCACGGCCTCACCAACCGCATGACAGGCGGCCCAGCCAACTCCCGCTGCCTCTCAACTCTCGAATCCGGCGGCATGGGCGAAGGTTGGTCCGACTTCTACGCAACAGCCATCCGCTCCACTCGCCGCGACACACGTAATACAAACTACCCCATCGGCGACTACGCCACCGGACGCCCCAACGGAATCCGTGCTTTCGTCTACTCAACAAACATGGAAACCAACCCGTACACTTACTCCTCCCTTAATTCTCTTACCCGCGTACACCAGTACGGCACAGTCTGGTGCACAATGCTCTACGAGCTCTTCTGGAACCTCGTTGACGCACGCGGAAACACCAACGATCTCACGCCTTCGCTCGACTCCAGGACTGGAATTCCTCGTGATGGCAAGTACTTGGCCATGAAGCTCGTGCTCGATGCTCTGGCTTTCCAGCCTTGCAATCCAAGTTTTATTCAGGCAAGGAATGCGATTTTGGATGCGGACCGTGCGCTCACGCGTGGGCAGAACATTTGTTTGATCTGGAGGGCTTTTGCAAAGAGAGGATTGGGCGAGAATGCGAGGAAGGAGGGTGAGGTTTTCACGGATGATTTTACTGTGCCGGCTGGTGTCTGCTGAAGTTTTTTGACGTAGCAGGCCAGGAGATGAGATGCATGAGGTGTGCAAAATTACATACTTCTCACAAAATATTTCGGTTTGTTCCGAGACCCATTGACTTCAACAATGATTACTGCTCGCTTCTGTTCCGCAAGAATGTTTCAAATGCCTAGACATCGACTGTGGGTAAGATGAAACACAAGTAATCCATACTTCTAAGAGGTTTGGCTCACCTATAGCGATGTCGCACGCACGCGTGTTCCACATCTGTCGCGAGTGAATCACATAACAACAAAAGACACGGTAAGACCATTCTCGTAACGACTCTGTTCACTATTGGACAATCGGTCTAAAGATATATAAGTTGGCCCCAGATGATATTGATCGTCTTGAAAAGACAAGCTTTCACAACACACATCAAACGGCGAAGACTTCTACCCCGATCAAGATTGTTGCTCAACTCAGTATCGTCCTCCAGCCATGACGCACTCCAATTCCAACCATAGCACACCGACCAACCTCCTCGATCTCCCCCCAGAATTGAAATTAAAAGTCCTATCGAACCTCTCAACCAAAGAAGTCCAAGCCACGCGCAGCGTCTGCAAAGAACTCCGAGACGTAATCGACGAACCAGGCAACCGCACCCTAATCCTCAACCCCATCCATTCTCGAGAAGAAGCAAGAATCACCTCCTCACTCAAACCCATCTTCGACTTTCCCTGCACCTTAAACCTCCGAGACTTCATATTCTCATATTTACTCCGTCGAGGAGTCTGGGAACATCCATTGCAGAACTCTATGCTGGTGAATAGCGCGGCAGCACAATGGGCCAAATTCAAACTCAGAGCGGGAAATCCTCATATGTCTTCAGCAATTGCTTTCGTGCTTGGCTACATCGGAACCCTCTTTCTCCAAGCGCATAATAAGACGTATTATCCTGAATTGACGGCAACATTGGGCGACGACATCGATGATGACACACGTGCAGTGTACTTCGCGACTCTCAGAACGATTATGATGCCGAAAGTTGATACGGTTGAGGACTTCTTTGATCATCTTGACGATTTGCCCTTCGGTACAACGCTCGAAGGATTGAAGGAGTTGGGTCTGCCACTGGACAGGGAGGAGTTAGGTGCTTCGTACTTGGAAATCGTCGAGAAACGGCTTTATGGCTATTCGACGCCTATCCCTCGCGCTCCGTCGCCTCGGCTCGCTATGCCTCCGCATATTCTCACGCCTTTGGTGCATTTCGATCAGAGCGCCAATGACTTGACTTTTAGCGGTGAAGCGGCTGAGATGAAGAGAGCTGGATGCTGTACGGCGACGCAGATTGCTCAGATTCTTGGTGCTGATAGCGTTCGGGAGTTAGGAGATGTATTTGGGTATTGTCTGAAAACGGACTGGGCGATGAAGCGTTTCTCTGCGGCGCTGGAAGGACGGGTGTTGACGGAGTGGGAGAAGGCAGCGGTTCTTGAGGATCTGTATGTCTTTTAGTGCGTGGGGGAGATGTCGCCGAAATGTACTGGCGGCTTTCGTGCTGCGGGAAAACACTCTTGAAGTCTGTGCTGGAGTTCAGTATCATGATCTAACAGAACCTGGAACGATAGTGCGCAGGGAGTAGAATAGGCAACGCAAACTGAGTTCTTGAGTCGCTCATGAGCATTCTTCAAATGCCCGAATTCCTTCTTATTGATTTCGAGCTTGCGATCCTGCGTAAGAGGAGAAGTCATAGAGGTGGTACGTGCACAATCACATGCAAATCCATCTGCAAGGGCCTTATCGTCTGCATCTGGTCCTGTCATTCACGCAAAAGCCACGAGTGAATGAGCGTAGGTGCATGAAACCGGAGTGCCGTACACGCCAGACAGTCGACAATTGCGAGCGATGAAAATTCGAGTTGCGTTAACTAGGCCAAGCTCGACCTGATGCCTCTCTGATGCTTTGCTAGCTCGAGTGTAAGAAGTAGATGGAACATGAAATGCTGCGTTACTTCACGGCGAAGCTGCCCAAGATTGTAGCCGCTCACGGACTCCAGCATGCCAGAGGTAGCTGTGTGGCGCAAGCAGGACTGAAGCTCCGGAGTTGATCGGGCGTAGAAAGTTTCGAGAGCTTCGAAAATTGTGTGCTCTGCTACAATCGTTGAGATAGACTATACGGTAGCTGTAGCTGTTCAAACCTTGTTGCGCAGAACTCGACGTTGTGGTACGCTGGCATGATTCGATTTGGGGACCTGCTCTTGCCTGGAAGTCGCATATACGCTACGTGTTCCTGCACATCCTCAGCGTTCCGTCATCGGCCTGGACTGGAACTGAACAATGGACGTCCGCGGCGCTATTCGGGGTTTCCGACGACTGAGGCATGAGGCGGTCTCAGGTCTTCTTCCGAACAGGAACAGGATCTGACTCGGAACCTTGGGCGAGGTGTCGCGGACAAGTGGTATACATCCGGAAACCTATGGCCAGCTTTCACGATTCGAAAGCTAACGTTGAGAATGGCTGAAAATCAGTGTACGATCACGCGTGTCAAGATTCCAGAACATGCCGGCATCGCCTGTGTGACGAAGATTGTGCCGATCGTGGAAGAAATTCATCGTGCCACATTGCATGAAAAGCATTGTGCAGTCGCTGTATGGCCACGGTTTGTGGTCCGGCTTGCGGCCGCGCTGAAGACCGTACGAAGTGGTTGACGAATGAAGAGCGAGAAGCGGCTAGCGTCAGTGTGGGCAGCATGTGATAGCGCGGTGGCCGTCCCCACAACAGCTGTCATGTTCCGTCTGGCATCAGCGCAAGGCGGAGATGATCGCGTGCGGAGATGGACGCAAGGCAGAAATCATGCGCTTGTCAGAGGACAGCAGCACGTGTGGACATGGGCATGGTCGCACAAGCACGCAACGGTGCGGTCAGCGCGCGGGAGAGAGAAAAAAAAATTCTCTGGATTTCTGCTGGGTGTCGCTGATGCAAGACGGCGCAAGGTGCGACGAAATCGCGGAGTCGGCCCAGCGACGCGCGGTTTGCCGCTGTTGTGGCGGAAAGGCACCTTGCGCCACCGCAGCGGCGGGCAAACAAGTGAAGCGTCGGCGTCGGTGTCGGCGGGCGCGAGTGGTCGTGTGCGCGGTGTGCAGCTGCAGTCGCCAGCTGTCCGTTGCACGTCGCGTTGCCAGCTGTTGGTATGCTTTGCGGCGTTGGCGGTCGTGGTGGTGGCGCGGATGATGCAGAAATTTCGTGAGTCATCGCCTTCAGGCGAGGTGTCTCGTCCCATGCAAGCAGCCTCAGGAAGCTTATCTCCATCGCCGCCCGATGCACGACCCACGGTACTGTGACGCGTGTAGCAGCGTAGCACTGCGACGACGGTGATGTTTTGACGACAACAGCAGCAGATGGACAAGCAACGAGAAGACAATGCCCTTTGACAGGCGGAATGCGTGATGGTCGCAGATGCGCACGTCAGGCGCAGTGAGTGAAAGCAAACGCGGGCCCCCTGCCTAATCAGAGACTTTTCAGGAGGAAGCCGCTAGTGCCGGATGCGGATGGGGCAGCGAGTTTTGCTGCCTTGGCGCGTGACGGGCGGGCCCGCGCGACGACTACTTAAGCAGACCTCTTCCCCAGCCCAAGTTCGAGCGGAATTTTTGGCCCGACCCAAGTCCGACGACCGCGCAACGGCTGCCGCTCCTCTCCCACCTCCTCTCGTCGCCGTGCCATCCAGAGTCCTCCGTAGCAGCCGTACTGAATACCACTCGATATCCGCATCGTCGCAAGACTCACTTTCTTCAGTTGCTGCCGCCTGCTGCTGCCACGTTGCCCCATCGCGCCTTCACTCTTTGGCCGTCGCAAGCCTGAAATTCTTGCGCCCGCTGTCATTGGCGCGCAGTCACCCAGTGCCAAGCTCGGTAAACACTGCGACCACCTACCAACCTACCTACCTCCAACTCGACCCTTCGCGTCGCATCCATCATCACCGCCAATCGCGACGAGGCTCTGCTGGACGGCACCTCGCCACCTCTAATATCAACCGACCGACCTCACCGCCGCGAGCGCATCAGCTCAGACACTTTGATTAGTCTGCTCTGATCTGAACCGCCGCAAACACACCACTGCACCGCTGCACTCTCCGCACTTGTCGCGCATCAACACCCGCGCGACCCGAGCATCACCGAGCACGTCACCAACCGACTCGTCGCAATCATGGAGTCCACAGCGTACATGACGCACCCGAGCACCGCGGCCGAGGCTAAGCAGTTCACCGCTCCCTCGTCGCTGTCCTTCCCTGGCGCAAATGGCCACCTGACTCCACCCTCCTCCGACGCTGGCCAAATGAGCAAGAACGGTGCGAATGGGCAACAGCAGGGCGCAAATGCCGCGCAAGGCAACGGGGTGACACCCGCGACGCCGGCCGCCACGCCAGGGCAAGCGACCACGGGTGTTAGTGGCATCGTGCCAACGCTGCAGAACATTGTCGCTACGGTGAACCTGGACTGCCGCCTGGATCTGAAGACGATTGCGCTTCACGTAAGACTGCCCGCACACTTACCCCTCGTGCGACTTCGCAACTCACACTTGACAGGCGCGTAATGCCGAATACAATCCCAAGCGTTTCGCCGCTGTCATCATGCGTATTCGCGAGCCAAAGACGACCGCTCTCATCTTCGCCTCCGGCAAGATGGTCGTCACTGGTGCCAAATCTGAAGATGACAGCAAGCTTGCCAGCCGCAAGTACGCTCGCATCATTCAGAAGCTTGGCTTCAATGCGTATGTCATCCGACATGCTCATCCGCTGTGGTGAGCGCCGCTAACCTGCAACAGGAAATTCACCGACTTCAAGATTCAGAACATCGTTGGCTCTTGCGACATCAAGTTCCCCATTCGATTGGAGGGCCTCGCCAGCCGCCATCACATGTTCTCGTCTTACGAGCCCGAGCTCTTCCCAGGTCTGATCTACCGCATGATGAAGCCGAAGATTGTGCTTCTCATCTTCGTCTCCGGCAAGATCGTCCTCACGGGAGCGAAGGTCCGCGAAGAGATCTACCAGGCCTTCGAGCTCATCTACCCTGTGCTCTCCGACTTCCGCAAGACCTAATGACTTTACCAAACGGCATCCTGTACCAGTATACCCGGTCTTTCTTGTACCAACAATACTTACAATCCGAGGTTCGATGCCGACCTCGACACATCTGGCCGACGCCTCTTACTTCATCGATACACTGGTCCTCCTTCACACCCACCAGTCGTTACGAGAACCACGCGGCTCACCACGATGACATTATTTGCTTTTAGACTTTGCATGGCGCGGTGTTTTACGGCGTTTCACTCAACAACCCCAATCCGGAGCTTCTCACTTGGGCTGCCACGACTACTATTGGATTGCGTTACGAGTTACTACTAGACTTATTGCGCGCTTGCGCTGGCAACAGAAGACAGCCAGCCCCAGGCGCACCCCACACACACACATACGAGCCTCACACGAAAAGTGAGCTCGACCAAGATTGATGACACACGAGAGATTTGAGCGTGAGCGAGAGAAGCAAGAGGCCCAGCAAGTGGGCGAGAGATTGTGGCTAGATGTCTGCGAAGGCATCGGCAAGCATGAGCTTTGCCAATGAAACGCAGAAGCAAGTAGTGAGCATGGCTAGGGTAGTGCACCAATGCCAACTCATGCTTAACAAACACACATTTTGCGTGGATGTTTCACTCCCGGTCTCCTCTGCCTACTCCTCTCCCCTCTTCTCTCTTCTCTTGTCTCTCAATCGCTCCATGTGCGACGCAGTGCCTTGCCTGTCGTGTGCCCTATCTGCCATGACTTGTAGGTGCTGTGAGGCCATGTGTCTCGAACAGCTGCACACATGAAATTCCATCGAATATGTCGCATCTTTCACTGCGTGCGATATGTCGGAGGAGTTGTCCTACATTTCTCGAGCCGGAGAATACACTGCGTGACTAGCGACCTTCGTCGTTGCACTAGCGCACGTACTGCATATTGCCCTAAACCTGCCTATGCACGCTGTGTAAGGAAGTTTGGAACGGAGATGGTGAGACACTGAGGCATTGAAAGAAGTCGTTTTTGCGTCAAGTTCTACCATATAAGAGCTACATCTCGTCGTCCTCGCACGACCCTCTCATATGGCACCAGCCCAAACAAACAAGCACAACCAGACCCATGTGTGCATGTGAACCAAGTGCAAGGACTAATAAAGCCCCTGCATATGCAGACGCACAAGCAGAAGCACAGAGATCTTTCCAGCCATCGATATTTATTCACCGCCAATGTTGTGTTATCCTCCACCGCCATGATGAGCCTTGTCTTTCGGTGTTTCGGGATTTCCGTCGCAGGATATATGATTCCACTATCGACTAAGCACAGTCAGCGAAATCTATACTCTTCTTGTGCCTGATTTGAGCAAGGATCGCGAAGGTTGCGCGTCGTATCAGTAAAGCTTTCTCTCAACAATGAGCGAGGCTCTCTGCCCCGTCTTGAAACATATTTTGGAGTGTGGTTTTGTCATCATGAATAGCTGGTGCTGTTTTTGGATGGAATTGAGGATGACTGACCTTGTCTCATTGAACTGAGCATGCAAGGGATTGGGCATTGGCTGAAAATCCAGTGGAAATCCGCCGTGAACTGATCTTATCGTACTGGGTGCAGGATGAAGATCATCGTCGGAGATGCCATTAACGCGGGCTGATATCAAAGGTGACGTGGCTTATTCACTTGAGTCCAACCCAGCTGCGCCAGCCTCCAGACTGCTGCTGATCCGAAGATTCGTCTGAAGCCTGATCAGCCTTCGATACGGGCTCTGTGATGGCTGTCTTTGCCGTCACGACCTTCGGCTTCAGCTCAAACAGCCAAGTAGTTCCCAGATGTTTTCTGCGCTCGCGTGAGATTTCCAGACCAGTATTTTGAGCAGCTTCTTCCACGATCGCACCAATGTCGCGATTGTACCAGCAGCCATGCAACTCGGCATGCTTCTGTGCAGAATTGTCCAAAATCTTGTTCATCCATTCTCGATAGCTCCTTCCATGCTCCAGAAGCAGAATTCGAGCATCGGGATTGCTAGTGTCCAAATGTTTTACCAAGTTCTCCAGCAACTCTTTCGGCTTGTCCGTACTGCAGAGCCCCATGGTCTGAATGATCGTGTCGTACTTCTTCGGCTGATCAGTCGGAGCCAATGGCATTTCGCCCAACGCTGAACCTGTAGCAAAGCGGATTTTGAGATCAGGATTGAGGGTGCTGGTGCTGCTAAACCATCCTGGCTTCTTGTACTCCGAGTACAGCGCCTGCCACTTCTTCTTGCACACTTCGATCATCGGTGCGCTGAGATCTAACAGCGTGAGACTGTCCATTCTTCCATCGACAGAAACATCGTAGTAGCCCAAGTTCCTGCCAGTGCCGCAGCTCACCTCGAGAACATGACCTTGACATCCTGCAGCCAGCTGCTCACGAGTCTTGTTAATGCCCATCAACCATTCGGACATACCGACCTCGCTGTCGAAGCTGTCGGCCGTCTCATCGTAACGCGCCGCAACATCCTTTTGCTCGGAGATTTCGGCTATATGTGGGTTGTCGCATGGCTTGTTGGCGGCCACGAACAGTTCTCCCAAATAGTATGCAAGGCCACCTAGCAGCAGAGCAGCTCCGACCGTTCCCGGCGGTAGATTTTTGAAGTCGAGTGGCTTTTTCTTGCCCTCGTCTTTCACCCAAGGTGCTGGCTCAGGCTGCTCAGCAGGTACGCCCTTCGCCTGTTGAACGGGTCGGCTGGTGGCATTTCCATTGCGCAGCTTCGGGGCCCGATGCTGCCGACTGGATGCAAATTGTCGTCGGATGTGTGGTGCCGTAGGCAAGGACTTCACGCCCTGCAAAATAGTGCCGACTACATGTCGCACGCGTAGCACTCGCTGCATCAGTCACAGTGATGCTGCTGCTGGAAGGATTCGTGCAGCGAAAAGGAGAGATGATGTATGATGGTGAGTGGGAGAAGGAGCGAGAAGACGTCGAGGGATATCGCCGGCATTGGATAGCGCACTCGGGAAAGACTTCCCTGTGAGACACCACCTCCACCACACCTCAGGCGCTGCATCACATTTGCCGTCAATTAACGAGCGGTCTGGCCGACTAGCTGCTTGACATGGTGTATTTCTATCGTAGGTGTTGTTTTCTGACTCTCCTCCTTCATCTCTCTTGATATCTCTGGCACTGTAAATTTCTGCTACTATGGAGCGTGTCCACCAAATCGCAAGCCATTTTGCCTCCGGGCAAACGGCACAGCAAGCCATGGCCCCAAAAGATGTATTGATTGTGGGATCTGGCGTTTTTGGCCTGGGCACTGCTTACGCGCTGGCGCAACGAGAAGACTTCAAGAAGACTAAGATCACGGTGCTCGAAAGAACACAATTCCCGGCACAAGATGCATCGTCTGTGGACAGTTCAAGAATCATTCGTGCAGACTACGAGGACGTGCTTTACGCTCAGCTCATGGAAGAAGCCATGCCGCATTGGAAAGGCGAGTTTGGAGAGGAAGGACGCTTCTCGCAATCAGGCCTTGCTATCATGTCCAATGGCAGAAACGAAAGCGCGGAGACATTCCTCGAAGCCGCCCTCAAAAATGTTACAGAGAAGCTCGGTCTCAAAATCGGCAAGGATATCACAGTCTTCGACAATGAAGCCGATGCTCGCAAGATCATGGGCACCACCGGAGGCCTCATAGGAACACGCGGCTACGTAAACTGGACCTCAGGCTGGGCACACGCTGAAAACGGTCTCAAATTCCTCCGCAAAAAGGTCGAAGCTCTGAACAGGGTACACTTCCAAACCGCCGAAGTCCAGCGCCTCCTCTTCAACTCCTCTTATAAATCTGTCCTGGGCGTCCAGCTCGCCGACAACACCACCCTAACAGCGGACCTCACCATCCTCGCCACCGGAGCCTGGACACCCAAACTCCTCGACACCCGGGGAATCTGCTCAGCCACAGGCCAAGTCCTCACATTCGTAGACATCACAGACGAAGAACAAGCCCTTCTCACCCAAAAAGGCCAACCCGTAATCCTCCGCGAAAACGACGGCCTCTTCATCATCCCACCCGTAGAAAACAAACTCAAAATCGCTCGACATGGCTACGGTTACGCGAACTTCGTCACAATCCCGCATCCAGAAAAACCAGCCTCCTCAGGCGAAAAAATCACAGTCTCGATCCCAAAAACAAAACTCGACGACCCAGATATGGATATCCCAGCCGAAGGCAAAAAAGTCTGTAGAGATTTTTTGAGAGATGCGGTCCCGTCTTTGGCTGATCGACCTTTTTCTTCGACGAGGATTTGTTGGTATACAGATACTCCTTCTGGTGATTGGTTGATCACGTATCATCCGAAATATGAAGGGCTGTTTGTTGCGACGGGAGGGAGTGGACATGGGTATAAATTTTTGCCGACGATTGGGGAGAGGATTGTGGATGTTATTCTGGGGAGGGAGAGGGATGAGTTGGGACGGCAGTTGGCGCAACGGTGGAAGTGGCCGGAGAAGAGGGAGAAGGAGGATCATGTTTGGACGAGTGATTGGCGGGGGGAGGGGATTAAGGGGATGGTGCTGGAGGAGGAGATGAAGAAGGTGGTTGTTTGAAAAGATTGAGTGAAGGGGTGAAGGAATTTGTTTGAGAGCCTTGTGCGTGTGACGTTTATGTATGTGTGAATATATGCGAAGCAATGAATCAACGTACCGTCTGCCACCTCCCAATTGCTAAACGATCTGACAATCTACATGCTTATAATCCAGCTTCCATCAACGTCAATAGTCTGACCATGGGGGGCCTGAACTACTGACTCCTTCCTTAGCCAACAGGTCAAGCTCTCAGTCACTTGAGCAAGACCATTCAGCCTCGACCTGTTTCTACCACCAAAAAGTGCCTGTCCAGTAACGATCACTCTCGCCGCTTTAGCTCAATCAGTAAATTGTCGCCCTAGCGCTGGCATTTGGTTGCGTGGAATTCGTCTCGCATGGCACTGAAAGTCAAACCTTAGATGACTACTCAGTCTTTAACTGTGACTCCACCTGAACGTCGAGTGTGATTGTTTTTTGCCTTTCAGCGTGCGTGATACTTCGTACTTCTGCGGAAGCGAACAACCTGGAAGTGTTAGGCGGCCATTCTGTAAAAGAGGTAATGACGGCAGGAGAAGGAGACGACCTCGTTAGTCGGGACGAAACTATGAGTGAGGTTCCTCCCATGTTGCATTTTTTGGCTCGGCTAGTGAGTAGTCCAATGCTGTGATCATGATTGCGTCTTTTACCCACTATACACACACTACAGTAATGCCTTGCCCTTCTCACTCGATGGAGGACTTCCGATTTTCCTTGCCTTGAAACCTTGTTGAAACATGCCTTTGACCATTTCTCCCTGCACCATCGCACTACGCGACTATGTCATCACATACTTGGGCCCCTCGCCACCCTGTGGTGTCTGCCAGTTGATATCCTGATCGGGCACCTTGATATCGCACGTCTTGCAATGTACGCAGTTCTGCGAGTTAATCTGGAACCTCACGCCCAAATCCTTGCTTTCATCTTCCACATACTCATACACTCCAGCAGGACAGAATCGATTTTCAACACCTTGATACTTGGGGTACTCCTTTTCGGCATGCTTGTCCCAGTCAGCAACTTGCAAGTGACAGGGTTGGTCCTCCTCGTGGTTGGTTCCTGTGCGGGAAACGGAGGTCAAGATGTCGAAGGAGATTTCGTTATCTGGCTTTGGGTATTCAATCTTCTGACATTCGGACGCGGGCTTAGTTGCAGCGTGGTCTTGCTTGCCGTGCTTCAAAGTCCAGGGAGTGTAGCCGCGGAAGAGGTATGCTTCGAGACCGGAGTACAGGATGCCGCCGTAGAGGCCGAGAGGAGTGTGGAAGCTGGGACGCATGTTGCGGACTTGTTTAAGCTCTTTCCAGATGGAGGACTTGCGGAGCTTGTCCTCATAGTCGAAGAGGAAGACTGCGCCTTCGGTGTCGTTGGAGCTGGAGAGGGCTGAGTAGGCGGCTTCTGCGGCGAGCATACCACTGCGCATGGCAGTGTGAGTGCCTTTGATCTTGGGGACATTGAGGAAGCCGGCTGTATCGCCGATGAGAGCGCCACCGGGGAAAGCGCATTTGGGTATGCTTTGGAAGCCTCCTTCGTTAAGCGTTCGTGCGCCATAGGATATGCACTTACCACCTTCGAGGTACTGTCTGTAGAATGGGTGCTGCTTCATCTTCTGGAACTCGCCGTATGGTGCTAGCCACGGGTTGGGGTAGTCGAGACCGACGACTAATCCGATCGAGACCATGTTTTCGCCAAAGTGGTACATCCAGCCACCTCCGTATGTATCTTTCGGAAGCGGGTAACCCATTGAGTGCGCCACGAGGCCCTTGTCGAACTTAGCAGGATCGATTTCCCACACTTCCTTGATGCCGAGTCCGTAAGTTTGATGTTGGCTGTTCGCACGAAGGTCGTATTTCTTGATGACCTTCTTCGTCAGACTGCCATGGCAACCCTCGGCCAGAAGTGTACATCGTGCATGAAACTCCATGCCGCGCTCGAAAGAATCCTTTGCTTTGCCATCTCGTCCAATGCCCAGGTCGTTCGTCGCCACTCCCTTGACAGCTCCTTCCTTGGTGTACAGAACTTCAGAAGCTGCAAAGCCTGCGTATACTTCCACGCCAACCTCCTCAGCTCTTTCTCCTAGCCACTTGGACAGCTCGTTCAAGCTCAAGATATAGTTGCCGTGGTTGTTCATCTGCGGTGGCGCGGGGATAGGAATGGCACTCGATTTGGTCAAGAATCGCATCTTGTCCTTCGTGGCAGGCGTGATATTCTCGAATCGATTCGGATTATCCTCAGATCTCCAGTCTGGAATGAGCTCGTCGAGAGCACTTGGTTCTAACACATTGCCTGACACTATGTGGTCTCCAATTTCGCCCGCCTTCTCCAACAGCACCACGCGGAAGTCCTCATTGCCAGCTTCATTTGCCAATTGCTTCAGCTTGATGGCAGCACTCAGTCCCGCTGGGCCGCCACCGACGATGCATATGTCCACCTCATCAGACTCTCGCTCCTGTTGCAATGGGTCGCTCCAGTCATCTTCCACGGAGGCGAATCGTCGTCGTGTCGTGCTCGAGATGGCGCGTCTTTGACCTGCCGTAATAGCAGCAGGCCTGTAGCCCCTCGTCAGACATCTCGAAGCTATGGGGCTCGCGGCGGCAGTAGCACGTGTCCGCGCAGTGAACCTCGAGATCTCGGGGAGCTGAACGAGTCGCCGCCTCGCAGCTGCAGAGATGATGCTGGGAGCGGCCATTGTCGCGGCTTTGACCTCCACAGGAATTGGTGAGGCGGTCAAGCGTGCAGGAGGGGCGTTGCAGCAGAGGGCAGGCGGGTGGACAGCAGCTTCACATGCGCATCATTGCCAGGGCATTTATTGCACGCTCGCCTCGGCTTTGAAGCGGCTTTGCATCGGGGTAAAGGCACAGGAAGGTGATCTCATCGCGAACAAGCAGAGATGGTGTTCGCGATCTACGGCTTGGCTTTGTTCTGTGCTGCGAAAGATCCGTCTATACACATAGCATAAGCAGATAGCATGCTCGACTTCGTGTATTCTACGGACGATTTGGAACACTGCATTTCCAGCAATTTTGCAGCGCCTGGCTCCGGTCAGACTCGCAACGCCAGAAATCGAGATGCATTCGCTTACAACAGCAATTTCTGAGCTCATAATTGGTGCTTGGCAGTCCGTGCTCGCCGCTTCCCGCTCACTCGCCCGCGAACTCTGTCGCTCACCTCTTCCGCCTCACCCACCGCGACGACCGTCCGAGCCCTCTCCACCACATCGGCCTCGTGCAGCATCCAACTCTGTCTCTCCTCGACGCGTACAACCACGTCGAGTGCTTTTGTGCTTTCGCCTCGCCATTCGACGGCCCTCTTCTGCTTCGAGATCTCCCACTGCCAGGCCTTTCCCGCCACGGCTCCGGCCTGCTTCCTTCCTCCAGATCACGCGCGCCCGGACGCCACGCTCTCTGTGAAGCTCTCTCCATCGCACGCCCATCGTCGCGCGCGCACACTCCATCACCATGGCCGAATCTGGTGTCAGCAACACGAGGCTCTATCTCGGTAAGGACCACCACCACTCCCTGCCTCGCGCATGTGCGTCGGCTGGCGCGCGCGCACGAAAACTGCGCGATGCGCCAGCTCGCAATTGCAGGGCGGTCGACAGCTGGCTAACGAACGCGCCTGACAGGGAACCTCCCACGCAATGGTACGCTCCTCTTCCCGTGGACTTTCAATGGATAAGCAGGATGGCCTGTCCTGGTTGGACACAGCTGCTTGTGGCCCGGCGCAATATTGGCATCGAAAAAATGGATGGAGGGGAACTGGCCATCTCTGCCGCTGCCTCGCATATGTCCTCTGCTGCTGCGGCTCTCGCTCGTGCTTGTACTGGAGCCGGAGCTGGCGCTTCATTGGCCATCCTTTGTCGCATCCACCAGACCGAGTCCTGACCTGGCAACGCTGACCGGAATCGTGATACAGCTACCAAGGCCGACGTTGAGAACCACTTCAACACCCATGGCACCGGCGAGATTACCGAAATCAAGCTGATGAATGGCTTTGGCTTCATCGAGTACAAAGATGCCATGGACGCGCGTGATGTCGTTCCAGGTAAGCTCCCCTGCTGCACGGCGCCGAATGAATGTCTGCCGTTGCTACTTGAAACATGGTGCTAGACCTGCTAACTCGCCCTGTAGCTTTCCGTACGTCTCCCCTCGATGCTATCGCCCATGCTTAAACTTGCCTTCGGGCTGCACACCGTCCCCTACCTCCCTCCCGGTTATGTTCTCGACTGCTGACATCTTCCGCTGGCTAGATGGATCCGAATTCATGGGCGAGCGGCTCGTCGTTCAATTCGCCCGTGGCTCAACTCGTCCTCGTGATGGCTTCGAGCAGCAACCTCGTATGGCTCCTCGTCCAAGACGTACTATCCACCGTATGACCATCACTGGATTGCCATTCGAGACCAGCTGGCAGGTTAGCTACTCCTCCCTCATCCACTACTACAGCATTATGTCGACGCCACCTTGGTCCAAATGCGGATGCATTCAGCCATTATCGTGTCGACCTCTGCCAAAGGCCTCCACTTACACCTTCACATAGGATCTCAAGGACTTCGCGCGTCAGTCAGGCCTGGACGTTGTCTACAGCGAGGTCAACCGCGAGCGTGACCCCAGCGGCACTGGCAAGGGTTTCGTCGAGTACGAGACTGCCGCCGATCTAGCTTCCGCCGTGGAGAAGCTCGACAACTCCGAGTTCAAGGGCTCTACTGTCCGCTGCATCTCAGACGTAAGTGGAACAGTATCGACGTTGCATCGCCGCCACATGCTTACAGCTTGTAGCCTCAAACTGATGTGCCACGCCCACGTGAGCGCTTTCGATCTCGTTCTCCTGGCTTCCGCGGAGGCCGCGGTGGCTATGGCCCGCCTCCAGATGATTACTATGGTGGCGGAGGCTACGATCGCCGAGGACCGCCACGTGGCTACAGCCCACGCCGCGACGACTATCGTCGCCGCACTCCTCCACCGCGCGACTACTACGGTGGTGATCCACGCGATGACCGCTACGGTCCTCCGCGCGGCGGTCGCCCACCTGTCGATGACTACCCACCACGTGGAGGCGGCTACCCAGATGACCGCTACGGCCCACCACCGCCCCGACGAGGTTACGAGCCGGAGCCGTACGCCAACGGACATGGTCGTGAGCCATATGCCGGTCGTCCACGAAGCCCTCCCCCGAGAGAAGGTGGCCGAGGCTACGGCGGCGGTGGCGGCGGTGGTGCCCGCGAGCCATACGGAGAGAGGCCTTACTGGTGATTACTCATCAAACTTCACGTGCTCAATGCGTACTAATGTGTCTAGAACGCCCTCTGGATCGATGCGGAGCGCAACATACGACACCAGCACCTACATAATGAAGTTCACAGAAGGACACGATGTCATGAGTTAGACTGTACTCTCACGGGATGGACTTGTTGCTTGGTCGCGGGAGGGCGCTCTACTGCGGATCGAGATGCACGAGGGGCATCAATGCGGACTGCGCACGTTTCTCTGGGGTTTCATTTTCATGCGCGATCTCTGGTCTTGGCGCTTGGCTCCATGCACCATACGCTCGCCGGCTGTCGAGTTTCGCGGGTACGCATGGCCACGGATCCTCTCCAACTGTAGCATAACTTCTGGGGAGTACGTTGGCCAACGGCGTTTCTGCTTTCCAAACATTAACGGCTGGCCTTCGAAGCGGATTCTGTGTGCGTGTGTATCATCAGACTGGTAAAAGCAAAATCGATATGGGTTGAACAGTACAATTATGCCATACCTCCCTGACCTGTTTCACTGAATACTGGCGCCGTTCGGCCCCAGGTCGACCCTCTGCTTATGTACGTGTACAACCGACGTCGTCTCAATCGAGCCTCGCTCAAGCTTTGCAAAGGGCTAGAGGCAATAGCAAAAAGAGCTTGGCTCCGCCACGATTCGAACGTAGGTCTTCCAGTCGCCTCTCGCTGCGGAAACCCGCCAACGAGTGAGCGCTACAACCGGTGCCTGGAGAACAGTGTACCTTCATGTGGACTGGATATGCTGTCCACTGCACTACGGAACCATTATGGACCTTGGTCGCGATATGGGCGCTTATAGAGTCTGGCCGGCTCGTCAGCAGTGTTGAAAGAACTGAGACGTTGCGTTATTGAGGATTATTCGGTGAACGTGCGAGGAGTAAGAAGGAAAATCATCGTTGTGGACGACAAAACACTCGCTGAGCCGAATTGCACCAGGGACGCCTTCTGTGCGGCTGATATTGCACAGTAACATCGTGGAAAAAGCAAAAGACGACGGCTAGCGCGCTGGCTCACTGGCTTGATCATGGGACAACACTCAGCATACCTGCTACTTGGAGGCGATCGTCTGGAGTATGAAAAAGGAGGGCAAAAATGATAGTGGCCTCACCACGAATCGAACGTGGATCTCTCACTTCACACAACACCTAAGCGTGGCAGTGCTGCGCTACAACCGGTCAGGGGATGGCGGACCACGCTCCCCTCTCCCCTGGTCACCTTATGTGAGGAGTGTGCTAGCCGTTGCACCATGTGGCCGAACGTTCGATTGAATGGGAGCAGGATGGAAGCAGTTATGATGTTTGGAAAGGGGGTTTGGAGATATTAGGTCTTCTCATAGGAATGGTGACAGCGATTGTCGTGGAGAAGAGCCACATGAAGGGCAAGGGCAAGAGCAAAAAATTTGGTCATACCATGAATCGAACGTGGATCTCTCGCTTCACACAGACACCAAACGTGGCAGTGCCGTGCTACAACCGGTGTACCGACAGTCCCTAGACCACGCTCAAGCCCTTGGCAACCTTTTGTGAGGAGTGTGCTAGCCGTTGCACCATATGCTCATATAAGGGCCAAGAACTGACGCCAACATGTACGTTTGTCGCGGTCATTGAGCGGTGCAGAGCAAAAGTGAGTGACGACTGATTTCAGTGGAATGGTGACAAGTGCTACGAAGAACACAGTACCACAAGAAACACAAAACAAAAAATACAACGGTCTTGATCCCGCCACGAATTGAACGTGGGCCTTCCAGACACCTTTGCAGATGCTACAGCCGGGAGCGGAGTATCGAGAGCACAGAGGGGAAACAAGGGGAAAGCCAGGTGTCCACAATGAACGCCGGATAGAAATCGATTAACACAGAGGTTAGTCGAGAAACTCCCTCATTTGTGCTGGACGTGCTACCACTGCACCACGGGACCGGCTCTTGACGTTGGTGGCTGCAAGAAAGCAGCAGCAGTTATTACGATTGGAGTGAGGGTCTGGAGACATGAGGAGAGCGAAGCGACAGAAAGAGACGTATATTCTCTCGTATGCAGTTTACTGAGACATGCAGCATTGTTCAGCAAAAGCTCATAGTTTACAGCAAACTTGGCGGGCCAGATATTCAATGAACGATGTGCAGTCTAACACCCCGGAAGGCCTCATCCCAAGACTACTGGTCTATTGAGCAGAGCATGTTTATGGCCCTGAGCTCATATATGTCCATAAACCAGCAGCAATTTCTATACGCCCTATGACTTACATGATGACAATACAGATCCTTTACGTCCGAATTCTGGAAACACTAATGCGCCTGGTTGTGTACAGGACGAATCAGAACTCATTCACTTTTCAACAGGCGAGCACGGACCATTCACTGTGAATGGAATGCGCATTCACTCGCCACGAGCTCGTCTAAGATTCTTCAGTCATCGCATACTCTGCACCACCTTCCCCTCTGCATCTCACTCTAGGAATAGATTCCAGCACGAGCACCGCACCGCTTCTCACTCCACCCGCCTACATCAGCACTCGACACTTACAAACACCAATCACATCTTACTCAATAGCATCACAATGGCACGAAACCACAGAGGTCGTCGATCCGGCCACTCGAAGAGAGTCGCCCGTGTTGAGCACGATCTCGCTGCAATGAAGATCGACGACACAGCACCGCAGCATGCAACAGCCAGTGGTGCCGATGCTCACGATGCGACCACCGCTTCCGATATCGACGCAAACGAAGAGAAGCGATTCCGCCTTCTTGACCTGCCCGGCGAGCTGGTCATTCGCATCGTCGAATACGCCGTGGTTATGAGCTCTCACAAGCATCCCATCAAGATCCGCCCCATTAACGTCGACGAGCCTCATTTCTGGTGGGCATACCCACAGCTGGGAGTCAGAATTGATCCGGAAAAGTCCAAAGACTTGCTCCAACCACCAGTCACTAGGACTTGTCGCCTTTTGCGTGACGAAGGTAAGTCATAACAGCCCTCGAAACCTTTCCATATCATCGTATGCTAGCATCGCATAGGTCTCAAGGCCTTCTATGAGCAGAACCACTTCCTGGTGAAAGCAAGCACTCGTGGAGCCGATGCTCTCTGCCGCTGGATCGATCCGCTCGGCGAGGATTGCATCAAGAACATCACCAACGTGTTCGTTGAATGGGATCCACGCGATGGAGATTTCGACAAGGAAATGGCTTGGTTGCGCATCGTCGAGTCTTATGTCAGCTTGAAGACAAAGACGTTTGTGCGTTCTGTTCAAGCACCAAAGGGCAAGAAGCCGCGTTACCAGGTCGCTTATGGGCAGCCTAAGAAGGGAGGATATGCGGAGAAGGGTGCTGGTCAGTGGATCGAGGTGGTGAAGAATAAGAAGTAGGGGCAAGGGAACGATAAGAAGTATGGGGATGGCGTGAATGGGAGCAACCGCAGCGAAGCGCGAGAATGTGGTCACGCACAGATTGATGAGAGATCGCATCTTAGCTGAGTATTAGTTAATTCTGGGAGATGGGCTTGACTATAACTAAAATTAGAGATGGGCGTAGCTGACTTTAAAACAAAGTTGTGATACGCATTTTCCAGCAATGGGGTTCCGGCATATCGTCCAGATCAATGCACTGGTGTAATACGAAGCTTGAGGGGTTGCAGCTCCCACAGTACCTGATCATCACTGTTAGCATCCATCCTGCCTATGATTGTGTTCATCCAGATAGTGTAGAACTCACATAGAACCGCGCATCCTGAACCCAAGTAGCGTGATCACCATCAAGCTCGAAATCGAAATGCCAGATCAACTTGGCCAAAATCAAGCGAGCTTCCGCCAATGCCAATCTGCAGCCTCGTCAGCACCATCTTTGTTTCCTGGAGAACTCGATCTCAACTTACAGCTTTCCAACACAATTCCTCGGACCCATGCTAAATGGCTTCAAGATCTCATCGACTCTCCTCCCACATGCCTTCTGTACTTCCAAATTCGTCCATCTTTCAGGCCGGAACTCCATAGCATCGTCGAAGAAGCGCTCTGATCTTCCCATGAACCACTGACCCATTGAAACATACGTGCCTCCAGGAATAAATTGGCCATCGATAACGTGGCCTTCCTTTGGCGTCGTTCGCGGTGTGATGTAGCTAGCAGTAGGAAAGATCCTCAGATTCTCGTCAAGTGTGGCCTTGAGATATGGTAAGTCTGCTGTAGCTTTGAGCGTGATGTCTTCGCTTCTTGCAAAAGTTCCGCGAATCTCGTCTTTGAGGCTTTGCATTGCGTGGGGAGTCTTGCACAAATGATAGAAGGTCGCTGTCAACGTCGTTGCTGTCGTTTCTGCGCCGCCTCCAACGATCAAGATCGAATTGGCCAAGATCTCCTTCTCCGTCAGGCGGTCTCCTCCCTTCATCTCTCGAAGCATAAGTCCAATGATATCTGGGCGCTTGCCGGATTCAGCTGGAGAGCTTCCATCGTCCTCGCGGGCGAGTCGGACATCCACGGCTTTCTTGGCTGTTTCGAAGAATTTTTCTTGTTTCTGAACAGCAGCTTTCGGCATGATCAGTTTCAGCATGCTCATCTGCAGGCCATAACGCTTGAACTGGTTGACAATAGCTCCGACCTTGAGGATGTGTAAGAGGTAGCTAGGCCACTCGTGCAAGCGACGCTTCTTCAGACACTCGAACTCCTGGTCGAGCGCGAGCTGGCCGATGACATCGTTGAGTACCCAGAGAAACCACTCGACCATGTTCTGAGACCCATCTTTGCTGGCGTCTTTGAGCTGAGAACACAGCATTTCAGCGTAGTGCTGCATCGTCGGCTCGACCTCCGCCACTCCAGCGTTGAGAAAAGCAGGGCCGGCCAATCTTCTCAATCGCATGTGTTCGAGGTCCGGTGCGGTGATCATGCTGTTTGGTATCTTCCCAGATTCGTCCTGTCCGAAGTGGAAACGAGTCTTGGCCAGTTGAGGACGCGAATTGTAGATTTCTGGCCATGCTTCTGGAGCTGTGAAAGAAAGCTCATCTGGAGCGATGCGTACAGTTGCGCCATACTTCTCATGAATTGCTGCGATTTGCTGATAGAGATCTCCAGTGGAATGATGGTATGAGGCGAAGAATCGAGATGCTCGCCATAGTAGAGGTCCCGGATACTTTGCAAGAGGATGGAAAGGTGAGATGTTGTATAGCACTTTCAATATCGCAATGACTAGACCCTGTGTCTTGTTTAGCACCTTCAAAGCCGAGATACAGTACAGCCATTAGCTGTACATACTGCAAGTAGTAGTCGAGCTGCAAGCGACAGAGCAAGCGCGCCATAATGAAGTATGCCACTCATGACGGGCAAGACAACAGACTCTGGCAGTCTGGACAACTGAGTGCACGTCAAGAGCTCGTCGTGGAAGCTGTGAGATGTGTCTGATGAGCCATACGAAACGTTGCTAGTAAGCAGCCGCCACTTTATCGAAGGATCTGAATAGGAGGCTTGGAGGATGGAGGGGTAGGACTAGTCTTAGCCGAGAACTTTTGCTCCTCATTGGAGATCACTTTGAAACCTGCACAAGAACAAGATTCTTTCGTAAGCTTCCAAGATCCTTTCTGCAGACGGAGAATTTCCTTAAAGAGGGTCGACGATAACCTCGCCAAGGCCTGCGAGATTTGCCCGAAGAGGCGATGTGCATGGATTTTCAATTTAGGGTCGGCGCCTCCTATCTGGGAATCAGCAACTCAGATTTCCAAAGGATGTCCGACGACTTTGACGCTCTCTCGTTGTTCGAGCAGCAGAAGTGATACAGAAGTGGTCAGGAGCCAAACGACTCGAAAGGTGCGACTCGCAGCAAGGTTCGAAGCACGAGCACATTGCCAAGAACAGACCAATCTTCAATCAGATTCGACTGCTGCCTGACAGACTCCCAAGCATCCTCCAGGATGTGTGAAAGGCTTACGCGAGCACTGCGTGAGTGTGAAGCCGTGGAGATCTGTCCAGTGAGGATGCTCGAACTGCGGTCCAGCTGCCGTTCAACCTCAGTAAGTGACAACTTCGTGATGTATTCATTCAGTCCATTCGTGGAACGAAGCTTGATCAAACTCATCTAGTACAGACTCGTCAAAGATCGAGGGCGCAGCCCATCACAAGACCAACGTTGACCAGGATTGCTGGAGCCCGTTTGCAGCTGTAGTGAAAACATGTTGCTACGATTCTGTTTGAATCTCGAGCGGGTGGTTTTGGCACGGCGATCTGGAGTTTCGTATGACGTTGGCAGGAAGATTTTTGTCGGATAATGCATCGTGTTGAGGGTTCCGGGTGTTTGACTGAAGTCACAGTCGTTTGTGACTGCAAACAGAGGTAGCTGCCTCCGGACGGGCCGAGAAGGAGGCAGTTGCTAAACTTGGACCAAGTAACAACGAACGGCAATCACATATGCGTCGTGAAGAAAGAAGAAACTGACCCAGCAGCCGCCAGATTCCAGTTTGCTCGAGGCACTTTCGGTTCGCCGATTTCTGTGCTACGCGACTGGTGTTTGTACCACAACGCGCCAACGACGAGAGTGTGCTCTATCAGGCTCGATCAGCTAAAGCCGTTTTCACCAACTCCGCGTGCCACGATGCCCCCTCCACGGACCACTGGCGCAGATGGCCAACTCGACGACGAGACAGAAGGTCTTGTTCCGTTCCCGATCCTTGACCTTCCACCGGAACTCGTCATCCGCATTGTCGAGCAGGCAGTTGTCATCAGCTCTAAGGACGAACCTATTGTCATCGAAGAGTGTGGCAAAGCCCACCAAGAACCAGCAGTCACTCGAGTTTGTCGCTTTCTCCGTTGCGAGGGCCTGCCACTATTCTACAAACACAACACGTTCATGGTGCTTACTACGACGAAAGCCACCCATGAATTCTTCAAGTGGATACATCGCATCGGGCTCCAGCGTGCCAGCACAATTCGGAGCCTGCAAATGTGCTGGTGCATCTCGGGATCCGCTAGTTTCCTCGTATGGGAGGATTTTCTTCACGAAATGAACTTTTTGGAGGACTGCGCGCGTCACAAGGCGCTGGGAAAGACACTTGGCGACAAGACCTTTGTGCGATTCCATAATGGCAAATTGGTCTTGGGATCCGGGAGCCTCGGCGAATACTACGAGCTGTCTTTTAGCCAAAGTGTACAGGCCGGTGCGAGGTGGCGAAAGGTTGCTGAGTTGTCCACTTTGTCCACTCTCGACTCGTCGGAGCGTGACTTGGCCGATGAGGACTTCTGGGTCTCTCTCTCGAGCTCAGACATTACGGCTTCAGAGGTGGAGCAGCAGGCGAGCGGCAGGACAATTGAGTAATGCGGTGTTCATGGAAAGGAGAAACAAGCTGGGCACAATTGCTCTACGTCAGGAGGAAGCGGCAGAATGGGCACACGGAGCCTCTGGGATCATCCTTTTTCGCCTTGGCTAGCCATTTAACAGTGGTCGCAGTTTCAAGGCGAGATAAATATGACTATGGGCAAAAGGGAGAATACCTCTACACGAGTCTACTGCCGCGTAGAAGCGATTCGATCGGGGTGCTAGAAACGTGAAAGCAGCAGCCTCACGAAGGTGCAGGTGTCTTCTATGAGATACACTTCATGGCAGACATCGGTCCCATTGCTGTGTCACTAGCAAGCCGTCTACTTTGTTCAATCATGTGATAAACTATGCCGTAATCTTCAGCCGGAGTGAATTCGTCGGACGACTGAACAGCCATCATTCACTCAAATGTCTTGGTTGACGAGCGGATTAAAGATTAGTTTACATAACACTTCACCCCAGAACACCTACTTGGTGGTGTGCCCGAGGACATTACCGCAATGATAGTATATTCGCGACAACAGCTTAAGGACGGTAGAATCGATATAGTCAGGGGCTAAGGACCTGTCTCGCAAAAGATCAAAGTGGTAAGATTCGTTTTACGACCAAAAGTTGTCCGAGATGAGCCAAAAAGGTCGACACCAGAATCGAACTGATATCTCCGGAAAGGACTGAAGCGTCAGAATCCGACGTGATGGCCATTACACTAGTCAACCCCAGCTGGGTGTTTGTTGGAGTAGGAGGGAAGGGATTTTGTAACAATATGAGCTTTTGCGTGGGCCCTCCCCGAGGTTTTGCCGCTACTACTTCGACCTCACTCACAGGGCAATAGTAATGTTTGGAAACTCACAATTCAACAAGAGCATTCATGCACATTGCTGCCGACAAAATGAATTAGAGGTCGTCAAAAGAACGTGAAAAATGAGCCAGATGAAACCAAGTATATCCAACAGATTTTTTTTTTGTTAACACTATGATCTTTCCCTAAACACCGACTTTTGATCCTACACAGAAGCAGAAAAACCAATAAACTAACGACATGTCTATCTAGACATGACCGACTGCGTTCACGAGCAACCCTCACTGTGGAGGGTGGCCCTCAAACGGCGTAGGGGACGCGGCCGCAGCCATGGCTGAAATGATCGAGAAAAGGGAAGGGTGTCCTCCAACGGCGTCGACCGTGAGGGTTCCATTCTAAGAGCAATCGTGTCAGTCAACATTCGATCCAAGATGTAGTGCCGCGTGAGATAGTAACGATTCGGAAGGAAAGACGTCTCAAGAACTCACCGCGATGCGAGCCTGCAGGGTAAGGTGTTTATCATCATCATTCTCTGGAGCAGCAGTGGCTCCTGGAGCAACAGGGACTGTGTGAGTTTCGGTCTAGAACCAAAAGCGTCAGCCCAATATTCAATTCGATATAGTACCGTGCGGGATATCAACAATATGAGGAAAGAGGAAAAGTGTCTCGAATGACTCACAGCCGTAACCTCATTCACATCGCGAGCCTTCATGTTAACCCTGGAGCCATCGTCGTCGTAGAAGCAACCTTCGAGTTTGCAATGGAAAGCACGAGGTGAGGTACCAGGTACGTTTGCCATATTCGGAGCCTCTGGAACGTGGGTGGACTTGGGTTTTCCGCCGGCGATGACTGGCGTGTTTGTGTTTGTGGAGGTTGTCTTCGCGCTATGCGCAAACTTTTGGCCGAGGACGACAGGAAGAGTGGGAACTAGGGTCTTGACTGATGGGAACTCGTCCTGCTCAGTCGGGTCTGCAACGGCGGCCTCGGTTGGAGCAGGCCCCCAGAGCGCGGAAGTGCTGGGCGCGGCCTTTGGGCCGACGACGGCTGAAGTAGCAGCGGCAATTGTACTGCTGAGATGCCCCGAAGGGAGGACGAGCTGCGGTGCAGCCATGGCGTGAGCAGCCAAGGCCGCGATCGAGGAGAGGGTGGAGGGACGCATGACTGCTGTGTACTACACGTAGTCTGGTGTATTGAAGTCGAATGGTCGTGTGTGTCAGCTGGAAGCAAGAGAACAGAACAGGAGCTGAGAGCGAGGCCTGCGTTTTGTGCACTCTCTGTTTCCTCTGTTTCCTCTGTTTGCGGATGTGCTGGAGTGCCCCCTTCAGAGCCTTGGATTGTGCTCAAACTTAGGAGCTCGACGGGAGGTCAGTTCCAGTGTTTTCTGTTCGGCATCTCAAGTTGAACTTTGGACTACGTATCGCATGGTGCTCGCATGGAGTTTACGTCTGCGTGAGTATGAAGGGTCCTGGTTGTCAGAGAGCGGTACTTCGACTAGTGTATCGATCCAGAGTATCGATTTTCCCAGGTAACAATCCTCCGAAGTTGCACAACTGAGCTGAATGGGTCTGGAGTTCGGAGTCGGTACTGCTGACCGTCTGGGTCCGGCTCCTGGGTGTGATCTTGCCATATACATCCTGAACGCGTATGGTGACGTTGACAGTGGTATCGTACCGGCTGAAAAGGTGGCAACAAAGTCTGTCGTGGACGACGCGTACACATCGACCAACAATGCCGGGTGTTGTAGACAATGAGAGGCGACGTGAGGTGTCGTCGGGGTGCCGAACCACGGTTCACAAAAAATGTCCATCCGAGCCTGCCGAAAACTAGTCGATCTTTGGTTAACTTGCCGTGGAGTTTGCACCTGTCAATTCCGCCGCTGCCGATCGATAGCTGATAGTTGAGTGCTGCTCCCGTCGTGAAATTGCTTCATTATGTCAAACCTATATGCACATCTATAGCTTAGCCTGGATCTCACTCGCGGGCTTGCCGCGGATATCTGCGGGTGGCTGCTTGTCAACAATGAGACTTGACGCCTGTTGCAAGCTCTCAATCGCCTCCTTCTCTATCCTTGAAACCAAAACCTCACAAGAGGGGATATCGTGGATCACGCCGATGACTTGGCCAGCGGTCCATACCTGTCGTAAATTGTCAGCTTGCCATACCTTCTGCTTTGGAGTAGAGACTTACGCCAAAATCTGGGTCTCCGTTCTGGAAGACCTTCCTGCCGCGCTGCCCGCTGACCAGAGGGCCAACGGAGGCAAATTCCTTCGTGTTGGGATCGTTCTCAATCTGGTATGCCTCTGTGCTGACCTTGTTCTTGAACAAGCGCGATGTGTTCTTCCATTTCCTCAGCACTAGCTGTGTGTCTGTCTCTTGCGCCTTGACGATGCTCTCCTTGATGTTATGGTGAATAGGCGCCTCCACCGTGCACATGAATCGCGTGCCCATGTTGATTCCCACCGCACCGAGATTTAGCGCCGCAGCCAGACCCTGGCCATCGGCGAAGCCTCCAGAGGCGATGAAAGGAACAGGCATAACTTGGCGGGCGCGGTTGAGGAGGATCAGGTTCGTGATGTCGTGCTCGCCGACGTGGCCGGCGCACTCGAAGCCGTCAATGGACAGGAAGTCGACGCCGAGCTTGACGGCGCTCATGGCATGGCGGATGGTGGTGCACTTGTGCAAGATCACGCACGGCGGGTCGGCTTCCTTCAGCTGCTTGATGATGGGGCCTGGCGAGTTGCCAGCTGTCTCAACGATGCGGATACCCTCGTCGATGATGGCCTGCGCGTAGGCTGGGTAGTCGGGTGGGTTGATCGAGGGGAGGAGGGTCAGGTTCACGCCGAACGGCTTGTCGGTCATGGTTTTGCATTTTCGGATCTCTTTGCGCAGGTCCTCGGGCGTAGGCTGTGTGAGGGCAGTGAGGATACCGAGGCCACCGGCGTTGGACACGGCCGATGCGAGTTCAGCGTATCCGACCCATTGCATACCACCTTGGACCACGGGTACTGCGTCCTGTCAGTACTGCCTCATCTCGAGCAGTCTCGCCCATATCGCACCTCGGATGCCCAGCTTGCGCGTGAGAGCAGTATTGAAAGGCATGGTTGTAGTAGTCTGGAGTCTATACCGTTAGATCGAAGAGGAGTATGAAGACAAACAAATGGCAAGGAAATGTAGTCCTACGACACGCTCTAATGAAGTCAGAGAGCCTAGGTCGGTGGTGCTATGAGTGATCACGCTCTTCTGCCGTGCTAATTGTCGGCCGCATCGACGTCTGCACACCTGAGGGCCGAGGTCATCAGGTCCCTGCAGGCGTGGAAGTGATGATTGGCACGGCTTTCCCTCCGTCCCCAGTCGTCTCGCATGTGACGGTAAATGCGGTTCTGCCTTTGTCTTGGAATGACATGGCCCAGCATGGCGCGCACATCTTTCATCAAGCACAGTCCGGAGCAGCAGCATGTGGTACTGACAGCCGGACAGCTGCGAGAAATGACCGAGTCAAACCAACAAGACGAGATCCGACCAGACAGAAAGAGCAGTGGTGATCAGAGCAGAGGAGAAAGCAGATGGAAGGAGGACAAGAGGAGTAGTCATGGACACTTCCTGGAAGATATGAAGATAGACAAGGAAGATCGGCATGAAGATTGCTGCGTGCAAGGCATATCTCAAGGCTAGGGGGCTGTTCATACACCACAAATGAAGCGACTCCATTCTACCGCAACGCGTCTGGGTATGTAGTTCGGTCGATTTCCAAGTCATGAGCTATCTGCCCGTGAGTGCAGAGCGCTGTTGGAAGCATTGCCTCAGAGCAGTCTCGCGCTCTTTGGTATTCCCTGACCAGATCAGCGGGCAAAGGATGTGAAATTTGTATGCAGTATGCCTCCACCGCGGGTGAAGCGCAAACGGCCGACAGCTTTACATGCATCACCAGCATCCTAGCTTTTGTACCAGCAGCAATCACAGGCAGACCTCGAACTCGAATTCCTCAAAGACTCGACAGCCCAGCATTGAATTGTCACTCGACCTCTCACTCGCGTTGGAGGACCGCCTACAAGATGGTAAGACGTAAGTATCTCCTCCTCGAACACAACGCCAGCGAGCTCACAGACAACAGGCAACGCACCACGCCTCACCCTAGGCTCCGAAGATGCCGTCTACAACCTGACCGGCGACGACCAAGCCCTCCCCGAGCACTTCTCCCTCCTCCGCCCATCAGAGCAATCCTTCGATGCCCTCCTCTTCGACATCTGGATGACCGTCTTCGCCGTCTTCGGTGGCACCGCTGCTCTCGCTTGGCTGGTACTCTTCGCTATCGCTCTCGTCAAGGTCAAATCGCGGAAGTTCTTCAGCGTCCAGGAGCAGTCACCAGATGGGTTTGAGTGGAGAAAGGTGGTCACGGTGTCGCTGTGTGCAGTCGCATACCACCTTGCCGTTGTCGCTGTCTGGTACGCCATTCCTGATGCTAGTTGGGTGAGTTCTGGACTGTCGCACGTGGCTGCACAAAGTGCGAGACTTATTGTAAGAGCCGAGATTGGACTGTCGATGGTTGTGGGCGCGTTTGTGATGGGCCTGAAGTTGTTGTTCGATTGAGCACATCCCACCCGTCTCGAACCTCATCGAAAGCAAATGAGCTTGAATGGCTTTGGGCCAACTAGTCAAGGGCTGTCAAGATGCACAATGCATGGCAGCACAGCGTCGGACAAAATCTACAGGGAAGCGTAAGTAGAAAGCCACATCTTCTTTCTTCTACTCTAGGCCGCGTGCGTATAAAAGCTCTCCTCTCCACCCCCTCTAAATATCCCTCGACCGATTCAACCCCTTCAACCGATGTTCAAAATCCTCCTTCGGAATATCCTCCACCTCCTTCGGTCTCTGCAACGTCACTCCACTCCTCTTCTCCCACCCAACCAAAGCCTTCGTATGATCCGCATTCTGCTCCACCTCTTTCAGCGCATCTCCTAGATACCTTCTCGTCAAACCCGGCAGTTCCGTCTCAAACTCATTATGCTGCATGAATTCCTCTGTAATCCCCAGATCTTTGACCAGCAACGCCAGCCCGAAACCAGAATTATATCTTCCTGTCAAGCCGTCTCTTCGGAATGTATCCAGTGTGGGGAAACAGACGCCTGTTCCTACATTCAAGACATCGATCATTTGTTTGGGGTCTAAGCCGTATTTTTGTCCTGTGACTAGACTGTCGCTTAAGGCGCAGATCGAGGATGCCATGATGTAGTTGTTCAATGTTTTCATCGCGTGGCCGTTGCCGAGTTTTCCCATGTGGAAGACGTAGCGTGCCATGGTGCGGATGATGGGCTCGGCTTTGGCGAAGATGGCGGGAGAGTCGGCGCCGACTATGAGGGTGGATTCGCCGCCATCGGTGGCGTGCATGTAAGTTTGGGTAATGGGCGAGTCGACGAGTTCGAGTTGGTGCTCTGCGAGTTCCTTGCCGAGGGCGATGGTGTCGAAGGGAGAGGATGAGGAGGTGTCGATGATGATTGTGCCTGGAGGTGTCAATTGGTTTCTCTGTGTTTCGTTTTTATGTCACATCTCCATCCGCTTACCTGGCTTCAAGCATCGAGCAAAGTTGTCTTTGCCGAGAAGCACTTCCCTCACGATCTTCCCTTGCGGGAGCATAGTGACGATCACCTCGCAATCCGCAAAGGCTTCTGCTTTCCCATTCGCAGCGGTGGTATTTGGCCATTCCGAGACAGCCTTCTGGACTTGTGCTTCGTTCACATCGTGCACGACTACATGGTAGCCGGCTTTGGGCAGATTCGACGCCATGCTGAAGCCTGCGTTCCCGAGGCCGATGTATCCAACATTTTTTACTGCAGGTGCTTGCCCGTTCGTGATAGGAGGCATGTTGCTGGAGATCTAGGCTGTGTGGGTAGTAATATGCAATAATCAATGCAAGGTCAGAAAATTGAGGAAATTTGGTCCGGAATGCTCTCCTACAATGGAACAGAATAAATGCCTACGCCATGCCATCATGCTCCGCGATCTCGGACGAGGGGCAGATGTCCAATGCCAGAGGGGATGTCATTGTAGGAGGTAGAGGCGATCTTTTACTCTGCGGAGAATAAAGCTTGGTGCAGTGCTCGAGACGAGGCTGCGTGAGGAAAGTCTGCCGGCGGGCGTCATCGTAGGAGGCAGTTCTGGATCCCTTGGTGCTCGTCCAATGTCCTCCGCATTACCATACAGCTGCCGTACAGACGTCAGCTCTTCTTCCTCGCCAGACTATTCCCACGCAACCATTTCTCCAGCAGCAAAGCTGGTCTGCTTCACCCACTTCCACTCGCCTTCCAGCAACCTGTACTCGATTTGGAAGAGACCCTTCTTGACAACGCCAGGCGGATCCCCAAACTTTTCCGCTCTCGCAAACACCTCCCCGCGATCAAGTGTGCTATTCATGGTGGTGTATAAGTCGACGAACTCGATATGATAGGAAGGTGTCGTAGACGTGACTTGCTCCAAATGGCGCAAGAGGCCACGAATACCGAACTCTTGTCCCGACATAGTAGAAAGTATGGTGTCAGGCGCCACAGAGCTCCATGCTGAAGATTTGGGATCAAAATCTCTTGTGTTGACTGCGTTCGCGACCGCAAATGTCATTCTCTCGAGAGTCTCAAGGGCCTCTCTCCGCCTCTTGAGTGATCGCGGGGTATCTTTGCTGCATGAAGTAGGTTCAACGACAGCTCCAAAGGCCGAGTACATAGTTGACATGCCACCAATCAGTGCTGAGGGGCGAGACGATATGCAACATCGTGAATCGTTGTCCTCCGCAGCCCTATATTTCAAGGAAGGCTCTTCAGCTCGCTAAGTAGCGCAGATCGCCGAGATGATGTGCCCCACACACGAGATACAATCCGCCCGTTCTGTGTTACACGGAAACGGTCGTCCGGCAAGTCATATTACATTATCGAGTCTTCTTTCCCGGGATCGGTTGTTTTGATGCATCTTTGGCAGTTGCGATCCTGTCTCTTCCAGCACGCAGCCCGCCCTGACCCGCAAATAGCTTCCACGATATCCAAGCAAATCCTATCACCACAGCGAGAAGCGTCCCAAGAGGCACCCAAGTAGCCTGGGCAGGATCCAGAACTGGCACGCGTAACTGCTCGACAAGACGTTCGCGTTGAGGACTGGCAGGAACGTGGTAAAACATAGTCTTTGGACCAAAGAGCCCATCGTAGCCCAAGTTGACGCGATCGAATGGGTTTGTACCCATCTTCAAGCCCTCTTCAGCTTCGCATGCCCAGAAAACTACAGGCCATGGAACGTCGATGGTTGTGTGCCCAGTTTTAGAGGCAGTAGCATTCAGGTATCGTAGATGCATGGGTATTGTGACTGTCCAGTTGGGCGGCTCAGCGCCTTTTGGCGAGGCCAGTTCGAACAGTGCAACAGATCCCCAATGCTTCACCACCCAGTTTGGTGCTTCCAGGTCCTCCTCGCCGCTCAGAGTACGCAGAGCTACGAGGTTTTGTGAGGCCAGAAACAGATCGTCCTCGAACTGATATCTGTCAAGGAACAGAGTCGAAGGAGTCGTCATATAGGCGTGTAGCGAACATGCTTTGTTAGGACTCGGCGTCGTGAGATCTTTGGCCGGGAAGACAATGTCGAGTCTAGGATGCAGTCCTGTCGGCTCCTGGAATCGCGCGGTATAGCTTATGCGATCCTCCGCAGGAAGGAAGTGATGTCGGGAGGGAAAAGAGAACAGGGTTGGCTTGGGCTTATCATCTTCACCTACCACAGTCAGATAGCCGCCCAATTTGAGCTCTTCTGGCTCATCTGCCTGCTCCGGGGACAAAATGCCCACTTCGAGTCGGTCCTCGGGCTGAATCTTGTGCACTCTGCCCGGGCTCTCCTTTCCGTCTGTCTCCGACGAAGGTGGCGAAAGGATACTGATTGTCACGGCATGATTGATGACATCAAAATCATAGTCGACAGATGCAGCCCCGGAAGTATCTGCGATGACTTTGCACAGCTGTCCACTGATGGACGCTACTGAAAGTCCCGGGCAAAGCTGATCCGCTACGTGCTGCGAGATTGTATTCAAATCATCCACTCCATGATAAAATTGGTATGTAGAGGAGCTCGCGAACCGCTCGGAGAGAACAGGTGGTCTGGGGTAGGCGCCGAGTTCAGAACTGCAGATCAGCTGTCGCTCATCCAGTCCCAGCAAGTGACCAAGCTCAGAGCAGAGCTTGTTTCCAGATGTATCTGGCCTGCTTGGGGGCGTGAAGAAGGCGTGGAGGCCGGGTGGTAATGTTGATACTGCGGGCGAGTGTGCAGGATAGTTGTGTGGGGACACTATCCGGACATGCAGTTCGTGAAAGTCCTTGAGGAATTCTTGCACCTGACAACGCCACTCTCAACTTCGTGTTCTCGATAACTTGTCATGCCGCTTACCGGAAGGGGCAGCTCGGACAAGCCAAGCGTTATACGACGCTCAACTGCAGCGGTCGTGGCCTGCCGGAAAGTGAGGTCGTCCTTGCCGGCGCTGATATCCGCCGGATCGACGCCGGTGCCGCGGGGCAGCAAATATGTGATCCTCTGCCTCATGCTGAACGGCAGATGCGGCGGCGCGGGTGTGTTGATGGACGGGATGGGGTGTTGATGCTTGTGGGATGGAAGAGCAAGGGTGGTGGCTTCGTCGTGAGCACAGACGCGTGTGGAGAACGCGTTTCTCAATGTCTCTAGCACCTTTCCTCCGACATGCCTCTACAGCCCATGGCGACTACCTCTACCGACACCAGCACATGGCATTCAAGACGCCATAAACGAGGGTCCGGGCATGCTCTGCTGTCTGCATCTTGACTGCCGTGTTGCGGGAGTCGCCGTGCGTGTGCAATATTGCCATATTTGATATATCCCGCCTCGCATAGCCCGTGTTCAGCTCATGCGGGCCTACAAAAGACGAGATTCGGCTCCCGAGCGACCAGACTGGTCAACGTCGCTCTATACGCAACAACCACTAGAGCAGCACAGCTCTCTCCATCTGGGGCCCCAGACGGCGTCCTTCGGAAGTGCCCATAGAGTGTGGAGGTGGCGCACAGCCTACAGTAGCCTGTTCATCCTCGGCGATCTGCTCTTCGCCACGGACGCACATGCGCCGGGGCATGGACATGATGGAGTCCGGATCGCACTGTGCGCGCCAGGCTGGACGTGTCTGCACACATGGACGAGATTCAACATCCTCGTATGCAGTTGCCAGTTGAAGCACAATTCCAACGGCCATGGTACAGTAAATTCGAAAACGCGCATGATCTGCAACTCGGCGCCGCGGCTGGCGGAATGCTTAAGTTCCAAGCACAGGCTGTTCGTAATGGAACCGAGGATCAGCGTTCGCTGCGTATTCCACAAGCACCGCTTTGGGACTTCTTGAGGGCTATCTCGACTGGGCATATAATGTGTAACGTTTCGCAATTCTAGGAAAGTCCATTCACCTCGTCTGCAGAGGGGTGTAGCAACGATGCGCTTCTCTCACTTCTCTCTGCTGGGCATCTTCGCCGCGGCCCATGCCACTCCACTTGAGCAAAGGCAAGCTGCAAATCCGACAGTAACTATCAACAATGGCAGAGTAATCGGCACTGTCACTGGTGTATCGAATCAGCCAAGTGCACCTCCAGTCAAGGCCTTTTTGGGCATTCCTTATGCACAGCCTCCGACTGGTGCTCGACGATTTGCTCCTCCCGAGCCAGCGTCTCCATGGAGATCACCACTGCGGGCACAGAAGCTTCCTCCAGCATGTCTGCAACAATTCGGTATGCACAAGCCACTCGGCAAAGACTTCCCTGTGCTAATCAGTCGCTGCAGCAAACGAAAAGACGAAGCAATACTTCAACAACCCAACACTCCCTCCACCGGCTGAGAGTGAAGACTGCTTGTACTTGAATGTATTCGCTCCGCGAGGGGCTAGCCCGACCAGAACTAAGGCCGTGATGTTTTGGCTGTACGGTGGCAACAACCAATTTGGCACAGCATCCTTGGCATTCTACAATGGAAGCTCGCTTGCGGCCAACGAGGATGTCGTAGTTGTTGCTATCAACTATCGAACCAATAGTGAGTGCTTCCCGCACATATCATGACATCGTGCTAAATGTTGCAAACAGTGTTTGGATTTTCCAACTCACCTCAAATTCCATTTGGCCAGCAGAACAGTGCCTTCTTGGACCAGCGCTTGGCCTTGCAATGGGTGCAGCAGAATATCCAACAGTTCGGCGGAGATCCTGCTCGCGTCACAATATTCGGAGAGAGCGCAGGAGGCTACGATGTGAAGCAGCTTCTTGCGAATCCTCCCAGCCCCCTGCCCTTCCGAGCAGCGATCATGCAATCGCAGAACCAGGCCGCCCTTGGTGTCGGCCTTGTTAGTTACAATCAAGTGGCATCCAACTTTGGCTGCAGCACCGCCCCTTCTGTCATCGACTGCCTCCGCAAAGTACCCGCCACCGACATCCAGGCATACATCACGCAGAACAGCTTGAGCTTTCCCGATGTCACTGGCGACGGCACAAGCGTAGGAAAGCAAGCGCTGCCCAACATTCTGTCCGGCAAATTCGCAAACGTGCCGGTCTTGATCGGGACCAACAAGAATGAAGCCTCCGTCTTCCTCGACCTGTTTGGGCTCAATACTGGCTCGACCACTCCAGCCACTCTGAACTCGACTCTCGCGAATTACGGCTTCCAAGGCATTTCTGAGAGCACTATCCAATCTCTCTACCCAAGTCTGGCCAATGCTGGATTCAAACTCATCGACCGGGTCGCCACTGATCTCTTGTTCACCTGTTCCACCAAGACGCTCGCCGATGCGATCAAAGTGTCTGGTCGCCCAATCTGGCGATACTGGTACGAAGGTGTCTTTCCAAACCTCAGCATTTTCCCCAACGCTGGAGCTTGGCACAGCAGTGAAATCCCGTCCGTGTGGGGCACGTATTTTGCTGCCGGCGCGACTCCCACTCAGATTGCGCTGAGCAAGTACATGCAAGGTGTGTGGGCGGGATTTGCGAAGAATCCCGCGAATGGCGCCCCGTGGCCCAGACTGGGCAGCAGCTTTGGTAGAGAGTTGGGAGTGCTGGGCGGCGAAGGCAACCCGAGCGGCGAAGAGACGAGGCCTTTGATCGAGACGGATGCGCCTTGTGCTGTATTTTCGCCGTTGTTGATCGCGGCGGGTCAGGCTTATTAGGTGGAGGTTATAAGTTTCGTAGGCTCGTTTCTTGTTCGCGGTAGTGCAAAGTGCAGGATGTAGCAAACGCAATGCATGAAGTGCACAAAAGTTGTGGTGGCCGTTGAAGTTAAGCAAGGAAGGAGCGCGCCAGCTCGACTTCACCTGGTCCTTGGTCACGTTCGTTTGAGCTCTACACAACATTGTTATCACACATATCACTCTCGAATGTTCGTCGCGGCGCATCGATACACACGCCGTCAAACGCATGGTGCTATCCAAGAAACTTCTGGACTTGATCTCCACGCATCGACATGCCATTCAAGAAAAAGAAGTCGACGATCACCAACACTAGGTCTTTTCAACAAGACTCTAGCTCTTCTTCGATGCACAATCAATTACAAGACCAGATCAAATATACCGCGAACTCGTTGCCGTCTCAAGAAGCTCCTGCAATCCAGCCGGTCGTGCCCTGTCGACCACATGCATGTCCGTGGAACGATTTTCAAAAAGACAAAGCTCTACTGCAGCCAGGCGATCACGACAGTTCAGGAAGCCGGAATACATGTTGCTAAGCAGTCTGCAAAAAGCTGTTAACCTGCTATACTCCGAGAGTGGTGAATGGAACACCCTGCTGGCTCCTAGGTCGTTGAGCAGGGTGTACTCCAATCTTGCATCTCTGAGGCTCAGCACGACCGCAGGGCAGGTCGTACTCCAATCTTGCATCTCTGAGGCTCCAGCAAAAGGCAAAAAAGACTGGCGATGAACGAATTGAACGTCCTAAATCGTTATGATCACGAGATTGGCGATACCGTGAATCGAACACGGGCTAACGCGGTTCTGCAGATTGACCACAACACGTCGTCATACCACTAGACCATATCACCGGCTTTGCCGTTGGTTGCCCCATCATTGGATGGAGGTGGGAGGGTGTGCGGCAAATAAGGAGGCCCATTTCGCGAGCAAAGTGGCAGCTGGGAAGCCCCGCTCTTCCGCGCCGATCGCCGCGCCCAAGGCAGGCTCAAAACAATTCAAAATTGTATTTCCAGCCTTGAAATCGTTCTTGTCCGGTATCGGATGGTTGGCAGCATAATTGGAGCTCCAGAGCTAAGATTTCACCCCACGGCCAGTTTTCGATATCTGAAGTCGGCAAACGAGATAAAGAACGCATTGATAGGCTTGTCAGCCAGTTCACGCTCAGCCTATGATCGGGTACTCGTCCACGGTCGCCGCGTGCGTGCACTGTGGAAGCGAAGTGGTCAAGATCATTTTTTGCTCGCGCACGGGCCATCAAAAGTGGGGCTCACCAACTTTCACTTGGCTCGAACTTCCAAGTGCTCTCACTGCAACACGCAACAATCGGCCAAAGCTCCTTCGATGAACGAGCAGCATCTACGGCAGTGACCGGAACAATCAGTAGAATAAGAGTGTATCTGCCAAGTTCTTTGGCGCGCCATCACTCCAAGGTCCACGCTAGAGAGCAGACATCTCTGCATTTCTTTGCTGTCTCCTTCTCAAGACTATCGTCGGAAATTGTTTGCTTATGTGCAGACGAGACTGTCGACTGCCACTACCTCAGAACGCAAGCCCACTGTTCTGCTGGTTCTCATATGAGGCATACAGACTTCCGAAAGACGGTCTCATTGTCTTCTCTGCCGACATGAAAACTCCTCTGCTCGTCAGCTTGGCTACAGGCGTCATTGCACTGTCAGGCCTGGCGTGAGGAACATTTTCCATCTGGCAGTGACTGTGTATGCCAAAGTGACTGCAAGAGGTACCTCCTATACCTTTCTCTGAAGAGGATGGAAGTTCACTGCTCATCAGTTTGAATACGGGTACGACATCAAGCAAGGCTTCTGTTCTGAGACAATTCTGGTCATCGGTGAACACCAAAGTTCTACTCTTTGGGCCATGAAGAGTTCATCTTTGCATACCACTTATGCTAAGACGTAATCCCGGTGGAAGATCATCTCCATGCCTGCAATCTGATTGCTGGCCCCAACCTATTTCACAACAATCCGTCTCAATCGATGCTACTCAGACCCCTCACGCCATCCTACTTCGTCTCGGCATTCAGCCCACTCTTCGTCCCCACAATACTCACAACATCCTCATCGCTGACCACATGCGACAAACCGCACCTCTGCGGAACATGCTTCGCACTCGCACCCCACACCAGCGCATACTTGAAGCTCTCCTTCATGGAGCGGTGCAACGAATCACAAACGTCTTCGATCGTACTTCCGTGCCGCACAATCAACGCCTCATTGAAGTCAGGTTCCACGCCGCGCTTCTTCGTGTACACTCGGATCAAGTTCAACTCGTTCCAGCACCGGTCCACGACGTCTTGCACACCGAGATCGAGCTCGCAAGACATGACGGCCGTGTTGGGTTCGCGGGCGAGCTTGTCGAGGAATTCGAGATTGACGCTATCGATTTTGTTGTACACGTATAGGCATTTGATGTAGGTGCGGTGGTCTTTCATGATTACGTCGATGAACTGGTCAACGGTGGCTGTGATATTCATATCAGTGATGTCCGAAAAGCATCGTCGCAGCGGGCATACCGTTCTCATCTCGAATCAGCACCTCAGCATTCAGAATTCGATAGTCTTTGAGAATGTTGTACAGCATCTTCTCGTCCAGATTCTTCGGCGGCGTTTGGAAGGTGATCTTCACGCCTCCCGCCTTCTTTGGCTTGAGGTAGATATTCGGTGGATCCTGATTCAGCCGGATACCAACAGCCTCCAATTCTGCTTCTAGCAGAGCACGTTGCTCTATTCGTTTCGTAGCATCGAGAACCATGACAATCATGTCACTTGTCTTGGCTGCTGAAATGACTTGACGACCTCGTCCTTTTCCTTCTGAGGCACCTTCGATGATACCAGGAAGATCGAGAATTTGAATTTCTGCGCCACCATATTCGAGGACACCGGGAATGGCCGTGAGAGTTGTAAAGGCGTATGAAGCAACTTCGGACTTCGTTTTTGTGATCTTGGATAGGAATGTGGACTTTCCGACGGAGGGGAAACCAACAAGTGCTATTCGAGCATCACCAGATTTGCTGACATCGAATCCTGTTCCTTCGGCGCCCGCAGTCTTGCCAGGTTCGAGGAGCTGTGCTCGTAGACGAGCGAGCTTTCTGTGGCAGCGTCAGTGGAAGTCGTTGCGAAATGCCGATCCCAGGCAGCGAGCAATATTCGCTGTCGGCGAGACTTACCCCTTCAGCAGACCTAAGTGGTAGTCTGGTAAAGCTCAGCAAAGAGTCCTCGAGAAATGGTCAATCGGTCGCGAGCTCAGAAACGTACTGGTAGCCTTATTCTCTTCAAATTGTCAGTCCAGATCGATCAGTTTCGAGTTAGGCATCTCGTACTCTGCGTCCTCGCCATCTCCTCCTCAATCCTGAATCACCATCAGCCACCGAGCTCGATTTGAAACGGTTAGAGCTTGCTCACTCCTTGATCTTGTCCGTGATGTTCACCATCTTGGCGAATGTTACTCGCGGAGCCGCGAGCTGCTACTGTGTCTGTATTTGTGCCAGCTGCAAACCGAAAGTGTGAAAAGAAATCGGCCGGTGATGTTGCTCAAGATGCAAACTTGAGCTGCCGCCGAATTGCAAGACCAAGCCACATTTTGTGGCGCCACACTTCGACGCCACCTTCGCCGCCCAGCTGACGTCGTCGAATCAACATCACATCACTTTCTTCCTTTCTCTTCTTCCCAGGTGAGTCCAAAACAAAGACAGACACTGAACAGTCCGATCAACTAACAGCTTGCGGTACAGACAGCTTTCCGACCTTCACCAGTCAATACAGAGCCATGGAGATCGACCTAAGATAAAACAAACATCACCAATACCGCAAACAACAAGAACAGGCAGAAGAGCACAAAATGCTACCTCCTGGCCTCGAAACACCTCGTCAAGTCAAAGCCTACTACAACACGGTCTACAATGATCTGCTTTCTTCTGGCGCATTCCAGCCTTTCCTCTACCCTCAAGCCACGTTCGGCTTCGCCATAATCCTCATCTATCTTCTCATCGACCACCGACAACGACCTTGGCTCCAAAAAGTCCGTCTCCCGCTGTTCGGACTTCTAGCGGCGTTTTCGATATGGAACATTCTCAACGTTAGAGCCAGGAGCGCTCCGGCGGCTTATGGTGTCGGACTTATCTCATCTTGGGGAACGATGTGGACTGCGGCGGTGATGGCATGGAATGATTGTCAGACGGACTTTCGAAGATTGGAAAGGGCTGATGAAGGGGCTTTGAAGAGGGTGAGGGAGGATGGAGGTGTTGATCGAAGCGCGAACGGGAGTGCGAGTGCCAAAGGACAGAAGGAGAGGCCGGTGGCGATGTTGGAATTATCAGAAAAGAAAGCTACGCAAGGACCTGCGAATCGGACGGGCCCTATTTTCTGGCAAGCGTACCCTGAGTGGCCATTCCTCGAAAGACTGGACTGGGTTGCGGATGTGTTTTGTTCTTTTCGTGGGGTTGGATGGGGATTCGAGACGAGTGGGATTCCGAAACTGCCGAAACATATTGAGCTTGAACTCGAAGGTCACGAAGATGTGAATGGCGATATTCGAAGAACCAACAAGGACGACAAAGTATCTCCACCAACAACAAGCTACACTGGTCTCGTCCGCTTCTCTTCCCGCCAGGCCCTCTTACGCTTCTTCCTCCCCCGTCTCTTTCTCGGCGCTGCAACTCTCGACATTGTCAAAACACTCATGCATCACGATCCATATTTTTGGGGCTATACCGATACCACTACGCCTCCGCCCTGGCTCTTTGGCATCAACTCACCAATCCTCCTCCGCTCCGCCCGTCTCCTCCTCTCATTTGTAGGAATCAGCGTCGCCCTCAACACGATCTTCCTCCTCGGCCCACTCTTCTTCGTCTACATCCTCTCATCAAAACGCATCGGACTGCGGGGAGCTCCATTCATCAATCCACCAACATACTTTGGCTCGATTGGCCTCGTTCTTAATAAAGGTCTCGCAGGGTTCTGGTCGAGCTACTGGCACCAGACGTTCCGCTACGCGTTTCAAGCTCCTGCCATGCGGCTGCTATCGTTTCTCAACGTCGAGCCTCGATCCCAAAAGGGAAGACTGATAGGTCTCTGGCTTGCATTTGCTCTCTCCGGCCTCCTTCACGCCAGCGGAAGTACTACACAACTCGGCGATACACGGCCCCTTCGTGGACCTTTCGCTTTCTTCCTCTCGCAAGCTCTCGGGATTACGCTCCAGACGTTCTTCACCCAGAAAGCTCAACAACCTCTACTATCGCATCTTCCTCGACTCGTACGCCAGTTTGGAAATCTTTCGTTTGTGATTGTTTGGATGTACTTCACTGCTCCGCTTCTCGTGGACGATTTCGCCAAAGGTGGGGTCTGGTTGTACGAGCCATTGATTATCAGTCCTTTGCGACTTTTGGGTTGGGGCCAAGCAGATGATCGGGAAGATTGGATTTTGTGGAAAGATTTGGTTAGGTGGCGCACAGGGAGTGGTTGGTGGGATACAGGGCTCGCATTTTGATACAGATTCACGTGAAGGCAAGCGATCCTACTCAGTTCGGCGCGTTTGAAACAGAGCGCGACGAGCATGATTGACGAGGTAAATGAATGCGAAGTATAGATCGAAAGTCTGGATTGCACTGTACTGGAAGACTGGTTCTGCAAGAATATATACACTAGATCAGGACTATCAAAATGGTTACGATCAAGCCTTCTTCGTACTCCCATTGGATTTCACAGCTGTGCCATTCGCCGACTCTTTCTTTGGCTTCTTCACCTCCAAGCCCGCTGGCGCCTTCAATCCGCCGAAAACCAGTCCGCATACGGCGACCATGCCGGAGCCTCCAATCAGGTATGCTGTGTCTCGGCCTGCCCACCAGTATAGTGAGCAGAAGATCAATGGCCCCAGAGCTCTTCCCACTTGTCCGAAACTGCGATGATTGCCCAGCTTTTCTCCTCTTTGATCCTTGCTCGCCTCGAAAGAGCTCAGACTGTTTAGTCCTGTGACGACTGTAGAACTCGTGACAGCAAGCAATGTTGCGGCAATGTACAGCTGTTTCTCGGTCTGCGTCTTGGACAGCAGAAAGAATGCCACCGCGGCGGATATGACACCGAGCTGCACCACTCGCAGAGGGTGCATGCGCCTGGTCACGCCTCCCTGGAGGAGAGAAGCCACCAGACCAATGTACCCCAGCATCTTGCCCGATTGCTTGCTGCCGTAGGAGAACAGATCGTAGGTCATGAAGGGCAGGGAGAACTCCATGCCGGAGAAGAAGAGAATGAAGGTGAAGTGGGTCATGTTGAGCAGGATGTGCGAGTTCGTTCGCGTGTGCGTTTCAAGTGGGTCGTTGTTCGATGTCGCCTTCTCCTTCTTCCTGCGAGCGTCTTCTTCAGCAGACTGGTGGGCGTGGTGGGTTTCGGGGAGCGCGAAGTAGAGGTAGACGGTCTCGGTGACAATAAGCGCGAGCGACACGCCGGCGGCGGTAGCGAATGGATTGGCGGCAACAGTGCTGATCGAGGAGAGCCACGCTCCTAGGGCTGGACCGAACGTGAAGGCGATAGAGAAGCACGCGCCCACGAGGGCCATGGTCTTACCACGGTCCTGGTCGGTGGAGATGTCGGTGGCAATGGCCAGCGCGAGCTGCACGTTGCCTTCACTCAGCCCGCCCACAATGCGACTGGCGAGGAAGGTGCGGAAGTCGGTGGCCGCGCACCATAAGGCCACGGAGGCGATGTTGCCGCACATGGAGCACAGCAAGGCGGTACGGCGACCATAGCGATCAGAGAGGATTCCAATCACCGGCGACACGATGGCCTGGCAGAGGGAGAAGAGCGAGCCCAGGGCGCCGCCCAGCAGCACAATGTCGTAGCGGTCGTTGATGGGTTTGGCGAAGGAGTTCTTGTACGCGTTCAACCCGTACAGCACCTTGGCCAGGAGCGTGGAGTCGGATTGCGTTTCGACATTGCGGTAGAACTCGAGCAGTTTGGGAAACAGCGGTAGGATGAAGGTGAAGGAGATCTGGACGCGTCAGTCAGTCTCGCCTATCTCTGCCATCTGATGCATCTGCCGACATGCAGCCTTACCAGGTCCAAGATCAACGAGATCACCAGCACGCGGAGCACCTTTTTGCGCTGCTGCGGCGTGAAGTCGCCCATGTTTGCTGTCTCCAATGTCCAAGAGAGGGAGTACAGCAGAGGGTGTTCAGAGATGGTATTAAGAGGACAGATGGCAGAATGGTGGCTTCATAGCAAATGGCAACATCCCTCGGCTGGTCATCAACAACTCCCGAACGCGTTTGGCCTGGCGCGCGCACGACAGAATCGTCGGCGGCGGCAGATCGACGTCTGTGGCTCGAGTCTCCCCGCTCTGTGGCGCTGTTAACCTTATTCCTGCAGCACGCTGGCCCCTCGTCCGATGACGGAAGGTGCAGCCAGGGAAAATTGTGAGCATTGGAGAAACAGCAAGTGACGCCGAGCAATTCCACCGCTTGGGAACGGCACCATCACATACAAAACACATCGCCATCACGTCGATAACACCCACAATCGACACATCTGCCATCATGCCACAGTAAGTTCAACCCTCCAGCGCCGGTGGTGAATGAACCACTCTCCACGGGCATTGAGCTAGGCATACTCCCACCCAAAATTGCCCCCCAACTAACAGCACATCTAGCAAAGTATTGCTCCTCGGAGCTGGCTTCGTTGTCCGCCCTACTCTCGTCGAGCTCGACAAGGCCGGCGTGCAGGTCACTGTCGCCTGCCGTACTCTGGAGAGTGCAAAGAAGCTGGTCGCTGGCGACCTCAAGCACGCCAGTGCCATCTCTCTCGATGTCAACGACAGCAAGGCTCTGGAGGCAGAGATCGCCAAGAACGACTTGGTCATCTCGCTAATTCCATACACCTTCCACGCTCTTGTCATCAAGGCTGCCATCGCCGCCAAGAAGCATGTGGTCACCACTTCCTACGTCTCGCCCGCCATGCAGGAGCTTGACCAGCAAGCTAAGGATGCCGGCATCACCGTCTTCAACGAGATCGGTTTGGACCCAGGTATTGACCACTTGTACGCCGTTAAGACCATTGATGAGGTGCACAAGGCAGGTGGCAAGATCACCGGCTTCTGGTCCTACTGCGGTGGCCTTCCAGCACCAGAGAACTCCGACAACCCACTTGGCTACAAGTTCTCCTGGTCGCCACGTGGTGTGCTTCTCGCTGCCCGTAACACTGCTACCTTCTACCAAGACAACAAGAAGGCTGAGATCGAGGGCAAAGATCTGATGCGATCTGCCAAGCCATACTTTATCTACCCAGGCTATGCTTTTGAGGCATACCCCAACCGTGACAGCACCCCTTACAGACAGCGCTACGATATTCCCGAGGCCGAGACCCTCATTCGAGGAACTCTGCGATACCAGGTACGTTCGGCACATCGTAGTGCACAGTAACTAGACTAACACATCCCAGGGCAACCCCTCCATTGTGCAAACCTTCCGCGACCTCGGCCTCCTCAGCGAGGAGCCACAAGACTACCTCAAGCAACCCATTGCCTGGAAGGAGGCATTTGCCAGGATTGTTGGCTCCTCCAGCCACGATGTCAAGGACCTCGAGTGGGCCGTTTCCTCCAAGACCCAGTTCTCCTCCAACGAAGCCAAGGATCGCATCCTCGCCGGACTGCGCTGGTACGGCCTTTTCAGCGACGACAAGATCGAGCCACGTGGAACTCCTCTTGACGTTCTTTGCGCTACACTGGAGAAGAAGCAACAGTACGAGCAAGGCGAGCGTGATTTTGTCATGTTGCAGCACAAGTTTGAGATCACCTGGCAGGATGGCAGGAAAGAGATGAGGACTTCCACCTTGGCCGAGTACGGTGAGCCTGAGGGCAGCGGTGGTTACTCTGCAATGGCCAAGTTGGTCGGTGTTCCTTGCGCCGTCGCGGTGCTCTTGGTCTTGAACGGTAAGATCCAGCAGAAGGGTGTCCTTGCTCCTGTCACCCCTGAATTGGTCGAGCCAATTCGTGTCGAGCTGAAGGAGAAGTACGGAATCGAATTGAAGGAGAAGACATTGGCTTAAGTGGTGAACTGCCGCAAACTGAGCAACGATGATTACGAATAGAACGACTTGTTGCTGCTACTACCATAGACCCGGATGCCGCGGAACATACGACGCTGCAGGCTATGACAGGTGTAGAAGACTCTCGACGAAGCAATAGAATCATAGAACGCGAATGGAAAAGCTCTTGATATTGCGGAGACACGGAACACAATCCAAGCACGTTTGCGAGCAAGTCTGCGCAACAGCAACCACTCGAACTTCCATCACCGCGTAAATACTGGCACACATTTGGACTAACGTTGGCCTGTGGGTTGGTTGGCAAGAATCATTCGAAAGTGATGTTCGTTTGCTAGCTGTTAGGTGAGCAGCTTCGGCTTGACCGTTGGCTTCACTTCACTTCTCACTCGACTTCTGATCGCTGACACAAACACGTCAGTGGGACGCAGCTTCCGACTCGACAGAACTTTCCTTCCAGCAGCTTATCACCATTCTCTTCGCGTCATCACTGCCAGCGAAACTTGCATTTCGGTGAGGGTTCGTGCCTCTTGCATCTCTGACTTCAGGTCGACTAATTGTTGACAGAGCACGACAACATGGCTCTAAAATCGGTCAACACGCAAACGAAAGGCAAACTCGACACGGCTACCACTGGTCCGGCTGGAAAGCCTCAATATCTGGGACGTCTTGCTGCAGAGCTACACATCAGCATTGCCCAGAACCTCGAGAAGAAGGATCTCCGCTCTCTGCGCCGCCTCAGCCGGTCGCTGGCAAAGGATACCTTTGACATCTTCGCCGAGAAGAACTTCACGTGTCTCTCTTGCCGCTTCACCACGCGGTCTCTGAAGAATGCGCGCAAAATCAGCGCAACGCCTCATTTTGTTCGACATGTGAAAACGATTGCGTTTTATGCTGAACCGGGCCACAAGACGGAGCTTCCATGGCCTAGAATTGTGCCAAAAGTCGGGGAGGGAAGAGCACCCGCGGCGAATGACATACTGCTCAAGCACATTTTTTGCAACGTGGCCAAGTGTGGTTTGGCAAAAGGCATCAGACTGAACACAACGGACGGTTTCTTTAATCCGGCCTTGCACGCTGTGGCGATCGCCATAGGTGCATCCGGCCTCGTTGTCGAAGAGCTGCACTGCTCGATCGATGACCGCCCGACACCCATATTCGGTGCTTCAGCTGGAGGATATAGCGGCTTCGTGGACAATCCAGTACCCACAGCCTTCTCTCATGTTGCTAAGCTTTCCTTGAGCAACCTTCGCACGATCCAGGCCATCTACCCAGCGCCTGGAGGCTCTGGGCAATACGTCAGACCTACGCTGTGCTTGCTTATTGAGGCTGCCTGCAGCGTCCAGGAGCTTACGTTGCAGATGCCTTTCGGACACTTCTGGGAGAAATTCAGGCACACTTTGACTGATCGCCACAATTTACGAGTGCTGAAACTCCACGGCAACAAAGAGGAATGTGATTTCAGTGGCTGGGAACTGTCTATGATACTTTCCCAGGTCAGTCATTCTCTGGAGACACTGATGCTCGAAAACATCAAGATCTACACTGCTTTGGATGGCCATTGGAAGGACTTGCTAGACTGGCTCTCGAAAGCGCTCAGTCTAACGTACATCTCATGCAAAAATTTGCGGACCACCATCTCACCTTTTGTGTCGTCATCTTTGCTTCTAGATGGCAAAGGCAACTCTGAATTTGTGGTGGAGGGGTCCGAGGAGGAGTTCAAGGAGAGACTGGCTACAGTCGTGGCAGAAGTGGGATATCGTGTGGAGCTTGAGGTCAAATCCTCCGAAAGGCCAGATGAGGAAGCAAGCTTGTGAGGGATCGGGATACAGCGCAGCCTCTGGTCTGAGCAAAAGCGCTGTATTGGGATGAAAGTTTTGAGAAATTTTTAGCATAGAATCGGCTGCGAGTGGGAATGAGTGATGAGCGGTACGAGCGCTGACGGTTCTTGACATAGAAGTTCAATCATCCTGCTGTGAACTTGGTGACTTCCTTCATTCAGAAGAGCAATTAAGCAAGATAGCAGACTCTAGCAATCCGAGTTCGTCACCTCCGTTCCAACGGGACATGCGTCGATTTCCATGCGATGCAGTAAAAATGAACTTCGCGTGTTGATGAACGGAGCATGGCTCGGTGATGAGGGCGCGCGTCGAGGAAGGCGGCAGAATGTGAGACACATTTGACATTTGACGATAATGACCGGGAGTCAAGTCAATTATTGACGCGGAGTCATCTCCATCAGGCAAGCGCAGTCTGGAGCTTCGATGACGACCTTCCCAATGCTTCCTTCCTCACAGCTGCACAGCTGGATCACAGGCTTCGACGAAAGATGCCGCTACGGAATACACGGTAACCACTTCTCGACAGCAGTTCGAATGCCTGTGAAATGTCGGGCAAACGGCTCATCGATGCCTCCAAACTTTTGTCCGCTGGCGGCTCGATAGCAAAGAACCACTTTCGTATACGAAAAGAGCAATATGACCTGTTCACTAAGACGTCCGGAGTGGCAAAGGCTGTCCAGAACCAGACAAGTCGCGTGACAGTCACTGTTGGTGCTGCGATAGAGTTGGCAAAACGATTCAACGACGATCGGCCGAGTTGGCAGAAACCGACGGAGGATGGCATGGACCATGCGAAACAGCAAGCCGAAGCGGTGAAGACGGAGGCTGAGAATATCCGCAAGGATCTCAAGACTGCAGCGGCGAATGCTGGTTTCGACGCACAGCCAGCTGAGCGGGCAAGAGCGCAAGATGATGGCACACTGGCAAGTTTGCGAAAACGTGAACAGCAGCGGCAGGCTGAGGCACAGATACCAGCGCAGGCAGCAGAGACACAACCTGGGGCGAAGTCTGAAGTTGGACAGGACACCTTCAACGAGAGGTCAGAATCTGTCACTCCTGAGTTGTCCTCTTTGCCTCGCACTAAGCTGCCACGGCACGCGGAGGAGGTTCCGGAATCGAACCAGGGACTTGAGCAAAAAGAGATTAACTCAGAGGTGTACCCATCGCCTACTCACTCGAAAGACGCAGAGTCGGAAACACTGCCGGAAGGCATCGACCAAGTCTTCCACAGCCCGCGGATAGGAAAAATGCTGGGTGCCTCTGGAGCTGCTGGCACGAACCCATATGCGAAGAGGCAAAAGCTACCTCCAAAGCCTTTGCCAGAGATGATCGAGGCTGCAAGGCGGCGGGAGGAAGAGAAGAAGACAAAGGAGCAGCAAAGCGTCGAGACCGCGCAGAATACATCACGACTCGCTGAAGACGTCAAGCCGCAGCCAGTCAGTCAGCACGTTACGCACGACCATGAGACGCAGCATCTCGCCGCGGAGATAGCGAGTGCTGCGGAATTCCAAGCTGCTGGTGCTCTAACAAACGAGGCAGACCAGCAACAGCCCAAAGCTTTCGAGATGCGCGAATCCCGAGTGCCCGCAACACGATTTGGGCGTATCTGGCAGTACGGTGGCCTTGCTACAAGCATGGCATTTGGTGCAGTTGGCGAGAGCTTCAGCAGACTGGTTGGAGGCGGAAGCACAGGCAGTCTGATGTTGAGCGAAGGCAACATGAATCGACTGGTTGCGAAGCTCAGTCGAATGCGAGGTGCGGCTCTGAAATTAGGCCAGATGATGAGTTTCCAGGATAGCAAGATCTTGCCACCGACGATCAACGCCGTGTTACAGCGAGTCCAGGACAGTGCTGACTACATGCCCTCATCACAACGAGACAAAGTGCTCAGCAGGAACTTGGGCTCCGACTGGAGGGAGAAATTCGCGAGCTTCGAAGAGAAGCCTTTCGCTGCTGCCTCGATCGGACAGGTCCACAAAGCAACACTGAAAACGGACCAAGGCGATGTGAAAGTAGCAGTCAAGGTGCAGTATCCTGGTGTGCGAAACAGCATTGATTCTGATCTCAACAATCTCTCATTGCTGCTGACAGCGTCCAAATTGCTGCCAAAAGGACTCTTCCTGGATCGCACCATTGCAAATGCGCGAACAGAACTGGGCTGGGAATGTGACTACGAGAGGGAAGCCAATGCTTGTATCAAGTTTCGTGAGGAGTTGCTCACAGATGAGGTGGACACATTCACTGTACCAAAGATCTATACAGAAGCTTCCGGACCGGACGTGCTCACAGCTGAATTTATGGGTGGTACTGGCGTGACAAAAGTGCCGAACCTGACGCAAGAAGAGCGAGACTGGATTGGGTCCAATATACTGCGTCTATGCTTGCGCGAGCTTATGGAGTTCAAGTTCATGCAAACTGACCCCAACTGGACAAACTTCCTGTACAATCGATCGACAAAGAAGCTCGAGTTACTAGATTTCGGTGCAAGTCGAGAATTTCCAGACAAGTTCGTCGTGCCCTACTGCGAACTGCTCATTGCAGCATCGAAAGGAGACCGCGAGGCATGCAAGGAGTTGTCTATCGAGCTAGGCTATCTCACCGGCCACGAGAGTTCGGCCATGCTGAAAGCCCACGTTGATTCTATCCTGACTTTGGCAGAGCCTTTCGTAGCTGATGCACCAGAGGTCTACGACTTCAAGGGACAGACTGTTACAGACCGAGTACGACAAAATATCGGGCTCATGCTGAGAGAACGCCTAGCGCCTCCACCAGAAGAAACGTACAGTCTACACCGCAAACTGAGTGGTGCATTTCTACTATGTGCACGCTTGGAGAGCAGAGTGCATGCGAGAGAAATGTTCGCTCAAGCTGCAAGAGTGTGGCGAGGTAAAGCCGAAAAGGTCAAAGTGGCGTGAACAGTACGTACGTATAGACACATGTAGAAATAGACCTGTACCCCATCTCGTGAAGTTCTACGAAAGTCTGGTGTTCTCCGGCAATGCACAACTTGTTTGATGAGTGATCAGGAAGGCCGACCAGTCGGTTAAGAAGCTTACGCACGGGCCTCCAAGCCGGCCGAGGGTTGGCATATAATCGACCTCACCTTTTGACTTTCGCTTGTAAAGTACTGTCTCAATCTCAAGTCTTCGCATAAATTGATCCCAAGTCCAAAACAGGACAAGACACACATCAAGATGGGTAAAGGCGGTAGAATCGATGTCTACCTGGACTGTAGTACGTCTCCTCGGTTAACAGCGCCCTCGCATGTCCATTCCCTCTCCCAGCAATGCTTCAAATGAGCACCGAGAAACATCAAAGTACGAACATCGTTTCTCACAAAACTAACGAAATCACAGATTCGCCATATTCTTATTTCACACACATGCACCTTCGTCGAATTCGACCTCAACTAGCCAAGCACCACATCACAATCTCCATGCACCCCATCTTCCTCGGAGGCATCAACGTAGGATCCGGCAATAAACCACCGTGGACACTTCCCGCCAAAGCCACCATGGGCACATTCGACGGAGCACGCGCAAAGCAATATTTCAAAGTCCCCGAGCCAGACAAGTTCTCCGCGCCACCATTCTTCCCCATCATGAGTCTCCTGCCTATGCGGGCTTTACTCTTTGTCCGAGAAGAATTATTGGATGTGGAAGGTAATGTTGAAGATCGTGAGAGATTTGAGAAGGCTTTTGGGGAGCTGTGGAATATGTTGTGGAGGGAACATGAGGATATTAGTAAGCCTGATGTTTTGGTGAAGTGTCTTGCGAGGCATTTGAAGAAGGAGGAAGCGGAGAGGGCTGTGAAGGCGGCGAAGGAAGAGAAGTGGAAGAAGATGTTGACGGATGAGACGGGGAGGTTGGTGGAGAAGGGGGCTTATGGTGCGCCGTGGTTTATTGTTAAGAATGCGAAGGGTGTGGAGGAGCCGTTTTTTGGAAGTGATCGGTAAGTTTTCTGTTTGTTGTTGCAAGTTGGGATTGCGGGGTCTGAATATCGGGATGCTGACTTTGGGATTTAGGTTTCATTATATTTACCAGTTCTTGGGCGTACCGTTCAGAGACATTGAGATTTTGCCGCCAGGTGGCGAGAAAGAGGCGAAGCTGTAGACACAGGAAGACCCACATATGTACTCAATGATTGCTGATTGAAGTTTGATAGGCGCGCGACAAGATGAAGCTTTGCAGACAAGGCGTCAAATCGATTTATAGAAAAGTATGCGCATCGCATCTGCATGCTTGCAACTTTGCTTTCCAACCCAGTAAGAGCGGACTGCGCGATGGTACAGCTTCTCGTTATAATCGAATTCTACCCTTTGCCACCACTGGACAACGACCACTATGACTGCACGACATACTGCAGCACTGGCTTGGTACCACTAGCCTCAGAACGGACGGTGAATGTCTAGACATGCCGTAGAACAGGTGAAACATTCTGGTGAATTGCTGAGTGGTGAACAGCCTCGTTTACCAGATTCAGCTGGTCTTTTCGATAAACGTATCATTCCTTCCCACTCGGACACATCAACAACAGACCTTTACCCAGTAAACCTTCACTTTATTGGGAACGCACTCGCAAAAATGTCGCAGCCCGACTCAGCATACGAGTTGGGTGCCGCAATGTCGGAGGTCGCGCTCCAGTACGAGTGCGTCGGCTGCGGAGACACGATGCATCCTCCCAGCGCAGCATTTATCCATGGACTCGAATTCTGTCAGCAATGCTTCAACGCCGGCATCCGTCCTCTCTTCGAACAACACCTTGCGAACGAACTTGCGCCCGTCGTTTGGCAGGGCCGATCGATCAGTTTCAACGTCGTGCGACACCAATTCTCTGCAGAATTCGTTTCGGCATTTAGGGAGCGCGTAAAGGAGTACGCTGTGCTGCCAAAATATCGCATCTACTGCGCTGGGAAGTTTCAAGGAATGCCTTGTGGGAAGTTCCTTGGAGATAAACGACTTTGGCGCAATGAGGCGTTCTGTCTTGAATGCAAGTCCGAGACTTGTGTCTCTTGTGCTGCAGTCATCGACCCTGGCGAACTTGAGCACAAATGCACGATTCAGCTTGATCCGCTCGCAGATTTGGTTCGAGGCGCGGACTACCAGCTATGCCCGAAGTGCGGCCTCAAAGTCGAGTTGGCCGAAGCTTGCAATCACATGCAGTGCCAGTTGGCCGTGTGCAGAGGCACTTCGTTCTGCTACACTTGCGGTGAAGAGGTAGTTGCAGGCGATGGTCATTGGGCCGCTGGACGTCTATGTCCGCGTTACAATCTGCCGAAACCACTGAAGCCGATGACACGAGACCGCCTAGCAGAGGGAAGCTACCTCCGGGAACACGCGACGGTTCGTCCTGCAAGAGAAGAAGTAAACAGCATCAGGCAATACTTGGTTGACAGTCACCAGGTTCTGCCTGACGATCGCCTTGGATTATTCAATCATCCAGAGGTTCAGGAAGCCCATCGAGCCCTGACAAATGTTAGGGTGCCCATCCTCAAGGCATTCCACCGATCGGAAGCGAAGATTCTTGAACACGGCCCAGTGGTCGAGAAGAGAGCTGCTCTTGCGCCAGCGATCAGGGAGGCGTATCTCAGTGGGATAGCGAAGAACGATCGTGCTTCACTGCTGCAATATCCTGCGGTCGCCAACGGGTATGCGGATCTGGATAGGACCATCGCCGCCGCTCCCAGGAACGAGATTCTTGCTGGACTCATTCTGCAGCTACAGCAAGAGCAAGAGCAAGAGGGCTAAGATCAGCCTGTCGGTTGTGTCAGTGTGGAGCGAGGAGGGAGCAGTGTTGGAGGAAGGAAGGCGTTTGCTTGACAAAGATGTTCCTTGACGGGTGGCACTATCCACCGGATAAGGCCATCTTCTCGGGTGTTCCAATTGTGTGACCTGCATGGAATGCCGGGAGACATGTAGGAGAGGACGTAAATCAGAGATTGCAGCTCATGATATTCGGTGAGGGAGGCCACGGTATTTGTACGCAGCCCTGATAGAAGTTCGCAATCAGAAGTTTAACTCGACACGAGAGGAACTTCTGCCATCGGATGGTGATTATCTCCAACAAGAACCTTGCTTTTGGCATCCTGTTGATCAAGAGCAGTCGCCATCTTGTATAACCGTGGCTACCTCTGAATGCAACTACCTCTGAGTGCAACCGCAGGTCGCTAAGCCAATCACCAAAGCTTTTCATGAATCGAGAGCCAATCTAGTTAGGCGCTTGCCCTCTGAGGTCGTTGCATTTAGAGATGGTCACGGTTAGTAACAACAAGCCTCCGCTCCGCCTTCGGAGGAGGGCGGCCTCGCGAACGTGAACGCCTCATCCGCCTCCCACATGTCTTGGCACCCACATGAGGACTGGTATCTTCCAGATTGGGCTAAGTGAACACAACCGACATGCAGCCAAGCGCGTATAGCCTCATGCATCGCTGAAGCCATGTCGGAACCTCGTGGGCAGTGTTCGAAGGATGAGAGGTGGTTCTTGACTTCGGCTGTTCATGCAGTCTGTAGACCTCTTCCTCTTCGCTTGCCACCGTCGGTCTTCTTGACAACCATGTTTGTTACACGACAGCTACGCATAGACGCCTTCCTCTTTCATTTGCTTCTGTTCAATGTATACGCACTTGTCCAGGGCGGTGTCGCTCCTCACCGTCCACTGATCACGCCCCCGCCGGCAGCCCACGGGCAAGATGATGCTCATCAAGCTTTGCGTAGACAGCTCGCCACTACTTCTCTGGCGGATACCTGTGGATATGTGAACGCAGCAGTGTGTAAGTCTCATCTAAACTCAGTGCCCTTTTGTCAAATCCTGATTAGTGCGCAGTGCAACCTCGGGGATGTGCACAGGGCTATACCTGCTACGCTGAGAGCAGCCTAAGCGTTGCAGGTGGCTGCTGTCGTCTTGGTGATGCTGCGAATTGCCAGCTTCCTACGGCTTGCGTGGCGCAGGCGGACAGGTCAAGTTCCTGTGATAGCTCCTGCAGCGCGGATGCACGAACAACGAAGTGGTACGTGTCCTCTTCCGCGTAATGTCATCTAACGCGGATCGAGTGGAATGCAGCGTGACTCACTCGTGATCCTGTAGTGATTTGGCTTCACCTTACTGCTATACGAACTACTGGCCTACACCAGGTCAGACGTTCTTGGAAATTGGCTGCACCACGGAACAAGGCCAATTCGCGTACGTGTATAGCACGTACACTGGATTTGGAGCCGAGATAGGAGATCTGAACACTGGATCTCAAGCAACCAATTCCCCAATACCCGCAACAAATACGAACGTTGGAACTGGCGACTCTGAGCAGACAGGAAGCAGCTCGCCATCGGGAACCTCGGTCGCAGCCGGCAGTGATGGTAATAGCAGCTCGAGTGGTTCCTCGACGAACACAGGTGCGATAGCTGGTGGTGTGGTAGGCGGTGTTGCAGTGCTTGGTCTGATCGCAGCATTGATCACCTGGATCGTGCTCCGCAACCGAAGGAAGGAGCGAGCAGCCGTGGTGACAGCAGGAGGCTCAGGTGAAGGCCAAGGGGTTTCTAACGGCAACAACGAGCTCAAACCTCCAGCGGAAGATATCGCTCCCGTATCGCCAGCTTCTTCGCACGTACTTCCGCGGAAACCAGTGGGACAGGAGTTGCAGGCGGGAGTCGACAGACACGAAGTCGCTGGCTATGCGGAGGCGAGGGAGCTACAAAACCAACCTAGGAGGGTTCCAGAACTTCCATGAGAAATCGACGTGCGTAGCCAGCACAAACAACAGCTGAAAGACCACCATACCTATCAGCAAGCAGGAATTGAGTTTGTCGTACGTGCGCCATTTGGTCTGTTTGCTTTGCGAATAGATATAACAGTGGGATTCTCATCTGTATTTTCTCAGTCCATCAGCCGCTTTGCAGAATCATTTCGGTAGGTGAGACCAGGCATAAGTTCAATCACTCACGTTGCGGAGCAAGTTGACTAAAGACAGGCATATCAGACCCGAGCACAACTTCAGCAACATGTGCTCCGCAACACAATTGCAGTGCCGAATCTGCGACGGCAAACAGGTCCGGATCATCCATTGCGGAAAGAACGGCAAGCATACCGTCATCATGCCCAAGCATTGCCGTGAAAACCTCGAGGTCCGCGCTGAACACAAGATCAAGGTTGAGAGATGGTGTCGATGCCCAGGCGGAAAGGAGTCTTGAATGACGGAGTCGCCCGGACTAGACGCAGTGATGAAAGATGGCTCGATCATCAGGACTTATATGGTTGGTGAAGGAGCACCGGACTTGGAGAATGTCTTTGCACGCGCTCCTTTTCATCCTGAGGAGACTGCTCTCATGGAGATGAGTACAAGTGGCATAAGGTGACGAGCTGTCTTCATCCCATCAGCCAGGCGTTGACACTTTGCAACGTAGCCCGGCTGGGACTCGCATCTGGGATAGAGATCATGATCCAGCTCAGCCTTTGCTTAATTAAGTTCTTGTTCACTGAAGATCCGTCCAAAGTTCGTTTGACGAGCCCGCTGTCATCGAAGCACTTGCACAGGAGTGCGAGGGCGACCCCTACAGAGAGGTCTTTGCCGGTATGACATGTGGCTAATACTTTCGTTTTGCTGTCCAATGTCGGCAAGACAGTCTCCAGCTTGAGCAGCTCCGTGCGAAGCATTCGGCTGCCATTCTTACCTTCAGGTAAGCTGAGCACGATGTACCGGTCTTTCATTGCCTTGGTCAGGGATTCATCTGGCTTAGTTGTGCATGAGATCACGACATCGAAGTCGACCGGTCCCGTTACTTCAGCAGCTGTATTCGTCCCGACATAGAGGTTGCAAGTCGGCCTGATGGGCCTAGGGGCTGCTACGTCGACGTTCTTCCGAGCGTCGGCCACGATCTCGCCAATAAGCTGCGGCAACTCATCTTCCGAGGCTGCGATCAATTGTTCCCTACATCTCCAGAACATTGTAGCGTTCAGTCCCAAAGACCAACTTTCGGGATCATCCGCTGCTCCTTGGACGTAATCGGACGTTGCAGAGGTCTCGTTGCTCGTCTGGTTTGACGCCGTGCAAAGAACAATCAAGTTCGCTCCCCTTGCTCTGCTCAAATCCTCGTGGGTCGGCATCTCGTCTCCAGGTCTTTGCCAGGAAAGTCTCATTGGTTTTCCATTTAATTTGTTCCTCAATCCATCCAAGTCAAGAGCCAGACGCTTGACGTCTTCCACCCAGCCTTGCACACGGCTCTCAATCTGTGCATGTTCACTCTCGCTCACGACGTCACTCGGCGTATGCAACTCCAGGTCTTCTTCCTCTTGGTGATCGGGGAACAGTGTACGATTCCAGACACAAGCCCAGATCGGCACAGTCTTACTCATGGCATCCGACATACTTTTGCCTCTTCGTGTGGAGTCAATTATGACCACACAACCTCCTCTCGCCTCGGTCGCCCCACTACTTCGATTGTCGTTGGCATTGAAGCCGTGAGCATGCTGGGCATCATCTGCAGAACTTTGCAAATAATCAAATAGTGTAAAATTCAGTCTTCTCAGACTGAATGCCCACTGCCCAAAGTGCCCGTCTGTACTTTTGAAGTACACGCTCCCTCGTTTCCAGTCTGGCAGAATATACCAGCTCCCGCAGCGCTCGTTCGCTATGAGTGGGGCGTCATTATAAGCTTCGGATACGGAGACCACAAATTTGGAGTCTTGATAAATGGATTGTAGGCGATTGTGAATAGTAAGATTCGATCGCTTGAGTTCGGAGAGCGCTTGCTTGAGGACCTGAGAGGCAGGAGAGAAGATGATGTCTTGTTGTTGGAGGACTTGCGGCGGAGACATGGTTTGTGGAGGATAGCTATGGCAGCGGCAAGAGGGATTTCAGGAAGTCGCAAGTTGAGAAGTTTGAGTGCCTGAGGTTGAGTTTCTCGCTAACAGTTTACACAACAACAACAACAACAACAACAACAACAAGAGGCGTGAGGCGTCGACACACATCGGACGAGAATTGGTGATTTTACGATCTGTGGTCACAAGGAGGAAGACAATTTCGCAGACACAGAGCGACGACTGAGAAGCGCTGTCATTGTCACTCATAACCCATACTGCTGACCATTCACCTCTATGGAGGACAGGCGTTCGTGAGATATTACAATTATCCTTCGCGCTCCGAGAGTACCGCATTCCACCTCGAATATTCCAACGCTGCAACCGAAGCTTGCCCGGCTACTTGGGTACGGACATGTGCCGATGCATGTTCCAAGTAGATGCACTCATCGTGCTGTTGTCAAGTCGTGGTTTGCGTTGCAGCAATCTGCGCAGCGACGTGACCGTAGACTGTCTATGCCCCGGATAGGGAACTGCCGCTCGCTGTAGTCGTTTGAAGCAGATCTCCCCATGTTGAACGCTGATCCTTTGAAAGCAGTCGTTGCGCGTGGCGTGCGTGTCGCCTGCTGAACGGCTAGCCCAGACCAGGTCCGCCTGGGTGCTGCATTGAACGTTTCGCACGCCAGACCGCAATTGTGTGTAGTGTTGTTGAGTCCGCATCAGCACTACTTCTTATTTGCTGCTGCCTCGACCTCCCGTAGCAATGCCTCCAGCTCGCCCAAGCTGGCTTTATCTGGCCCAGCTCTCTCGAACTCCAGACCCGTCTTCACCCACTCATACGCCTCACTCACGCGACCCATCTCCTTCAAGCACATGCCTCTCCTCCACCATGCCTTGACATTGCCTATCCGCTTCATCTCTACTGCAATCTCGGCATCGACAGCGGCCGCGGCCCAGTCTTGTTGCGCATACAGCGCTTGTGATCGATTGCCATATAATGTCGACAGCTCTTCTCTGACCAGGCCAGAGGCTTCCCAAGGCGGTCGCTCCGTAGCCATCTTGATAGCGAGGTCGTACATCTTTAGCGCGTCGCCATAGCTGCCCTTCTTGTAGGAGGCATTGCCCGAGTCCTTGAGCTTCGTGATTTGCACGCTGCGCTTGGGGTTGACAGGCGCAGGCGGGGGTGTGACTTGGTTCGGGGTTTCGAGCTGGGTAAAGGCTTTGGCGAGGCGATTCAGTTCGGCGATTTCGCCGGCAAGGCTTTGATCGGACGAGGAAATGGCCTTGGTCACCGGATCAATGGAGAGCGGGAGCAGTGTGAAAACCTCTTCCGCCATGGTTGCCGGTTGCTTTGGTGTCGCTTGGAAATGATTATTACAACAATGCGCGGGGAACAGGTGGCTAGAAGGAGAAAGAAGTGGAATGGAAGTCGACGTTGCAGTGGCAGCGCTCCCGCCTCATGAGTGAACACATGGCATCGCATCCAGACCCTGCCAAGCGAGGCTCGTCAAAGCTCCATCAAATGTGGCCACCAACATTCATGAGTCGTAAAGCCCGCTCTGAGCGACATCACACATGGTGGCACGGTCAACAACTGCTCAAAGGATCCGCCATATTCCTGTCGCCCGGACTCCAGATGCAAACGCTTCATCCGTGCCTGCAACCCTCTTCCTGCCCTCGTGGGCCATGCATGCTCTGCTGCAACTGCCTCGGTAGACCAAAGCAGCCGATTACACATCAACTCCAGACCTGCTGAGTCCAGGGCTCCTTGATATCGACGAGGTTGGCGGCCGGGATCTCCGGTCCTTCGACAAATGATACTTGCGCTTTCCCAGGCACTATCTCTCCTCTTCGCCAGCTGACGCGCGCCTGATGTTCTGTCAGGAACGTCTAGCCAGTTCTCGGGTGTCGGATCGCTGCCCCCTTGACCAGGATCTTGAGGCGTGGCTTCACCACAGGGCGAACGCACAAAGAACCTTCGACGGCCTCAACGAGCGCCATGCACATCATGCTCCGATGTCATGATGACCGGAGCAAGTACCGAACTGTACGGCAGGCACATCCTGGGTAACCACAAGTGATTGTTCAGGCACGTACGGTACCGTAAAGGGATCCAAGTGTTGCTGACGATGAGGATCAGAGACTCACTTGGCGCTCACGAATCTGGCGGAACGAGACTTGATTTAGAACGACTGCAAGGATGCTCGCACACAGTATCCGTCACTTGCAGGCGGCGGCAACACGAGCACCGCGTCTGACTGTTCCTGGCCAGCCACGCGGAGCGCATGGGTCTTGGACTTCATCTTGATGCTGACATTGCGGGCCCAATCTCGAGAAGGGTTGGTTCTTCGGTGGCCTTGAGAGGACCCAGAGTCGCACTTCTGTCTTCCTTCAATGCCATGCCATCGCCGTCATCGGAAAGAGGTCAATCACTATGGCGCGAGTTCTTGTAGCTGTAGTTGCGCTCGCAAGTTTCTGCCACGCTATCATCCGTGAAGAAGACTTCGCAGCGGAAGACATTATCGTCAGAGATATTGCGATTCTTGGAGCTGGCGCCTCGGGTACATACGCCGCCATACGATTGCGTGAAGACTACAACCTCAGCATCGCTGTCATCGAGGAGGACGATCACATAGGCGGCCACACGGACACTTACACCGATGCCGAAACGCAGAAGCCCGTAGACTATGGAGTGTTGGCTTTTTGGGACTATGGGCCTGCGAGAAACTACTTCGCGCGTCTAGGTGTCGAAACGGTGCCAGCGCCGCAGGATAGTGGCACAACAGTCTACGTGGACTCAGAGACTGCAAGAAATCTGACCGACTATCGTGTTCCTGCATTTCCGGACGTCCTGAAGTCCATCGGCATTTATGGAAATGAGTCTGCAAAGTACAACGACATTCTACTGCCTGGCTACTGGAACTTTCCTTCAGGAGACGACATCCCGGCAGACTTGCTACTGTCCTACGGCGAGTTCTCGCAGAAGTACGGCATAGAAAACTTCTATCCAATGCTGCAAATCATCGCCGGAGTGGGTGTTGGTGGGGTTCGCGATATTCCATTGCTTTATGTTATGTATGTCAGGGTCGATCATTGGCGCGACGTATCACTGACCCACGGGCAGGGGGTTTGGCCTCGGCCATCCGGCAATACAGAGTCTGCTGCAAAGCGGCCTTTTTGTGCCAAAGTCACGCTCGAATGCCGAGATCTATCAGAAGGCATACGCACGAATCAAGGAGGATGTTCTTCTCAGCAGTAGCGTCGTCTCCGCAGAACGCGACGAGCACGACGGAGTGCGTCTCGTCGTACAAACCGCCAACAACTGCAAAAAGCTCATCAAGGCGAAACAGCTCCTCGTCACTCCTGCGCCCAGCATTGAGAACCTTGAGTCTCTGGATCTCGATGACCAAGAATCGGCCGTCTTCGTTTCCAGTACTCCACGACCGATCCACGTAGGCCTCGCAAAGACGTCTGCCATTCCGCGAAATTACTCTGTTCAATATATCTCCTCCAAGGTTGCACCGGATAACTACCTCGACATGTACCAAGATATTAAGTACGATCTCAAGATTCAGTCCACTGGTCCCGAAGAGTTACAGCTTTTCCGCGTTTTGTTGGAGACGACGTCTGATTTACCCCTAACGGAAGATGAAGCGAAAGCATATGTCACGTCTCAAGTGCAAAAACTTGCAGCCGCTGGGACACTGAACAGTGTTAAACCACAACATGCCGAAGCTGAGAGCGGCGACTCTCAATCCACAGACGGAGGCGCAGTCACGGTCGACTTCAAAGCTTTCAAATCCCACAGCAGTGTTATGTGGCGCCTTCCCGCAGACGAAATTAAGGCAGGCTTTATACAAAACCTCTATGCATTACAGGGACATCGTTCCACGTGGTATACGGGAAGTTTGTGGTGTACAGATTTTTCGAGCAATGTCTGGGCTTTCACGGATACGGTACTGGAGAGAATGGTGGGAGCGAGGAAGAAGGACGGATGATGCTGAGAGTTGAAACCAGAAAATGTAGAGCGATGTTGCGTAAACTGTCATATCTATTTTGCGTTGAAAGGTGCCGATACCAGCGGCCGCGTCCTCTTTGATAACCTGCTCTGCCCCCGGGTTCCGCTGGTGAAGCATTTGGCTATGCAACTCAGGACGTAGGAGGTCTATCTATGTCGCTCTTTCCCAACTGTTGAATACATGTGCGATGTCCTCGATGAAATGTGCGACAGGTAAGCGCTGTGTCCTTCGAAGATCCCCCTCGTCTCGCCTTGAGGCAAAGCAGATGATGTGCTTCAAAGCGTATGCCAGATGGCGATTCTGTACTGTTCTGAGATCCTCAATTCGCCACTCTATTGCTGCGGGCACCCACTGTGAAGTGCAGGTCGTGTAGCGATATGTTCCAAAGAAGATGAGCTTTCTCATCTCTGTGGAAGATCGTAATGCCTCATGTCGGGTTAAGGCCTTCAACCCAAGAAGTCCCTGATGTACTGCATGAAACTCTTGGGTGTAGGCCGCTTCAGCTCGTCATCCTGGATGTTGTATTTCTGCTTGAGCTCACTGAGCCCGGTTTTCAAGAGATCATACTCCTCTTGCTTGTTGGCCAACGATGCTTTCAGTTGCTTGTGGGCGTTCAGTTCGTGAGTGCCTCTGGCAGCAGTAGTGTTCACATAGGCGCGTTGAAGGGCGTGCTTTAGGTGGGTTAAAGTCGTATCTAGGTCATCACGAAGCTTGACACTCAGTTCGGTGACAGTCGTTGTCAGATCTTCATCAAGGCCAGTAAGCACCGCTTCGAAGGGGCATGGTAGACTGTTGCTGGCATCGGTTCTGTCGAGAGACTGGGACAGCCACTGCCTCATGCGCTCTGTGCTGCCAGAGCCACGCTCCATTTTGCGAGCATCGTATGTATGGCGCAGAGCAAGACCGAAGTACGATGTGTTTACATCTTTGGTCGCTTTCTCCATGATGATTTTGAGGCGCGTGTCGACGCCATCATTGCCAATGGTGAGCTGTGCGTAAGCCGCGCGAATGCGATTCATGTACGAGTGCAACAAGCCTTCGAGCATCGTCACCAGCTTCTGGTCGGTAGCATCCTCTGCTCGATGGTCAGTTATGCCTAACTTCGATACTGCCATGCGTCAAAACTGCTTACCTGTGAGTTTTTCAAACATGGTTTGGAGGAATTTCACCATGTCATCGATGTATGTCTGGAACAGCTTCTTGAAGGCCTCCGTCAGTGATGCCCAATGCTCGCAAATCACCTCATTCTGCGCCTCTGCGAACAGTTCGTTCCACACTGCACTCTCTTGCGCGGCAGTACGATGACTGCCATTGCGGAAGACGAATGCTCGGAAGGTGCTGGGGTGGTATCTCGAGATTTCACGCAATGCCTCCAAAGCCTTCTCGCGGAACATGGTACGACCTTCAGCAACGTGACACATCAGTTCGGTGTTGAGTGCGTTCCGCATATCGTCTGAAAGGCTGCAGGAAAGAAATTCTAAATGCTGCGTAGGGGCATTCAGGGTCTCTTCAAAGTGCTTTGGCCGCTTTGAGTTCGCGGCCATCCAGAGCGTGAGACTCTCGAACAGGCTGATCGTGTTGTTGATGCTGGCATAATAGCTGTTGAATTTCGCGTCTTCGGCCAGGCTCAAAGCATGTAGTCGCAGAGCGGGAATATTGGTGCTGTCCAGGCTCATGACGGTGTTGCCTATGTCAGAATTGGTAGATCGTGCAATGAAATGAGTATTCGATATGCAGAAGACCGCGAGCTCCACTCCCGGCGGAAGATATTGTCGTGTGGTTTCTCGCATTTTGGCAGCAACGTAGCTGTTTCGTCCCTTCACGAAGGCATCAAGCTGCGCTGTCTTGCTCTGAGGAAGAGTTTCCGACTGAAACTCAAGCAGAAGCATGGCGAGTTTACTTTGATCATCACTATGGTGTGTATGTTCCAACTGCGCTTTTATGTTCGCCATGTCTTCAATGACGGCGCGAACTCGCTCGGTCTGAAGCCAATACTCGTTCATGTCTGCTCCTTGCTTTTCCAGTTCTCTAGCAGTGTTCGCATCGGCATTGGCATCGGAAAATGTCAAGAGCGCTGCGATGTTCTTTCCGAAGCGCAGCCCATATCTTGCCAGTATGTCGTGGAGCCTTTTGTCTGAAGTGGCGCGACTGATATTGCCTACGACCCATAAGGCCTGACATCGGAGGAAATTATGGTGGGCGATATTGCCGCGCCTCTCGTCTGTATCTGACATGCCTGGAAGATCGAGTATACGGATGTAGCGAAGATGCGGCGAGTCCGGACATGCCTTCTCCACCAGTTCGACTAGTGGCCATAGCAAGGGAGTGGCAAATCCGTCCTGATCATAGATATATCGCTCGAGCACCTCGTTCAGACGTGATGACTCGTCCTCTTCGAATCTACGCATTCGATGGCCGTCTACCATATCAAACCCGGTGAGCAGTTCATCACACCAAGCCAAGAGCTGCTCGACGATGGCTGCGTCGTCATGCCTGCGGTTCTCGAAGAATTTGAAGAGCTTAGCGTCTGTCGCGAAATCAGATTTGTTGTTGAACAGTGTCCGGAATCTGGTTTTGGCAACGTCCGCAAGCTTTTGCCTCTCGGCTAACTCTTCTTCCGACAGTCCAGGGTCGACGTCGAAGTGAAATCGTACATAGTCGCGAGCCCATTGGGCTCCCATCGCTTGAAGGCGATCTTGCTTCACAATGTGAACGATGGCGCCGTGTTTCTTCTGCTGACCATGTAGATGAGAAACGAAGAGCATCGCAACAGACGTCAGAGCATTTCCCGAGCCGGCCGATTTGGATGCGTCGGGCTGTCCAGAGAATGCATTAACAAACTCACTTTTTCCCTGTCCAGTGGGACCATAGAGTCCAATTACCGGCTTGACGAATTGAGGCTGTTTTGCAGCTTCGATCCAGGCCTGGTAAGCGTTCTCGAACTCTTTGCTAACACCACGATGCTGAGCAAGATCCTGCGCGAATGCAGAAGCAAGTGTTTGGGCGGCTTGCTTCTGCTTGCGCGTCATCGAACAAGTAGGTAGAGGGTCGGTCTCATCATGTTTCGCTGTTTTGCGCCTCTTGGTTGGCGGTGGGGCTGAGTTGGTGCCGGCAGGCGATCGCGAGCGGCGCATCTTGCTGACTTCTAAGTGTTGTTACCGGCGCTGTATTGCAACTGATCGGAAGTCAGGTGGGTAAGGAAATGGGGCAAGGGCCAAGAAATGAAGGTTGATGTTGAGGGCCAAAAGATAGTGGCCGGAGTGGTGAAGGTTGTCTATTTGAAGACGCACCCGGCATGTTGCAAGTGAAGCATGATGAGAAACATGTGAGACCTGTTCACATGCAAGTGGCGCAAGATGCAACAGGCAACAGGCAGCAATGTGCATGTGAGGTGCTTCAAACGTCAGCAGCCCCCCTGGGTCCCATACTTCACTCCGCTTTCACGTGCGCACAATCGAATGGCGTTTTCCACCTGCCTTGCAATGTGTGTGTCAGTGTTGCGGATGGAGAACGCGTAAGTGGAAGTCGTTTCCCAATAGAAGCTGTATGCAAGATGAGCTGTCCTAATCTGAGAGCGTCTTGTGTTTGTGGCGAGGCCTCATGATCTCGTTTCCGGCGTCGGAAGGCGCACCCCGACCCTTTGATATCGAGCCCGCCATCAATGCGTGCGCTACGCCGTCTGGTAGACTGCTGCAAGTGAAGCAAGCGCGAGCTCATTGCGCCAGCCATGACGCCATGTTTCGGAGAGGCAGCAAACAACGCTGAACCCATGCGATTCGTCCCAGGGAATTATCGGGATCCCGTTTCAGCAAGCCATGCTCGTTGCGCTGGCAAGAAAAGTGTGCCGGCCATTTGTAAGCCATCTGCAGGCCTTGCGCAAATGCGACTGCTCAGGTTCCAGAGCGTGCTCCTCATCTCCACCGCAGCTGGGCACTTCTGAACAGCGCGTCATATAGTAGTTGAACATCATATCCACTACCGCTTCTTCTTCTGGCCCTTCTTTGCTTCTGCTATCATGTCAGCGCCCATCCGATTCATGCACCACAGCTATCACTCACCTGTCTTCGCCTTCTTCTTCTTTGGCGCGCCCTTTCCTCTTGACTTCGCGATCTGTAGATGCTCTAACCGATCCTCTTCAAAGTCATCGTATAGTTCATATCCTGGGTACAGCCTCTTCAGGTCCACAAACGTCGCCACTCGTCGGGGGTAATATGCTGCCAACGAAGGGCCCTTTAATCGTTGGCGGAGGATTTTGTTGCCGAGTCGTTGTGCTGTGGGATTGAAGGTGGTGTTGAAAATGCGGCATTGCGCCTTCATCAAGTCGAGGAGACGCGAGCGAGGGACCGACATGGCGGCTGCGTGCGCGATGGATGGCCTGCAATCGCAAGAGTAGGAGTAGGAATGATGAAGTCGTCGGGAGTCCGAGTGCCAAGCCCGCCCCAAGCTCCCCGAGACAAAGTCACGTACCGCGGGCCTTCCTTTCTGCAATACCGCCATCACCACCGCTCATCTCCTCGTTGTCATTGGCACAGCGCAGAGGAGGGCGTGGAGGCACCATGAACCACAAGCGGTCACAATACGGTGACGGCGGCGGCTCGCCAAAGCGACACAAATCCGATTCTGCCCACTATCGCAACCACGACCGACACGACCGACACGACCGCCCACGGGAGGCACGATCTCACCAGAGCGGCCGAAACGAGAAAGCGCAGCACCACGATTTCCTGCCCAATGCCTCGATATCACACGCCAAAGCAGTGCAGAAGCTGCCTTCGTCTGCCTCGTCTCCGCACTACATGCGTGCTCCCGCCGAAGTGAGCTTGAGTGTAGGGACGGACCTGCCGCAGCTGCCTCCCGTCAAGGACGAGTACCGTCAAGCATCATTCCGCCACAAGTCACACTATAACGTAAGCCGCGAAGTGGCCGCTGGGGACGTCACCTACGAGCGCCTCGAATTCCTGGGAGACGCCTACCTGGAGCTCTTCGCCTCACGACTCATTTACGGCCGCTATCCACAACTTCCCGCCGGGCGTATGTCGCAGCTTCGGGAGTTGCTGGTCAAGAATGAGACGCTCGCCGAGTACTCGCGAGCCTACCGCTTCCATGAGCTGGTCGAAGTCGGTGGAGAGGTCGAGAACATGATGCGCGATAGCCAAGGACGCGGTAACAAGGGATTCAACAAGATCTTGGGAGATGTCTTCGAAGCCTACGTGGCTGCTATTGTGCTGAGCGATTTCAACGCCAAAGGCTACGATACTGCAGAACAATGGTGTGTGACACTGTGGGCGCCAAGGTTACTCAAGGCGATCGAGCAGGACCCGTTGGCTCACCACAGAGAGTCGCAAGGCGCGGCGGATCTCATCTCTACGTATGATGTGAATGCGAAGGCCACGCTTCAGAAACGTCTTTGCGCCGCCAACCTCGTCCGTCTTCACTATGACACTGACAAACCAACCGTGGAGCTCAAGGGTGACAAGCTTGGGCAAAATGTTCACTTCATCGCGCTGTATGTGGAGTCGGCTTTCTTCGCGATTGAGAAAAGGTTACTCGCCAAAGCAGAGGGCAAGAACAAGGTTGAGGCAGGCAATTGGGCCGCTATCAAGGCCATGTACGATCCGGCCACGATGCAGTTTGTCAAAGAGCTGGAGCAAAAGGTACTCGCAGAGCGGGAGCGTCGAAATGAAGCCAAGAAAAAGGCTGCTTCCGACGTGCAAGTCGATGGGGAATGAAGAGGGCTGATGGGCCTGAGATGGGCGCCCCGGTGTTGCTGCAATGGCTCCGGGTAGGACGGGTGTCAGGACACAGAGTCTGATGATGTGGAGCTCAGTCCAATGGGCAGCTCAGAGGGCAGCAGTCAGTAGCTGGATCGACTTGATCTCCAGTCGGCAGCTTTCGTGCCCAACGAGGACTGACAATGCTACAGCTGACCCTTGAATGACTCTGGCCTCTTCCTAAGTACGAATGGACAAACAAGTGTGGCTATCGCCAACAGGCTCGAATCGTCCGCCGTCCGTTCGCGAAGAGAGAGCTCTCCAGTGCTCAGCTTGGCAATGCCCCGTTATGGAGGGATGTGACAGAGATGACCTCAATCTCGCCAACCAATCTCTACTGCTGAGACTGCTCATCGGGGTTGCCCAGGCCAGCGTGCAATCGACACAACGTAGTCAAATCAAGTTACGGGAGCCCTTCCCCGCCAATGTTCACGAGCAAGCAATCAGGAGTAGTCCACATCCCTGGTGGTGGCTTCCACTATTGAGAGGCGACGATAGCTACAAATTCTAGATCTCCTGCCTTCCACGCGCGTGGTCGAATTGAGACAATGGATGCAGTTCCATGGGCACGTGCAATGGTCTCGGCCAATGCAGATACAGTCTAACTGCATTTGCATATTGGACAGCCCGGACTTTCAAATCACGTGCACTTCCGAGTGAGCTATATCGAGTTAGACGATCAGCCACTGGCTTGCAGCTTCATCCATAAACAGGTAGCACGCGATGTGGCTGCATATCCACGTGGCTGCACGAGGGTAGCATGCAAGCCATCGCTTACACCGAGAGCCATGGCTGAGCTGAGCGCTTCTAGATGTTCTCGGAGGACGCGAGTTCAGAGCACCGCGTGGGTTTGGGATCATATAAATCGAGTGTCTTGGACGACCGAAGTGATTCGATTGCCTTCCACTTCTCCAGCGTTCTGGTTCGCTGCATTGACTAATCCGCTCCATTAGTACTCTTTACACAGTGTTGAACATCAAGGATTGTCGACATGGCCACCCAACATTTTTCACAGCCAGTCAGCCTTGGTGAGAAGCTCGATGGCGTATCGATCGACGTCGCCGAGATCCCGGCGGACTTGCCAACGCCAGACGAATCGGCCTTCGCAGTCGTGGAGAAGCCACATATAATCAGATGCCCTCCAGGAGATGTATCCATCGATCGTCCTAGAGATGCGAGCCCCGCGTGCTCTGTCCGAAGCTCCTATAGCAGCACTCGAGTGTCCCGTCGTCGAACAAGCCACCGCCATGGACATCACCGTTCTGAGGTATCCAAGGAGCTCAACTTCCAAGCTGAAACCGAGTTCTCTGCATTGATGGAACTCATGACTGGCATTTCCAGGCGCAGTATATCTCTGCGAGAGGTCTGGACCAAAATCATTTCTGAGCGTGACTCCTGCTATTTGGAGATGGATCGCATGTGCGAGCGCATTGACGAGTACACGGAGACCATTGAACGCAAGGAGCGCGAATGGCATAGTCACAACCATGAGCACGAGCAGAGCAAGACTGAGATTGCGAAACTCAAGGTTGAGATCACTGCCGCCCTTGCTAGTGTTTCAGAGTTCAAACAGAAGCTGTCTGATCGTGATTGCGAGCTGGGCGAAGCACGTCGCGAGATCGCTGAGCAAAAGGATGTGTTCAAGTATCTCAAGGAGGAGAAGGAGAAGACAGAGACAACTCTACAGGAGACTTCTGCGCTTCTGGTGCTGACTGAGGAGCGGTGCAAGCACGCCGAAGATGATGCGAAGAGACATGAGTGCGAGCTACGTGATCTCAAGGAAACATATCATGAGCTCGAGGCGAAGAGCACCGAAACGAGCACCAAGTATGAGTCGATGAAGGTGGACTATACTAGTGTCAAACAGAGCTATGCCGTTCTCAAAAAGGAGAAGCATGAATGGCTTCATGAGAAGGGAGAGCTCGAGGAACATCTTCGCAAGTGCCACCACAAGCATGACGAAACCAAGCGCAAGCTCAAGGAGACGATTGAGTACTATGAGAAAAAGGAGAAGGAAGACAAGGAGACTATTGAGAGATCAGAGCGAGAAGTGCGCGAAGTGCGGGAGAAGGTCATCAAGCTAAAGAGCGAGAAGAAGGAGCTTGAGGAGAGGTGCAAGGTCTTGGTCTGCAACTATGACGAGGAGCACTGCCGCTGGGAGGATGCCGAGGAACGTTGTGGAAAGTGGAAGCTCAAGTGGGAGCACGCTGAACGCGAGATCACGTCTATTCGGGAAGAGCTTCGTGTCATCGAGTCCAAGCAAAGCGAACTCCAGGAGACGATCACCAAGAAGACCGAAGAGCTCAAACGCATCACCAAGATCAAGGAGCATCTCGAGCGGGACTATCACGGCAAGTGCAAGGAGGCAGAGAACAGCCACCGCGAGATTCTTGTGTTCAAAGAATCGATCCGTCGCCACGAGATCACGATCAAGGAGAAGAGCGAAGAGATCCACACTCTCAGTGAACGCATTGAGCGCCTGCAGTCGGAATGCGAAAGTCATCAAGGTAGATGCACCAATATGGAAGCAGAAATCACTTCCCTCCAAGCTGTCATGGTCTCGCTCAGGGCGGAACTCAGCGTCGCACATGAGGACCACGACTGCACCAAGAAGAAGCTGCACGAATGCGAGACAAGATACGAGTCAATCTGCGAGACATATGAGGAAAGCCAAGGCGGTCATTCCGATTACGAGTACCAGCTTACACAGCTCCGTACTATGCTTCGGGAGGCTCGCAGTGAGAAGGAACGCGCGATCAAGGCTCGCACTGAGGCCGATCACGAGCGCGACGATGCGGTGACTAGGTATGAGGCCAAGTGTAGGGATATGGAGGAGTTGGAAGAGTTTTATGCAAGCAGGCAGCATGAGCATCACCACAAGGAGGGCAGGCGAACGATCAGGGCGAGCTACGGGTTCAGGAGTGTGAATAGCATGGGCAGCGTGGTGAAGAGTGAGGACATGTAGAGTGCACAGTGGTGAAGCGGACAGTTCATTTGTCACTAGCATGGAAAATGGAGCAAATGTGCTTGTATTTTAGATTGCACCAGCGATCACGACCATCAATATTCTCAAATTTCAACAGATTGTGTTGTGCTGCGCGGAGATACAGCTTAATGGCTACAAAGACCCCTTTGCACTCTGCTCTGCGGTCGAGGTCAATTCATGGACCATACTTAGATCTTAGAGGGTTAGGCTTCACACGGGGCAAGCCGTCCATATCATTCCGACCATAGTCCCCCACATCAACGAACTTGAAGTCCTTGGAGTGATCCATCTCCTTCCATCGCCCAATCGACTCAAGAAGCTTGATAGCATGCGCGGGAATCTTGATTTCTTTCGAGTGTGCAGGTCTTGAGTGGTTCAACATCATGTCGAGCTGCTCCTTGGTCATCTGTCGCTCGTTTCTGTAGCGAAGGATGTCACTCCATCGACGACACTGTCTGTCGATGGTAAAATATGGGAACGGTAGTCTTTGATGCTCGGACCACACCAATGGCGAGAGATCGAGACTTGCAGTGCACATGAGCTCTTGACGAAGCATGTCAAGACAGTGGTAGAAATGCGACCAGTCTGAGAAAAGTTGTGTCAGCGAATACGCTATTCGGGGTACGGCAGTGGTGTGATTTCATCGATCGTCTGCAGGCCGAGAGAAAGTCTTACTCACATAAGGGATTAATGGGTCTTGCGAATCTGTGTCATCGGTCAGCAACGATATGTAGGCCTCGAAATGTCATTCCAGGCTTCTTACTCATAGTAGTCCATGAAGGCGCCTCTACGGAGCATGTCGAGGCAGTGTATCAGGTGGAAGACATTGATTTCCGCCATGTACGTCTGACCAGTTGGATCGCCTACCCATTGAGCACCCACTTCGGGGTCTAAGCCAGTCTTGACCCAGTCCTCTTTGGAGACGAGGATCCGGTTTGCTTCACCCCCGATCAGATCTTCCCAGGCTTGGTCTGTCTCTGGCGATGGATCTTGGCGGAAAATATTGTTCTCGTCCCACCAGAGCTCGCCGTCAACTCGGACGTGTTCAATGTCAAGCTCGATATCGTTATACACGGGGGCTGAGATGTTGCAAAATGCAATCAGATGCTCGTTCTTTGTCACTACGCCTTCGTCGATTATCATTGGACTTACAATACCAGCTGATTGAGGCAATCCGGTCTTTAGCTGGGAAGCTCTCCAAGGAGACACTATATCTCCCAACAATGAAGAAGAACGATGATGCGACGGCTAAGCTTAATGTCCATACCAGACTGGAACGCAACCAGGGAATCATTCCTCTTCTTGGCATAGTGAGGAGGGGAGGTGTGGCTTGTAGAAGACGCTCAGATTCCAACACATCGTGTGTTAACAGAGATGGAGAGCAGGAATTCTCCTTTTCGGGGTCGCGATAGTTTTCCATCTTTTGTCGTTCCATCTGGAAAAGAGGATAAGATGGACTGGCAGTGTGAACTACTTGGTCAGGAATGAGATCAGTCGACCTTTCCGACTTCTACTGTAGAAGTTGCAAGAGCTCAACGGGACATAACAACACATTGTGCCTGCTAAGCCCCATGCCAATCAGAAGCAGCCCATACATATCCTTGGACTGGTAGTGTAACAACAAGCTTAGGAGCAGTGCTCCAATTGCATGCGAAGTTCAATCCAAGTGTCTAGGTTGGCCTCTTTTAGTGGTCATTCTCGGCCACGGTCTCGCGATGTTCAAATTCAGTTCGCGCTAATGAGTTTGGCCCTGGAACAGTTTGTCCTCTTTGACCTTGGCTGGGACAAGGATACTCAATACCCTCTCACATCGACGTAAGTACGAACGTTGGTGAGGGATTTACCTACCTGGTAAGCTGACCAGGCAGATTTCACCACAAGTCGTGAGCGCACAGCTGCACGCAACTTGTAACAGCTTCACGAACGTGCACTCCCGCAGCAAAGATTGAGCGTCCATCTGAGACGAACTATCGCAAGATTCCGCGGAACGCAATTTGCCAACATGGCAAGCAAGAATAATTATCTTTACCAGTCCGTTCGGAACGAGGCAATTCCCTACCCGTTGCGACCATCTCGCAGCAACCGATGGTATAAAGAGTGGCCCTTCACGATCATAGTGTCACATATCGTCGCTGTAGCGCTGTGGGTGGCCTCAATCGCCTTGATGTATCAATACGCGGCGTTCAGGGCTCAGAAAGCCACCAAGTTCTGTGGTCAAAAGACCTATTGTGAGTCCTTCTTGCTGAGATTCCCTCGCTTCGAAATGCCAACCAAACAAAGCACCTGCGCAGGAAGCGGTCGAATACGAGATTCGTGTCTTCTCTCAAGGCTCTTCTGCGGAGCATACCGACTACTGGGGTTCGCCGAACGAGAGAAACAACCGACTCTGGAGAGAGCTTTGGAACGGTATGTACTGATTTCTCCAATGTCCAAAGTGCATTTAGCAATATGTACGACTCACGTTGATAATGACAGTTGGTGGTGGGCAAGGAATTCCGAGAGAGCAAGCTTTACAGCTTCCGAATCGAACCTCAACGCTTCCCCCGAAATGGCCGGATCTCTACTACGTTGATATTGATGTATTCCATCAATTACACTGCTTGGTCAGTAGCCACAATTGAGTATACGTCCGCTGTGCATTACTCTGACGGTTTTCAAATCTAGGACCACATCCGCCATGCAATAGCCAATGACAGCCACTACCTCCATTCTGCGGCGCTATTGGGAGAGGGTCATATTCATCATTGCTTCGAAGCCTTGCGCGAGTCCTTGATGTGTCACGCTGACATCTCTCCCATTGTACGGCAGTGGAGTCCCCTGGACAGAAAGGAGAGAATCCGTGGCGATGTTGTGCATACATGTCGAAACTTTTGGAAGATACATGCTTGGGGAACAGAGCACGCTGTGGGAGCTGATTGGGATGACGATCGCGATCATGATGATCGTGAGACAGGCGAACGAGGCATCGGTCTCCCGGTGTAGCATGCGGCTGGTGTTCCGTGAGAGATGTTCCAAAGACTGCGTGACACCTGATACGCTCGGTGTCTAAGCACACAGCGCGGGACCGATTGTCAAATGATGGCCGCTTGCATAGTGGTCGATCGAGCTTTGCAACATCCTGTGTCTACATAAGCTGTTCAACTCGCTCCCTCATACCATGTCAATTCTGTACGTTTTGGTGCAAGCCTTGTAGTGATCGCGGGTAATTGATTGCGATCACATTGCTGAGGGTGGCTCTGAGGGACAGGCCATGGAGGTGTTATTCAGCACCTTTTCCGTGCCGAAGATAAATCGATACTTAGGTTCATTCTATCCTGACCCAAACAGAGCCCTAGATGAGGAAGAAGCTCTAGTCTATCGAACAGCTGCCCAGAGGTGGCAATTGGCTGAGTCTCAACTGAGGATCATGCATGAAGCATTCACGGAGAATCTAACCTGTTCGATCCAGGTCTCCGCAGTTGTAGGTTGGTAGGCGGGGAGTATAACACCAACATTGTCAAGCGAGTACCTGCTGGATCCCAGGTTTGTGTACGTACGGGAGCCTGGACCTTCACTGCTTCTGCAACGGCGTGCAGCTGAAAAGCGTTGGGTTCCACACGGATTAGCCCCTAACTCAGCTGATGGTCAGGTTAGGCGACTGGCCTCAACTCTCGAGTATGCAAGTTCTCAGCTCTCAAAGGCCCTACAGATACCGATCCGCGTGCGAGAGATATCCTAGAGATGGCGTGAGCACTCGTTTAGAAGCATAGGAGTATATCAGCAAGGACAAGGTAGTGTTGGCATGTCTTGTCGATATGTGCAGACCGCAAGACGGTTTTAGACCATTGAGCGCGTGGTTCAAACGATCGATTCAGCTAACAAAGAGGGCTCTCCAAATAGCCAAACGTGATACATTTGGCGTACGTACAGCAACAAGATCGTACACCGACCCGACCATCATCAGTTGTAGTCGTAGGCCTGCATGCGAGGATCAGAGTCTGAGTCGTGCCGCATAGCCTACCTGCTTGATCGCCCCTGGATGCAGCTTGGAGTGATCTGGCCGTATCACAGACGCGCTTGCAGCATTGAGCAACCCAGAGGTGGGCCCTAATGCATGGGCCATGATCGTTAGGGTATATAGACTAGCTCGCCAGCGTCATGGCCATCTATGCTGCCTCCACGAACCTCAACACAATGCACCAATGAGATCCCAAATTTGAAGCACCTGCAAATAATGACCTCCAGAGTAAGTCGAACTCTCGAGTCATGTTATGCCCATCTGGGAACTACTACGAATCAAGCTGCTCTGTTCTCATTGCTGGAATATCTTCTTCACTTTTCTGTGCACACTCTCACATGGGCATCCCTGTTACCAGGGTAGTTGAGCACTTATTCCTCCAAGCACGGGCCGTTTGCACAATAACTTTTTCAGCTGAATCGTCTAAACGAGCGCGGAGAGGTCTCTCCCTTGACGCATAGACCCCATGTTCATCATTGACCCCTCCCGGCCACCGCGAAATCAGTCGAGTGTCTGGCCACGTCTTGGCATTTACCCAATCGGAAGTTTAGCAGATCACACGTGTGTCCAGCTACCCATGATCATCATTGACTTGGCAGTGGTCCAGCATGATGCTCTTATAGCCTAAGTCTTGATAGTGGTAGGAGCAAAACGTACAAAGTCGAAGGTAGCGGCAGTTATTCGAAAGGCTTGACAGACCAGCAATCGATTGAAGTCTTACACAACTGCCATATCGTTTTCTCAGAAACTTCCCCGAGACAACAATAGAAGATGCAGATAATATATCTCATCCCTTTGGTCGCCTTCGTCGCTCAGGCTCACCCACTTGGTACGATTGGATACGGTCGACATACACAGAAAAGCCACTGACCAGCTACAAGCCATGCCAGACCAGGCAAAGAATGACAAAGCCGTCAAGGCCAACGAAGAAAGCTATCAATGGGCGAGCGACGGGGGCTACGTCTCATTCTACGCGAAGGATAAGGAAGCCATTGCTAAGAAAGCCAAGCGCGAGAACGACGAAGAAAGCTATCAGTGGGCGAGTGACGGCGGCTATGTGTCGTTCTACGCGAAAGACAAGGAGGCTCCTGCCAAGCGCGAGGATGAAGCTGAAGGCTATTAAATATCTGGACGATTGGCCTCCAATAGAGCGCTCGTTGGTGCATAGTCCGCATTCAACTGCGGCCCGTTCTTTCTCCTGTTTTACTGCACACTTCTGGCGATGACAATGAGATCACAAGGTAATTTGGTACAATTCAACAGATAGCTCTCACGTATTTGGAAGTATTTCAATTCAGTTACAACATAATCTTCTCGACTGAGCTCAGAAGCCGTCATTCAACGAACATCTAAGTCTCAGGAGTCGCGACCTTTAAGACCAACTTATGTCGATCGTTCGTAGCAGATAACACTCCAGAGTGTGAAGTTATCAGCGATATGCACTCACATATCCTTCCGATACTGTAACGGTTGAAAGTGTAACAACGCACTAATCGTTCTTGACAGCACCAGAACAGACTCATAACTTGAACTTCATATATTCAACGCGCACACGCAGTCCGCTTTGTGTCAGAAATCAACACTGTAGTTGCTGCAAGCGTTTGCAGCTCGGCGAATTCGTTCCTTGCTCGAAACACCGTGCTCAGCAGCGGTGAAGCCAAAACAGGCTAGCGATGGACACAAGTCCGACGCGACCAGCATGTTGCAGCACATACAACGAATAACAGACTACGAGTAACACCATAGTGAACAGTGCCTCGGTGGAAACATACTATCCGAGCACAATACCACAGTGTGAGAAACACCTAATGTGCCGAAGCAACATTCACTAAGCTGAAACACTGCGTGTATAGAACAATGGCATTGTCTGAAGCGGACAAGCAATTCACGGGCGCATCCAAGATTCTTCCAAGCATACAAGATTCGATCCGCATCTAAGATCTCGAGTTCATATTTCTTCTCACAAACCTTGCAACACTATATCCACTATCGTTGCCACAGTTCGGTCGAAACAAAATGCCCAAATCCAAGCACAATCTCCAAAGCCTTCTCGCGCGTCTCAGACAGTCGCGCAAGGCCCGACATGAATACAAAACACAAAAGCTCGTGCAGCGGGATGAGGAACGGCAAAGCTCAGGGCTCCTTCGGATTGCATTGAAGAGACATACTTCGATGAATAGCTTTACTGCGGCTGATCCTGGGAGATTTTATCGCAGGAGGGATGCCGGTGATGTGCACGTGGTTGAAAGAGAGCTCGAAGGGGGCGGATATGCTTTGGGGAGGCGAGGGGCGTGATGGATATTGGCAATGAAGCATCGAGTTGGCCTGGGAGAGCGAGCGTGCAGGTGGACAATGAACGATAAGAGTCTTTTGTTGGCGTGCATGGGATAAAGATGCCAATATTGGATGTTGTCAAAGGGTCGCAGGCCGGTCGACGTGAGACAAGTCCGGCGCTGCGTCTGTCTCTGCGGCAATTGACCTTGGTGGCTGCATACGATCTCGAGACTTTTCAGGTCAACATGGAAGTCTGCTGGCTGGCTCATGAGTTCGACCTGCAGAAGCGGATGTTACGACGGCACAACGTATTATCGGTGTTGTACTGGAGTCTCATTCCGCTGTAAATGCTTTTACATGTTGTACAAAGTATTATGTGGTTCTGCGCCTGCGCTTGGAGCTAGGAAGTAGCCTAGAAAAAGTTGTGAACATGAATGAAACGACGTTTGCGCCTGTTTTGATGCACCGGCTGTCCAAACATCATGAGCAATAGGCTGTACTGGGCTTTCCGGGAACATTGCCGCTGATCCCGTGGGTGTTGCGTGTCCAACGAAGTACCAATATGGAGCCTTGGTCGCACTTGCTCTGCTCCAACAAGACGGGTACGTGCAGTACTGGAGGGTGTCGGCATCATGATGTGCGACCGCGGGTGCAGTCACTGTGTAGTGCATCTGTCGTCATCCGAAAATCGTTACCACCGTGATCCGACCCAAAGTGATAGATGCATGCCATGAATAAGCTCCAGTGCACCAATTCATGCTGTTCTAACAGCCAGCAATCGAAGGAAAGAAGAATTTGATGCATCAAATCAACCGGTGAAAGGAGTCTTTGGCGCATCAAGTCCTACAAGGGACGGGAAGAAGGTGTAAACCACCAGGAAAGCGCCTATAATGGTGGCTGCGAGTACCAATCCCTTGGCGCGTGCAGGATTGTTTTGACGCATTTGCGCAAAGGCGAGCTGAGAATCTCGGAGACCATTCTTGACTCCGTCTGGACCGAGCTTGTACCAGACAAGACCGCCAAGGGCGATCGAGTAGCCGAAGAATTGCAGAGGAGCGACCGGGTCCCGGAAGATGACCATTGATGCGACAACCAAAAGGATGTCCTTGAGAACACCAGCGAGTGTGAGGACTACGGCAGAAGTTTTGCCAATCTACTGATGTTAGCACGCACAAGTCGAGGCTGCAAATGCTTGACTTACCAAGAAGACGACCGAGACGTTCAGTCCGAAAGCGACTGCCGCGTTGGCGATGAGCACGAAAATGCCCACGTTGTAGATGTCGCTCATCCCCATCTTTGGAAGTTCGATGAAGAGTGTGAAGAGGCCGTTGATCACAGCGCATGCTGGCGCGTAGTAGTAAAGCGAGACCAGAGGGTCCATCTTGAATTCAGGTGCAGACAAAATGCGCTGAACCATGACAAGGCGGATTGCTTCGAAGATGATGCCAGCCATTTGAACTACAATCCCACGTCAGTGAACAAGCACAGAGCTGATGTTCAGCTGTCAAACATACTGATGAAGCCGACCATAACGAACTTGATCTCGCCGTAAGAGGCAATTACAACACCAACCATGATAGCAGAAACATTGGCCAGCTTCTTCATATCTGGTGGGGAGATGCCGAAAGCCCATGTGGCGAGCAAAGTGGCGATGGCATTGGAAGCCTGAGATGGTCAGCCTTGGCCAAGTCAAATGCAAGTCGCTTGATGTACCTTCAACATCTGAATGAAAGAAACACTCAAGTAAAGGTAGGCGAAGTTTCCGCAGATCAAACTGAAGCTGAAGAACAGGCCGATAGGCAAGATGGCTCTGGTGTAAGTCTCACGGGTCATGGGGACCTTGTGTCGTGAATCGAGGACAGTTGTGAACTTGGCGAGTAGTTGCGTGACGACGGTCGCGAACGCCATGTGCCATGTTGTCAAGAAAAGAGGAAATTCTGGTGCATGTTAGTCGGACAGAGCTGTCAAGCTGCCAGCTCTCAGCTATATCGTACCAAACTTGGCCGTGCTCAGGACCCATTTGTTGAAAAGAATGACACTTCCGGACAGTGCGATCCAGAGTCTAATGAAGCATTAGAAGCGTTTCTTGAAGTTCTTGCGATGTCTTGGTACCCGCATACGCGATATAGAAGGCCGGGTGGAGGTCGTTCTTTGGGGCCTCCGGCTTGGCGGGCGGAGGCGCTTGAGCCTCGCCACCTTCGAGCTTGCGGTCGTCGTCGCCAGACATCCTGATGTCGTTCTTGGAGGACATTTCGCGATGCTGTGATGGTGTTGTCGGAGGAATATAGATGCTGGCAGCTCAGGTGAGGTTCGACGGAAAACATGAAAAAGGAGGCTCAAGGCTGTGAACCCTGGTGGAGCATGGGCCTCCTTGTTGGGGATCGGTCCGTGCGAGCGGGAATCAGAGCTGAAACAAGCTACGGACAGCAGGAGAGTGAAACTTGACGCGTACCTCTGCTCCATCAACATTTCCCTTCCCTGTACCACTGCGCGCTTCTTACTCGCCGACGCGCTTTGCATCACTTTTTCCTATGCACGTCGGCGGCGATGCTCATATTTTGCGAAAAATCGATGATTCCATCATGCAGGTGCTTTCAATCTATTTCGAGCGATGCACGGCAACTCCCACGTGCAATTTCACCCTCAACGCCACAGCCTATCGCGTCAGCCAGCTCTATCAGCCATCACCAAAATTGAGCGGGCCTCGTAGTTGATGCCGAAGTCCTCCCTTCTACTGCTAGAGATCTCGACATAGTCAATTTCAGATTCTTGCTCGCTGGGTCGACAATCAAATTACAAGAAGCTGCATTACACTGCTACTACCGCAGCAGACTATACTGTACTCTATAGGTATCGTTTGAACCGATCTAGCATGCCTTTATCCGCTTCGCGCAGCATGCCCAACGCCGAGAAATGCAAATCCAAACTCCTCTCAATGCTCTCCTGTCAGCTGTTGCAGCTCTCCAACAAACTCTTCCGTCATGCCAACGGCCTCGTCCAGGCCCATCATATCCTCCAAGCAGAAAATACCGATACTCAGCTTGCCATCCTTCACCGCGAGCTCGACATCTACAGCATGTTGATATGCTTCGTTCACCTCGAATTCCTGCAGCTCTGGCGGCATCTCGAATGATTGTGGTTTCTCCGGCTCGTGTACACGGACAATCTCTTCATTCCACTCATCGTTGGCATCAGTGATCGCATTTTCGCTCGAAAGCTGCTCATCTTGTTCGGGCATCTTCAAAAAGTTGACAAATGTGTCAATCTTCACCCCAGTCCAGCGATAAATCTCTGCCAAGCTCACGGACGAGTTTGCATCTGTGGTGATTTGGCGCAGATCTTGGTCGATCTGCTTCGCGCTGTCGAGAACGCTGGACTTTTCGAGTGCTTTCACTCGCAGCGGCAGAAGATTCAATGTTGGCGCTGCAAGTTGATCAAGCTCTGGTAGGTGCGTGCGATTGGCAATATAAATGCCAATCACCACGTCAGTCGTGTCTTTTCCGCTCTGTACAGCGTGCTTGCTGTAGACCTTGGCATAAGCGGCGAAGAACAGAGCCTGTGTGGAGACGCCCGCGCTTCTCGCCTGACGCTCCAAATCGCCACAGGAAGCAAAAGCTGCAGGCTCAAAGATTTGGACCTTCTTCGTTGCATGTTCGTTGGGCTTCTGGAGCTTTGCTTGTTGGGTGCCTTGTAGGTATTCTGTCCAGAACTGCTGACTAGATTTCAATGATCCTGAGCTGAGGCCGAGTGCCAGGTAGTCACTAAAGTCTACGGCGGGCTTCGAAGGAGCGGCTCCTTCCAGGAAAGAGCCCAGACGCTGCATCAAAAGTGGCAAAGACACTGCATCGTACAGCGCGTGGTGGATTTGGAGCTGCAAGTCGAAGCCGTCGTCAGTCTGCCTTGCAAGCAGGTGCGCGAAGGGCTGTTGTTGCGATGCTGGCAGTGCGTCTACCAGATGAAGACTCTCTGGCATCGTCTTCCGCACCACCTGGACGATCGGCACGCCTGGCGCTTTTGCTTCGCAGAATTGTGTCCGAAGAATAGCAGTCTCGGCGACAACTTGCCTCCAAGCCTCGCGGAGATCTTCTGTCGACTTCTGCGTCTTGACATGATATTTGAATGTCGGGAAGAAGAGCTCGCCACCTGTCTTGCGCCAGAGTGAGAACATGTATAGTTGCCCAGCAGTTGCTGGCAAGATGCTCTCAATATCCTCAGCAACGATTCCGAGAGATTCTTGGATAGCTGATCGATCAATGCTACTCAAAGCGCTGGCTATCACATCCTGTGGAGCCTCTGTGTGGTTGGCAGCAGGTTCTTTTTGGCCGACGAGCCGTGCCATCGCCTTTGGTGTCTGGGCTCTGACGAGATCGCTCACAGACAACTTTATCGATTGCTTGCGTAGTAGCGAAGCTACCTTGATAGCTGAGATGGAATCGATGCCGATTGACTGGATTGTGGCATGCGACGGAACGTCTTCCATTGGCATCTTTGACACTTGAGCAAGCGCCGATCGAATGGCGTCGATCACTGCAATGTCGTCTTCAGATTCCTCATCGGAGTCGTCGATAATGTATTGCTCGCGAGTAGTCTGTCTGGACAGGGCTTCAGATCGCAGCGTGAAGGCGGGCAGCCCGCAGATGCTGACATCGTCGCCAGAGAAGTCCACAGTGGGCCGGTCCTGGTCGGAGGCCAGGAAGCTCAATACTGTATCGAAACGCTCAAGCAGTAATTGTGTCCCCTCTGCATCCAGGACAGAGGACTTGCAAGCAGCCCGGAGCACAAGTTTGTCGCCGACAGCCTCTGCCTCCACAGCGACAGGATATTCGACATTGGCATCGGCAATAGCAGATTCGTACAACGCATTCGTCGCGTCATCGTTCATCTCACCTCTGCTTTGATACATGAACAATGTGTCGAATAGTCCTTGGTTGGGTCGGAACTTGCTTGATTGGAGCAGATCAGCACAAGCAGCCTGAATGTGTCGCAAAGGTGTCCTCTGGTGCTGCCTCATTGCGTTGATATTGTCCTGCACATCGCGCAGCATTTGAGACGCAGATCCATGAAGTGTCACTCTCGCAGGAACAGTGTTCATGGTTGGGAAAAGTACTTGCTCTGCTTCCTCGCTGTCGCGACAAGCCAGCACGACGCCATAAATGACATCGATGTCTTCCAAGTACGTGGCGAGCAAGAGTGCCCATGATGCCTGTGCGAGAGATTGTAGAGACACGCCCAAGCTCGAACATAGTTTGCGGGCTTCAATACTGGTAAGCGTGGCATTGATTTCGGCCCGATGTGTTGTCGGAGTCTGGATGGCCACGGTGCTGCTGAATCTGGACAATTTGGCACCTGCGAGGTTGTGTCGCCAGAACGCGAGGGACTCGTCACTAGTGGCACCCAGAGCTTGCTCAATGGCTTCATCGTAGCTTGGACGCGGCTTCAGGGTTCCGTTGTAAGCTGCAGTGATGTCGGCATGCAGCAAGCCAATACTGTGTCCATCATATTGTGCGTGAGATAAGGAAAGTACCAGGTACTGCTCGGACCCGATTGTGACAATCGCCAGACGGAGTGGCGACGCTTTTGAGAAGGACTGGCGAACGTCCACTTTGACAGCCTCAAAATAGTCATTGAGATCATCGAGGCTGCTTACTTCGACCTTGTCAAAGTGCAGAGGAGAAGTCTTGAGAACGACTTGAGCGAACGTGGCATCAATATCGGGATCAGAAACGTCGACAAATGCAGTCCGGAGGATGGGCGAAGCGTCATACACTTGCTGCCATGCCTTCTTCAGCCGCTGGACGTCTGTATCTTTTGACAAGTGCAGGACATCCGAGTTGAAATACTCTTGAAAGTCTGAGCGGATCATCTCTGCAATCAGTGCTTCCTGTCCTGGGGCGGCCGGAATGATGCGTTCAATCTCTTGTGTCGTCTGGGTCTGAACCTGTTGGAAGACTGCTTGGAGCTGTCCTTCCAACGTGGAGAATTTGCTCGCAAAATTGGATTTCTCGCTCGCGTTGACAGTACTCTGAAGGTTGTCCAGAATTTTTGGAATCGTCTGAGCACTGAGTATTTTGCTGACAGGTACTGGTATCCCAGCCTTCTTCATGCGTGCCGCAAGCTTGACTGCGTCGATACTGTCAAGGCCAAGGGTGAAAATTGTGACATGCTCTGTGACTTCTTCAGGAGCACAGCCCGCAACCTCGGCGATGATCTCTCGTAGCTTCGTAGCATCTGATGTCCACTCGAAGTCGGAAGTTCCGTTCACCTGAGCAGAAAGGTCCTGTTGTTGAGCGGGTGTGGCACTAGTACTGCTCCGCGAGATGGTGAACTTGTCTGCAATGCTTCCTTCAATATTGTCGACCATGCACCGCAAAGCTGCTTCGAATTTGTCAAGGAGCTCGGCCAATGCATCGTTGCTGGCGACTCCAGCTTGCGTTGCCACAGTAATCTCAGCAGTTCCTGAAGAATAGTGGTCGATGTCAAAGGCGAGAGGATATTCGGCTGGAGTGGACGACGGCAGCAGATGCAGAATGTGGTCCTCTTGCGTTTCCGTCTCATTGTCCGGACGTTGGTAAACGAAAAGCACATCGAAGATTGGATCGCTCGGATGGCGACGACAGTGCTTGCGAACCTCGCGCAGAGAGGTGTGTTGATATGGTAGCACTGTAGTGTTCGATTGATGGCAGCGTTGCAGCAGCTTCGACCAACTGTCTGTAGGATCAACATCGATGCCATAGGGCAACGTGTTGAACATCGGTCCAATGATGGCGTCCGCATCTTCGAAGTCGATCGACCTGCCGGAGGCCACGACGCCGTAAGTCTGAGTTTGCGGCGCAAATTGATGGATCGCGACAGAGAATGCTGCCTGGAACACCGCTTGATGAGACACGCCCAGGGCCTTTCTAATCTTCTCAATTGACGACGTCGATGCCAGAGTTCTACTGGCCTTTGTCCCAGTGGTGGTCGAATCTTGTACGTTTTGCGCGAGAGGCGTGAAGTGGAAGCCCTTCATACGTTGCTCCCAGAAGTCCTTTGCATCGGTCCGTTTACACAACGGACCATATGGCAGAGCTTCGATGAAGCTTGGCCCGAAGTCAACGCCCAGCTGGGAAGCATAACTCTGCTCGAGTTTGCTGATCATCAAATCCCAAGAGATTCCGTCGTATAAAGCGTGGTGTGCATAGAAAGCCAGTATGGTTTCCGAAGGCGGGCGGACGAGAACCATCTCAAAAGGTCTGCTGACCTCGTGGTCCGCGAGTGCTTCCCATTTCGCTTTCGCTTCCGCCAAAGTTGGCTGCATCTTGCTCCCATCTTCCACTTCCTGAGTATGTATGGGAAGATCGGTCTCGCGTAGAACGACTTGGGCAAAGCCCTCTTCTGTCCGAATGAAAGAGGTACGCAAGATGGGGATTTCTGACTGCAGATATGAAAGAGCCTCATGCAATCGATCTAGGTCGACCTCAGATAGTCGATAGTGGAAAGCGTTGAAATAAGGCCTCTGCGAGCCCTTCAATGAGTCAGCAAGCAAACCCTCCTGCAACGGCGTGCAAGGTGCCACAGATTCGATGTTCGACACGTTGACGGACAACGTCTGGGCTGCAAGGCTGCGGTGCCGCTGAGCGAATGCAGAAATGCTCAGTTGTGCCTGCCTCACCGCATTCTTCTCCAATTGGTTCTTGCTGTCCTGGCTCGAGATTGCCGTGGCCAGACCACTGACTGTGGGGTTGCTCATTATGGTTGCAACGCTGGCGTTCTCAAAGCCACTACGCTTCAGCAGTGTAGCCAAGTTGATGGCAGAGACCGAAGACAGACCGAGAGAGAAGACATTTGATGACGCACTGATGTCCTTGGTATCGATTGAGAGCAATCGGCTGAGAGCCTTTGCGATCTTGCGCTCACTCGATCGCAGAGGACGATTTGTTCCCTGGCTTCCTTTCAGTTTCTGGAGCTCTTGAGTCGAAAGCGATGTGAATAGAGCCACTAGACTCTTGGCGTCGACTTTGTTATTCACAGTCAGGGGAAGCCGTGAAAGCGGTATGATGTGGGTGGGCACCATGTATCCTGGCAACCGGTCGCGACAAGCTTGGTCTGCTGCAGCCACAATATCGTTCGCCTGACCAGATTGTGCAAGATGCAGGTCTCTGCTTCGAGCTTCACTGTCAATGATGAAAGAGACGAGCATCTCCCGATCACCCTTCACCACAAGTGAGGCAACATCTGATATGCCAGCATGTGCGCCTTTGATAACAGCGTCAATCTCGTCAATTTCAAGTCTCTGTCCTCTCAGCTTGGCTTGTGTGTCTTTACGGCCAATGAACGAGAACGAGTCATCAGCGAGGAGCCGGACCAGATCTCCGGTTCTGTATACACGCTCTCCCAGACGGTCAAGGTATGGGAATGCCTTCGCGGTCAGATCTGGTCTGTTCAGGTAACCTTTGCCGACAAGCTTGCCTGAGACGCAAAGTTCGCCCACAGCACCGCGCATCACAGGTTGATCGGTTTCCGGAGCGAGCACGAATGCGCCAACATTGTCGAATGCAGGTCCGATGTTCGAAGGCTTGGCTTCTGGACCGATGTGAACATTCATGGTGCAGCCGATGGTTGCCTCAGTCGGACCATAACCATTGTAGATAGTGTGGTATGGACCCCAGGAATCGATGATCTCCTGTTTGAGTGCTTCGCCGCCTGTGATGAAGACGTGGTTGTGCAGGCTTGGCACTTCTTCTGGTTTGAGAAGGCGAGCAAGAGACGGCGTGAGATCGATGTGTGTGATATTGGCTGCGGTGATGAAGCCTGGAAGATCCTCGAGGACCAGGTCTCGGGGAGCACCGACCATGGTGATACCCACACTCCAACTCCAGAAATGCTCGAGAACAGAGACATCGAACCAGTAGCTGGCGAATTGCAACCACCTTGATGAAGAAGTCCAGTGGTCGGCAAATAGTCTTTGGAATGAAAGCATGGCCTGCACAGCATTTTCATGTGTGATCTCACATCCTTTTGGTGCGCCCGTGGTGCCACTAGTGTAGAGGCAATAGCTCGTCGAGCTTGGGTCGATGAGACCAATTGAAGGTGCAGTGACGGGTAGGCTCGTTAAAGAGTCCTCCGTCACCTCAACGTTGCGGACTGCGCCAGCCATCTCTGCATCGGTCTTACCGGCGTCCACGAACAAAAGTTGAGAAGCAGAGTCCTCGGCGATGAACTTGCGCCTTGCAAGAGGTAAGTCTGGGTCCATTGCAAGGAAAGCACATCCTGCTTTCAAGATACCGATGAAAACAAATGTTGCCTCGGGAGATTTGCTCATGCAAACGCTGACAATACCGCCTGGCTGGACAGAGTGCTTTCGGATCAGATTTGCCACTTGGTTGGCACGCTCATCCAGTTCTCGATAAGTCCATGTCTTCCTGCTCTTAGACTGATCCTCCAGGCTGTATATGAACTCAAGTGCGATTTTATCTGGGTGCTCCACGGCGCCTCGCTCCAGAAATTGGTGCAGTAATGTCACGTCACTGGGAATGACGGCGTCCTTCGGCGCAACAATGGACATCAGATCCGTGCTTGCCAGATCATGCGGATCGTTGCCGATCATGGACTGCAGAAGCATGTCGAATTGTCTCAGTATGAGCGCAGCATGGTCCTTCGGCACCATCGCGATGTCGTATGTCAAACGCAGTTGTAATCCATCCTTGCCGTTGGCCTGCATCTCCATCGACACAGTATAGTCAATGCCCAAGCTGTCGCTGACCGCAGTCCAATTGAAGCGCTCGTCCTCATCGGTGTTGCTCCTCTGATACACAAAAATAGTATCAAACAGCGCTTGGCCTGGACTTCCGGCAAATCGCTGGATGTCGGACAGAGGTGTGAATCGATGCCGCTGAGCTGACGAGTTGTAGGTGACCATGGCTTGAACTACGTCGAGGACTGCCTGTTTTGTGTCGCAGTGGACAGGCAATGTTGAGATACTCGGGAACGCGACACCCTTTGTCGCAGACGATGAGAGTCCAGAGAAGACTGTGCCAAAGGTCACAGCTGGTTCTCCGAGATATGCTGCAAGCATTTGTGCCCAGACAGTCTGTCCGACGGCTTGTATAGTCACGCCGTTTGCCCTGCAGAACGTCTCGAGAGCGGAAATGGACACTTGAGAGCTGAACTCGGTCGATTGGGCTTCGCTTTGCCCAACCACTGCTGGTGTGATGTTTGGAAACTTGACGAGATGAGCGGCTTCGAGTGATTTGCTCCAGAACTGCTCACTGGCGTTCTTCTTCGCGCCGTTCAACTGCATCTTCAATACAGCGTCGATGCTGCGAGGTTGTCCAAGATTTTCTCCTCGCAAAGCTTGCGCGAAGTCAGACAGAATGAGCTCGAGAGCGTCGGCATCGTAAAGTGCGTGATGTAGCGATAGGACCATGCGACGCGACTCCCCAGTACTCTGCACGACAGCTCGCCAAGCAGGAAGCTGCAATTCGTTGAGGACCGAGGACCGCATACTTTGAGACAAGTCCTCCAATGGTCCCTCGGAGACTTGAGATACCGTTTGCGAAGGAATAGGGTCCGACTTGTAGATCAACATGGCGAAAGGAGTGGAAGCATCCTCGGTTTCGAAGAATCCCATCCTCAGCACCTGATGCTTCTTTTGCACTGCTGCCCAGGCTGACTGAATCTGCTCAAAGTCAACGTCGTCTGGCACTTCGTAGATACTTTGGCTGAAGTAGTAATTGCCGCCCGACTGCACAAATTGAGCAAGCATGCCACTTTGAGCTGATGTGCATGGTCGTATAGCTTCAATCGCATCCTCTTGTACTGAAAGGGTCTCCAGCACTCGTGGCATGTTTTTAGTCGCGTATGCATCAAAGTCGACTGAGTCAGCCGCGACGTTTTCTTCGACGTCCTGTTCAGAGCCGATCAACTTTGCCAGGGCAGCTGGTGTTTGTAGCTGCATCACGTCGGCAGCATCGATCTTCACGCCTCGCTTCCGAAGCTGCGAGGCGACTTGAACCGCATTCAAGCTGTCCAATCCAATCTGGTACAGCGAAGTCTGCTTCGAGATTTGATCTGTGCGAACTGCAGCAAGTTCTGCGTAAATTTTCCGAACCATGGCCTCTTCATCCGTCCACGAGTCTGCATCGCCGTTGGTTTGCGCATCTTCTGTGACAGGGATAGGTAACGGCGCGAGCTTGCCAGCTAGATCCTCGACAGACTCTTCTCCTAGCTCAGTGATACTTCCAGAGGTGTACCTCAGGCAGGCCTTCACAGCTGAGATGAATGCCTTGGCAAACGTTGTGGCTGTCGGTTGGCTGATCTTGTTGGGCATATAGTGTACCAGCAACGCATGATCATTGCCATGGGGAACGACTTCGATGACAAGTGGGATACCCATCCCCATATCTTCATTCTCTTCGATATCCCACGAGTCGTCCCCTACAGCAGGAGGCTGCAACAGCAGGAGAGTATCGAACAAATGCTTCGATGGGTCCCGACTTGAGCCCTGAATGCGACGAAGTGCAGTCAATTGGTATGAGAGGGACTCCAGATTATTCTTCTGGAGACTTTGAACGAGATCAAGATTGGTTCGCAAGCCGTCCAGTTGAACACGGACTGGAATCGTGTTGAAGCATGGTGCGACGAGACGCTCCACGTCAGGCACTGAGACCGATCGACCACTGACGACGTTTCCGAAGCAAAGATCCGTGATATCTTGAGCGCAAGCGATCGTCTTCGCCAGAGCGGCCTGGAAAATGCTGAGACTAGTGCAAGAATGTCTTTCACTGAAGACAGCAACATCTCCAGGCGATACTCCCAGTAGCATATCGAAGACCTGCTCGTCGGCAGTAGCAGCTTCTTCCAAAGGTGGGAAAGGCTGCGGCTGGAACGACTTGATGCGAGAAGACCAGAAATCCAGAGCGTCCTGCTTGTTCTGGCGAACGACTTCAGCGAGGAAAGGCTCAAAGGAAACAGAACTAGGCAGCTTTTCCTCCTTGTACAAGCTGATCAACTCGGAGAAGAGATTGTTGACTGCGATGCCATCATAAACAGCATGATGCATCTGTAGATAGATGTCATGGCCACTTTGCACGACTTGAACAGGTCGGTCAGGTGTGACTCCAGGCAACTTTGGCTCCTGAGGCCTCACGTCCAGTGGCGAATCGCTACGTTGATGGCCGTTGACACGTCCGTTGGCATGTCCGTTGGTGTGATTTGAGGTACCATTTAATATTGGGTGGTCTTCGGTAGGCCACGTAGGCAGCGCCTTTTTGAGCACAACTTGGACGAATGGGTTCGAGGACAGTGTTGTCTCGACAAAAGATGTGCGAAGAATCGCATGCCTCTGTAGCATTGTGTTCCAACAACTTTTGAGCTTTGCCAAGTCGCCCTCGAAATTGATTTTCATGGTGTTGCAGTATGCATCTGAGTTGTCACCACCTGTCGTCGACAGCATCGCCTCTTGGAGTGGAGTGCAGGGGTACACTGCGTCGACAGCTAGATCGCTCGTCGGCAATGCAGATTTGATCTTTTCAATGAGACTCTCGTCTAATACTTCGGTTGTGTCAAGGTGCTCGCGTAAAGGCGCTTGCTCCTCTGCGCCAGAGAAAGACCTTGAAAGCCGTGCTATGCTTGAATGACGCAAGACAGTGCTAACAGTCACGTTCAAGCCAGAAGTCTTCTGTAAAGATCTTGCAAGTTGAATTGCGTTGAGTGAGTTCAACCCAAGCGCAAAGAAAGAAGCATTTCTCGATACGCTCTCAACTGGCATGCCTAGTGTTTGGGCGATTGCTTCAGCCATATGTTGCTCGACTGGCGTCGATGGAGCGTCGTGAGCTCCAATTTCGTATGAACGCGAAACACCATTCCTGGTTGTCTGGTCAAGGTTTCCGTAGGTGGATTGTAGCAATCTCTTGTCAAGTTTGCCCTGGGAGGTCATAGGCAGTTTTGAAACTGGCACGAGCACGCTTGGTGTCATGTACGCCGGCAAAGCATCTTCCAGAAGATCGTACAAAGACGATACAAATTCGGTTCCTGGGCCATAGACGCAGAATTCGGGTTCAGTGCTGGCCGCCTTAGCGACCCAGAAGGTGGCCAACATCTGGTTCGAACTGCTATCACCAATGACAATAGTCGCGCAGTCGGACACCTCCGGGTGGTCAGAGACAACTGCATTGATCTCTCCCAACTCAACGCGATTGCCTCTAATCTTGACCTGGTCGTCCAGTCGGCCGGAGATCAGCAGAGTGCCATCGGGCAGTATCCGGCCCATGTCACCACTTCTGTAGAGACGACCGTACTGCGGATGGTCTAGGATCTTGGTGGCGTTCAGGTTCTCTCTGCCGATGTATCCTCGGAAAACCTGCTCTCCACCGAATACGAACTCTCCGTAGGCACCAGTGGGCAGAATTTGGAACTCGCCTTCAGGTGCAAGCACGAATGCTGAGGTGTTTTCGAAAGCAGGGCCAATATTGCCCAGGACATCATTTGGTGACACATGCATGTGCACTGAGCAAATATTGGTAGTCTCGGATGGCCCATATCCTTGGTTGAGTCCGCGGCCTGCCCACGTGCGATGCACTTTCTCCGTGATGCCTTCACCAGCTGTGACGAGGAACTTGACGCTGGGGACGTTCTCTGGCTTTGCTAGAGCTGCCACGGTCGGAGTCAGAGACAGATGGGTGATCTCAAAGGCTCGGATACTTTGCTCGAAGTCCCTGAACAGAACGTCTTTTGTTGCAGAGCACAAGCACATGCCTGTATAGAAGGTGAAGAAGATCTCGAAAACGGAAACATCGAATGCTTGCGAGCAAGACTGCAACAGGCGGTCATCCGGCGCAACTTTGTAAAGCTCCGCAAGCACAGCAATGTTACCCTTCAGGTTGTCCATGGTGACGGCAACGCCTTTGGGCTCGCCGGTGCTTCCGCTGGTGAACACCATGTAAGCAATGCGGGAGCCGATCTGGCTGACGTTTGGTGCATCGTGCGGTCGCGTCGCCAGTTCCAAGGTGGACACATCCAATATTGTCGCATCCGTCATCGAGCGGAAGCTCGAAGACGTTTGAGCGTCACAGACGCATAAGTTCACATTCGCTTGCTTGAGGATTGACTTGACGCGAGCTGCCGGAGTCTCTGGAACAAGTGGCAGATATCCAGCGCCCGCCTTGAAACTCGCCAGCATGGCCACGTATAGATCGATGCACTTTTCCATGCAAATACACACGAGGCCCTCAGGCTCCAGACCAGCGGCGATGAGTTCATGTGCCATGCGATTTGCACGCTCATCCAATTCTTGATACGAGAAGAATACAGAGTCAATGGATTGATCGTCGATTCTTGTTGCAAATCTGATCGCGCTTCTCGCGGGGTCAAGAGATGCTCTACGTGAGATCTCTTCTGTCAGCTCGAAAGTCGTGGCGTAGTTCTTGGGTTGTGGATTGTATATCGAGAGTAGCTCGTTGTTTAACTTGCTGTATAGCAGTTCAACCAAGCCTTCTGCGTCGTTCAGCAGTTGCGTGGCGACACCCTCGATCTGCTTGATGAGCATATCCACCTGTTCCGCGCTCAAGAGACGCTGCTGATACGTTGCACGGATTCGCAGAGTAGTTGGCGTGGGGTCGATCTCGAGGACGAGATTGAATTCGAGCTGGTCTTCAGAGTCAAGCTCTACCACGTGTTCTCCTGTGCTTTGGGGGGCCAATGTGGTCTCCTGCCAGACAAAGAGACTGTCGAACAGACTCACTCCAGGAGCCACGCCGGCTGCCTCGCGAATCGCAGTCGGTGTGGTGAGGAGGTGTTTTTGAATTTGACGATTGCGATCAGTGACTGTGCCTAGGAGATCTTTGCAAGTTCTCGCCGCCTTGCTATCGATCCGAAGAGGAAGGGTTGCAAGACAAGGGCCAAAGACATTGTCAATGTCGTCGATTGGCAGCGTGCGACCAGAGAAGACCGAGCCAAGAACCACGTCAGACACTCCAGAATAGGCCCCCAAGATGATACCCATGGCTGTTTGAAAGATTGCAGGTGCGCTGGATCCCAGTTCTTGCGATCGCTTTTTGACCTCGACGCTTTGAAGTGAGGTTGTCTGCCATGAGGTACGCTGGTGGGCTTTGTCAGCATGTGTTGCTCTGAGCAGAGGCAATGTTGTAGGCGAAGCGTTGCGAAGTTGGTCTTGCCAGAATTCAAGAGAAGTCTGTGTCGACGACGTCTCTGCGTGGAGGTAGAAGTCGGCCACCGCCTGAAATGATTGAGATCCAGAAGGACTTGAGCCAGCCAGAATCCCAGCCAGGTCGTTTTGAAGCAAGTCCATTGACCATTGATCGTACAGAGCGTGATGTATCTGGATCGTAAGCTCGAACTCATTCTCAGAATCTCGTATGTGGAAGCTCATAGGTCTGAGCAAGTCGGAGTCGCTGGTAATTTCGAAAGGCGAAGGAGCCTCCTCTGACTCCACGATCTGATGCTCCGCCAACGATCGCCAAACGACTGTAGCATAGCTCTGAGGAAGGCATGGCGTCGCTATAAAGCCCGATCGTAGGAGCTGGTGTGATTGGGCCAGTTGCATTAGGCTCTGACGAAGGAGTGATACGTCCGAGCAGCTGGGCAACGCGAATTTGACCCAGTTGCAGTATGCCTTTGGACTCTTCGCAGTCTCAGTAAGCATAGCGACCTGGAGTGGCGTACAAGGAAAAGAGGTCTCGACATCTTGCACATCCGCGTCGATTGCAGCGCTGAGCGCACTGTCAAGACGTGCACGATAGCTATTCTGGGTTTCTTCTCGCCAATTCCCGGTATCTTTGGTAAGATCCTGCTCCTTTGAGATTTCCAGGATGTCGGCGGGTGTCCGCGCCGCGAGGACGCGCCCAGCATCAAGCCGTGCGAGGCCTTGTTTTCGCAAAGCAGCAGCCAAACGAATCGAGGAAAGTGAGTCCAGCCCACAAGCCGCCAAGGAGGAGGTAGAGACAATCTGCGTCCCAAGAACATTGTTCACGCAATCCAGCACCTGTTGCATTTCCTCACTTTGAGCTGAATCGTCCTTCGCTACGGCTGCCGCCTGTCGTTCTTCGTATTGTGCTCGTAGAACCTTGCGATCACACTTTCCGGATGCCAGGTATGGGAACGACTCCATCAGCACGACATCACCAGGTACCATATACTCTGGGAGCCACTTGCGACAGACGCTGGTTACTGCATCTCTGCTCAGCTGCTTCGATTCAGTCACGCAGAAAACAGCCAATGTGTTCGCGACAACTTCCGCGACCACATCGGTGCATCCTGGCGTCCTTGCTGCTGCATGTTCGATTTCTCCCAGCTCAATACGCTATGAATAGTCAGTGACGAATCGAGCTCGCTGCAAAGACATATAAAACGTACCTGCCCTCGAAGCTTCACTTGCCCGCTCGAAATTCGGCCGAGGCATTCGAATGTTCCGTTCGGAAGCATTCGTGCTCGGTCTCCTGTTCTGTACAATGTCCCATATTCGGGATGTTGCACAAACGCTTTTTGCGTCTGCTCGTCACGATTCAGATACCCGTCAGCAAGTTGATACCCACCAACAGCCAGTTCACCCTCTTCTCCCATTGCCAAGATTTCTGGAGTACTTGTCAACGCGCCATCGATCGCTCTAATAACAAACGCAGAAACTGTGTCGAGAGGGATACCGATGCTGTTGCAAGTCATGTCCTTGCCAAAATTTGTCTGCAAAGTGCAATGTATCGTAGCCTCTGTGGGCCCGTACATGCCATGCAGAATAGCCTCTTCGGATTCGTCGCCACCGAAGCTCTCCACCACGGATGGCTTCAACATTTCGCCAATCGTCAGGAGTACTTTCAGCCCGGGCACATTTTCACGAGTTCTGAGCAAATTGCTCGCAACCGACGGAGTCAGCTCGCAAGCATCGATGCGCAACTCGTTGATGACACCGGGAAGATCGTTCAATAGCCGTCTTCGATCACAACTCACCAGTGTCATCCCTCGAAGCCATGGGAAGAAGATTTCGAAGACTGAAACATCAAAGGTGGGGCTTGCGAATTGCAAGAACCTTCGAAATTGAGGGATGTGCTTGTCGTGGGCCAAAAGTGCTTGTGTTGCTGCGGAATGTGATAGAATCACGCCCTTTGGCTGTCCAGTGCTGCCACTGGTGTACATGATGTATGAGGCATCTGCCGGTTCGACTGAAGAGCTCAACTCTACCGACTGATCGATCGCACCTTCCTCATCCACAGCTAAAATCTCGACGCCTTCTAACGAGGGCAGCTGGGGCTTGAAATTTGATGTCGTCAACAAGACTGTTGCTTCGACATCGTTGAGAATAAATCGGAGACGCTCCTCCGGAGAGTCCAGAACGATGGGGCAAAAGGCACCCCCTGCCTTGAGAATGGCCAGTTGTGATATGTACAGATCGGGACATTGTGGTATGAGCAGAGGCACCACTGTCCTTGTGGGGTTTGTCGTAGAGCGTTGAATCGCTAATGTGATACGACGTGCCAGAGCATCAGCTCGGCTGTGAAAGTCCTCGTAGGTCAACGATGTGTGGGTGCCATTTTCGAATGTGTGCTCGATGGCCACCGCGCCTTCTTTTCCAGCAGTGCAGATGAGTTTGTGAAGAAGTTGAGGGCCGGGCAACTTCCTTGGCGAAGGGTTGCTGATGGAAAGATTCGTTGCCATGCTGGAGATGTGTTGTGGAGAGGCGGGGGCTGTGATGACGAGAATGGCTATGCAGAGGGCAGTGGGAAGAACGAGTGCAGAAATGGAGTCGCCACTATTGAATGCAGCACCACCGCGTCCAACACAGATGAAGTTGTTCGATCCGCCGGCCGAGACTTGGCCACATGGTGCAGGCGATGGCGATGGGCGAGCCTGTCATGGGAACGGAAACGGGTTTCAGCGCATGGCCGCCAGCGTTTGCAGCGTCGGCGCGATGGACATTCTCAGCGTCGCTCGTCGTCGTCGTCCTGGGATGTGTGTCTGCTCTTTCCGCGAGAATATGCCTTAGCACCTGCCCTTCAACACGTCAACACTGCTAGCGCGGACCACATCCCTGCCCACGCGTGCACGGCCGTGGCTGCTGCCGAAACTCAGTCGTACTTGCGCGGGATGACGCTGGCGGCTGCCGTTTGTCACTTTTTCGCTTGCACACCCACACCTCGCCGCACTGTGCAGCTGGCAGCGCGCCGCGATCAGCGCTCCTCTTGCTCCACAAGCAACAATCGCCGACGCTGCCGTCCGCTGACGACTTCCGCCAGCCAGATCGCGATGTCGACGACGCGCGGTGGCCATCATTATTGCCGCTGCTGCCAATTTACCCGACGCGCTCGGCCGACTGGTGCTACTGCTCATCATCACTACTTTTTACGGGACACACACCGGCACGAACTCAATGCGCCGATACCGGCTTCACTGCACACGCCAGCCTCACCGTCGGTGGTCTGCCCAGTGCTTGCTAGTCAGTAGCAGCGCGGCACTCGTACTGCCATGGCGAGCATGGGTCTGTACCGCCGAACGACAGCCTTGTGGCCACTCACCCCTGCTCCATCTGATAATCTGATAACTTAAAAGTTAGGTCAGAGGTCCCCTACGAGGCACTACGCCGCTTGGCTCGTAGGCGGTACTGCACCTGGAAGATCGTAGCGCCATGTAGCTCCTATGCCGCTGAAGGCGCCGGATCCGAATGCATTCAGCCTGCCTCCGCAAAAGGCCCACTGCGTCATACGTGCTTCGTTCGAGGCCGCGTCGAAAATTATGGATCAGTACCAGTACCAGTACCGTCGTAGTCGCGCACACCCGGAGCACATTTTCTCATCTCCCTCCGGTGTGCGTACAGTGATGCCAGGGTTACCTTGACCATCTTAGTGTCGTGCACGTTGCTGGACACAGGCCCGACTGCTAACGAAAGTCACGCAACTAACGAGTCTTCACTACTGCTAGCCTGGAGGTGGCACCGGAATCGCACAGCCTGCAGTGGGCCTTTGCTCGGTCCAGAGTCGTGCTACCCCGAAGCATGGCACATTCACAACGAGGAGGAGAGTGATCGATTTGTGCTGGCACGTACTATCTCCCCCCACCTGAGGGCGTCGACCTGCGACTTTCAGCCTTCCACAATCATCATTCGTTAGCATGGGTCCTCCGCAAAGTGTTGGAGAGGGCGCACCCCACGAGCCTTTGGATGTGCGTCGCTCTCGTGCTGCGTCGAATGCAAGTCAGAGTCGGGCGGCATCTCAAGAGCGAAGGATCTCTGTCGGCACCTCAGAGCCTTTGCCGGAGACGCAGGCAGCGCCCTTTGAGAATGCACGATTTCCAGCAAATCAAAGTCCGGCTGTGGGCTTCTCCAAGAAGATCTACGCTCAGTTGCTGGGTCTTAACCCATTTGAGAACTCATACTTGAGTCTTTACGACCCTCTGGAGGCGAAGAGTCACAAGGCCATTGCCATCGGAAGTGCCTTCTTCGCTATTGTCGCTGGTATACCACTCCCCATCATCGCTTACATTTTCGGCAAAATCATCAACCAATTTCCACCGGCCGAGGATGCTCTCTACGATCGGTTGGTGCAATTGATCGGAGTGGCTGTTGGCTATTTCGTAGTCACGACCATCTACACCATCGGCTTTGGATTGACTGCTGAAAATGTCAGTATCAAGTTGCGACAGCAGCTGCTGAAATGCCTGCTGCACCTGGACCAAGCCTATCTGGACACCCACGACATCGACGTCAATGGACTGCTTACCGAGAAGATGGACACCATCCAAGCGGGATGCTCAGAGAAAGTGGGCATTTTCATCCAAGCGATATCCTATTTCGTGGCTGCCTTTGTTGTTGGCTTCATGTTGGACGCCAGACTGACAGGCATTCTCCTCGCCTCTGTTGTGCCCGCGGTCACTTTAAGCTTTGCCATCTTATCGCCTGCAGTTTCGAAATGCAGTAAGGCTACCAACGAGAAGAACGAGCGAGCTAACGGGATCGTCGAGGTGCGTTGATACCATGTTGCACCTAAACTTTATGCATGCTGACATGATATAGAGCGCGCTTGGCGCCGTTCGAATTGTTCAAGCTTTTGACATGATCGAAGCTCTGTGCCAGAGACACATCGAATATGTCGGGGAGGCAACTCATGCAAACCTCAAAAAGGCCGTTCTTGCGGCACTGCAAGCAGCACTGGTTTATTTCATCGCTTTCTCCACGAACGCGTTGGCGTTCTTCCTCGGCAGCCGATCAGCAGATGGAGGAAATGCGGGAACTGTATACGCCGTCGTGCTTCTCATCCTGGATGCCTCCTTTGTGGTCGGCCAGTTTGCACCGTTCCTGGAAATCTTTGCACGTGCTGCGGCAGCCAAGGCAACCATTCAAAAGCTTCTCGATGAGAGCAATACCAGTGACAACACTGGCACGTATCGCAAGACAGATGTGAAGCCCAGCTTCGAAAGCTGCGATATTGAATTTCGAGGAGTTGAGTTCCAGTACCCCGCAAGACCAACCGTAAAGATATTGAAGGGCTTGAACTTGCTTTTCAAAGCGGGCACGTTTACTTCTCTGGTCGGCACCAGCGGTGGCGGAAAGTCTACGATAGTGGCTTTGCTGTTGCGCATCTACGACTACTCCGGACGCATTGACATTGCTGGCAACGACCTCAAAGCCATTGACTCTGGACACTTGCGTTCCCAAGTCGCGGTCCTGGATCAAGATAACATCTTGTTCTCTGGAACCATCTTCGAGAACGTTTGTTACGGACTTCTGGGTCAAGACGTCACCGAAGAGGAGAAAGCAACGCGTTGCGATCAGGCACTCCGGGACGCAAATGTGGATTTTTTGAAGAAGCTACCTCAAGGCGTCCACACTCGCCTTGGAAACGAAATCCAGCTCTCTGGTGGTCAGCGACAGAGAGTCTGCTTGGCACGAGCCTTGATCAAACGACCTTCGGTTCTCATCCTGGATGAGCCCACTGCTGCACTCGATGCAAGGTCCGAAGTTGCAGTCGTGGAGGCTGTAAAGAATGTCGCTGCCACTGGAGTGACTGTCATCATGATCGCCCACCGCCTGTCAACAACCCTCGACTCGGACACGGTTGCAGTCATCAGTGATGGCCAAGTCGTCGAACAAGGAGCGCCACGCGAGCTCGCTTCGCGGGAAGACTCTGTTTTCCGCGGCCTACTGGATGCTCAGAACACGAACTTCAGCGATGCCGAGGAATCTCCTGTAGAGGAAAGCACATTTGGCTTGCACAGAACCAGGTCATCATATTTGGTCGGGTCCGCAGAATCAGAGGCTACTGAAGAGACTGATTCGGACGATGCCGAAGCTAAGATGAGTCTTTGGAGCATTGCGAAGCGCATTGGAAGACTCGCTAAGAAGGACAGCTTGCTGGCCGTGGTTGGCATTATTGCCAGCATAGTCAGCGGCGGCATTCTCCTGGGACAAGCTGTTGTTTTTGGAAACTTGATCGAATTGCTGAACACTGGCCCGAGCAACCCCAACTACTACGATCGGGCAGATCTATTCTGCCTCATCTTCTTCATACTGGCTTTGGTGGCCTTGACATCGTATTTGGCCAGTGGCAGCATATTCGGTGCAGTGTCGTCCAGGATCACTGCTTCGATGCAGACGCGGCTCTTGAAGCATATCTTACACCTCGACATGCAGTGGTTCTCCGAATCTGGCCATGGTGTGCAGCAACTCATGTCGAAATTCACAAAAGATCCAGGCGACCTTTCTGCTTTGGGTGGTGTGGCACTCGGAGCAATCTTTACCATCTTCACCTCCGTCATTGGTGGCATCATTTTGTCGCACATTGTTGCTTGGAAAATTGCACTGGTTCTCCTCGCTGCCGTGCCTGTGATGCTTATCGCAGGTTGGGCACGACTACGCCTGCTCACCGCTTCCGAGAATGAGCATAGGGAAGCATACACAGATGCCACAGCACTCGCCGCGGAAGCCTGCCGCAACCGTCGTGCTGTGACTGCCTTATGCCTCGAGCAACATCTGATCGACCAATATCGTACTTCGCTCATGACCCCCTTCAAGAAGCTGCGGAATTTCGTGTACTATGCCAACACACTGCTCGCATTCTGCTTCTCGGTTACTTACTTTGTCTATGCTTTGGCATACTGGTGGTAAGTACAGTCTCACCCAACCTCCCTTAACCTTGCTAACCATAAGCCTAGGGGAGCGCGCAACGTCAGGAACGGCACATACAGTACGACTGATTTCTTCATCGTACTCCCAGCTCTCCTGTTCTCGGCGCAGTCTGCTGGTCACTTCTTCAGTCTCAGTCCCGAAATTGCACGCGCGAAGACTGCATCTCGAAGCATATTCACGCTGCTAGACTGTCAACCAAGTATTATGCGAACAGAAGCTCAATATGCAGCCCTGAAGTCTCCAACGACACCATCGCTTTCGGACAGCAATCCCAGCAAGTCGATGGAGCTTGGGCCGAACGAGAAATACGCACAGAAGCTCGAGTTCAAGAACGTGACCTTGATGTATCCCAACACGTCCAAACCATCGCTGAGTGACATCAACTTCACCATCCGCCCGGGACAAACCGTTGCATTTGTTGGTCCCTCAGGAGCTGGCAAATCTTCTGCAATGGCTCTGATTGAACGCTTCTACGATGTCACGGAAGGTGCGCTCCTGTTCGACGGCCAAGATGTGCGAGACATGGACGTCCGTACATTACGCAGCTGCATGGGATTGGTGTCACAAGAACCCGACCTCTTTACAGGATCAATCGCGTATAACGTCAAGTTGGGAGCACCTCCCGGCGTCACCATCACAGATCGGGACGTGGAAGCCGTGTGCAAGAAATGCGGCCTCCACGACTTCATCACTAGTCTGCCAGATGGCTATAACACAGAATGTGGATCGAGCAGCTCTTCTCGGCTAAGCGGAGGCCAGAAACAACGACTGGCAATTGCTCGAGCACTCGTGCGCAACCCAGAGGTTCTCCTACTGGATGAGCCTACATCGGCGCTCGATGCTCACAGCGAGGCACATGTACAAGAATCCCTGAACGAGGCCGCCAAAGGACGCACAACAATCATCGTCGCACATCGATTGGCATCGATCCAGCACGCCGACCAGATATTCGTCTTCGACCAGGGGAAGCTCGTAGCTCAGGGTACGCATGCGGAGCTCGTGCGCCAAGGTGGACTGTATGCTACCATGGCCAAGACACAGGCTCTCGTTTGATGTGCAGCTCTAGTCTGCAGATTTTAGCATGGCGTTGGGGGCACTTTGGTGTCGCACTAACCTTTTGGTTGTAGGCATGGGGTCTGGCGTTTGGCACCAACGAAAAAAGTTTTTATCTGATCCGACACGTTGCCCACTTGGCGAATGATCTAGAAAACAGTAGCGTACGACGGAGGTTCTCCCGGTGCATCAACCTAGAGAACAGTAGCGCGTAATGGAAGTTCTTCCGGTTCTTCAACAACGCGACGACAAGGCATCGATCGCTACTTTGTCCGAAACATCGTACACGTGAGACATTCAGTCGCATTACGCGGTACATAGCTCTGGGTCGTACGATGCAGGGCAACAGCCACATGAGCGCCCGACCTCGGCACTTGGATGGCATCCACAATATTGTGCACCTGCGAGACATTTAGTCGGAATATTCGACAGCCTTGCTAAGGGCGCTTTGACGGCTATTTCCGGTGGAACGTACAATTCATCTGGACTTATGGACTCGGGACTTCACCAAGCAGACTGACTACAGGCTGGCTGGATAGACGACAACGCTGTTGTTTCCTACAGTAGCTACGCTTGCAATAGCAGGGCTTTGGCCGTCGTTCATAATTCGTGACCATTGTCACTACGGACCAAGACTTGCCAGGAAGCGGAGCAAATTTCCCCTCACAGTCTAGATCTTCCAAAACCCATGTCAAGAAATCCTGTTAGCGCAGAACGGCTTCGGATCAGATAAGTCTAACGCGACCACAGCCCACCCAGTCCAGCCTTCTCGCTTCGCTTAGGGCCCCAAGGTGTTGACAAAAGTACTGATTGTCATTTTTCACCAAATATTGGTGGGTTCATTTTCGAACCTCGTCGACAGGACACGAAAGCGATATGGAATTGTTCGCTATAGTAACCTTTATCTACTGTGCAAGTCTTGGGACTATTCACGTCGTGTCACGCTGGTAGAGGCGGAGAAAAGAGTTGTGTTCTTGGATGAGAAATTGCCAGATCAGGCTTAGCCTCAAGTACTACTTTTGTCAACCTCTCTGAGCCCGCTCAGTACGCGAACCACGCCCCGTTCTCTTGTATGATCCCTGCATGCATCATCATCTCTGAAGATCCTCGTCTTGCATGCGCGTTCTGCCTGCGACAAATGACGCTAAGCAAGCGCCGCAACGTCACGAACGGCCGGTCGTGATTGGAGCTCTCATGCAACAGGAAAAGAAAAAAATTTAAGCTGGTGCGTAGACGGCGTGAAGTCACTACTGTACGGCTGGCGTGCGCTGACGGAATGGGCTTGCAGGCAGGGTGGCAGAAAACGGCCTTTCCCTTGCAAACTTGTCCCTTCTTTTGCGCCATCCGCTCATCCTCCACCCCTCCTGCTGGTTTTCCTCGGGCGCGCTCGGCGACACAGGACAGCACAGATGATCAGATTAGATTGTATTGTGGGAACAGGATCATCTTGATCCGGAGAATCTCCGCCCGCCGCGTGGGCGAAAGTATGTCACTCGAGTTACGCCATAGACTTTTTTTGTTTGGTTCGAAACAAACGAACGAACCGACGGGGGCTTGTTGCTGCGTGTGTCTGCCCACGTCCGCTCGATCTCAGCTCACGGATCTGCTGAGCATTACTACTGCGGCCCTCTCTCATCCCTTCGTCGGCTCTTTCTTGTACCTGCCGGTTTCGGGCGTGCTAGTAAAGCGAAAGGTCCTGGCAACTTACCTTGGCCCCATACTGAAGCAAGCCCCGAGCTCTTTGGAATAGGCGTGGGAGGAGAAAGTCAATCTATTACTAGAGGAAAGCGAGAGCACTCTTTCCCTTGACAAGTTGAAGTACCTTTTTTTTTGTGGCACAACATCGTACCCATCTTTTATCCTTCCTTGTCTTGTCGGTCATCAACCACCAGCATCACGCTTGTTTGTCTGGTCCACTCAAACAATCGAAGACACTTTCCACCATGGCACCACATTCACTGCTGGACGACATGTCGTCTTCTCCACACTCGGAGAACTCAACAGCCATTACCTCGCCTGACGACATGTTCAGCATGGTCAACGGCATCAAGCGATCGAATCTCCATCGATATGGCGACGATGAGGTGCAAGATCTCGTGTGCTGCGGATTCGGCCCCGCGTCTCTCGCCATTGCTGTTGCTCTTCACGACAGCCTGGAGCTGAACGACACCAGGCTATCAACTCGTGCTCCGCGTGTGCGCTTCCTGGAAAAGCAGCACAAGTTCGCATGGCACGCTGGTATGCTGTTGCCTGGTGCGAAAATGCAAATTACCTTCCTCAAGGATATGGCAACTCTCCGAAACCCGCGAAGCGAATTCACCTTTTTGAACTACCTGCACAGCAACGACCGACTAGTGACCTTCACCAACCTGAACACATTTCTTCCTCAGCGGATAGAATATGAAGACTACATGCGTTGGTGTGCAGAGCACTTCAACAACGTTGTCGACTACAGCCAGAACGTGGACACTGTTACTGCCGGTCCACGGAATTCAAGGACGGGCGCTGTGGAGTACTTCAACGTGCAATCGACAAACACCCAGACTGGCGAACGACAATCGCTCAAGGCCAGGCATGTCGTCATTGCCGCGGGAGGTCGACCCAACATCCCGCGATCGCTTCCACACAACCACCCCAGAGTGATCCACTCTTCGCAATATGCCACACACATCAACAAGATATTCCCAGAGGGCTCAAGACCGAGGAGGATTGCCGTTATTGGAGGCGGACAGAGTGCTGCTGAGTGCTGGCATGATGTGCCCACACGCTTCCCAGGAACGCAGTCCGTTCTGCTAATCCGAGGTGCGGCCTTGAAGCCCAGTGATGATTCGCCTTTGTGAGTATTACCAAGGAGAGATTTGTTCACACGTACTGACTAGACACAGTGTCAATGAAGTCTTCAACCCTGACCGAGTGGACCACGTCTTTTCCCAGGATCCACACATTCGCGCGAATGCCTTGGCCATGGACAAAGCGACCAACTACGGTGTCGTGCGAATCGAATTGCTCGAGCACATCTACAATGAGATGTACACATACCGCCTGAAGGGCATCGCGGAAGAGGACTGGCCACAGAGAATTCAGAACCACCGCGAAGTGACTGGCCTGCGGGATATTACTGTCGATGGCAAGCCGGCTGTCGAGCTGCAGATCCAGAACAACTCGGGTCTGTACCAACACCACAGGAATGTTGGAACCGAGACATTGGAGGTTGATCTGGTCGTTGTGGCCAGCGGATACAAGCGTGACTCCCACAAGGAAATGTTGAAGGAGGTCCGCGGTCTCATGCGAGGCGGCGACGCCGAGGACAACGACTGGACTGTCAAGCGTGACTACGCTGTTGAGTTCGAGGAGGGAGCTGTCGACCCAGGCGCCGGCGTCTGGCTGCAAGGATGCAATGAGAAAACTCATGGTCTCTCTGACACGCTCCTCTCCATTCTCGCTGTGCGTGGTGGAGAGATGGTTGAGAACATCTTTGGCTACTCGCCTGTTGCGAACGAGAAGCACATGGAGACTTCATTGAAGCTGAGATGATTGACGATGATATTGCGAGATGTTTTTCAAGTTAGACTCGCGGGTCTCTTCCCTGTAGCATGATTCCCCCAAAGCTTGGGTGACGGTTAGTATAAAATGGGTTCTTCGTAGAGCGATAATGCCACTTTATCTTGCACAAACATTGACTTTTCTTCTCACATTTCACTCTATTGCTCCAGTCCAGTCTGGCGTGGTCATATGCCCCGAAACAACATGCAGCGACCGTGCGACGAGTGCTCTTCCGGAGCGTGCTGCTTACTTTCTCGCTTCTGCTGATCCAGACGATCAATACCAGGCTCGACTTGTCCTGTCGCGTGGGTTTACACGTTAACGAAACCTAGTTGTTAGCAACGTGGCGTGCGTGGGAGGCATGCGCAATTCAAGGAATGTCGTTCAGACTTCAGCTGTGGTGTAGTCAGATCGCAGAATGTGGTCCCGTTGATCTCTTAGATCCGACGATATGATAAGATTGCTGATCGTGATCCCAGTCGAACGTGTGTTGCTTGTCTTGCTTGGGAACTGCGAATGTCCGGGTAGTGCTTGCATGGCGATGTCGGCGGCGTTGTGCTCGTGTCGTGTTCCTGGTTGATTTCTTCAGAGTGCGATTTTGTGTGAAACATTCCCGGCCAGTGAGTCGGTTGGAGAAATCCTTCGCTGCAAGTGGCGTCCGCGATATGTTGTCCGCTTACTATGCGCGCCCACGTTATGTAGCCACTCTGCACATCAATCTTGCCGTTTAGCAAGAGACGTGGCGTGCGGTAGATAGTTGTTGCCTAGTGTTGTAGGTTAGGCAGAAGGGAGGAGAGGAGGATACGCCAAGACAGAACCACCTCCCGTGACTGCTGGCTGCATCTCCGCTACCTCGCTCCGCTCCGCTGCCTCGTTGCTCGTCAAACTTCTCCAACAGCCTCCACGGGAGCTTGCTTGCGGGATATTCTCTCCGATTCATTGCCCTCGGTCACACACTCACTTCTGCCAATGCAAGCACACAGGCCGCAACTTGTGATTCACTCACGCATCGTGCACGGCGTCTTGGAGCGTGAAGACGTTGCGGTAGCAACTCTTCGTCATGTGCTGAGCACAGTATGACAGCCTTGACAGCGTAGCTTTGGCATTGTGATGGTCGATTTTGTGTTCCCGGTTTTTCCTGTGCGCTGGCCCTCGCTTACACTTCTGTCCGCAGGACAAGAGACACTCTTCCTCTCCTCTGCAACCTCGAATCAGGCAGCGTCGGTCCTGCTGCCTCGCGATCGGAGGAAAACGCTACGCAGCCCACCAGGTTCCTTGCACGATGAGCAGGAGGTGCATTAGAGGTGGATCCCGCCAAAGACAGAAGGGTGTCGTGGGGGTTTGGTTGGTGTCAGCACTTTTGCGTGAGACATGACAGGCTGCAAAAGCTGTGAACAACCACATGCACCACGCGGCGCATGCATTCAACTGCACCGCATCCAGGCGGGTGTTGCGCTCGTGGCTGGCGAAGCATCGCCTCGTGGCGTGGCCAAGTCCATTGACAGAATTGCGGAGCGCTTGGTCAGACGATGACCTCGGCAGCTCATAGGCTGAGAGGCCATACAGACACTGCAACCCACCGTCGCTTGTTGCGCTTGCCCGCTAGCGCAATGCTGCCCACATCACGAGGAGCAGAGAACGACAGCTCACCACATCCGCGTCCTCTTCCACCTCTTCGCAAGCCCTGCTCCAGGCCGCGCGACATGGTGTTTGTGCCCTCCCAACTGTGCTGAGACGCTGCGACTTCTCCGGCTATTCTGCTGAAGCAAGAGGGTCAGAAACACAAATTGCCAGCCACTTGGCATCCAGTCAGCCGGCGAATCGCAGATCGCAAGCACAAATTTGAGCCACCGTGACACCTGCACTGAAGACATGGCAGCAGCGACCGCCACCCTCGACACTGGGGAGTTGCTCGAGCTCATCTTGCTCAATCTGGACACCAAAACCCTGCTACTCTCCCAGCGCGTCGATAGGAGATGGCACTATATCATCCGGCACAGCAAAATGCTGCAAAAGAAACTCTTCCTCCTGCCGACGAATTCTTTTGACGAAATCCTGGAACTGGGACTGCTGGATGCCTCCAAGTCGGAGAGATACAACATTCTGGACGCGACCTCGCAACGTAGCAAGCAGTTCTTAGAACAAGTCGTCATCCTGAATGATCTCCTATTCGACACAACAAGAGAGTGGAAGCTCAGGAGTGTAGCATTCGCTGATCCGGCCACAAGGAGCGGAACCTTCATCCCATCGTGGCAGAGAATGTTGCTCACGCAGCCCCCGCCCAGCACAGGCAGAGGAGATGTCATGTTCTGGTTCGAAGACTCGCACGACAATGACGAGCTGTGTGAGGGCGTCAACACCCTCGGAGATATGATGCAAAAGATCTATGTCAAGGAAGCCAGCTTACCAGGCTTCGACGTCGACTGGCAATCTGCCGCTGTGCGGCCTGTCAAGCACGCTGTCGACGGCACGTATTATATGAAACTCATGGCCCAACGCCAGAAGGATGCCGTAAAGCTTCCAGTGAAGAAGGTTCCTTCGTTGACTGATGTCCGGAAGGCTGCGGAGCTCGCGACTCGCTTCGAGAATCGCTTCCAGGATGACTTTTTCGTCGACGATGAATTCGATAACGTGCAGACGACAGCAGCGACGCATGATGACGCGAGCTGGCCCACCGATGAGGGCGCAGAGTTCGCAAACCTTTGACGACAGTTGTGAAGCCCAGCTTTTATTCTTCAGAGACGACCTCTGATCCTCAGCTCGCCCCTTGCTCCCTCCGAGACGCAATGCCTTGAGAGTGAGACTGCAGTGGTGACAGTTCCGCATCTACAGGTAGCGTCGGATGCGGTGCGTGTTGATGTCAACATTGCGGCGGTGCGCAACCTGGTGCAAGTTCATCTGTCGCTCGATGTCGCTGTCGCCAATTGATGAGCAGCTGGTCACATCGAAGCTCATGCCACATTTCCCTGGTCTGCACGTCGAGACGCTGTCAAGCCTGCATTGCGCATCGTGGACGTGACTGGCAACGGCATGAAACCAAAGGGCAACGGAGCACCAATGGATATCATGCGTCCAGCTGCGACTGTATGGGCGTGATCGAAGAAAGCAATACCTTACACCTTCCAGTATCGACAGCCTACCAACAGACGCGCTCGAGCATTGACACGAGAGCTTCAGCAGGGCATCCAACAGGCATGTCCACGAAAACTCAAAGTCCCCAGCACGGTGGCACTCCTAACGACCCCTGCGACGCCTCGATGCTGAACAATATTCTCCTTGCGCGGAGTGCCAGCAAACATTGGGACAAGTCTATTGCATTTTCGCCTGCCCTCCAATGCAGAAGGGCTCTACCTGCCCAGTGCCAGGAACAGCGAATCTCGAGCCCACAGCCAGAGTTCAAGGAAAGCCCTCCCGGAGCAGACTGTGCGCGTGCACACACAGGGATCAACATGGCTTGTGTCTGGTCTGGTTCTAACTCAAGTCTGCTCGAGACACATGCAGAGGTGACGAAGACTGAGAAGCTAGCGGAAGGGAGGCGCAAGCCCCAAACACAACAGCCGCATCTATCACACAAACAGCCATGTAGAGCCACCAGACACAAACCCAGATTTGACATACTGAGACCACATAATTACTGAAACGTCGAAAATGGAGCATCTTTTTCATTTCCTGTCTAATATGTGTAGAAGCCTTTCCCACTCTTCTTACCCAGCCATCCCGCATCGACCATCTGCCTTAGCCTGACAGACGGTCGGTACTTGCTATCCCCAAGCTGCGTATGCAATACCTCCATGATTGCCAAACAGGTGTCCAAACCGATGAAGTCCGCCAATTGCAGTGGGCCCATGGGGACGTTAGTCCCGTTCTTCATAATGCTGTCAATGCTCTCCTCGTCTCCGACACCGGTCTCGAGGCAAATGATAGCTTCATTGATGTATGGCATCAAGATGCGATTGGCGAGGAAGCCGGGAGAATCGGCAGAGATGGAAGGGATTTTGCCCATGCGTTTGCAGAACTCAATGGCGGTGGCGAGCGTGACGGGGGAGGTTTGCAGGCCGGAGATGATTTCGACGCCTTTCTGCACTGGGACAGGATTCATAAAGTGCGTGGACACGACGCGGGAAGAGGCGCTGAGGTCGGTGGGATCCTATCAGAGGGAAGGTATTTAGCATGACGGTGCATATACTGCGGTTCGCATTCTGCAACTTCATCTGATAATGTAGGGTGACGTGTACGTACTGTGGTGGTGGCAGCGGCGATCCGAGTAATCGAAATGGAAGACGTGTTAGTGGCCAGGATGGCATGCGCGGGACATGTGGCGGCAAGTTGAGCGAAGATCTTGGTTTTGAGGTCGACGATTTCAGGCACGGCCTCGATGACCATGTCGACGTTGCTCAGATCGTCCATGCTCGTGCTGCCGGTGAGACGGCCTCGCACAGCATCGGCATCCTCCTGGGACAGCTTCTGCTTGGAGACATCTTTGCTGAGCAGCTTGTCGGCAAACGAGAGCCCCTTGTCGAGGGATTTCTGGGAGTTGTCGACGAGAGTGACGGGAACGCCTGCAGCACGGGCAGCCACGAGAGCGATTCCCAGGCCCTACAATCACGGCTGATCATCAGTCAGCTGCATTACAGTCGATGTGATAGGCGGGCGGCAGGCATACCATCTGGCCAGCACCTGCATGGCATTAGTCTATGATCCTCTCTCGTCGCTCACGACATGGGAGACTTGCCTATCACTCCGAGCCGGTTCACTGTAGCCGCTTCAGCTAACGCGGCGGGAGTGTGCGAGAAGGAGCGCCGGTGGAGGCATGTTGGCAATACGAGCCTGGCCGAGGCGTGGGGAGCAAGACGTCTCGTCAGCATCATCATGGGCGCGTACGGAAGGGCGAGAGGAGAGTGATGAAAGCGTGGGAGAGTAGAGTGCAAAACAATGTGATGTAGCTTCTCGGCTTAGCAGAGCTCGATTGCCGAGGAGCCCAGGGATCAAAGTATCGTCGGCTACAATGCGAGTGTGCAGTGCAGTGTGCAGCACCATGCAACTGTGTGCACGAGCACGCGAGCTGTCAGATGCAACGTTGCATGTGATGAAGACGCAATTGCAGCAGATGCAGGCAAATGTCCGTACGATGAGTGCAGAGTGTCGCGGAGCACGATTGATGCCTGAGGCCGGAAAACTGGCGCCAAGCCCGGCCCGGCCCGGCCCGACAGTTCCCCCTGCTGCACGCGCGAGCCAGACGCGTCTCCGGCAAGAACGCGTTCGCGCTGGCTTCACGTAGAGAGATGAACAGCATGTCAATGTAGAACGCCAACATGGACCCATTCGAAAAGAGCACGACGGTCGACGTCGAGGTACGCGCCTATGTCACCTCGCTCGTCAACGCCGTTGGTGGTCGCTCCACTTACGACGACAGCTACAGCGTGGGAGACGACGCCGTCGCCGTGCTCAAGGACCTGCAACGATGGCTGCGATTGTACGACGAGAAGACCAACCGACACGATGTAAAGCGCGTGCTGGCCGAGGCGAACTTGGTCAAGGGAGATTTGTTGGAGATTCTTGCCCTGTGGCCCGAAGATGCGCAGGAGAATAAGCACAAGGCCAAATTGGCGCTGGCATGTCTGGAACTACTGGTGCCGTTGACATGGCCGCTACAGTTGGACGAGGAGAAAGCGACAGTCAATCATCATCGGCACATTCCATATCTGCAGCTCGCGCAGGTGGGCTACAAGAGGGCTGTGCTGCAGTTCGAGGATGCAAAGGTCTTGAGGACTGTGGTGCGGACTGCCTTGCCAGCCATGGCCACGACGAGGAGGGAAAGGAGCAAGAGGGACGAAGGCATCATCAAGCTAATGATGTACTTCTTCCGGAATATGGCTATGATCACACAACCACAACACCTCCCCTCGCAAGGAGACGAGAACGACATCAGCCGCTCCGCCACGATCGAGGCTTTCCAGGAGCAGGACGTATTCAATGTGCTGCTGACAGTCGGCTCGGGAACGGGAGATGAGTTTCAAGAGCAAGACGTGATTCTGTTGGAGGTTCTTTTCCATCTCCTGAAAGGCGTTGACGCGAGGAAATTGTTCATGAAAAAGGAGCAGGTGAATACCGAAGAGACGACAGAGCTGAAGAATCTGCTGCAAAAAGAGAAGGCAATGTTGGATAGCTACAAGAGACATGCTCCGACCAGACACAACCGATTTGGAACGATGATCTGGGTGAAGCGCGAGGACGAGAAGCTGTCAACAGTGTCAGGGCAGACGAGCATGACAAACGAGACCGATACGCTACGACACATGGATGCGAGCAAGAAATGGGACAAGCCACTGTACCGTGGCAAGCTCGCGCAAGAGTTTGATGAGAACTCGGAGTTTGGCATGCGAGTGGATCTGTCAGACAACTCCCGGAAGCAGTTGAGAGCGTTTGTTGAAGACTTCTTGGACTCATCATTCAACCCGCTCTTCTCTTCACTGCGGAAAGCCATCGAGCGCGAAGCAGACCGGGTACAGAGCATGCACAACAAACAGTACTTCTACCTAATATCATGGTTCCTCAATGCGGAAGCAGCCCGTCGGGATCAATCGCGTAGAGAAGGTTCCTGGAATGCAGATCGCGCGACACAAGTTAGCCCAGAGGACAACACGTTCGCCTATATTGCGGCAGTGCTTGATCAGGAGACCTTTGTCCTTCTCAACAGGCAGATGCAGGAGGCATTCGACAACAAGAGTTGGCAGGATTTGCATGCTACACTTCTTTGCTTCACGCAGATATTGCTCACCGTGCAGAACATGGCGGAGAGCAAGGACGAAGAGGACCAGGAGATCGCCGAGAATATTCAGAACCGCATTTTCTATGAAGAGTCGACGCATGATCGAATCGTGCAAATCCTCCGTGGCTACACCCATCAAGGATTCGCCTACCTCGATGCTGTTACAGAATGTGTGCATGTCTTCGTCCGAATGCTTGAGCGGTACAGCAAGCAGAATGTTGATATGCAGATCCGATCGAAACGAAGAGCGAGAAAGAAGAAGCAGCAACAGACGAATGGTGAAGCCGGCGACGACGCTGAAGAAGCGGCAGAAGATGCTCGCGAAGTGGCCCGAACAGTGTCTGAGAGGAAGTTCGACTTTGCGAAATACTCGGCCAAATTCTTGTCGCAGCCGTGCGTCAACACCTTCATCTCCTTCACGCAGTACTACCGTGACCTTACTCCGGTACAGCTGAAGCGAGCTCATCGATACTTCTACCGCTTAGCTTTCAAGCATGAGCTGGCCGTGCTGCTATTTCGAGTTGATATCCTTGCCCTTTTCCACAAGTTGATCAAAGGGCCAGAAGGTCTTGATTCGGCTATGGAAGGGTACAGAGATTGGGAGCAGCTCGTGCAACAGGTCTTCCGTCGATGTATCAAATGGGTAGAGAGGGAGACTACTGGGCAAGGGTGGCGGGAGGCCTGCATCGTGGAGATGCTTTTCAGCAAAATTCCAAACACACTGTTCTACCTGCAGAACGGCTACGAGCAGGTGGTTGAGAAACGACCACCGCGACCCCCAGCTGAGCTTGAGATCAAGCCGTCTGTAGCTGCGGAGCAGCGAATCGCTATTGCCACGTCTCTTCTGATCGAACAGGCTAAGGCTGAAGATCTTGACTGGGTGAAGAAGCAGCTGCAAAATGCGGCAGATGAGCGACAATCTTGGGAAGACGATCAAGCAGCACGCATGGGCCTTGTTAGTCTAGAGGATCAAGCGGAAGCCGCAGCCGATGCGCCCGAGCCAGAGGCAGCGCCCACAATCTTCGCGACGCCCGACAATGAGGAGCGAAAAGCTGCTCTGTTCAAGGACAAGCACCTCCGACTTCTGCTGACCACCCTCGGGTTCCAACGACTGGGTCTTGCGGACGATGCGGAAGCCGCCTGGATCATTCCTTCCGAACTCTCAGCCTCGCAGCTGAACGATGCACTGAATCAAATCAGAAAGGCTGAGTTCGATCCTCCGACATTCGAGGACGACAAGACTGCTGCAGACCTTGTTCGATCGAAGGCAGCCGGGAGAAGAGGTGCCACATTTAACGATAACGATTCTGACACCGATGCTAGTGGCAGTGGGGGTGACATTGACGAAGCAATGTTCCCGCCCAATCTAAAAGAGAAGCGGAAGCGCAAAGACGGTGACGAGAAGCCTACGAAGAGAAGAAAGAGGAATGCAGTGGAAAGAACTGAAGAAGAGCTTGATGATTTGAGAAGAGCGCGAGATCAGAAGGAACGAGAGAAGAACGCAAAGATCAAATCAAAGCTCTTCATCACGGAATCTGACGACGAGAGTGATGCCGAAGCCGATGCGGAGTTCTTCAGACTGGAGGAGCAGAGAAGACAGAAGACTGCTGGCGTCATCCGCAATGCTTTGTTGAAGCAGATGGACGATGCTGGGGACGAAGCGGAGAAACAGGTCGATGAAATGCAGAAAGGAAAGAAACCAAAGCAGTCGGCTAAGACGGTGGCAAAGAAGGCGGCGAAGAAGGCGAAAAAGATTTCACAATTCGTTGACAGCGGCGATGAAGATCAAATTATGATCGATGCTGGGGACCAGAGCAGCGACGATGCAGCAGAGGCAATAGTGCCACGGAGACGGTCCAGGAAATCTTCACCTCTGGATGTCGAGTCGAGCGATGACGACGATGAATCGGGTCCGGCCCCAAGAAGCAGAAAGAAGCGCTCCAAGCAGTCCTCGCCAATCGAGCTCTCTGACGATAACGACTCCTCTCCTCTACCATCGGACATGGAAGATGAAATGGACAGGTCTCATCGTCCGCCGCAGAAGCAGAAAAATCTGCCCTTGAAAGAAGTGTCGGCGAACAAGTCGTCTGCGAGGATCGTAGATAGTGACGATGACGAGGAGGAGCAGGATCCTGTCGTGTTGGCGAAACCTGCTGTATCGAGGCGACATGTTCGGGCGGGATTCATTATTGACGATAGTGATGATGAGTAGGATTTATTTATGAATGATTAGCACTGTTTGATAGGTTACTGCACGGACGACCCATCAGTTGCTCTTTGCATGAAAGTAGGATAATGAATCTGTGGTGGTAGGGCATACAATAGCTGCACTTCCTTCAGCCAGCACAGCATTCTTGGCATCGATCGCAGCTGCTTTCCTCTTTCCTCGCCTTATCCTCGTAACAGCTGCGCGGAATACTTTTCCTTCTTAAAGCTGGAACCTTTCCCGCGGCAATGGGATGCCGTCATGCTCGACGTATTGTCTTTGGAGCCATGCAGACAAAATCCAGCTCCGACAACTTAGATCGACAGAGCACGGTTGTCTGTCATAGCCCAGTACGCTTGTTGACGCTATTGCCTGGCAGCCAGCTGCAATTCCAATGTCTGCGTCGTCTTTACCAGTCATAGTCATCTTGTGGTGGAATCAGATGAAAGAAGTACATCTTATCTTCGTTCTCATCATCCCATAACATGGCCAAGCATTCGGCGTGGCCTCTGAGCAGGCTTTCCCCCATTTCGGGACCGACAATGGCAAAAAGGCATAAGACTGAAACTAGTACTATATGTTAGCCATGATGAGTTCGAGCCAGGAAATATGCGATCTTGGTGAATACCAAATGACAGGATGAACATCGTGGCTAGCGTCGCTAGTACCACGGTGAAGATCGTTGCCGCGAATTCCATCTTCGAGATACCGCGTGTGCCCTTGTGGTTGAGCTGGTCGACGTCAGGCGGCCTGGCGGGCAATGCTGAAAGGGCAAAGGGGTGTCGCGCCTGGTACACTGTAGAAATGTCTCGAGTGACGACCGGTTCTGCGTTCGGGCTATCGCTATCGTCAGGCGCCCTCTCCGCAATCACTTCAGCTGGCAGATGCTCCTTCTCTCGCGTGGAGCACCTGCTCGTGCTATTCGCTCTTCAGCCGTGAGTTGTTGCCTCAGGAATTTGCGTCAGGCACAATGGTCGCCGCCGCCCGAGCTAAACACTACAACGCGCTAGTTTGCTTTCCGGTGAATTCCTCCACTGAATTCACGCACACCGCAGACTCGTCTTTGGTTGCTCTTTCCCATCCAGATGGATCGTAGTTGCCAGTCCTATCCGCCATGTTGTCGCGTCGAACCGGCTCTCACCGGATCCGGGGCGAGCCTGCCTTTCGGTCCAACTTTACAAGCCGACCACGGTATCGGTATGCCGTCCATGGACTGCTAGCTCCGGTGGCCAGTGTCAAGCCGGGTAATGCGCAGACCGTAGGACAGAATGAGCTTGTGCCGTCTTCTACTCACTTCCCTCCCTGGAGCTTGTGGGCACGAAAACTTAAGTCTTCCGTCAATCGGTTCAAGGCGCCAGGCTTCCTAATATAAATCAGCTTATGCGTCTTGAAGCCCACTTGCTCTACTCCCTCCATTACCTATCGCAATCTGGCCATTCCATTATCTCTCGAAGGGGTGTTCGTCAGCCAGCGGCACACTCATCTCCGATAGCACTCTCGTGCAGCGCACTCGCTCGCGGCTGCGCAGCGAGAGGTGCAATCAGCTATCATGGTCAACTTCCAAGCTGTCGCTGCCGCCATCGCCGTCGCGGCCTCTATTCCGTACGTGAGTGGGTTGCCAGCGCCCGACTTCACACACCCAGTCTTCAGACATGGACCACACGTCTCGAATGACTCTGTACACCTGCCTGGTCCTACATCAAAGCCTCACACGACAAATGAACCCAAGGCCGCACCATGGGCAATCGGTTCGAAAGAACACCGTCAAGCGCTGCTTGACGGCCTTCTGATTTGGCATCGCAACGGTTGCGCCAAAAAGGATCCGAGCAGTCAACTCTCGCCACTCAACCAGGACTCCGGGTGCGCAGACTTGTACAAGAATCTGAAGCCGCTGCTATCCAGCGAACGCGACGATGGGTCAATCTACTTCCCACAAGGCTGGCACAGTAAAACTACAGCCCCAAATGGTGGATCTATCCATGCCATCAACACCGAGGGAATCAAGATGAAACGAAATTGGCATAAGCAAACCCTGAGGCTCATCAAGCAGGGATTGAAGCACGCTTCAGGACAGCTCCATCCTTCTTCCCGTAAGGAATCTCGAATGCATCCTCCTGAATGGCTGATGACCGGCGGCACGAGGGTAGGAAAGGCGAATGTGGCTTCGTCATCGTCTGAACCTAAGGCGCCGTACAACATTGCAAAGCGCGAGCGTGCTGGTGAGATGTCCAGAGCCGTTCTGAACGACTGTCTCGAGAATTAGTGGCCACATCATGTCTGTGTTGCAATGGCCGACAGCTTGCGCAACGGCACTGGTCCTCTGTTGGCCGCCGGCCATTCCTACAACAAGATGCAAGCATCAGGAGGCGGAACCAGTTTCATAGCGAAGCTCATACAAATTATTTTCGGCTGGCTGGTCAATCCTGACACATGGAAAAAGCACCACCACGCAAGCAGCAAGGCCAGCATCTCAGCGGCACTTGCGCCTTGGGTCGCCCACACCGCCGATGCTCCTCCAGCTCCAGCTTCTCCGAGCGGCAACGACACCTCGACATCAAACAGCACAAGGCTGGAGCCAAAACAGCCAAAGGAGATCAACTATGCCTCCAAGATCGCGAACATTCTCGATGAGTACGCCGAAGGCATGCCAGGGCAAGAATATGGAACGTGGCCTGTTTATTTCACTCCGCTCTTCGACCAATTGAAAATTGATGGCTACGCAAATGGCACTGCTCGAGGAAACCTGACCGCCGAAGGCATGAAGGCTCGGGAGGACAAGTATACTCCGCTGGCCAGGACGCTGCTCGCACAGACAATTTTCTACCCGTCCACCGAGTGGCTTGGTGGCGTCAACATCTTGTTGCGTGCCATGGAGATTGACGGCCTCGTGCGTGACTTGCGAGGAAAAGCATCTCACTCAAGCTTCAACAAGAGTGTGATCCCTTTCACCGAGTCCAGTCTCAATTACCTCGTCGAATACGCAGCAATTGTGTCCGAAGCGCGCAAACACGACTATCGTCTGGATGAAACACTACAAAGCTTTCGGCCTCTTCTGAAGGAGCTCGACGTAGACGGGTATATGTACCCTGGCCATCATTTCAAATCGGGTGAGACAAAAGTGGTGACCTCGCTGGAACACAAGCTCCCAACACCACAGCAAGAGAAGTACGATAAGTTGATCTTGCAGAGCCATCGGCAAATGTCGGAGGTCAGACCGGTCGGGAAGCACCATCTTCTGACGCCGTATGTGCTTTACCATCACATGGTTCGGGATGAGGTTGCTTCGAGACAGGTGCTGAACGAATTGGAGCTCCAGTCCATTCTCCTTTGAAATGTTCCTTTCACTCGCTGAGTGAAGTGGCCCACGTAATCAAAGATGGACAAAGTCGACGGGATGCTCGGAGGCGTTGTTCCCTCAATGCATGCTGTAGGAACCGCGATGTCTCGCAATTTGGGAACGGCGTTCTTCGCCGAGCGTGAGAGTGTGAACGACGCGTTCAGCTTGGGTGACGAGGAGCACTAGGATGGATGCATCGGCATTGGCTATGCGGTCGTGGGTTCGCAAGTATGCCGGAAGGCCTTGTCTGTAGTTTGTCTGCTCCTTGTCGATAACGTCATGCCATATGCCATGAACACTTTCACATCCTGACCTTCTCATTTTGCAGTTGGCAGCTGAGATTCCAAATCGATGCAATACGCCCGGACTGGCCAGCTGTCGTTGGCGTTGACGTCAATATCAATCTCGTTGTTCAATGCAGGAGTCCTCAATAAGAAGCATGTCGGAGCTGGAGGGCGTTGTGCCATGATATGGCAGGCAGGCAGGCTTGTTGGAGTGTTCCTCGAGTTCTGTTGTTCGATAACGCATGCTTAGCGCCTCACTCATCATCCACAAAACTGCTCGCCAGTCTGCCGAAGATGGGCACTTCGACGCGATCCAGTGTTTCGGCGTATCTCCAGGCTCCGTAGGCCAGGTATCCTATTAGCACAATGTCAAACACGAAAAGCAGCCAGCTAATGACCGCCGTCCACGAGAAGATGATGTGTATGAGGAAGAGTGCTGAGAAACTGTAGTTCAAAGAATATTCGTCAGCTTGGTCTCGAAGTTGCACACAGTACGAGGTCCTCGCGACATACACTAGCGCGCTCTGCCACGCGTGAAAGCGAACGTAATCACTCTTGTGCTCAAAGAGTAGCAGCACCACACCACCGGCTGGCGGAAGCAGTAGATAGGCGAGTGTGGATTCCAATGCAATGTTCAAGCCTAACGAGGTCTCGTATATGGACGTGAGCCCTCCTCTGCCGCCTAACGCTGTGTTACCGCCTCCCTCGAGCGCTCGCGAACCAATGTAGTCGTTGTAGTATGGATTACGACTGGCGCGTGAGATTTCTTGCGATTCATCTTCATTCTCCGAGTCCGAAAGGTCTTGGTATTGGGAGGGCGAAGGGAGTTTCTGTGCGCGAGCTGCTGCCCAGGGGTCTTCGCGGTCTGCAACCGAGGCGATTGTCGTGCGCGGTTGGCGCGACTGGGGACCTGGACTGGATGGTGGACTGCGAACAGGCGGAGGCGATTTGGCGCGTTCGGATTCGGGCGGCGAGGACTGGTAGGGCGCGAAGTTCATGGCCATTCTGTGTGGCTGGAAGGTGGTGGTGTACAGCAGTGAGGCAGTAGGCAGACGAATGCCCGGCCTGCATGTTTGGGGACATGAGCTCGAGCTTGTGCACGAGCGTGCGGCCGATACTCGGATAAATTTCGGGAATTCATGTGCAGCGACAATGTTGACATCTTCAGAACGATCCCTTGATGTTAACACTGCAATGCAAGATTGAGGACGATCTGTCGTAGGAAGAAACAAGAAGTTATTGTGGAAATTGCATCCTTAAATCTATGGACTATAGGGAGAGTGCTATGAAGGAGAGACGCAACACATCGCAACATCATTAAGCTCGTTTCTTCGTGATCATCAGACCTCATCGTGTTATTCTTGTGATTTATCAGATTAAGCTCGTGTGAGAAGTACCATCTAATTTGCTGTTCGTATCAGTCAGCGAAAGAGCTTCACGAGGACTGCAGCCATGGAATAATTGTGAGCACTTACGAGGAGCACACTAGTCGCTGTCATACTTGTTCTGGCCACTGGGCGTGTAACCGCTTCCGGATCCGGATCCGGATCCTTGTCCAGTTCCAGAGTGTTGCTGTTCGAGTTCTGGGGTAGAGGAAGAGGAATCTTTCTGGTAGCCCGAGTTAGAGGGACCCTTCTGCCATCCCAAGTTAGAGGTCCCCTTTTCGTTACCAGACGCCGAGGTATGCTGCTGGGATAGAGACTGCGAAAAGCCCTGCTGGGACCCAGACTCCAAGGAATCTTGCTGGGACTCAGAGTCAGAGGACTGCTCCTGAAGTGCAGAGTTCGAGAAATCGTTCTCATGGCCGCTTGAGCCTTCCCCGTATTCAGAGCCACTGCCACTGGAGCCACTGCCACTGCCACTGCCACGGCCCCCACCACCATTGTGAGCTCCACCAGACGTCGCTTTGTTTTGGGACACGCCAGAGCCCGTCCCGTGAGTGGAGCCACCGCCGCCAGCATTGTAGCCTCCGCCAGACTGTGCGAGTTTCTCGGAGCCGACGGTGTTCTGGACGGCTCCGCCGTGGCTCCCTCCAGTGCTATCTGCCCCGCCGCTCAAGCTGCCAACGTCACTTTCGCTTTGGTTCTCGGTATCGCTGAGGTTAGTATTCTCGCTCTCATTGTCACTCTCATCCTCTTCCTCCTGCTTGTTGTAGTTGGAATTTTGTTGGCTGGCGATCTGGTTGACGTTCTGATTGACGTTCTTGTTGAAGTTCTGATTGACGTCTTGGTTGACATTTTGATTGGTATGTTGATTGGTATCAAGACTGACGCTTTCTGATTCACCGTAAGAGTCTATAACGGAATATCAGTGGTCAGCGAGTCGTCAAGAATGAAATATTAGGTACAGGCGGGTCGGTGCTGCGTCGCCTTCGTGACAGAGCTCACTCACTCTGATGTCCATGTTGAGATCCATCATCGTTCTTCGCCACCGAGCCTGGCTGTTGTGCCACTGGGAGGGCAACAGCTGTGGCGACGAGGCCAGAGGTGAGGAGCATACGCAAGAGCTGCATGTTGTTGTCTGAGTATTATTGCGGTAGGATGATGCTGCTTTTGTTTCTTAGTGATGGAAGATGTTAACGAGCGCTGGTGGTACTCAGACGGTGGGCAAAGCGATCTCTTTTATGTCCTCGCTGACGAATGCATGGCATTGTGTGACTGTGAACTCTCCGAGCAACTTCATAGACCCTACGAATCGAAGCGCTGTTCGGTTCGCTTCGAGCTAAGTTCCGGGTCATATTTGGCAACATGGTCGTGGGTCAGCCATGTGCGCATGTTGTTGGGAGCGCAATTGTCGACCTCATGACCGCATTGCATTCCAATCGCGTGCAAAGCATCTCTGTCTGCCGTCAGCCCCGCTGCAACAAGGTAACGTGTTCGGCTGGCCTGTCAGCCATATTGCCGGCATGGCTTGCAGAGCGATGCCCTGATCATGGTTGACAAGTGTTTTCTACTAGCTTGGGATTGCGCGTCTAGCCACCATCAAATACGTCTGTCGCGCTGGCCCAGCGCCGTCTTTTAAATGCTGCGCGCTTCATTGCACTGCGGACTGGAGTGCATTGGCACGATTGTTCTCGCTGATGGCGATGACTAGGGTTACGATGAGGATGTGTTGGTGGACGAATAAGGTGCCTGACGAGCAAGTCCAAGGTTGACTTCCCTGCGAGCCATGTCCCTCACTTTGTAGGGCTCATTCGTCCTCAGACGCAGTGACCTGTCATACGGACACGAAGTCTGAGAATAGCATGCTGGACGAAGAAGGGCAGAGAAAGGTTGAGCTTCGTGAAGTCTGAAAATCGAACATTCTAATCGTCAGTGCATCCAGAAAAACAGTGGTGGCAGGTGCGAGCCTGTATTCATGCTGGTCTCTCGTTCCGGGGAAACCTTAGCAACATGCCCGATTCTTCCAAGAGGTGGTTCGGCACCTTTTCATGGCTGTAAAGTTTCTGACTGGTCAACAGTTGTATGCAAGACGTGTCGTTTTCGAGCTTGAAAGGGCTTCAACTGCAGCAAAGACTATGGCGTGACCGATCGTGGCCATTTGCAATTGACGTTCAGGCAGCGCTGATTGTAGGCGGCAATGTGTCAAACTGCCGTTGGGCATTGCGCTAAACACTCATCATTGAGAATTTCCAGAGCTTATGTTATTGACACAGATCGTTTCTCATAGAGCTTGATGTACGACATGCGAAGGTAGAGGCGTTCGGCAGCTCGGAAAAAGCACTCGAGAAGGTGAAGAGAAGGGAAGAGTCGCTCCAAGGAAGGGCTGCGAAACCGCTGGGACGCCAAGCTTTACCAGTCTTGCTTTGCACGGCTTATGTGTTCCAGCTACTCACTCACTTCACCTCCTGTCAATGACTCGCTCAACCAGCTCGAAGCGACTCACATCTGTGTCGATGGTCTGCCATCGATGAACACGCCAGACTCGAGTGATACACACGCGCTAGAGAAAGGTACAGTAATCTCAGTCATCACAAACGGCTGTCGGCAACAGTGACTTCGCTTGGCAGCGGCACAGCTGCATCAAGTGTTGATGAGCCACCATCACTCTTGTCTGAAGATCGTGTCGTTCCCACAACCGGTCATTTGTATCCTGGCTCTTAGGGATTCTCCAAAATCGCGTCGCCGTCTGCCATGTCGAAACTCATTCTCAAGACCCACCCTGAGCGGCCGCAAGAGCTGCTGCTTGCTCTTGACACAAATGGGGTCGGAGAGGAGATCTACAATTCCGTGACGGATCCGCAAACCGTCGCCGGCTCATGCGTAGCACAGGGTTGTCGGCATTCGCCCGGCTTGATCATTATCAACGATCCTGCAGCGCTGAAAATGCTCGGCGAGAAGATGTCTCAAGACGGTGGTGATGGCAGCATCACACTGAGCACAGACCAGGACGAGAGCTTTCTTCGATTCGCTTCCATAGCAATACTGGAAGTCGGAATTTTGGCACCTATCACACTGGACGACGAGCTCACTCCGGAGGAACTCAATGGTGGGATTGATGGTCCGGTCCTTTCTTCACTAATAAAATCTTGGCGTGAAGCCTTTCGCTCTCTGCCCGAGAAGCATGCGATTCAACGCGTACGATTCAATATGCGCTGCCAGCAATATCACGAGCCTAGACACATCGTCCGCTTACTTCAGGAAGTCAGTACAGGCATGTATATGAAAGCGAAAAGGGCAATGGGCCGACAGTTGGTCTTCGAAGCCACAGGCTGCGAAGATGATGCTAAGAAGCGCTGGCTGGAGGCAAGCTTACCTGGTCCAAAGAACAAATAGAGCATTTGACCCAGGAATGTACTTTCGGAAAGACGAATGCCTTCTCCACCATTGAACAATCGCGCATGGCAATGTCTCTTCACTCATGCCTGGTGCCACAGACGTCACTCCACGTGTGTTTGAACAACCAAAGGCAGCCTGCTGTGCGGGGCACGCAGTCGCAGACAACCTGGCGACCGCAGAGGGACTGCTCAGACTCGCGTGCTGAATATGCCGGTTTGTGACCAAGCTGAAAGTTGCGTTGAAGCACATTGGCTCCAGCGCTGCACCTCGGACAGTCGTGCAAACACCGAGCCTGGGTGAAGGAGGAGCGGGTCGCTCTTGGAAGGATGCAGCTGCACCCTTTACTGAAATGCAACCATGAGACGGTGAACGTGCCCGCTTTGGCGTAAATGCTTTCGAAGCCTGGGAGTGGTGGCAAAGGCCGGCTTCAAGAGCTGCCAATCAAGAGGCAGCAGAGATAATTGCTGCGCAGCGACACCTTCTCAGCCGAACCTCTCCCTCGCCAGACTCCTCAACATATCCATCGTCTTCTCTTCTTTCGCCCTGATGCCCTGCATCCTCTCCTCCCGCTCCGCCATCCTCGCCCGTAGTGCTTCTTCTTTCCGAACCTCTCTTTCAGACTTCACCTTCTCCCTCCTCTTCAACTCTCTTTTAAAGTCGTCTTCACCACCTCCCATCATTTCCTGATCATTGACTTCGACATCGCCACCATCCTTCGCTTCACGGAATGCATGCAAGTTAGAGGTTTTGTCGGCCTTTTTCTCCAGTTGTCGCTCGCGACTGCCCGGGTCAGCGCGGGGAGCGAGTTCTTCCAGGCGGTCTTTTTGGAGGTTGCGGTCGACTTTGCGGGAGTACTGAAGGTCGGTGCGGGAGTTCTGGCGGGCTTCTGAGATGAGTTCTTCTCGGTGCTGGAGGTCTTGGAGGGAGGGTATGCTTGCTCCTAGCGTGCGAGATTCTCTGTCAGGGAGAGCGGGGCCGTATCCGTCCTCATCGCTATCTTCCTGGGCATCTTCTTCGTCGTTGACCCCGACTTGTAGTGGTCGCGGAGCTATGGGAGCGTCCATCTGTGTCACCAGCTTTGCTCCGTCTCGCTCATTTCTAGTCGGTCGATTTTTCCACCTGTCCTCTGCTCTCCATCTCGCCTCGGGATCGTACCAGCCTTCTGCCAATTCTCCTCTGTTCCACTTGCCCATAAAGCTCTTCCATCTGCCTCGCACTTCGGTCTCGCTCAACTCGTTGATGTCGATCTGCTTTTGGACGTCCAGGTAGCGCGCGAAGAGTCCATCATATTGCCTGAAGTCATGCTTGTGGAGAAGGCGGGCTGCGAAGGGCAGCTTGACTAACTCGCTGCGACTTGTGGTAGTGCGGTGGTGGTCGCGTTGGTGTTTGCGGTGCGATGAACGCGAGCGAGGCCGCTTCACTTCGTCCGATCGGGCATGATAACGGTCAGGCGAGCGTGACCGCTTTCTGTGATGGTCAATGTTCCTAGAAGTCATGGCAGTATTGTAGCACGAATTGGAAGTCAGGACGGAAGAGACCGCTGCCTAGCTTATTCGGGTCGCGTGTCATGTGAAAGGTGGATTGCACGCCCACGCCCATACTGCACTGCACTGTGCTGGTTGATGCCTCCACTATCGCATGGATTCCAGTCTGGTGTGGCACGCGTGAGTCAGTCTTGCACTTCGACGATGGGACGTGTGCGGCAGTTGCACTGTCGAGACGTCCGGCTCACAGCCTGGACCACAGCAACGAAGCAACGGGACATCGAGCGATTTGCGTGGACAGTGCATCGCGGCAGTGCGTTGAGTGTCGCAAGGCATGATTGCGGTGACAGATGCCGCCATGTTTGTTGGCGGTGCATGCTTCGAATCCAATCACGTCGGCTTGACAACACGTCGATGCATGTGCTGAGCGTGGCCACTGCGCTCTGTCCGCCCGCACAGCTCGAACAAGGAACAGGCTCAATGGCTGCTCCAACGGCTCGGGAAAGCGGAGGCGTGAGCATCAGCAGACGAGCTTTCAGGATAATCAACAAATGCGCGGCACACGGCAGCATGGCAGAGAGCACGCAGTGAGGCAGTTGAGGGTGACGATGTTGGCAGCTTGGCGAAGCGGTGAGTGGGTCGTTCCCCCGCGAGGTTCGTGCCAGACCAAGTCTCGGATGAGTCGCTGCAGACGACGCCCAGACAACGTGGTTTCTTGTGGCGTGGCAGGACGTTTGCTGTGCCCATCAATGTTGAGGATGAGGAATAGCATGGGATAGATGGGACAGGACCAGGACATGCATGCTTCGTCGAGAGCCGGACTGCACTGCACTGAACTGGCAGACTGGAAACTGAGGCATATACCGCATTGGACGCAAAACCTCGCGCTCGCAGCGGTTGCGGCATTTTGACAATCGTGGGCGTGTGATTGGGTATTGTCGGCACAAGAGTTGGTGGCTCGCATGGACTAGTGTCGATCGAGACTATCACCAGGTACACCAGTCGTCAAAAAGGCTCTGATCTTGCCTTTGCGGCTTTTGCATCACTTGACCACGCAAAACACTGGGTCCCAACCCATTGCTGCCGCTGCCACCTGACGTGCCATTGCGTGCTGCCTCTACTCACCTCCCGACAACCACCACCCTCTTCCCTCCGCCTCCGCACCTCATTCTCTCCCTCTGCTCGTCTTATCTTTTGCTTGATCTCTGTATGCGATCAAATGTAAGCCAATCACCAGACTGCAGGCCGCCCTCTCTCGCCGAGCGAGCGGTGCCCTGCATGGCCGCATTGGACGCTTTCTTCAGCAGCAGCAGCACGGCCACGAGCTCCTCGAGGACACACGACACCGGCACGACGGCGGGCGGCGGGCATGGGCACTCCACGCCGGGCTGTGAAGAAAGGCAGCCCAGCGTACGGCACATGTCTCACCACCCGCCTTCAGCCTGAAGCTCGAATTCCGCGCTCGGAGCTCCCGCGCCTGCGCTGCGCTGCTGACGCTGGCCTTTGTCTCCGCCGCCCTCACGCTCTGCATCCACTCGGCTCCTCCTGGCGTTGCCGTATGCGCATGCGGGAACGCTGAGCCCGACTCACTAACACTTGTCTCTAGTGACTCCTCCTCCCACCCTCGTTCACCAACGACAGCCATGTCTACGCCTTCCATTCCGCCTCGCCCGCAGCGCAATGCCCAGCAAAATGGCCAGACGACTGTCCGCAGCGACCAGCCCCTCGTGCCTCCGAGGCCTCTCCGCAAGACGGACCCCTCGCCCACTCGCTCGCCGTTGAACTTTCCGCCCTCGGCTATGGCCACTCGCCCGCCGCCGAAAAGAACGAGCCAAGAGCTGCCTCGCAGACCCCCGAGCGTGTCGCTGCCAGACCTCGGTCACGAGGGAGATGAATACTCCAGCTTCGACCAGCTCCCTGCTGAAGCCAAAGCAGACAATGCTGAGCACACGAGGAATATTGCGGCAGACTTGCCGATGCACCAGCCCAAGGCATCTGTGCCGCAGTCGACAGCCACGAAAAATATTTCCAAAGTCACGGATACCGACTCCACTACAGCTGCAGGGCTCGGCATTGGCCGCTCAAAACCCGCAGACGATGTGCATAAGATGCCTCCTGGGGACTCTTCGCCTGCCTCGCCCTCTCGCATCACTCGTGTGACCAGCAATGGGAGGCGGGCTCCCTCTACCGAGCCTCCCAACATTCTGCGCACCAAGGCGAGCTTCAATCGCTCCTCTCAAAGCTTGGGTCTGGAACGCCAGACGTCTCGTCCTGGTAGTGTTTATGGCGACGACACCGAGCACGGCATCCCAGAAATCGGCCAGCAAATTCCTTTGAACAGATTTGCTGGCGACGCCCAAGCGCCTACTCCCGGCTCTGGTCAAAGTGCACACGCGCCTGGCATCGGCTTCTTCAATGACGGCTCGGCCAAGCAGCACAAGAAAAAGCATTCGAGACAGGAATTCTTGACTCACGATAGCTATGGTCTCGAGCACGACGAGGATCATGCAGATCAGTTCGAGAGAGAATGGATGAGGAAACATCCTCAAGAGGCGGCTAGAGAGCAGATTTACCGCCATCTGCCAAAGCCTGAAAGCGCCTTGAGTAGCGAGCAATTGAATAGAATTGTGCACAGCAACGACTCTGGTGAGCCTCACATACTTCTCAGCTTTGAGCAAGCTAACCCCACATCCAGGCGCCGCCCCCATGCCCAGCACCCCAGGCGAGGAAGATGCCATTCAAGAGTACCTAGCTCGCATGTCTCCTCAAGTCTCCCACGACCAGCGCACCTCCAGCAACGATGCCACCCTCGGTTCGCCCGTGCGGAAGACCTTTTCGAGGAGTTTGCATCCCGATGATGCCGCCGAGGACGATCACCACGCTGCGAGAAAGTTGCACCGATATGACTCCGAAGACGAGCATACACAGCGCGATGGCACCCCGATTCTTGCTGCTGACGAACTGATGAAGCGTCCGGGAAGTGCTTTCATGCCTGCTGCTGTGGTTCCTGAACCGCGCGCCGATGATGACTATTACTATGAAAGTGGTGGTGAGCACAACAGCCGTCGCAGTAGTATGCACGTGCCCAGTCGTCCATCAAGTCGCCCGGGTAGTGTTCACGGCGCTCAAAATCTGCATGGCTACGGGGGCGGATCTCTGCATCGTTTTATCTCGCACGAAGAGGTGCACCACTCCGGCAGTGGCACTCCTCTCGAAGAGATTGAAGAGTATGAGCCGCTGTTCCCAGAAGATGATGGGAAAACGGAGAAGCCCAAAGCAATCAAGAAGCGACCTGATCTCGCGGCCATGCATCATTTCCCCAGTCAAGACGTGTGGGAAGACACGCCGGATTCGTTGCAGTATCTCGCAGAAGTGTCCACTCCTGAGCTGGAGCGACAGCAAGAGGCTATCGACGCGGACCGAGCAGCCGGCGCCGTATTCGAGACACCAGAGCAAGAGCAGGCGCGTCAACGTGCAGGGCCGGACATGACGAGTAAAGAGAAGACCTTGATCCCTCCACACTTCAAGCCTGGCGTCATCGAAGAGGTCAAGGCCGCACATCGACCCGGTGCACATCGTTTCCCCAGCTCCGATGTGTGGGAAGATACGCCGAGCAGTATGTTGGGCGAGACCACAGTCAATCTTCCAGACATGGATGACGTGAGAAGTCCGCCTGAGGAGCGGGCAACCACGTCCGCGCTCCCGTGGAGTCAGGATGACATGGATGCACGTGCCACTACTGCTGGCGGAATGGGCAAGCCATCGATACCTTCCCGACCACAGCGACCTTCGAAATTGTCGGCTGAAAAGAAGCCGGGTGACGTGCAAACAAGTCCCACGAAAACGAAGCCGCCGGGTATCCCAGCAAAGCCCAGTATTCCGGCTCGACCGACGCGATCTGCCCGCGAGGGTGATAGCGATGAGAATGTTACCTCGCCACCTCAAGCCAAGGCGAAACCCGCCGTTCCAGCACGACCCGGGTCCAAAATTTCAGCTCTTCAAGGCAACTTCTTGAGCGATTTGAACAACCGCCTGAAGCTTGGCCCGCAAGCCATTCCCAAGAAGGAAGAAGTACCAGCCGCCAGCGAAGAAGCCGTCGAACGAGAACCTCTTGCGGACGCACGCAAGTCCCGCGCCAAAGGTCCTGCACGCCGCAAACCCGCCTCTTCGTCAGATCGCAAGCCTTCGCATACGTTCGCCATGTCTCCACTGATCACATGTTGGACGATTGACGAAACGGATGAATTGCAAGTGCAGAATGAATCCGAAAAGGAGAACGCTGATCCTGAAGCTGAGACGGAGAAAGTATTGGAGGCAAATGAGAAGACGAACACGGATTCTGCTGCGCCTCCTGCGAGGGACGTCGCGGCAGAGATCAGCAAATCCCGTCATCCTTCGGAAACCGCACAATCGCATGCGGAATCGGCCGAGGCATTGAAAGCTGCGATTGCTGAGGCGGGTGCTGGGCCCAAAGTAAATGCCATTGAAGAGGAGGCTGCCGTGGCTGAGACTCCAGCGGAAGAGAAGAGTGCTGTATTGGAGACGACGGGAACTGTCAAGGCAGGCGACATTCCTGGTGGGTTCCCGGGTGAAGACGCAGAGGGAGAAGTGGTTGTGAAAGAGACTAAAGAGGTGGCATGAAAAACAGAGTCATGGTGCCGGAGTTGGAAATAAACAAAAAGTTGGTTAGTTAATGAGATGTCGACGTATTCGCATAGTGTTGTGTTGTTGATGTCCGGTGCAATGTCTCGGGCTAGTACCGATCTAAAGTGTGTGCATCCACATGGAGCAGGATTGCCCTCACTCACTGATGCGGAAGGAGAAAATGATATTCATCTTTTTCAGTTTGATTCCGAGTTTGATTCGAATCGATTGGACAAGTCGGCGTATTTGTGCAGACAAATGCGTTGTTTCCTAGCCGAGACTACCTTGTCTCTCGCACTTTGCTTTGTTATCCCGTGCACCAGCGACGTTCACGATGTTGACCGAAAATGCTCAATAATGCCAGGGCCTGATGCAGGGCAGGCTTTCGTGATTCTGCACTGTCGATGCTAGAGCACGTTTATATATGTACAGAATTAGAGCAGAGATGTCCGCGTGTCTATCGCCCATGGCTCCCTCGCTTTGCAATGCAAATGTTCTTCTTATGTGTTCATACGGGATGCCCCTCTTCATCGACCGTCTTCGCCAATACCATCGCATTCTCTCTGCCCTTAATACGGGCTTGCCGCAGCCTGGCAGGCCTTGAGTTGATCCAAGTACCATCCACAGATGGTCAGATTTCCCTGATTCTCGTCCATGCACCTCTTGAACCCCTGCACTTCGTTTCCGCAAACTGTAGGACCTTGTTGCTGTTGCTGGGCGGAATACTGATATGCTTGCTGTGCTTCCTGAGCCTGTTGAGGGGATGCGGCCTCTTGCACTGGAGTGCTGCTTCCGCCACCAAAGAAACCGCCGATGGCATGACCGATGGAGGAGCCGACTGCTACACCGCTGCACACTGAACGTTAGCATCTTGCGTACAGAAAATTGTAGAAGCGTAGGCAAATCGCCAACTTACGCTGCTGTGCTCGCCATCTGGCCAAAAAGACCTGGTCCCTGCGATGCGGCGGGCGCTGGCGGAGGCGCCTGCTGCTGGTGAGGTGGAGCAGCTGCTGTGCTAGCGGGTCGTGTTTGCTGTGGTGATGGAGGTGCCGGGCGAGCTGGAGCAGCGACTGGGCGGCGGGGGGCCGATGGGGCTGGACCACGAGACTGACGAGGCATGTTGAGAGTTGCTCTGAGGTACGTCGATGATGAGCGCGCGATTGATTCTTGTTGCGTCGAAGCTGAGGTTGCTGATGGCAAAAGATGAACCAGCACTAACGAGCAGTATAGAAGTCGCTCGAAGTCTCAATCACGTGACCCAGCCGGTTGCCGAAACTGTGTTGCCACCATACCATAGACTCATCGATTGTGAGAGGAATGCACAGAGGGTGAGCAGGATGTAAGCACGAACATGGCACGTCTGTGACAGATAGCGAAAAGCGGACATCGACCAGATTCAGAACGATTTCACTATCTACAGCCAGCCGTCAGTTCGGCGTTTCGCAACTGACGGCTCACAGCTTGAGCCGGCCGAGGTGACGGCCTGAGAGAGCTGTGATGACCTCCAGACACGGTCGTCTGGCCCATTGTTGCAGAATGTGAAGGGTATCATGCTTCTGCTATCCATTTCTCTCCCTCACATCCGGTGAACCATTCAAAAGTCTTCACATACACGCACAACATATGAACCGGAGAAACGCCTCATGAACACCGGTGCATGAATTGCAGCTGGTACAGATCTCGCGAACTGCAGGGTCTATTCTCAATCGCTAACTTTCGTTCTGCCTGCTGATTTCGACGGTCGATTTTCGAAAGGGAGGAAACATGGTGGAAGTCGAATTTGGTGACCTAGCAGGTGGTCATTGCGAAAAGGAGCGTGTTGCGAAGTCTGATTACGCTCACTCGCTGACTTGCTCGGCGGAGGCGGCAAGCCAATCGGGGGTGGAACTCGTGCCTCACAAAATGGTGCACTTGGGCTTCTTGGTGGGCTTTTGTTGCCTAGGGCTGATAACGGCTCTATTACCCAGTGTTAGGAGTGAGTCGCAGCATGAGGGTGCGCCGTAAAGAGACGACTTTTGTGGTTACTAACTTGATCGCTTCATCGAAAACGCTCTTGAGATTTCTCTGCGTGAGAGCGGAGCACTCGAGATACTTCACAGCTTTGATGTCCTTGGCGACTTGCACTGCCTGCTCGTACTGAATCGGTGCCATCTTCCTTTGTCGCAATTGCTCGCGCACTTCGGGGTCGTCTCGCAAGTCAAGCTTGGTGCCTACGAGGATGATGGGGGTACCAGGTGAGTGATGCTCGATTTCGGGATACCACTAAATTGCCTGTCAGCCATATCCGATGCACGGGGGGATGTGGTGTCTCACCTTGGCCTTGACGTTGTCGAACGAGGAAGGGCTAACGATCGAAAAGCAGATGAGAAATACGTCGGTCTGAGGGTATGAGAGAGGACGCAGTCTATCGTAATCTTCTTGACCAGCAGTATCCCAGAGCCCCAGACTTATGGGCTTGTTGTCGACCATTACGCTCGCAGAGTAATTATCGAAACTGTTGTATGATTAGTCCAGCCAGCCCGTATCCTGTCTGACAGCCGTGACCTACACTGTGGGGATATATTCGCCGGGGAAGGCATTCGTGGTGTAGGATATCAGCAGACATGTCTGTCGGATACATCAGTCGCGGTGTCTCGTCCGTCCTCGGAGACTTCCATACCTTGCCGACTGCACCATCTCCCGTCACCACGCACTACTCGAGCTATCAGCAGATGTTCACAGCGTTGAAGCGTGCACGCTGCCACGCACCTTCAGTGACTGCGTTGCTTGAGCTGCCATTGTTCCCCCTTCTGATTCAGCAGTTGCCGCTGACTCTTGCTCCTATCGTAGATTTTTACTCCGTCGCACGACAGTAGCTCTGACTGCGCACAGGTCGGTCCGCAAATCGTCGAGTATCGAGAGCGGTCCCGTTCTGTGTGCTGCAACACCAAAAAACGAGCTCTCGTGTTGTTTGTGGCTGGGACTCGGTGTGTTTTCCCTGCCCGTTCGGTCCAGGCAAAGTCGCCACGTGCGAGCCCGATCAAGATGTTCGATTCGGAAGCGCCCAGCTCAGTCGATTGCACGGGGCGAGGTTTACCAGGGCGGCGATATGGTGATGGTTGTTGGGTTCTCGATGAGCAGTGGATAGCGCGCAGGCGTGATTCGTCCGAGCGCGATTGGCGATTGGAAGAGGAGATGTTGAGCGCGGCGCGGGGCGATTCCGAGTGGATCTTCGGGGGTGTCGTGTCGTCGTGTCGTGTTGGACTTGCACACGGCGGCGGCACACCCAGGCAACTCGTGATGCAGCGGCGGTGACGGGGCACTCGTGGTCGATGTCACGGAGGCGGAGCGAGGAGCAGCAGCAGCAGCAGCGGTGCGGTGAAAGTAATGTGGCAGCTTTGCAGGCTAATGCATCGCCCAACAGCCAAGCTCCACTCTCGACGAACCCATGCACACGCCCGTCGACCTCACTTTGTGGAGGAGCTCAGCGCTTAAACAACCACACGCCCTCACTCTGCATGTCCTCTCTGGGCCAATCAACGCTTTATGTCGACGTTATTCGTCCAGTGCTGCAGCTGCATCGCGGCATGCGAACACTTGGCCTGCTGCAGCGACTGTCGCGACCACCGGTTGTGCCTCACTCGCTGCCGAACAAGACGCCGACGTGGGGTCCGCCGCACGCCAACAGCCATCGTCGTGATCCACCGACCAAGTGCTATAAACAGGGGTGGCATCAAGTTACAGATACAGTACTATACAACGCGAGATTGATCTGAAGGCCATGTCCCAACCGCCGGGTTGCTGGGTGGCCCGTATCTTGTGAGAGCCGGCCTGTCAGACCGCCCACGCCGACTTGTGCGTCGACCGCAGCATTAAACCCAGCCATGCCTCCGGGCACGCAACAGATCTGTCGAAAACTGGCATGGCTCTTGAACTCGAGAGTGGAAATGATGTTGGCCGAGCATTCACGCCCGCCTCATGACTTCTCGACTTCCTTCTTCAACATCTCAATCTTCTTCCGCAGCTCCGCCTGGTCTGCGTTGCCCTTTGCCTCCTGCTTCTTCTTGTCCAACTCAGCCAGCTCAGCCATTTTCTCCACGATCGTAGTCCGCAAGTCCCCGACACCATCTTTCCTGCTCAACACCTCCGCCATCCATTGCTCAATCTCTTTGTCCGCTTCTGTATCCCCAGCATACACATCATAACCTACACCAGCCCGGACCCAGTCCCGCAGATCCTCCACGTCTCCGATGTTATTTAACTTCATGAACACTCCCGTTCCAGCCATGAACACGCTGAACACAGACAGCGTCGCGAGCCCGAGTGCTTCGGCGGCATCGAGACCTCCTTCGGCTTTTGGCGGAGTGTTGGATGGTGAAAACGTGGGCACTTCGATTTTGCTGCCTCCTTTCGTCGTCGTCTGCTTGATCATTTGAGGATAGGCGGCGAGATATTTCCTCCTCAGCGCCCGGCGTGTCACAACCGCTGAGAGAAGGGTGAAGGCGAGGCCGCCGTACAGGAGCGCATTCTGCCGGCGAGCTCGTGTGGATGCATCGGCTCGTTCTGTGTACTTGGGTCCTAATGAGGACGAGTGAGATGCTGCATTTGGAGGATCAGGTGTTGCCGCTGCCACCGCATCGGCCTGTTGCGGGCGTGACTGGCGAATGTCACCGGGCGCGAAGTATTTGTCCCACCACGACATCCATGCGGCCTCTTTCGATGAATGCTGAAAGTTTAGGTCTGCGCCGCAGGTGACCGGCGAACAAAGTCGGAAACAATCGGCTTTCCGAAGCACGTCGGACCCTGCGTCGGCGTCGGCGTTGTCGAGCCATGACCAAGAACAATCACCTCAACCGCCACTGGACTTCTCTTCTGCTCATCAACACCATCCCTCGCCCACGACAATGGCTGCTCTGCGCCCCGCATCTCGCCGTCTGCTCTCACAGTCTCTGCTCGTCCCACAAAAGCGGTCCTTTGCGACTGCAGTTGCCGATCAGCCTCCGCCGACCACAGCACCGCGCCCCGCGACATCTTTCACAGACCGCTTGAACAATGGACCGTCCTTTGGCGACTTTGTCAGCACACCGAAAGAGACGATTCTGACATCAGAAGAGCTTTACGAGCTCCGCGAAGTAGAAATTGGCCCTGCCGGACGCAAACGCAAACATACTCGACTGCCCGAATGGCTGAAAACGCCCGTGCCATCGAATAACAACTACAAGAAGATCAAGTCGGATCTGAGGGGTCTGGGATTACACACGGTGTGCGAGGAGGCACGATGTCCGAACATCAGCGATTGCTGGGGCGGGTCGAACAAATCTGCTGCCACTGCAACTATTATGCTGATGGGCGATACGTGCACGAGAGGATGCAGATTCTGCTCCGTGAAGACGAGCAACAAGCCTCCCCCACTGGATCCTCACGAGCCCGAGAACACCGCTGAGGCGCTGAAGAGGTGGGGTCTGGGTTACGTGGTGCTAACATCTGTGGATCGGGATGACCTGGCGGACGGAGGTGCGAGGCATTTTGCTGAGACGATCATGAAGATCAAGCAAAAAGCGCCACACATGCTTGTTGAAGCGCTGACAGGTGACTATGCTGGAGACTTGGAGATGGTCAAGCTGGTCGCTCAAAGTGGACTGGACGTGTATGCGCATAACATGGAAACAACAGAGGAGTTGACGCCGATGGTTCGGGATCGGAGAGCCAAATTTAGACAATCGCTCGCTGTGCTGGAAGCCGCAAAGGCGGCGAAGCCCTCTCTCATTACGAAGACGAGTATCATGTTGGGACTCGGCGAGACTGAGGAGCAGCTTTGGAATACATTGAAAGAACTGAGGAAGGTGAATGTGGACGTCGTAACCTTTGGGCAGTACATGCGACCTACGAAGAGACACATGAAGGTCCATGAGTACATTACACCTGACGCTTTTGAGCTTTGGCGACAGAGGGCCTTGGACTTGGGGTTCTTGTACTGCGCTTCTGGGCCATTGGTGCGGAGCTCCTACAAGGCAGGCGAGGCTTTCATTGAGAATGTGCTGAAGAAGAGGGCGAAACATGATACGCTGCTGAGTGCGGAGAGTGTCGGGAGATTTGCAGACATGAAGGTGGCGGAGTAATGAGGTGTGGGGGTGGCATTTGGAAGGAGTTTTGGCAGCATCAGGCGTGCATTGCGAGGTATTTAGGTGGTGTGCCGACCTTTCATACGTGGTTACAGAGCGCTGTATTGACCGTAACGAAAGTAGGCGGCAAGCATTACATGTATAGGACTGCATGTCTCAGTCAGCAATGGAGCGGACTATTTTTTCGATCGAAAGTTGAGACAGCTGGATTCTGATCTCATGCTCGTGCTCTCAGCTAGCATGCTTCACCTTGCGCGAAGTTGTACCACGACGGCCTGCCGGAAGCACCATTACCATTGAATCGCGAATCATAATGCTCGGCAGTTTCGACTCGCTCCTGCTGCGCCGGACAAGATGTGTGACATTGCAGTTTGGCAAAGGAGGCTGATCTTACGTTCAGCAACGAAGGTCAGGGCAGTACGACTCAGCAACGAAGGCCTTGTCGTTGCATATTTCTTTAGTGCCGCGAAACGAGGGCCTCGTCCTGGTCACTCTATCGATGAACGTTATGGACGAGGCTTCATCTGCACTTTTGTGTCTCCACTTACATGCATTAGCGTGGGTCAGTGGGCAGTGGGTCCATTGTCACAGGCACAGAAGCTCAAAAGGCGACTGTACTTTGAACACTTCCACCCTCCTACCAACAACAGCACCAATTACGTTGCCCAAATACCATCCATCCGTGCGATCTCAAACCCAACTCCTGAGAGGCAACGCGCCCTTCAAATCAAGAAGACCAATTCGCTATCGAGTTAGAGCTTGTAATGTCACGCATCTAGATCTGACCACAACGCGACATGCTGACATATTTCCAGGCTCTGGCGACGGCGCCCACAATTCATAGTTCAACAAACAAAAGAGCCTTGACTCTATCACCGATGCTCAAGCCTCCAATGACGCGAAACAGAGACCAGGCCCTGGACCTGGACCTGCTCGATTACGATGAACAACAAGCACTCGTCGACCAAGTATGTGCCGAATGGGGCGTCAACAGCATCGTGGCCCTCTGGAATCGTTTCGACGGCGAGCCACAACTCCATGACAAGGGCCTTGCCAGTGTATTGGCAGAAGGTGCCGTTTACAGCCTAGGTGATGGCTATTTCCAGCCTATAGACAAGGAAGCGCTCATCCAAGCTGCGAAGGAAGCGATCTGTCAGAACCTTGCTCGTGTTTCCGAATCACCAACCCACACGATATGGTTGATTCGTGCAAGCACTGGCGCCAAAGGCAAGGTTACGTTTGGCACCAAGCCTAGTTTTCATGAGAGAAGCGTCAAATGCGAGGCTACGTTCGGAACCAAGCCTAGTCTTCATGAGAGAAGCGTCAAAGGCGAGGCCACGTTCGGAACCAAGCCTAGTCTTCATGAGAGAAGCGTCAAAGGCGAGGCTACGTTCGGGACCAGGCCTAGTCTTCATGAGAGAGGCCTGGGGGAGAAGCGTGATCGACTGGAAGAGAAGGTCCGCAAGAACGAGAAGAGGCTTCGCAAGCTCGAGAAGCCTAGCCTCCATGAGCGAGACCTGGGGGAGAAGCGTGGTCGACTGGAAGAGAAGATCCGCAAGAACGAGAAGAGGCTCCGCGAGGTAGAGAAGAAGCTTCGCAAGGAGGAGAGAGCGGGTCACGGGGAAGGTGCTATGTTGGCACAGGTCCACAACTACGAAGCCGGGGTCCAGGACGAGTGCTTTTCGCAGGCAAGCGACCAGGCCTCGTCTTCCGACCAGGACGAGGCTGCCTGGCGCAAGAAGGCGCGTACTAAGGCTCAGTCAGGCGATGATGAGGACGAGGACGAGGTTGAGGCATCTTCATACAGCAAGACCATCGTTCGCAAGAAGGGCCATGAGATCAAGTCGAACGCTCCGGCAGACAAGGACCAAGACGAAGACGAGGGCGTAGTCTCTGCGCACAAGAAAAAGTCGCGCCAGGGGCGCCGCACGCTTGAGCAGACACCTCCCGTCACCGACCAGGACATCGAGGACCTCCTCAACTTCAAGGTGGCTGATTGAGTTGAGGCACTAGGGCATGTTGTCACGAGGCGCAGGATACGATGAAGGAGTAGTGACGAGCGAGACACAAAAGTCGAGGGACGAGGCGTTGCAGTCAGACCATATGGAAGTCTCGCGCGGGCATTAGGCCTGATGGTCGTCCAGATTGGAGTTCCGGTTGTGCTTACTGTTCGTGACAGGAAGGTTACAAGGAATCTTGGGCCACGGGCGAAGACGAGGCCTCGTCCAAATTTAATGCACCAGAGGCTCGATCCATATTCCGCAAAGATCGACCCAGTTGCCAATAGTATAACAAAGGAAGACTGCACATTACTTGGTCTTGTCCCTCTGTAGCTGTTTGCAGTTCATTACAACCAAGATAGACCACTACGGGCTCGTTGAACCGTGCAGAGCTAAATGGGCGGTTGAACTTGGTACCCAAGTTAAGAACTTGGTCAACTGCGCATGTCTCGTCAAGCACTCTTGCTGTCTACCACATCTATGCACGAGCATAAATCTAGTACTGCGTTGAAGGATGAGGAGTAGTGCACTATTGCACGCTACGAAGGAGAGGTGAAAGAGCGTTGATAGACGCCCAGGAAAGAATAAATCCGTCAATTGAGACGTATTCATGAGAGTCTATCCGAGCAGGAGCGAGCGTATACGAGTCGATTGAAGCAAGAGCTCGAGGCCCCTTGTTGAGACGTGTTGCAGAACGGACGCAGTGCCTTCAGCGACTCGTTGTTATACTAGTATGGAACTCAAGCGATGAAGCGTGCCGCTATGTCATCTCTGTTCCAATGTGTTATGCTCCTCGTCTGCTGTTACGTCTACAGGAGACAGAGATGTCGTCTTGATCTTTGATTGCCAGGTCTTGACATAGTGAGAGATTCGGCCCATACGAAGACGGCAAGCGCTTCTGGGCCCTCAGCCTTCGGACTCTCTGTGAAATATCTCCGAGGCCAGAAAGGACAAATGCGAACAGCATCTCGCTTATTCTACGCGCCTAACACGAAAGCTGCTGGATTTGTGTAAGCCAGCATCCAGACCCCAAGGTGTGGTTCGCCAGCCCACTCTTTCAAGCAAAACCCGTTCAGTGACAAGTGGTGCGTCGAAGCGCAAGGTTAGCAAGGATGCATATATCCTAGGCCGCAGAAGCAAGTATGGCAACACGGACGTTGAAGCCTTATAGGCGGGAGAGCAGCTCCGCTCAACCTGAGTTGGGTTTGGTACCTCTAACACATTTGGCTGCCCCGGCGACATTCTGTATAAAGACGAGGCCTCAATGCTACAATGGCCTGAGCTTTGATAGTATAGGGAGACTGAAACAATCTACTGCAGAGGCAGAGATCGAGAGGGAGGCTATAATGGCAAAGGAGAAGGCTATGAGGTGTTCAGAGACTAAGCCTAGATATTGCGATAGGCTGCTCTGCGAAGACGGATGCGGTCTGCTCGTTGAAGACGAGGCTTGGTGTCGATAAGACGGGGCACTAGTCTTCTGCTAAGTAGACAGCGAGAAAAGGTACGACCTGCTAGGAGGAAAGAGTCTGCAAAGCACGGCGGTCTACTTCTTATGCGTGGTTCCGTTATGTAGGGTCTTAAACTTGTGATAAAGATACTTGGTGCCGCTATAGCTCGGAGGTCGTTGGTTAGGGGTACAGGCGCGCTTCTTAGCAATTCTCGCACCCGCTTAAGGACCTAACGTAATCTAAGAAGGCCGGCAAGACAAAACGCAAGCCTCGCTATAGCCAAATCGCGACGATACGACAGCGACGACGCGACGACAGCACCGGAGTATAGAGGCATTGCCCTAAGCAAAGGGATATTGTTCTAAGACGAGGCAGTAACACTGCGGTACGACAATACGACGAGCAACAAGCAGAGGCTAGGTAAGCCGAATTACGACGACGACAGTAATAACACGATAGCGACGACGCGACGACGCGTAGGCGCAGAGCTAGTGTTCTAAGTAGCGAAACGGCTATGCGATAACGCGGCGAGTAACAAGCAGAGACGGAAGCAGCTAAATTGCGACGACACGATAGCGACGGCACCTAATTCTCGCCGTTCTGCTGTCTTTCGGTTACCTGTACTAATCCCTCGCATTTCTCTGTATCCTAGTTAGTTGGTATATCGCTGCCTGGCTGCCTCGCTGTCGCTGTCGTCGCGATTTGGCTGCCTCTGCAACAACGCGACGATACGACGACGTCGCAATTACTATAGCGCTATACTAAGAAGGGTTTAGTTGGCCAATTCTGAGTCTGCTTGGGCAGGCCGTCGTACGATAGCTCGTTGTCGTATTAGGGTGATATGCAGCAAACAAAACCTAAATGTTTACGATATTTTCTAGCCTTAATTCTAAGGCTTTATAAATGCGTAATATAATAGGTTATCGTAACGTTAGGAACGGTTATCCGGAGCTGCTATACGATAGCTAATACTACTACTTGACCTATAGTCTATATTTAAGCTATAAATTTAAGTAACGAGAGATAGTAGCTATTTAAAGCTCGGCAAAATATTTAACCTATTACTAATTTAGTCCTCCTACTATATAGATTTAGAGCGATAGCCGCGACTAGAAAGCTAGATATAAGAGAGAGAGAGAGATAAGATAATCTATAATTTTATAGTAGTAGTAAGTATATATAAGATATATAGCTCTATATATACTACTAAAGTTATTAGCTTTAGATAGTCGCGTTATACTCTAGAGCTTTTTAGCCTACCTACGTTATATCTTAAAGCGGAAGAATTAACTACTAGTCTTAGAAAGGGTAAGCTTAGCTTATCCTAGAGACCCTGTTTCCTAATTAGGCTAGTAGATAGGGGGGTACCCCACAAACTACCCTTTTGGAGTGTTGGGTCACGATTACGTAACCAGCACCCAACACCCTTTAGGGGGTCACGTGACCATTACCTAACACCCCCTAAGTCACGTGACCTGACCCAACACCTTCCTAATACGGAAGGTGGCCGGGGGTGCCCCTGTCTAACTACCCTTTTCGGCTAGAAGGTTCTAGAAACCTCTAGGGCGACTGCGTAAGTAGTAGACTAGAAGTTTCTATAGATATCCTTCTAGACTAGATTCTAGAAGTCTAAGGAACCTCGTAGAATATCGATTAGAAATCGATATTCTATAGTATTCTAAGCTATTCTACGAGGTCCTATCTTTAGTATTACTAGTCCTAGAGTTGCCTAGTGCACGTACGCAATTACGCGTACGTAGAACCTTCTAGTACGCGGTAATAGAGTATATAAGAAGGCCTATAGCGCGTAGTATAGTCGACTAAGCAAGCAAGGAAAGCTTTCTACTCTTTTACTCTTACTACTCTACTCTCTTACTCTACTCTCTACCTACGCACGTCTGTGCTTCCTCTAGCACTATACTTCCGCCATTCTACGATTCTGCTAATCTAAAAGGTTATGAGCCCGGCCTGCTTATAGCCTAGAAGACGCACGGACGACTCTAAGAAGAAGCTCGAGCAAAAACAAGATACCT